>OY804584.1:67214683-68414683 GCA_963680875.1 Bathymodiolus brooksi
CTCACTTAGCATACATTACATGACATCTCACTTAGCATACATTACATGACATATCACTTTCCTGGCTTGATACAGACACCTCATTAAATAGTAGCGGTGTAAAACTAGTTTTATGGATTCGAAATCCCCACTCTTAGTGAAATGATGCAGTCATGCAAGTAACCTACACAATGTTTGAATTGAGAATTCACTCATTTTGTCTTGTATTGTCTTTTCTCAAATATAAAAAAGACAATACAAGATACAGACACGCCTTTTTTAACCCATGATTAGATCGACATTTATGTCGGGATTGAGAGCTGAAGTACGTCTTATCCGATTTAAATTAATTGATACAGAATAAATTTGAAGTTGAATTGTTTAAATAAGAAATATTTCCTTCCGTAATATATAGCAGTAACTGGATTTGTCTGTAGTAAAAACAACGTAGATATCACATTTAGTGCGCACGACACGTTTCTGGAATAACCTTCATCAGGTACGTTCAAAATCGAAAGATTGGAAAGCCAAATAATTTCAAGTTGTAGATATGGGTATTCTGAGATTATTAGTTTTATTTGTTACTGCTTTAAACTATTTGATATTCAAATTAATTCCATGAGTATCGGTTCGAGCATCACTTAATATATTACCTGCAGACACATATGTATATTTGATTGATTTAACACCAACTTTAGCAGTATTTCTGCTATGTGGTGGCCTGACCAACTTTTGTAAATAGATGTAGATTTTATGGTCTATTCGTCAGAGATGGCTTTATTCTGGGGTATATTTTCAAAAATAATTTAGAAAAAGGGAATATTTTCTTTGTATCAAATGCTAGAGCAATGTTTTATAATTGTAAATTTATTCGATAATGTTCCACATTCTCACCTTCTATTTAAGGTAATCTGGAATACACATCCAGTGCATACTATATTATTTTATCCTGCAACTGTATGGTTTTGAGTACTAGTAAAGGGGGACAAATAAATTTCAGTGTTTTTGAGTCATGGACCTAATAAAGCATTTCTGAAAGAAACGGTAATAGCATAAGTGCTGACGTCACAGATGACGCCATTGAACATTATTAGAACGACGTTTATTTCATCTATTTTCAAACAATTTGGCTGTTGTTTTGAACTTTTCATTTTGCAGCATACACACAATATATGTACACTGTAGTTAAATATATAATTAATTTGCATTTGCTGCGCAACGGGCTAGAAAAGCTCGATAAGGCTTTCTACCTATTTCTAAAGGTAGTACAAATAAATTATATATTTTCCGACAATGTACATTTTTTGTATATGTATACCTTTGCATGCCGTTGTACTTTTGGTATGCAAATATTAATTTTACTCTCAGAATATGACATTTTTGTCTGTTTCATTGAATTTACATCCATTTACTCTGAAATCAGATATTTCTTTGTTCACAATTCTAAAATATTCAAGACCGTCCTATATTTCTCTGAAGCGGCTTCAATTAGAGTGAAATATAATTGTACAATCTCAGGGCAAATTATTCATGCACTAAAAACCGAGGTTTAACACAGAAGTGCATATCGAATTATACTTGACATTCACAATAACATACAATGTAGTACAAGTCGTATCAATATCAACCATGCAGCATTCTCTCCAATTACCCAATTAGGTGTAGACATACTTAATTAAGACTATTCTAATAATAAATAGTTCTTCTGTGGTATAATGGGTTAATATGACACGTGTTTATATAAGACTTGCCGATGTTAATACATTGAAGCTATAATATTTTTATTAAGTTATTTGGCTTTTCAATCAAAATAGCAATGTGCGTACCTCAGCGTCGTGGCCACTAAATATGATATCTACGTCATTTATAGGATAATCAAACATGTACTTTCCGTCTGTGTGCTAATGCACAACGTAGAGTAGTTCAAATAGGATCAGGAACTGCTTATCCTTCCGGAGCATCTGTGTTCACCCCCGGTTTTTAGTGGAGTTCGTGTTACTCGATCTTCAGTTTTATGTGCATGTTTCAGGGGCGGATCCAGGATTTCAAGTTACTTCGCACTTAAAATAATATCGCCGAGCGGAGGGAGGCGCGAAAATTTTTGGGGTATTTCATGTGAAATATCACGATTTTACGTCAAAAAATCATATTTTTTTCAAATTGCCGAAGGAGGCGCGAACATTTTGGGGTATTTCGTGTGAAAAATCACGATTTTACGCCAAAAAATAATGGTTTTTTTCCAAGCCCCCCCCCCCCCGAATCCGCCCCTGTGCTTTGTAGATTTTTATTTGTCCTTTTGTACTTTTTCTTCTGGCTATTGTGTTATCTCTTCTTACATATACGGATTCTGAATACCCCTTGGTATCTTCAAACTTTTCTTACAAATATTAATTTAGCAAACAGGATGTATATTCCTTTGGTTGAACGCAATGAGCGGGATTCGAACGCACAATTTTAGGTGTAATAGGCATTGATTGCACAGGTAGTTGTAAATCCTATTAATATACGATCACGACGGCACCGGTGTGTGTGTGTGTGTGTGTGTGTGTGTGTTGGAAGCAAACCTACTATAAATGGTTGTTTGAAATATCTTATATACTTTGCTAAAGTAGGAAAGACAACCATAATAACTTTATCTTCTACACGAACAAAAACATAAACAATGGAACTTGGACAATCCGACACCTGAGTATTCCGACATCATGTGATATACGACAAAATTTCCTGGTCCCTTACTCATTTCTCTGTTTTTTATTTATCGTTTAACTTGTTCTCTTCATAAATATGCATAAGATAGTTTGCTACTAGACGCCAAGTATCCAATAACCAATTAATTAATCATTCCATGAAATGAAAATATTGAAAGAGGGGGAGGGACATTTGCTTAAGCTAAAATCTGGACAATATCTTCCTTCTATGTTCAATTGTTCCATAAAAACGTATGCACAGCATATTTATGGAATAACCTTCATCAGGCACTCTATTCAACATTATATCAAAGCAGTACAATATACCATATATATAATAACCTTGTAAAGTGAATCAGGATACGTATCACTGACCTACCCTTTCAAAACTAAACCGGTGTTTCGGATGTCAATTTATGTAACTGAATAGACAAGGCCGTTCATCCTTTGAATAATTTGAAACCCTCAAAGAAATGAATTTATTGTTTTTGTGTTGTAAAGTGAATAATGATACGTACCAAAGACCTACCCTAGAAAAACCCAAACTATGCACACACCGCTGTTTCGCATATCAATTTGGACTACTACACTCACGGGTCAAAAGTATTTCCCCACTAAGATATTTCCCTATATATTTCATATAAAACCACTTATTTTCATAACATTCTCATGAAATCATTCCGTAGCCGATTTTCATGAAATGTTCACTTTTATAATAGTAGAATTATTAGAGTTTATTTTAATATCTTCATGTAATTTTTTCAAACTTTTATTTACAAGCATTTATGATTTAAACACAAATGTAAATTCTTGACGTCACAATTTTGTATGATTATATAGTAAGAAATGGTGCAAAAATTAGGCTTTGTTTTTAAATCAATTCTTAAGTGAAAGTAGAAATAAAATTATTAGAAAATTATACGAAGAAGAAACTATATTTATTTCTGCATTTAATGCTGAAAATTTCATGAAAATCAGATAAGGAATGACTTCAAGAGAATGTTTTGAAAATAAATGGTTTTATATGAAATATATAGGGAAATATCTTAGGGGGGAAATACTTTTGACCCGTGAGTGTTGATAACCAAGGCCGTTCATCCTGATAATAATTGGAAACCCTCAAAGAATTGATTTTATGTTTTTTGTGTTGTAAAGTGAATAATGATACGTACCAATGACCTACCATAGCAAAACTCAAACTATGCATAAACCGATGTTTCGAATATCTACTACAAACCAAGGTCGTTCGTTCATCCTCATAACAATCTGAAACCCTCAAGGAAATGGATGTATGGTTTTGTGCTGTAACGTGAATCAAACTATGTATAAACCGCTGTTTCGGATATCAAGTTAGGTTACTAAATGGCCAAGGCCGTTTATCCTTCGAATAATAGGAAACCCTCAAAGAAATGAATGTATGTTTTTTTGTGTTGTAAATAGAACTTGTTGTTGATGCACGCAAATCAATGTCCCGTTGTAAGTTACAAATATATTTCATATGACCTTGAATATGTTATACGTAAATAAATGTTGACATATTTGTCATATGACTATGTTTGTTGTAGATAGGAAGAGAAGATGAAAATCGATAGAAATGCATAGAATATTCATAGCAATCCCCCATATGTACGTGAGAAAATCATTAGAAATGCATAGAATTATTCATAGCAATCCCCCATATGTACGTGAGAAAATCATTATAGATGCATAGAATTATTCATAGCAATCCCCCATATGTACGTGAAAAAGTTAAAGATAAAAAAAGATTGCTTACCGATCCCTAAGATATATTATACAGTAAAACCTGTCTAAACCGAACCCCTTTGGGACTGAAGAATTTGTTCAGTTTAGACAGGTGTTTGGTTTACACAGGTTCAAATAACATAGACAATTAGTAGATTATGACTGTGAAGTCTGTCTGGTTTAGGCAGGTTTTCGGTTTATTCAGGGTTCGGTGTAGACAGAGGTTTTCGGTTTATTCAGGGTTCGGTGTAGACAGAGGTTTTCGGTTTATTCAGGGTTCGGTGTAGACAGAGGTTTTCGGTTTATTCAGGGTTCGGTGTAGACAGAGGTTTTCGGTTTATTCAGGGTTCGGTGTAGACAGATTTCCCTGTAATGTAAAGACGAGTTGGAAGATACAAAAGGGTTAATCAGATGTTGTAAATCTACAATAGAATAGCCACCATAAGGCCTAAAGAAAAAAAGACAGAACAACGAACAATTATCTATAGAAAACTTTATTCTCATACAGCCAAATACATTGGTACAGCAAAAAAGTAACGACATAATAATAACATGACAACACTATTTACAATATATACAGACAGGAGGGTGAATGGGCTAAGGACCAACAGCGGGTAGGCCAGGAGTACAAAAACCTTATTGATACAATAGAGTACACTAGACAGTCGTATTTACTTAAGTAGATATCTATGTTCTTATTTTTAATACTACTTATTTAAAATGTAAGGTTGATTTTTTTTTATTTGATTTTAATTGTTGGTGCTTAACGCCACTTTCAGCAATATTTCAGCTATATCATGGCGACCAGTTTTAGTGGTGGAAGAAGTCGAAAATGTCATTCAGAGTTTAAAATAAACAAACAAAAAACCCACCTCTATATATAGATATCAGGTCAATCAAGAAAATGAAAAGAAGAAACCTTTATTTGGTTTTCATCATAATGGCATGGTTTTAAAATAAACGAAAAGACAGAATAAGGATGTATCAAACTTCTATAAAAATAAAACATGTATGGTCTTAACGCCCGGAATAAATCAGCAATTAAAGCTGCTAAATAATTTTCATGAGAGATATCTCGTATGGTATTCAAATAACTGTTTATATGTACAGTATATCCTTTCTATCCGGTCACCTCTATTAAGCAGTCACCTCTATTAAGCAGTAACCTGGATAAAAAGGTCATCTTTTTCTTGTCCTATTATAGAAAATTTCATATTAATTGAAGCTCTACGTAAGAGGTCATTTGTCTTTTAATACTTCTTTTTCTGATGGTGGTGGTGTATGGTGTTTAGCAGCAATTTCAACAATATTGCAGTTATATCGTGGCGGTCAGTTTTATTGGTGGAGGAAACAAGAGGACCTGAAGAAAAACACCGAAATGTCACAAGTCACTGACAAACTTTATTACAAAATGTTGTATCTTTGCCTCAAGGGTGACATCTTAATAGAGGTTTGACTGTAGCCTGTACCCTATACACATTTATTGTCTCTGATTTACAATTGAAATAGTACATTTATCTTATGGCGTTGGTTGTATATCCAATACAATATAATTGTGTATTATTCTTTCATTTTCTAGTTATTGGAGACGTACCTGACTTTTTGTGGTATTGTTATAAACAATGCGCAGATATTTGTATTTTACAAAATATAATTGTGTATTATTCTTTTATTTTGTAGTTATTAGAGACGTACCTGACTTTTTGTGGTATTGCTATAAACAATGCGCAGATATTTGAAGCTTACACTAAAGAATATGAACGAAACATGGTATGTTAGAAATATAGTATAATTAGTGGGTTAGGGGAAGTGGTGTTTGACGCCACTTTCAACAATATTTTAGTTATATCATGGCGGTCATTTTTATTGGTGGAGGAAACCGGAGAAAACCACTGAGGTACTGAAAGTCACTGTCAAACTTCATCACATAATGCTGTATCGAGTACACCTTACCATGAGCGGGACTCGAACTCAGAACCTTAGTGATGATAGACAATGATTGCACAAGTAGTTGTAAATCCAACTACCATACGATCACGACCATGACGGCCCCTTGTTTAATCAGAAAATAGCACGTGGTTCGTCCAGATCCCATTCATTGTACTTCATTGGTAGTAAGTGTGATAAATAATAGTGGTAATGATGGGGGGGGGGGGGGGCGTTGTCCAACAATCACAAAGCGGATATACAAGTCAACATAAGTGTGCAGCATCAAATCAACATTTTATGCCGACAAAACAAAGGAACATTATTAATGATACGGAATAAGCTTTCCACGGTACGGTCATACTCGGATGTTAGCTCGAAGAAAACATTTGCTCAGCTCGCAGCCCAATTTATTCCTACCGTTTTAAATCGAGTTATTCGTTTCAATGTACCAATCGATTTCTACATACGGACTGTATTATTACTTCTAAAAACGACATATATTCGAAAAACGATGTTCGAATTTATATCATGATATTTATTTAAGAAATGAAGCCATAATTTGTTGTGGGGTTTTGACATGGGTTGGCATAATGTTAATCTTTCATCCCGAGCGAAAGCGAGTCCCAGTCACATACATAATACCAGTAATTTGTTTACTAATGCGAGAGAAAAACGTTTTATTCCAAGGGTGGGTAAGGGGCTATAGTGTTTAACGCCACTTTCAACAATGTTTCAGTGATATCATGGAGCGTGAAGATAAGTTTAATTGATGGAGGAAACTGGAGTGCCCGAAGAAAACCAACGACCTTCCGAAGTCACTGACAAACTTTATCACATAATGTTGTATCGAGTATAACTCGCCATGAGCGGGAATCGAACTCATAACTTTAATTGTATTCCATATCTTTTGAAACCTTATAATATCTTAATATAATTTAGTTTCGACTGCTACATTTGTGTGGACAATATTAGCTATACAGTGAAATCTGTCTAAGCCGAACCTGCTTAGCACAAGCTTTTGTGTACGGAATAGGCAAGTATTCAGATTATACAGGTTGAATTAACAAAGATGAACTACATTGGAACTTTATCTCTAGTTTTGTTTATACAAGTTTTCGGTTTAGTCAGTGTTCGCCTTAGACAGGCCTCACTGTAGATGCTTATTTTTTTAGGCTTTATTAGAAGATGTTCATGGACAATATAGATACTTATTGTGTAGGCTTTATTAGAAGATGTTCATGGACAATATAGATACTTATTGTGTAGACTTTATTAGAAGATGTTCATGGACAATATAGATACTTATTGTGTAGACTTTATTAGAAGATGTTCATGGACAATATAGATACTTATTGTGTAGACTTTATTAGAAGATGTTCATGGACAATATAGATACTTATTGTGTAGGCTTTATTAGAAGATGTTCATGGACAATATAGATACTTATTGTGTAGACTTTATTAGAAGTTGTTCATGGACAATATAGATACTTATTGTGTAGACTTTATTAGAAGTTGTTCATGGACAATATAGATGCTTATTTTGCAGGCTTTATTAGAAGTTGTTCATGGACAATATAGATGCTTATTTTGCAGGCTTTATTAGAAGTTGTTCATGGACAATATATATACTTATTTTTGTAGGCTTTATGAGAAGTTGTTCATGGACAATATAGATACTTATTCTTTTAGACTTTATTAGAAGATGTTCATGGACAATATAGATGCTTATTTTGCAGGCTTTATTAGAAGTTGTTCATGGACAATATAGATGCTTATTTTGTAGGCTTTATTAGAAGTTGTTCATGGACAATATAGATGCTTATTGTGTAGGCTTTATTAGAAGTTGTTCATGGACAATATAGATGCTTATTTTGTAGGCTTTATTAGAAGTTGTTCATGGACAATATAGATACTTATTTTGTAGGCTTTATTAGAAGTTGTTCATGGACAATATAGATGCTTATTTTGTAGGCTTTATTAGAAGTTGTTCATGATGTCTTCGTGTTTATTGTAGGCTTTATTAGAAGTTGTTCATGATGTCTTCGTGTTTATTGTAGGCTTTATTAGAAGTTGTTCATGGACAATATAGATGCTTATTTTGTAGGCTTTATTAGAAGTTGTTCATGATGTCTTCGTGTTTATTGTAGGCTTTATTAGAAGTTGTTCATGGACAATATAGATGCTTATTGTGTAGGCTTTATTAGAAGTTGTTCATGATGTCTTCGTGTTTATTGTAGACTTTATTAGAAGTTGTTCATGATGTCTTCGTGTTTATTGTAGGCTTTATTAGAAGTTGTTCATGATGTCTTCGTGTTTATTTTGTAGGCTTTATTAGAAGTTGTTCATGATGTCTTTGAAGAACAAACCTCTGTAGAGGATGTTATCCTGAAGATAATGCAAAAAGCTCAACTGCTTCTGAAATGTGAACGATGTTCGGTTTTACTAAAAGATGGAACAAGTCAGGTATGGTTCTTTTCCCTCAGACATATTTGACCATAGCAGATTTTGGTTATCCTGTTTAAGCCCTTCGGTTTATTGCACCCAAACCCTTAAATAATATTTCGATATTGAGAGTACCTGATGAAGGTTATTCCAGACACGCGTCGTGTGTACTAATTTTGAAATCTACGTTTGAATTACAATAGAGACGACAAGATAGTAAAAATACAATGTTTCCTTTGCACAGCTGATTCTAATGACTGAGAAGATTCGAAGAGGAAAAGTTTGAAGATACGGAATGGTAACGAGAAACCGTAAATAGAAAAAGGAGAAACAATACCATCAACAAACATAAAAAGACAAAAATCACAAACAATTATCCACACAGAAAATATTGAACAACACGAACCTACAACAATCCGAGGTGTACTCAGGTATTGCGGAAGAGTTATCAGTTCCTGTTCCACTAATGACACGTTTCGTGTTACTGTTAAGAAAAGTTTGAAAATACCACAAAGTGGTTATCAGAAACCGCAAATCGAAGAGGTACAAGCAATACAATGACCAAGCGAAACAGAATAAAAGGACAAACAATGATCTACAAAACACTACAAGGAAAACTAAACATTGAGCAACAGGAAACCAACTAAGGCGCGGGGTGGTCTGATGTACTCCGGAAGGGTAAGTATATCCCGTTCCACTATTGACACCCGTCGTGTTACTATTAAGCGACACATCATCTGCAATGGAATTAGTTTTTCACATCTGTAAAAGTAAATAAATACAAAAAACGCAACATTAATAAAAACAAATTGGGAGGATTAAAGACAAACCGAATATCGTTTTAAAACAAGTTAGAGTGAAATGGAATACGTTTTTTGTTCTCAACCATTCACCTATTATAGCACTATATAGATTAACATATGACATGCAATTGCTTATTAATACTTCCGATGGTGATAATGATACTTCTTCCTGTTGCGTAAAAACTAATTAGATGAGAAATTGAATGTTACGATTTAATTAATCATTTTTTAAATTATTTAAAACGTTGTAAAGTTGTAACACAGCATGCTCTTTCACAGACTATTACACAAATTGATTAGAATGGAGACATCTATTCCAAATTATTATTTTGTTGGCTTTTAATGAATAGATATTTTGCACATTCTCGATGTGATTCTAAAATTATGCATTTTTATAACCTTTTTATGCGAGTTACTTCCCTTACGACGGGTAACACGGTATCCGGTAAAGAAAGAACAATAGAAAGGACAACAAACTTGAAGATAGTTTTTTCATAATTTGTAGATATTTGAACCTTTTTTCTTAAATCAGAGAATAATTTTATAGGAAAAATAAAAACCACATGTTGTTACAACATTAACATTTTGAACAGACTATGACATTAATTTTCTTTTATTGATCTTTACATGAAAGAGACACTTATTCCCACCTTAAAGGGAAATAACTCCTGTAAGCATATAATTTTAGAATCAAAATCGGAAATGTGCAAATGGTTTATTGTTTTACATATTGGATAATGCCTTTAACCTCTATGCCATACAGTTAGTTTTCCTTCGGAACATTGTTTGATATCTAGAGTTGACAATGTCATTAAGATTTGTCCTTCAAGTCTTCATTTAAGTGTTTAGTTAATCAACTAAGAGTGCCATATACATTCCCCATTTACCAGTCTTCATTTAATCAAACGGTTCATGGTTATGTGTACGTATTACAACATTATGTGATAAAGTTTGTTAGTGATCTGCGACAGGTCCGTGGTTTTCTCCTGGTACGCAGGTTCCCTCCAACAATACAACTGACCGCCACGATATAATTGAAATATTGTTGAAAGTGACGTTAAACACCACAACCAAGCCAAACCTTTAATAAAATGTTTGATTTTTACAAGTTGACCATAACATTAACTATTTTACCAACACTTTTCAGTCTTCCTTTAATAAAGAGTTTGATTTTTACAAATTGACAGTAACTTTTACTTTTTACCCTCTCTTTACCAGTCTTTTTTTTTATTTTTACAAATTGACGGTAACTTTTATTTTTTGCCCTCCCTTTACCAATTTTTTTTATTTTTACAAATTGACAGTAACTTTAATTTTTTACCCTCCCTTGACCAGACTTTTTTTATTTTTACAAATTGACGGTAATTTAATTTTTTGCCCTCCCTTTTACCAGTCTTTTTTTATTTCTACAAATTGACAGTAACTTTTATTTTTTACTCTCCATTTACCAGTCTTTTTTTATTTTTACAAATTGACAGTAACTTTAATTTTTTGCCCTCCCTTTTACCAGTCTTTTTTTATTTCTACAAATTGACAGTAACTTTTAATTTTTACTCTCCATTTACCAGTCTTTTTTTATCTTTACAAATTGACAGTAACTTTTATTTTTTACCCTCCCTTTGCCAGTCTTTTTTTATCTTTACAAATTGACAGTAACTTTAATTTGTTATCCTCCCGTTACCAGTCTTTTTTTATTTTTGCAAATTGACAGTAACTTTTATTTTTTACCCTCCCTTTGCCAGTCTTTTTTATTTTTACAAATTGATAGGAACTTTTATTTTTTATCCTCCCTTTACCAGGCTTTTTTTTATTTTTCCAAGTTGAAAGTAACTTTAATTTTTAACCTCCCTTTACCAGTCTTTTTTTTTATTTTTACAAATTGATAGGAACTTTTATTTTTTTCCTTCCTTTACCAGTTTTTTTTTTATTTTTGCAAATTGACAGTAACCTTTATTTTTTACCCTCCCTTTACCAGTCTTTTTTTATCTTTACAAATTGACAGTAACTTTTATTTTTTATCCTCCCTTTACCAGTCTTTTTTTTTATTTTTACAAATTGACAATAACTTTTATTTGTTACCCTCCCTTTGCCAGTCTTTTTTTATTTTTACAAATTGACATTAACTGTTATTTTTTACCCTCCCTTGACCAGTCTTTTCTTTATTTTTACAAATTGACAGTAACTTTTATTTTTTACCCTCCCTTTGCCAGTCTTTTTTTATTTTTACAAATTGATAGGAACTTTTATTTTTTTCCTTCCTTTACCAGTTTTTTTTTATTTTTGCAAATTGACAGTAACTTTTATTTTTTACCCTCCCTTTACCAGTCTTTTTTTATCTTTACAAATTGACAGTAACTTTAATTTGTTATCCTCCCTTTACCAGTCTTTTCTTATTTTTGCAAATTGACAGTAACTTTTATTTTTTATCCTCCCTTTACCAGTCTTTTCTTATTTTTACAAATTGACAATAACTTTTATTTGTTACCCTCCCTTTGCCAGTCTTTTTTTATTTTTACAAATTGACATTAACTTTTATTTTTTACCCTCCCTTGACCAGTCTTTTCTTTATTTTTACAAATTGACAATAACTTTTATTTTTTACCTCCATTTTCAGTCTTCCTTTAACAAAGAGTTTGATTTAGGCTTTCCTGTAACAGATGGGCAATCTTTATACAGGTATGTAAATACAAAGATATCATATGATGAATTATTTATAGACAAAATGTACTACTGTTGAAATACTTTTATTCGTTGGCTCCAATTTTCATGGTTTCTACAAAATTCCTTGATCCCTGGGTTCTTGAATTTGTTGTTTCAAATACAACATGCAACAATCAATGGAAAAAATGTATTTCGTTGGATTTTAATTTTCGTGCTTTAAGTGAACCACGAAATCCACGAAAATTAGAACCCAGCGATTAATAATAATTGCACAGTATTATTGAAGGTTGTTTCTCCTTTTTAGTGAAGACCATATGTAGCAAGAGTCTAAGTGCAAAGCAAATGAAAATATATTTCATTATCGCTATTTTGTTTACTTTCCCTTTGATGTATAAATCCAATATGTTTCATATCACGTAAGCGCTGAGAAGATTCAGGACGCGTAGTAATATCGCTGTTTTCTAATATGACGTTATAATGACGTCACATTACCAAATCCTTGATAAACATACTATCATAGAGATAAAATAATTAAAGATGTTTTTTAAAACTCGAGGATGTTTCTCAGTCATCTCTCATCTCAGGCTTTGCCCTTCGATGAGTGATGACTGAGAAACGTCCTCTTGTTTTAAAAATCATCGTTAATCACTTAATCCTTATTTAATCCATGTGTTATATCTATCATAGACGTTGTTAAATATGTTCTAGATATCAAGATGATAGCTTTGGATCCCATTAACCACGTTTTGTGTCCATTTCAAAGCAAGACATATATTTCTATGGGGGGGGGGGGGTTGTTTGTAGGATTAATATTCAGGGATTGTGTTGTTGATATTGCTACACATACCACTATTTTACCCATATGTTAACACTTTGTCTTACACTAAGATGCAATTGTATTCAACTTGGTATGTTGATCCGCTGTAAATCCGTGCAGGCAAATAATATCATTTTGTCTTTCATGAAAAGTTATTGTCCATAATTATCAAATTTTGTGGAAAAATCTTTAATTGGCCCACTTCCTTTGGGTTTTGGTAAATAACTCCTCAATTTGATTATTATAGATATTAACTTTTCATGAAGGTCCTATTTGTATGATATTAAATAAATCACTGTGTCACGTGTATGTGTCGTTGTTATACGGAAATACTATTGCACTTCAAATCTTGAGTCAGGTGACTAATGTTCTCAGTGTATCACAGTATATAGCAGAATCTAGCAGCTGATATGCAACCTAGACAGAATAGAAGTTATAAAGCGAAATTAGATATTCTCCTAATGGTATACACCGTAACATTAAGCCAACTGTGTGAATGCTTAATGTGATAGGTAGAGAAAATTGAAGTGGTATACATGATTTGTAACATCAAGCCATGCAATATCACATCTAGGTCGTTGATTATTGCACAGCTCTCTGAGAGTAATAAAACTACAGCCCAGATTTAAAGTGTGTAATATCTCGTATCTGCGTGTAATATTTCATGCCTCTTAGCTGTTGCTTACATACTGGTATATAAACCATAAAAAGATAAAAGAAAAAGAATGAATTCATGTTACGATAGGAAGTAGGCCGTTTTGTCATCTGACTTGATTTATCTAAAAGACAAACGGATAAAATCCGAATTTATAACAACCTCTGATTATAACCACTAATTATTACCATTATTTCGCCTTTAGTTCAAGGCGTGATCACATGCTTCCTTCATCTCCTGTTTCTCCCATCTTGATTAAAGACACAAGTTCTTTTAACTTCCGGAACAGGTATATGATGTGTATATATAGTCTGTTCTAGAATCTCGGTTAATTAGTTTAGTATTACAGGGGGTGAATGTACGTCATACTTGGAATCCATTTTATGCCACTTGAAGGCAAGTTTTTACTTATTGCATTAGTTATTGTAGGGATAACATTAAATGTGATAGTGCGTCAAATGCCCCAAAATGGCCGCTGAACATCGGTGTGTCCATTATTCAAAAACTTGTTGTCAAACTCTCAAGCACTTCGACAATGTTATTTCCACCTGTTACGAAAACGTTGTCGAAGAGTTTGAGAGTTTGACAACATGTTTTTGAACGATGGACACATCGTTGTTTAGCGGACATTTAGGGGCATTTGATACACTATCACATTTAATGTTATCCTTACAATAACTAATAATATAAGTAACAACTTACCTTCTAGCCGAACAAAATGGATTCCAATTATGACGTACATTCACCCCATGTATTAGAAGTTGCTTTTTGTATTAACGTATAGATTTATGGTTTTGGAAACACAATGATTTACATTAGAAATAGAAAATAGATGGATTAATGTTAGAATTTTTACAAATATAGATATTTAATGATATATTTATGGTATATAAAAAGATATTGTTATACTTTCAGGCGTATTTATTTATGTTTCTGTATATATAAATAAACCAATTAAGGTCTAAATTATATCAAATTTTCTAGGTTTGTGTGTCATAAGAAAAAATAGGAATAATTTGAGAGGAAAATACACAAAAGTTTAATCTGATTCTATGGGTGAAAACAATGTCATCATAAAATAATACTTTGTGTGAAAAGTACAGAAAACAATATAAACTGGATGGTAAAAGCAATATCCATTAAAACAAACATCAATAGGTGTGTTAAGGGGGTAAGGGCTATGGTGTCTAACACCACTTTCAACAATATTTCAGTTATATCGCGCCTGCCAGTGGAGTATCCGAAGAAAATCACCGACTTGCCGCAAGTCATTGACAACTTTTATCACATATTGATGTATCTAGTACATCTCACCTCAGCAGGATTCGAACTCACAACATTAGTGCTGATAGGTACCATAGAAATTAAGAAATAAAACAACAATGGAGACCGGGTTCTTCGACAGGATCAGCATGTCCAACCCAAGCATGTCACATGAATGGAATGAGTAATTGAGTATCGAATATCTGATATTTAGGAGAACGCATGTCAAGATCAAGATCAAGATCGTTCGATCGAGATCGATCGATCGAGAGAGAGAGAGAGAGAGAGTGAAGAATTATTAGTAAGAAAGGATATTGACGGAAATGTAAATGAGAGACTTACTAACATTACAATCGGACTCCAATTAAAGTAAAGGAACAGTGCTTTTATTGCTGTTCTACATTTCACAGTCACATCTTGGTTTATTTAGATTTATGGGTGACTAACGCAATTTTAAACGATATTTCACTGATATAATAAATGCCAGTAGGCTGTGTCAAGTTCACCTAGGCTAGCTGATCATGGGAATCAAACTGACAAGCTTAAGGGATGGTACGGATTGGTGCAATAGGTTATTTTGAGGAAGAAAACACAAAACAAAGCAAAAAACGTACGATCGCTAAGCAATGATAAAGGTTTTATATGATAGACAATTATATAATAAAACTGACCTCCACGATATAACTGAAATTTTGTTGAAAGTGGTGTTAAACACCATAAACCAACCAAACCTATGTTGGAAATCACTGGGGGCGATACAGTCAAGCTTAAGCAAACATTTGATGCAGTAAAAATAAGTTATAGACGTGCATGTATAAAGCATTTGTTTGCACAAGGTTTTGTTTCATATTTGTTTTAACAAATGATAGTGAGGGAGTTTCGAGTTCAGTACAGTCACCAGGAATTCTTGTTTAATACACTCGACAGGGATATTAGTTTGTTCAAATTTTGAGATGAAAAGGGAAAAAATACTTTATATAATTTGTTTAGAACTTAATAACTAGTTGATGGGAAGAGTTAGTAAAACATTCATTGGGAAATTTATTGTAAATTGGTAGCAAATTATTTATCTTATGAATTCAAGATGTTTCACTGATTTGTGGACATGGAAAAAAAAATACCGAACTCGAAATTTTTTCTGTTCTTACGTCATAGATAGGGACCAATGTGATATTTGCTTGTTTGTTTTGTTCTGTAGAGATATATTACAATTCGCCATATCGGAACTCATAAATAGAGGGTTATTTGTCTTCTTTCGTGTTCCAACATTTTTGGACATTACGATAGCGGTCGGTTCACAAATTTTACAACGTTTTTCCTTTACGACGACAGTCTGAATTCGTCCCAGAATGCATCAGTTTTTCAGATATGGTGAATTGTATTTTTTCATTGTTTTGTGTGTTTTATTGCTTAATATATTGAAAAGTTACATTATACTTTGTATTTAATATATCGTCTATAATTATGCTTGGAATTTACAGATCTTAAATAATGCACTTGATTAAAACTAGTGTCATTCCCCAGCAGGTGCAAGTAGCCATAGAGTTGAATATTACTGGACATTGTAGTATCCACTCTGCTGGTTCAACTCAATGGAGAGATACAATATATAGAGTGTATATCCAAAGCATTTACTTTCAAATGTGATATTATCTATGCATATGCTTCACCCACGGTACGTTTATCACTTGTAATAATAGATTAATACATGGCCTTTTTCATATTGCCTTTGTTATCAGCTCGAGACCTTGCTATCGGCCCCGACGGCTTTATTAATCTATTATTAATTAATTAATTAATTATTAATGTATTAATCTATTTATCACATATTTTGCCAGAGCAGATAACATGTTATTGCCCTTCACAAGAGGGCAGATAACATGTTATTTCCCTCGTAAAATGTTATTGGCCCGGAGGCAAATAACACGTCGCAAATTATGCTTTTATTACACATGCAAATTCGGCGTTATTTCAATAAAATATGTGAAAAACAGAGTTATCGCCCGTGAATACGAAAATCAAATGCTCAATAGAACACAATTAATAAACCAAATGCATAACACATAGACCAAAGTTTGCTATCTACAAGAAATGTTACCCCAACAACACGTGTTAATCGAGTTCTACGGTCGTCCTAAATTGCAACGTGTCGATATATTTATCAAGGATATTTTCAAGGGAGAAAATTGGCCTAAGCACCGGGGCTTAACAACGAATAACAAAACATAACAAAAATAGAGTTTGATATTTGTATGGTATTACATCTTGAACCGAATCCGGATTGTGTTCGATAAAGCTGTGTATTGTCAGTATTGTTCATTTTTGACAAATACAATGTTTTGTTTTATTTTGAAAAAAATTCCAAATTATTTGAATTGGAGAAAGCAAGAATAAGGGGAATTCAGAGTCACTAGACATTTCTTGCATGTACTAATTATTTATCTACATATGTCCCTGGTTACTTTTGTATATTCTCTCCTAATCTTTGTGTAGTCTATTGACATCTTCAAAAATGCAATTGCATTGTGGGAAAATTTACATTGCAAGGTATCAATTGGTGAATTCAAATACATTGTTGTATTTGAAAATCGAGGTCTGCTTTACGTGAATGGAATTAGAATTTCTTAATAAACCAATTATGTATTAAGCTTTATTTTCAGCACAGAGACTTCATCGAACTCTAGATTAGGAAATAACATCGCAGAGCTGGTGTTGGTCACTGGTGAAACAATTAACATTACAGATGCTAGTCACGATTCCAGATTTGACCCCGAGGTAAATTGTTGTTAAAATATAATTAAATTTAAGAATATTTGTTCGGTCTTTGTTGTTGAGATGCTGTGCTAATTTAATAAAATTTACAGACGATCTAAACAGTATAGATAATGAACTTGAAAATAGAATTAATATTTTAACATATGATTAGCATGAATTTTCAATGGAAGGAAATTAGTTGTTTCTGAATCAGAGGTTACTTGTTGTTAAAATATAATTAACTGTGGGAATATTTGTTCTGTCATTGACATTGTTAGTGAAATGCTATTATTTCAATTTAATTTCCAGTCTAAATAGAATGGTAAATGAACTTGAAAATACAATTAATATTTTAACATGTGATTAGTCCGAAATTAAATTCTGGGAGACATCTAAATATAATATAGCGATATGCTAATACCTGTACATTAAACATTCGGTAGATAATCCTATTTTTAATCCTGTTTTGTGATTTTATTTTGCAGAGTGACAAAGCATCCGGTTTCCATACAAGATCTATTCTTTGCAAACCAATTCGAAATAGAGATTCTGAAACAATAGGTATTTAAAATAATATTTATCAATTTGTAGTGGAATTTCTGTTAATTTCTGGAAGACTTTGAAGAACAGCAACACGACTGTGAAACATACAATTTAATAGAAAATAAATTTTAAAAAAATGCGAGAACATTAATATTTGTTGGATATCGTTCGTTCTTGTTGTCAAAGAAGGACAGACAATGCAATGCTTGATTTGACTTGATTTATTATGTTTAACGCCACTTTCAGCAATATCTCAGCTATACCATGGCGACCAGTTTTAGTGGTGGAAGAAGCCGGAGTACCCGGAGAGAACCACCGACCATGGGCAAGCAACTGATAAACTTTATAGCTTGCGGCTGCGAGTCGAGTGCACCCTTTTTGTAATTTACAAAGCCGGGCGCGAACCCACGCCGTATTGGTGATAGGCTTGTATGAGTTGTTAAGTAAGCCAACTACCTAACTCATTGAGCCACCCGGGCACTACAATACAATGGCCAAAAGAAAAACGACCAAAGGTACAAACAATGATCTACAAAATACTACCCAGAAAACAAAATACTGAGCAACACGAACCCCACTGCAAACCGCGGTAAGCCCAGTTGCTCTTGAAGGATAAACAATTCTTGCTCCATTAGTGACACCCGCGGTGATATGTCATGAATGAAGAAAGGGCAGGATTATGGTTACGACAAACTGGTCATGTGTGACATAAATATATAAATAGAATCTTAGTTATCTCTATACCCTACTTGTAATCTATAATTAGAAACTTGATTACCTTTATACAATAATACATGTATGTTTTGAATGAAACTCATAAATCGAAGGGTGATTACTCAATCATATAGAAAGAGTATCCAATCATCAGAGGAATACTCTCGATACAAACAGACGGACAATCAGAGGTGCGGACTGGCCATGCGGACATTTGTCCAAAGCCCGGTGGACCGGCCTTATAAACAACCAATTATTGAACAATGGACCGACAATGATATGCCGTATGCTTGGACCTGTTTTAAAACCAAATCTGATTCTGCTAATAGTACAAACAAAAATGTATATACAGTATACAGACATGTTTCCATTCAATAATTGGCGTTTATATAAGGGACCGACCATTTAACTTGGAGGGGGGGTTATGGTTTTTTGCTTCGTTCAGAATTTTTTTTTCGGACAACACAAGAGTTAGAATATTTTTTTCCAGAATTTGACATTAGGGTATATGACAACTCTGAATCAGATTATTTTTTTTCCTCCACCAAAATCAGAATATTTTTTTCAGCAACATTGGGAATCAGAATATTTTTTTAGAAAAAAAACATAACCCCCCCCCCCCCCCCCCTTCAAGTTAAATGGTCGTTCCCTAAAAGTATTCATGTGCTACATTCGCAGTCTTTAATATTGAGGAATGAGGTTTTCTTGATAATGGTATGTCTGATCATTCCAGAAAACAAAATGTTGTGAAAATAATAAAATATTTGTATTAACATTTTATAGGTGTAGCTCAGTTGATGAATAGAATAGACAGATACCACTTTGACGAACATGATGATCAATTGTTTGAGGTAAAACCTGCTTATTTGTTTATCGTCCGAATTTGTAGGAAATATAGTAAGGGAGTGAGTGAGTGATTGGTGTCTAACACCAAGTGAGACCTGGCTCAGATATATCATGGGGAGAATACAGGGGCGGATCCAGCGGGGGGCGCACCCGGCGCGCGTCCCCCCTAAAATTGGAAATAATATGATTTTTTGGCGTAAAATCGTGATTTTTCACACAAAATACCCCAAATATTTTCGCGCCTCCCTCCGCTCGGCACAATTTTTTAAGTTCGCCCCCCCCCCCTAACTTGAAATCCTGGATCCGCCTCTGGAATCTACTACATATCAATGAGATGATGATGATGTCCGCTTTGTATTATACCAACACGCTTATTTTAATTATAATGCTAGCTCACTGTTACAACAGTCTGTGGGTAGACATCTCACACCATTCGAGCATATTAATCTGATTCCAAGACAGTCAGTTTTTGTTCTTATTTCTAAATGCTGCGTGCATAGCAGAGAGGCAACAAATAGCAATTTTACATGGAAGAAACTGTTTCATATTAAAATGAACGGCTATTCCATTAAACAGGCTACAACAGCATATTCTGACAAAATATAATACTTATAAAAGAAATTTATACCGCAACTGGCTTTGGGAGGACATGATTTTTGCTATTAATGTTAAAGACAATAGTTATGTTAGTTTGGCAATAAAGTGAATAGTAATATTGTTGGAATTCCAATAGGAACGAACTGTGCTCCTCTCGTTGCTGATTTGTTTTTATACTGCTACGAATCTGAATTTACGGCTAAACTTTAAAAAGACAAGGCCTTATAAACACTCACTTAGTAGTTTATTCAACAATAATTGCAGACTCTTAGACTATATATAAACTGTAAATAATCTTATTTGTCTTTCGTTTGTAAAGATTGTTTTCCCAAGAAACTTACGTTGGATAAGGTTAGCATTATAAAGTATCCATGTCAATTTTTCAGATTTCAACATATCCATTTTTCAACAAATGCACTTGCAACAAAAGAGACGAGTCTTCTGTCCTTATCGACAATTTTCCTTTTCTATATGGCGATGTTCTGTTGGTCCTATCATATGGCGTTTATGTTTCTCAGTTGGTTCGTTTTGCCCGTATTTGTAATAACATTTCTGATTTGAATAATTTCTCTGTTCTAAGAGTAATGCTCTGTGACTAACAGAGTTTACCTTCTTAGTTAATTATTAGTTAAAAAGTCTGAAGATGCCGAAAAAGTCACAAATCGAATGAGGACAGACAATGCAATGGACAAATGAAAAAGAACAAAAGCATAAGCGTTTATTGACCATGCTATTGAACTATTTATGCTGTCGTTAATTTTTTGTGCTTGGTCGTTTTGAGTGAATACGAATCTGTTCAGACTTTTCATTGTTTTTCTATACTAGTATATCTGTATTGCCGTTAGATATCCAATTATCAAAAGTGTGAGAGTTGGAATTATCATAATCAGTTTAACCCCGCCACTTTTCTGTGTCTGTCAAAACCAGTGGATGAATTTTCTGCAGCATATTTCGTGGCCGCCTTAGTGTTCATAAATTTGAGGTGTGCGATAGTGTTGTTCGCACTGTTGACCTCAGGGCGGCCGCTATCTACTCTCGGCTGTTTAAGTACAAACAACACTGCAGGTCTTACAGAGAACAGCATTCTGCCCTACACCCCCTAATACCGACCCTGGTTGACCTTCACTAATCAAAATTTCTTTTCATAATCGTCTGTAGTTGACAGTACAAAAACATTTTTCTCTGTTCAACAATATAAGTAACGGTGACAATAAAAAAAAATCGCCTCTGAGGAATAAAGAAAACGGTGGTAATAAAAAAATTCACCTCTACAGAATAAAGCGAAACTCTTGTCATTATCTCCCTTTTGTGAAGCATGATAATTTATTGTGTTTCATTTACTAATTAAGAGGAATTCTAAACACATGCTAACACCTTAGGGAGCCATTAATCAACTCTCTTTCGATGTAAACAGTAGCAAAAGAAACCATGAAATAATGATTTACATTCGTTTTTTATATTCCGTGTGTATTTCAATATTTTTATCAAGTATTCGCTTTCGTGGTTTATCTGCAGTTCTGTGTAATTTATCCTTGAGTCATTAAAATATTAATAATTTTTTCAAAATATCTGTTACCGCATTGCGACTTTTTCTATGACAGATTAGTCTATGACATGCATTAACAATTGATTGCATATTCCTTATGGAATATTAAGTTTTTAAAATGTTATAAATCACAATTTTTAATCAGGAAAATTGTATTGGTGGTTAATGACGCATGATGGAGGAATTTAATTATTTATATATTTTTCCAATAAAAGTGTTCATAGCGATTTTATTTTCATTACTTTGCAACTATTCTGTTAACCAATATCAGAAACAAAAATATATATAAAATATAGTTTCAAAAAAATGACATTGAAAGATAATCAAGTCTCCCAAGCGAAATGTGGGAGATATAATCCTTAGCATGGTAACCGATAATCATAATTTTATGAAACTGTATAGGAATAATCTTTAGATAGGGAGGAATCATTTGGGGAGGCAAAACAATATGAACCGCTAGGATAAATACGACCACCGTATCCGCCGGAACACAAAAGAGGAGTTTTACAAAATATTCTATTTTGAGACTTGTTTTCTCAAACTTCATTATACATCACTGAACGATCCACTATTATGTAAACTTTTCAAAAAAATTATTAATGTTGTCATGGAAACAAGAAGGGATGAATCTGATGTAATGGGATTACTTATTATATTTACCTTTTCTGCATTTTGTTTCATTCTTTTTCAAAAGCCAGAATATGAGGGAACCATCTGTGTAAATTTGTTTCAAAAGAGGAACTAAATATGGATCAGGTGATGTTTTTATAAAGAGTAAAATGAGCTTTGAATTCAAAATTATGCAAAGATTTTGCTTTATCTCAAATTAAACCCTTACTCATGGAAGCTCATCTGTGAGACTTTTCTTACGGTGGTACCATACACTTCAGGTAAAACTTGATCTGCTCGTTTAATTTTCTTATTTTTTTGGCAGTGTGTTTGAATATATCCACTGTAATAAATATCAAAGTTTTAGCAAATTCCAATCAACAGACTCAGAGCTATAAATTCACTAGCCACATAGCAGCTTTTCTCTCTGTGGTTTTGATCACCGAGATGCTTGAAATCTTCATACAAACATCATATGATCAAAACGTTCAACTGATTTTAAAAAGTTATCTCCCTGTAGTGTTTGGTACCACCTTAAATAGTTTACTATTTGTATACATTTAATGATAATTATGGAATGATACGTGTAACTGTGTACTATTGGTTCAACTACATATCACTATAAACATCCAACTATGTGTGTTCCTCTAGTACAAAGCATATATTATGATATCATAATATCATCATAAAGAAATTTGATATGTCACGATATAACTGAAATATTGTAAAGCCAACAATAGGTACAGATGAGCAATGCCGGATTTACCTGAAGGCTTGACAGGCTGAGGCCTACGTTCTCAAACTTTAGGTGGCCTCCGGTCAAGATGTACAATACTTTTGACACTGTCATTGGACTTTCATACTTATGCTGTCATAGCGCACTGTACTCCCTAAACAGTCCTTCAGTAATTGCCTTCACAGTTACACTATATTTCAGAATATTGCTGAATTTTAAGCATCCCTCACCATCCTCACCTTTATTCAAATAAATCAAACACTCTTCCATCTTCCTCTTTTCGTGAGGGTGGGGGATTAGAAGGGGCCTAGCGAAATAGCCTTGATCCTCTCTTCATCTAAATCCGGCATTGTACTGATCCATTCTATTGAGTCATTGATATAGTTCACGCTCACTCACTCACTCACTCACTCAAAATGACAAAAGTAGAGAAAAGTCTTCATTGAATTATTTTTTGTAAATCGTGATTATTTCAGACATGAAAATCCATCAGTGGTACTTTAGTATTTCTTGTTTTCAATGGCGTCTATACTAAAAAAAAGCATTGAAATATATTGAAGGTATTGAATAACAATGTTATTTTGTTATTTTGCACTTTTTGACATGCAAGAAAAAAACAACAACATAATATTGTGAAAAAAAACATTTAGAACTTTTTAATGTTTACCAAAAAAACAATACCAAAGCGCTAAAAATAATTTTGTTAAAAACAATTTCTATAAAATATTGAAGTCGGCCTTGTCATGACGTCTGTACTACCTTAGCGAAATATGATATCTGCAAAAGGATGGTTCTTCAAAGTACATCGTGACCCAAACAGAAATGGCAGTATTTTAAATTTTATGCTTTTGTTCTGTCTTTAATATATGACCTTTTTTGATGATATAAATACTGACTTAAAAGTGTTAACACCAATCGATATTTATTGCTTTAATTATTTTATTTCAATAGATTTAAATTCCAAATTGTATTATAAATGTTGAAACAAAGGGAACAGCGAGTGTAGTCGACAGTTAAACAATTAATTTACCTGACAATTTATGTAGAACAAAGTGTAACTTAGTATATAGAATCGAAATATATCCTCTTGGAGTTCATGGTATCCCTTTACACATTTCATTTTTTTTTTTTTAACTTTGGTTTATAGAATAAAATTTTAATTTCTGTGTTAGTTACGATCAATAAAATGAAAAACATACCCTAACCCTTTCCTATCTTGGTACAAGTACTTCAGCAAAAAGTGGCGGGGTTAAATTAGTTTGATTAGTCCAAACTTCCCTTCTTATTGGAATGATGTTTCCACATGCGATTAAAATTCCAACATGCACATATAATTAGGTGAGCAGCCTAGTTGTAAATAATCTCGAACGTTATACATAATAAAGTGCAATTGGCCTTGACCATCATATACATATTATAAGAGTGTCTTAAACTGCTTGCATTTCGCGTGTTTTTGGTGGGGTTCGTGTTGCCCATCGTTTATGTTATCTATGTTGTGCTGTTTTGCTTTGTTTGTCTTCGCGCTGTATCTTGTGTACCCTTTGTTGCCAGTTTCTCTGGATTGTTCATTCTTGATTGTCCCTTCGTTTTTTTTTCTAACGTATATTTATATAGATAGCAACAATTAAATAAAGAAATATTTACTTCTGTTTTCATTTTCAGGCATTTACTATATTTTGTGGACTTGGTATTAACAATTGTCTGTTGTACGAAGAAATTTCACTAGCTGCTGCCAGACAAGCCGTTGCTTTAGAGGTAAAGTTACCCACTAAAACAATAAAATCAGTGTCCCTTGCACAACAACAAGCTGAAACTGTATTCGTTTTTGTGGTACCTTCATTATTGCAAACAACATACACATTGTATATAGAATACGGACAGCTTTGAGGTCCGGGACAGATATTATCACTGCTTTCGCAGCGAGACCTGACAATTTGATTACTTAATGTTATATCGAATACACCTCGCCATGAGCGGGATTAGAACTCACAACTTAACGGAATATAATAAATAACACAATAAAATAGGTCGGTACAGTCGGACTCGTTATTTTGACTCAGAAAAAAATGTTGAACGTGACATGATAACTGTTAATCTTGATTTATTTACATATTTAATGGAAATTACCGATAAAGATGTGGAAATAGTCGAAACGCGTTGCGTGAACTTTGAGTGGACCGACGATTTTACTTCGAATTATTCGAGCATTCGAGTTATCCGGGACTTATCATAACAAAATATACTGCAAACGTACTATAATCTGCTTCTAGATATCCAAGCAAACAACTTTTCTGAGTTAAATATAGCGAAGTTCAACTGTACCGACTTATTTTATTGTATTATTGATTATATTCCACTACAAAAATAGAATGTAATATTACACAATGTCTAATGGGACAATGACCAATTTTATTTTCGTCTCTCTCCCTTAAGGTAGAAATGAGAAAATGTTCAAAT
Source organism: Bathymodiolus brooksi (assembly GCA_963680875.1). Taxonomy (NCBI): domain Eukaryota; kingdom Metazoa; phylum Mollusca; class Bivalvia; order Mytilida; family Modiolidae; genus Bathymodiolus; species Bathymodiolus brooksi. Next base: position 67,240,467 of record OY804584.1, read on the forward strand.
ATAGATGTATGTTTTCAGACAATAAATATGAAATATATAGAACGGATGTGCTGTGAGCGATATACGAAATCGGTCTCATATTTAGACGCGAACGTGACATGATAACTGTTATTTTTGATTTCTTTACAGATTTAATAGCACTGTTTTTATATATTATGATTTTTGTCTCCTTAAGCCATATATAATCCATGCAGGCTGTTATGATCTCATGTACTATGGGTTTTTTTTCTAAATCTATAATAAACGTAAGAGAAATCCGAAGGGTCAATCAAGAATGAACAACCCAGAGACACTGACAAGATTGGACGAACACAAACAAAAACAAACGAACTAAACAAAACAAAAACAAAAACAAGGAGCCCACAAAAGGGGGAGGGGCTAAGCAGTTCCTGCTTCTTACATGTTCGCGTCAAGATAATAACCATGTGTGCGCGCGATTTATGTTTCGTGTTCCGTGTACTACACATTATTCATGACAGAAATATACTTTGTTTTGAAAGTTGCTGTAGTCCTCCCAACCCCCAACACCCACTTCCCGCAGTATTATATTTATATTGAATATTACAGGTTTTATCCTTCCATGGATCAGTATCAGCACAGGAAGTGATGAAGCTGAAGGTAAATATCACGTGACCTTTACGTACATTTTGTTCTAAAATCACCCACCATATAGAAATATTAATGATATATTAATATATTACAGAGTTTAAAGGGGCCGTCGTAGTCATGTTCGTATAATAGTTGGATTTACAGCTACCTGTGCAAGCAGTGCCTATCACTACTAAAGTTGTGAGTTCGAGCCCTGCTCATGGCGAGGTGTACACGATATAGCATTATGTGATAAAGTTTGTCAGTGACTTGCGCAGGTCGGTGGTTTTCTCCAGGTACTTCGATTTCTGCCACCAATAAAACTGAGTGCCACAATATAACTGAAATATTGTTGAAAGTGGCGTTAAACACCATAACCCTATCTTACAGAGATTAAATGACATAGAGAAATGGCAAGAAATATATTAATATCCTTAAGTTGTACACCAAACAAACGAAACGTTTTACTCCAAAGTGATCAGACTTCATTGATTGAATTTAGCTATTTCCTTTTGTGTACATCATTTCTTCATAGTTGTCTCTTTTTCCAACTCGAGTAAGCTTAATCTAATATATTAACATCTGTATTTCAGGCTCAGAAAGTTCCTGAGGCTCATGCATGGAAGTTAGACAGTGTGTTGTTCAATGACTTTTCCCTTACAAAGGACGACATGTTGGTTGCCTCCATACGAATATTCCTTGATTTAGGGTTCGTTCGAAAGTTCCGAATAGAATACGAGGTATGTTGCATAGACCAAGTCAGTAGGCGTAAAAATGTATCAGATGTTAATCATGATCATTGCAGTTTCCACAGATTGATCTTGAATTTCTGCATTAGCTCATTCCATATAAAAAAGGTACATGGTACATTTGTCATACAATAAACGTAAGAGCACTAACGCGATAATCAACACGTATCTCACCAAAAACCCTGAAGCAGAGCACTAACGCGATAATCAACACGTATCTCACCAAAAATCCTGAAGCAGAGCACTAACGCGATAATCAACACGTATCTCACCAAAAACCCTGAAGCAGAGCACTAACGCGATAATCAACACGTATCTAAAAAAAAACCTTGAAGCAGAACACTAAAGCGATAATCAACACGTATCTCACAAAAAACCTTGAAGCAGAGCACTAAAGCGATAATCAACACGTATCTCACAAAAAACCTTGAAGCAGAGCACTACAGCGATAATCAACACGTATCTCACAAAAAACCTTGAAGCAGAACACTACAGCGATAATCAACACGTATCTCACAAAAAACCTTGAAGCAGAGCACTACAGCGATAATCAACACGTATCTCACAAAAAACCTTGAAGCAGAACACTACAGCGATAATCAACACGTATCTCACCAAAAACCCTGAAGCAGAGCACTAACGCGATAATCAACACGTATCTCACAAAAAACCTTGAAGCAGAGCACTACAGCGATAATCAACACGTATCTCACAAAAAACCTTGAAGCAGAGCACTACAGCGATAATCAACACGTATCTCACAAAAAACCTTGAAGCAGAGCACTACAGCGATAATCAACACGTATCTCACAAAAAACCTTGAAGCAGAGCACTACAGCGATAATCAACACGTATCTCACAAAAAACCTTGAAGCAGAGCACTACAGCGATAATCAACACGTATCTCACAAAAAACCTTGAAGCAGAGCACTACAGCGATAATCAACACGTATCTCACAAAAAACCTTGAAGCAGAGCACTACAGCGATAATCAACACGTATCTCACAAAAAACCCGGATGAGAACTCAGTAACATTAACTGAAGTGCAACAATTGATTGATTCGTGTTAATGTCATTTCAAGTTAATAGTAATTCAACTATGTTCATCACTAGTGGAGCAGGGACCCCTTACCCCCCCCCCCCCCCTCCCCGGAGCACCCTCAGTTTTGAGTGGGGTTCATGTTACTCGATCTTTAGTTTTATGTGTATGTTTTGAGGATCGTTGTTTGTCCTTTTGTCCTTTTTCTTTTGGCCATTGTGTTGTATGTCCTTCTATTTACGGATTCTGATTCCCCCTTTGGTATCTTTAAACTCTTCGTAAAAACAATGCATCATAGTGCAAAACATACGGAACTCATTTACTTCCTGTCGTTAGGGTGGGGTTTATATTTGTCTGGTCCCTCACAACGAACGGATATTTCTCCGAGAGGGGTTGTTCCGTGTAGCTCAAAAAGTATTTCATATCTTTAGCTTTTAGTGTTGTCCTATTTCTTGTATTTACGTTCCGAGTTCCGTGGTGTGATGTCCGCTACGATTTCCGCATAAAAACGATGTTCGGTTCGTCTTTTTTCCCAGTTTTTTTTTAGGGAGGCTCATGTCTTATTTACTTTATATGTGTTTGTTTGCGTATAGTACTGTTAAACAAACATGTGTTGTGTTTTTGTTTTGTTTGTCTTCGCCTTGTGTACCCTATCTTGCCAGTTTCTCTGGATTGTCTTCGCCTTGTGTACCCTATCTTGCCAGTTTCTCTGGATTGTCCGATTTTGATTACCCCTTCGGTATTCTCTAACTTTATTGAAGACCCGGTATTCCACCCAGGATGTTTATACATGACGTCATATTCCAATCCGACTGGTTTATTTATATGCATAAGTTCTAAATCTAACAAATTTATGCTAAGCTTTAAAAGAATGTTTGTGTGGTAACTCCTACGCAGTGATCCATTGATTCTCTGACCTTTTAATGTTTGGTATTGCGTCATTACATTACTAGTAAGCTTGGTTCAATAGGAAATAAGGGTAATAACAAAATTACCGAACTCCAAATTATATGGTTATTTGAAACTAAGACGATGTCATCAGAAGCGTCGATTACAAATGTCAAAGGCAAGCGCTCGATTACATTTCCAGGATATTGCGTGTTATGTGTCTTTTATAAAGCTTTTAGACATTTCCTGCTAACACAGATTTTAACTTGTTTCACTTAGCTTATAATCTGACATACAATCCGTAAGCAAATTGTATTTCATTCATAATATGGCTTTGTTTCTGTATTGCATTTATACTTATTGTGTGGAAACGTAAAATTCCTTGTAGAACGTACCCAACAGTTTGGATGCGATATTCCACACAGTATAATATCTTTTCCTTTCCGTGGTGTTAACATTTAGTAAATAGTATGTTCGAGTGGCCAGACTGCGTTATATATTAATTCATGTATGTCTGTAGCGCATGTGTGAGTTAAAAAAAAACTTTCTTTAACTGATTTTTTGATTTAGTTACTCCTTTATGAATAATTTTTTTGTGACATGTTTTTCCGATAAGTATCTTATTTAATAATTTGTCTTTTGTTTTTTTTTCCAGACACTCTGTAGATTTGTTCTTACTGTACGGAAAAACTACAGAAATATTGCATATCATAATTGGAGACATGCCTTTAATGTGTGCCAGTTTATGTTTGCCTGTTTAAGGGTAATGTAATGGTTAATGTTTGTCAGTTTATGTTTGCATGTTTAAAGGTAATGTAATGGTTAATGTTTGTCAGTTTATGTTTGCCTGTTTAAAGGTAATGTAATAGTTAATGTTTGTCAGTTTATGTTTGCCTGTTTAAAGTTAATGTAATAGTTAATGTTTGTCAGTTTATGTTTGCCTGTTTAAAGGTAATGTAATAGTTAATGTTTGTCAGTTTATGTTTGCATGTTTAAAGGTAATGTAATGGTTAATGTTTGTCAGTTTATGTTTGCCTGTTTAAAGGTAATGTAATAGTTAATGTTTGTCAGTTTATGTTTGCATGTTTAAAGGTAATGTAATGGTTAATGTTTGTCAGTTTATGTTTGCCTGTTTAAAGTTAATGTAATAGTTAATGTTTGTCAGTTTATGTTTGCCTGTTTAAAGGTAATGTAATAGTTAATGTTTGTCAGTTTATGTTTGCCTGTTTAAAGGTAATGTAATAGTTAATGTTTGTCAGTTTATGTTTGAAGGTAATGTAATGTTCAGTTTTTGTCAGTTTATGTTTGCCTGTTTAAAGGTAATGTAATATTTAGTGTTTGTCAGTCTATGTTTACCTGATTGAAAGTAATGTAATGTTTAATGATTGTCAGTTTATGTTTTCCCGTTTAAAAGTAATGTAATATTTAGTGTTTATCAGCTTATGTTTGCCTGTTTGAAAGTAATGTAATATTCAGTGTTTGTCAGCTTATGTTTGCCTGTTTCAAGGTAATGCAATGTTTAATGATTGTCAGTTTATGCTTGCCTGTTTAAAGCTAATATGTTCAATGTTTGCCTGTTTAAAGGTAATGTAATATTTAGTGTTTGACAGTTTATGTGTGCCTGTTTGAAGGTAATGTAATGTTCAGTGTTTGTCAGTTTATGTTTGCCTGATTGAAAGTAATGTAATGTTTAATGTTTGACAGTGTAAGTTTGCCTGTTTCAATGTTTAATCATTAGAGACACATGTTCATTGTCTGTCTGTTTGTGTCTGCTTGTTTCACAATCCCGCTCATTGCGAGATGTATTCGATACAACATTATGTAATAAAGTTTGTCAGTGACTTGCGGCAGGTCGATGGTTTTCTCCGGGTACCTCCACCAATAAAACTGACCGCCACTATATTACTGAAATGTTGTTGAACGTGACGTTAGACACCATATCCATAACCCTAACCCAGATGAGGCGGATTAAATGTAAAGTGATATAATTTAGTTATCATAATGGGAAGTATTGACGATATTATGGGTCAAATGGCAAAAAAACTGTGATAAATGGTTGCAAATAATTTTCCTAACGTTAATCGCTAAGGTCATCGTTAATTGCTAAGGTTATATATATTAAGTCTCATTCATGAAGTAGTTGAAATTTTAGTGTCTAAATTGCAGACACATTCTCAAAATGAACTTGCAAATTTCCGTTTCATATACTGTCCTTGGGAATTAAGACTCCGTGAACCGCTTGATTCCAATATTTGTTAAGATAAAAATATGAATAGTATTTTTATTGGAAACACTTTCATTAACTCATACTGAACTTTTTGAACTAATATATATAAGGATGCGCTTTATCGTGATCATTTTATTATTGACCTAGCTGTGAACCCTTGCCTGTCTTATGAAGATTATTTATTTTCGATCTTTCATTTTCCTTTTTGACGTATAACATGATAATTATCACATGGCAACGCCATTTGCGGTCACTATCGTTCGTTTTATCCAAGCTATTCTACATGGACACAAACAGGATATGTTCATATCTTAACATGCATCGGAAATTGACGAACTACTTTCAGTTTCTGTGACATCTATTTGCCATGCCTATCATAACTGTAGTTCTAGTCACATGATTGTTTGTATATTGGAGCTCAACACGATTTGCATATAACATGAAGTTGATGTTGTTAACTGTAAGATGACTAGTGCAATAATTTTATACAAGGAATCTCGTGTTATGTTCAAGTCGAATGGACCGAGGGTTTAACGTCGAAATATTCAATAACCAAGTTGTCCGTTATAATAAAGCCAATAGCTACCACATGTAAATTCGCTAATACTTCAAAACTACATGGATTCATCCCAGTTTTATTTATGAGTCCTTGTTGCTCTTCGTTCTAGTTCTCTGTGTTATGTGCTTTGTTTTGTTGGTCCCTGTGTTGTGTCTTGTCTCCAATGTTGTTTGTATCTCTGGAATGTCAATTCTTGATTGTTTCTTTGGTTTTCTTTGGGGTTTAGTTACTCAGAGATGTCCAAGTTTAACTACTAACCCGAGTTTACAATAACAAGATTGGACTGTAGTATATTTGTCTTTTTTCAGAAAACAGATGTCAGGTCGAATCTTTCCGACAAAGAATGCTTAGCATTGATCGTTGCATGTTTATGTCACGACTTGGACCATAGAGGAACCAACAATGCATTTCAGCAAAAGTAAGAAAACGTATTTAAAATGTGCATTATTGTTACCAATATATTTAATAATAGCCGTCAAAACTAATCGCATTGGTGTATAATGGTTAACGTGCTTGTCGTGGGTGTGGTAGATCGTGGGTTCGAGCAGCGGTCGGGTCAAACCAAAGACTAAGACATTTAGTATTTGCTGCTTATTCACTAAGAATGCAGCATTAAATAGAATGGGCAAAGACTGATTGTCTCGGAGTTATGATAATGTGTCCGAGAGAAGCGACATGTCTACACACGGACTGTTGTTTCAGTGAGCTAGAACTATACAGCCATCACTGTCACGCACTCGTAACGAAGAAGGAAATCGTATATTCAACAGAATACGTTACGTTGTAAAGACCAGACAGCATAATTAGATAATGTGATATTACCTCCGTCGACACTAGTTAGACGTAATGGCTAAATTGTTAAGAAAGGTCATGTATAATAACCGATACCATAAGGGAACGACCATTTAACTTGAAGGGGGGGTTATGGTTTTTTTCTAAAAAAATATTCTGATTCCCAATGTTGCTGAAAAAAAATTTTGCTGGAGGAAAAAAAAAATAATCTGATTCAGAGTTTTTGTCATATAACCTAATGTTAAATTCTGGAAAAAAAATTCGCGCTTTGCGCAACAAAAAAAATAAATATTCTAACTCTTATGTTGTCCGAAAAAAAAATTCTGAACGAAACAAAAAACCATAACCCCCCCCCTTCAAGTTAAATGGTCGGTCCCTAATATCATTATATATATTGGCACTCAGCTTATCGCGAGACGTGATTGATTTGTACCTTAAATAAGAAAGTATATAATTCAATTGAGATGAACTGAACCTAGAAATTTTCAGGTACGATATCGAATATTGCAAAACGGGTTATGTTTTTGACACATGTTTCATATGATTAAGCCCCTTATCTAAATACAAAATTTCCAAAATTCCACACCTATTTATGCAATCTTATTGCACACTACAAATTTATTACGACTCTTGAAAAATCTCTAGTAGTATTATTAGTACATGTAATAAGATACACATTATAAGACAGTCGTTTTTTTTTATCCAGTTCAGCCTTGTTTTACGACCAGTTCAGCGCTGTCATATGCTATGTATATTTTACCTCGTTTCTTTGAATTGCCCATTTTTGATTGACTCTTCGATATTCTCTAACGTTTATTTTCGAACCAATGGATTCCTGTCACATGCTTTGTATGTTATCCTTTTGTGCTACAATCTGCTTAGCCTTGTCAGTGTTATGTATGTATATGGATGCGTAGCATTATTCCGACAGCCCATAACTCCGACAGCCCATTACTCCGACAACCCATTACTCCGACAGCCCATTACTCCGACGGCCCATTTTTCCGACAATGCAAAATAGAACTCAATCCACAAATCCATGGTTTAACCAGGTGTATCCAACAGGATGTTCCGTCGGTCAGGCTAATCTTGACGGACCATGGCCTAGACAGAATGTTCTGGAAAGGAAAAGGAGCTTTTTATCCTAGGCTGTACATCCCCGTTCAAGGCAATTATGATCGACCGACCTGGTATGGGGAAAGTTAAAAATTGAAGAAAAAGTTGTGCACATTGCACAAAGGAACCAGAAAAGAGGAGTGAAGGAAAAAAGTGTAAACCGGGAGAAGCACGAGAAAGACAAAATGATGGAAGATAGCAATACGCATGGAAGCGAGGCGAGTTAAGAATTGAAGAAGGACGTATATAGTAGAAAAGGAGAGAAAGGGGGCACAATGTACATGCAGAAAAATGGAAAAAGCTCCGAAGATAGGTAGCCAGTTCCCTTGTTCAGGTCAATAAATACATCGATCACTTCTGTTGAAGCACGATTGGCAACCAACATATACGGCTAATAGAATGCCTTCCATATGCATTATGCCGCTTCCACACACGTTCATTTATTCTGCATTCCGACGTGCGTTTCATGATGCGAGTTGAATGCGCATCCAACATGGTTAATGCCTTCACAGGTACGTCAAAACGTTTGCGATTTCCATTATTTACGTGAAAATATTTACATTTTCTCTACATGCAAAAAATAGTATTATTACAGTCGTAACTTATGCCAACTGAAAACTCCTTGTCATAGGTGTGAAGCTCTTAGAGCATGCGATGCGCATTTAATGGGCATTAAATGTGCATGTGAAGGAGGCATTCATCGGTTTACAATGTATCTAAAACGTATTAGAAAACGCAATACGGTTGAACAGCATCAGGTAGTGTCTCTCCGGTCACAAATTGTGGGAGTTTAGACGTGATACTCCCGACAACAACCGAATTTTGCTTAAAATTAAATCTTTATTATTTAATTTTAGCCCCCCTCCTGGAGTTTATGGACATTTTTTATTGTATTAATCATAATGTACGGTAATGGCATTTTTTTTTCTCCAGATCCAGGATCAAACTAGACTAGCTCACTCACAATGGCTCTGTATCCTAAATGCAACCGTTAATGTCAGAACAAACCTTTATAATTATTTCATGCACATCTACATATGGTGTATTCCTTTGTGTAAAGTTTAATAAAAAAAATACTTTGGACGGTTTTGAAGGGTTACAAGGTTTATGGACGGGCGGGGGCGGGGACTGGGATTTTCGTCCGGACAGATTTTTTTTTCGGTAAAAATCAGGGCAAGAGATTAAAAAAAAAAATCTCCCCCCCCTCCAATAATGTTTGTGTCGTCTCGTGTAACGGTGGCGGTGTAAACTTTTCATGATTAAATCCAAAATGTAGAAGTGTTAGACCATCCGAAATTGGTACTGATATTTCTCATGTCGTCATGATGTAAGGAATCTGCTAGCACCATGACATTTGACTTTGACCCTATATTTACCCTTTTGTTTAATACAGAAACAATCCGCCCAATGAGTATAAAGATTAAAGTCAGTCTTCTGTTAGGTATAGAAGAAAAACAACAGATTTTAAGATAATTATACTACTTTTGGCCATTTTTGACGGAATAATGGGTTGTCGGAGAAATGGGCTGTCGGAGCAATGGGCTGTCGGAATAATGGGCCGTCGGAGCAATGGCCTGTCGGAATAATGGGCTGTCGGAATAATGACCTGACCCCATGTATATATGTATTTAACCAGTTCAGTCATGTAACGTGTTGTCTATATTTTCAGCTGTCTTTTAGAACAAGTTCAGCCATCTCACTTGCTATGTATATATATATTTTATACAATTCACCCCTATCACGTATTTTCAACTTCGTTTTAAGAACAAGTTCAGCTAGTCACGTGTTATGTATATTATCACTTGGTTTTTGACCCAGTTCATACTTGTCACGTGTTGTTTATATTTTCACTTTTCTTAGAACAAGTTCAGCCCTGTCACAACTATATGGCACTAAGGCAACACTAGAGCAACATCATTTTAACCACGCTGTGATGATTTTAAATAGTGAGGTAAATTGATGTATATATATTTGTGAAATAAAATTACATACACCAAGTCACATCAAGAATTTGAATTTGAATTTGAATTTTGGTGTTTAACGCAACTTTCAGCAATATTTCAGCTATATCATGGCGACCAGTTTTAGTGGTGGAAGAAGCCGGAGTACCCGGAGAGAACCACGGACCATGGGCAAGCAACTGGTAAACCTTATCACTTGCGGCTGCGAGTCGAGTGCACCCTTTTTGTAAATTACAAAGCCGAGCGCGAACCCACGCTGTATTGGTGATAGGTTTGTATGAGTTGTTAGGTAATCCAACTACCTAACTCATTGAGCCACCCGGGCCCTACAACTACCTAACTCATTCAGCCACCCGGGCTCTACAACTACTTAGCTCATTGAGCCACCCGGGCCATCTTCAAGTCACATCAAAACAATAAAGATGCACAGATGTAGAGTTCATCGACAGAAGTAAAGGGAAACACTCACATGCAGGCTAGGGGTCATTAGTTTAGAAACACTCACATGCAGGCTAGGGGTCATTAGTTTAGAAACACTCACATGCAGGCTAGGGGTCATTAGTTTAGAAACATTCACACGCAGGCTAGGGGTCATTAGTTTAGAAACACTCACATTAGTTTAGATTACTTTAAGCATATTATATTTGCTAAAATGTGTACATTCTCCTATATACAATAGGTTATAACATTATTTCATAGAACATACATGTATATGAATATTTCTTACATTAATACGAGTGAATTGAACAAGAACAGAGAATGAGGAACGAAATGAGAGAGAGAGAGAGAGAGAGAGAGAGAGAGGGGGGGGGGGGGGGGTTGGTGGTGGTGTGTGTATGTGGCTGTTCTCTTCGTGAAACACTTAGTGGTCGTTTCAGAACGAAATGAGAGAGAGAGAGAGAGAGAGAGAGAGAGAGAGAGAGAGGGGGGGGGGGGGGGGGTTGGTGGGGGTGTGTGTGTGTGGTTGTTCTTGTTCTCTTGGTGAAACACTTAGTGGTCGTTTCAGAACGAAATGAGAGAGAGAGAGAGAGAGAGAGAGAGAGAGAGAGAGAGGGGGTTGGTGGTGGTGGTGGTGTGTGTGGTTGTTCTCTTCGTGAAAGACTTAGAGATCTTTTCACACACATTTTAGAGTACAAGTTATTCTCATTGTTGAATTCTTACTGTGACTGTGAAACGCAGAACAGCAATAACAGCGTTGTTTCTATTTTAAATTTGTGTCTAAGAGTGAAGTTCGATTTTCTCTGTCAATTTACATCCAGATCCTGTCTTACTAATTAAGACAAATATGTAATGTACATCCGGGTATTCCGGTTTCTTTCACCAATAAAACTGACGATATAACTAAAGTATTGTTTAAAGTGCTGCTAAGCATACCCACTATAATGTACAACAGAGAGGTGCCTACCAGATACTTACCTACTACCTGTGGTTGTGTAGTCTGATGTCAAATTTGACAAAATTGTGGAAAGTAGAATAAAAAAGGTATTAGATTAATAAATAAATAGTCTATTCACAATTGACATTGAAATTGTGTTAGCAGACGACACCGTGCATTTTAAGCGTCAGAGAGTATTAATTGTCAAAGACACAAAAAAAAAAACACAAAAAAAACAACAACAAAAAAACAGAAAAGTATCAAGGATGAACCGAAACAGATGCAAGAAAGGTTTGAATATGAAAAAAGGGTAATAAGAGCAATTAATAGAAGAAGGACAGACAAAGAAGTAACGCGTGCGATAACCGATAATCAAGAAAATTGGGTCATTCCGTCCGTCCACGTATGAATTAAGTTAAGACACTTGTACTTAAATATAGACGGAATATTGTGGGTGCATTCGTGCCTTATTGATGCGACATTTTCCGGATGTAGAAATTACAACTAATGTAGCGGAGAAATCTTCTTCCACTTTATTACACACACAAATTGTCACAATTACATCTGAACTACTTTCAGACAAATCAGAATCAGCTGAGTAATGGAACATGATTTTTGTCACTACTATTTCGATACCAAACTGTTGCAGACATTAGTCAGATGATTATTTCTATTTACAGGGACATAATATATTTGGTAATTTTAGTTCGGAAGAATATGGCGAAGTTATAAATCTTCTGAAAAAGGCTATATTAGCGACTGACCTTTCCCTTCATATACAGTAGGTTACATTCTTTTTATATTTTACTTCCATATGGTATATTACTTATAGTATTTAAATAAAATGGCATATAAAAATGTGCATTACTAAGCAAGCTGAACAGTAATTAGCTAAGAAAAGTTTGAAGATACCAAATGGGAAATAATTATAACCCGCAATATCAATGGACATATAATACAGTCGGCAAACGAAAAATGACAAAAATGACAAAATCAATGCCCTACAAAACACAACACAGAACACTACGAATTGAGCAACACGAACCCCACTTAAACCGTGGGTGACCTCGGATGCTACGAAATGGTAAGCAGTTATTGTTCCACTAGTGATACCGGTCGTAAAGCAGCCAATCATAAGACTGCAGGAGACAGTTTCTCAATTGGATGATTGCGAGGTAAGAATATCAGAACCTATTATGCCGTCTATTCATTTATTCTGTATTGTACTGTTTAACGTCTTATTATTTATTGTCATCACTGGGTCGATACCTCTGCTGCTGCCCGAGGGTATCATCCACACAGTAGTTAATGCTTCGGCACTGACATGTTGTATTAAATATATTTATTACTGAAATGTACATTTCCTAACTCATGTAATTATTATTAAAACTGAGTTCTCCTTCCTCAGAGGCATGTATGTGGCCTAAGCTGATTTTGGCTATCCTGTTTGTGGTCTTTTATCTTGCTACCAAAGATTTGGCTTTCAAATATTTTGGCTTTGAGCCTACCCTCCCGATGAAGGTTATTCTAGGTGTAAACCCAACTACCATACGACCATGCGTGCATTCTGTACTTTATTTTCATTTAATTATAAAATGATAACAATATTAGTGTAGATGAAATATTAAATTTGGTCTTGAAAATAGATTCCACCATTTTAAATCTGAAATCAAATGCTTTGAAACAAAATACTGGTTTTTTATTTAAATGTGTATAGTCAGTTTTTGTTGTATTTTGTCAGGGTTCGTAACAAGTTCTTTTCTATGGTGGATGCTGGGCAAACAAAATGGGATGATACAGAGTCACGTGATATTCTTAGAAGTATTATGATGACAATATGTGATATTGCAGCAATAACAAAGCCATGGGAGGTACAGAAGAAGGTATGGTACATATTATGATTCGTAACTTTTGTAATCTGTAATCATTGAAAGTACGAAAGAATGTGTTGTACCTATATTACCTCGTAATCTGAAATAAGGGTAATAACAAAATTACCGAACTCCGAACAATCTTACAAAGTCAAAACTCATAAGTATATAAACAGACAAAATCAGTCAACAACCTGAAAACTGTGAAAACCGTAATGACCCTGACTTGGTACAGGCATTTCTAAAGAAATGGTGGGTTGAATCAGATTTTAAAGCGCCAAACCTCCCGCTTTCATTACGGCTCAAAGGTTCCGGCTGTCACTATAACAGTATTTATAACAATACTGGAACAAAAACCACAGGAAGTACAGAAGAAGGATTGGTATATATACTGATTTGTAATTTTGGTATTCTGAGACTACTGTACAATTACTTCCATCATCATTTTTGTTTTAAGCATATTTTATTTACAACTGTATATGAATGGGTTTTGTCTACACAACCTCGTACATGTACATGTACAAGACAAACATTCATTAATAAATATTTGACTTTGTAAAGATTGTATCAATAATATAAATTAATTATGTTCCTTTAATACATATATACAGTCAAGACCGTATATAAAAGGCATTCAATGGAATCTGAAAATGAGCAATTGACCTTAATTTACAGGTAAAAATTATATGCACTATTCATTAATGGGAAAAATGAGACTGCCCTTTATTAAGGACGTATGTCCTTTCCTTTATAGACAGTGATTTGTTATATAGAGTTGTCCTTTAAGGTAAATTTGACTATATATTTATCACTATTATGATTAGACCTAATTTTGATTAAATAATTGACACAGGCTGCTGACCTTGTGATGACAGAGTTCTTTGACCAGGGAGATAAAGAAAGAAATGAACTAAAGATTCAACCACAGGTATGCATGTTTATCTGAGCAGGGGGATAAAGCAAGGGCGGTAACTAAGAATATAAACTCGCGAGTGTATGTTGTCTTTCAAAAAGGGCTAAGGACTAAGATGAACATATGTTTTTCTTTTCTTCTGAAGATAAAGAAATAAAGTGAAAAAGATACAAACCTTTTGCATAAGTTTTTCTGTTTTCTTTGAGACATGGCAAGAAATGGACTGGTTCTCAAAATCGGGCAGGGCATACGTCACCTGTCAGGTTGGCCCATATCTCATTAATACACGTATGTTGCTTACAAAAATCATAGAGAGATGCCAAATCGACACCTCGAACACACATATATATCACCCGCCACTTTCTTGACTTGATACAGGCACTTCAATAAAAAGTGGCGGATTAAGTTAGTTTTTAAGGCATAAGCTTCCTTTCATAGTGAAATGACCCACATTCATGTCATTGTAGTATTATATCGTGCTTTTACTGTACTGTCAGTATCCGAAAGTGCTTTCAAAAAATTTCAGTGGAGTTTCATTGGTTATTTCCGCATAAAAACTATGTTCGGTTCGTCTTTGCCTCCAGTTGTTTGTAGGAGGGATCGTGTCTTATTTACGTTATTTTTGTTTGTTTGCGTATTATGGTGTCCAACACATATTTTGTTGTGTTTTTGTTTTGTTTATCTTCGTCTACGTTGCCAGTTTCGCTGGATTATCCATTTTTGATTGCCCCTTCGGTATTCTCTAACGTTTATTTATTTAGCATATAATTTTAGTCAGATTGCTAATTTTTAATTTTCGGAATTATTCTATTGTTTTTACAGCCATGTATGGACAGGGAAAAGCAAGATGAGCTTCCGAAATTACAAATGGGTTGGATAGATGGTATATGTCTTCCATTATATAAGGTAAAATTATATATAATCTTATACTTCACAAATGTTCTGGCTAGATGTAACTATGACATTCGACACACGTGTTTACTTAAGCTTGAAGTAATAAAACGAAAGCAAAAAAAAACAGTTCCAAAATCTAATCGACATATCAAATGACCGATCAGTTTCCTGGCTTGGTACAGGCACTCCAATAAATAGTAGCGGTATTAAACCAGTTTTATGGGCCCTTAAATACCTCTCCTTTAAAAGAAATGGTGTTGTCATGCACATAATTCAGTGTATAGCTTATAACAATAATAAACACTACTTTAGAAAACAAAATTAACAAATGGCATGCAGTGCGATTTTTAGAGCATGCAATGTCAGTAATGAAAACGTAGATATCTAACTTAGATTAACACGACAGGAAGTGCTTACCTTTCCGGAGCACCTGAGTTCACCCCCGGTTTTTAGTGGGGTTCGTGTTACTCGATCTTTAGTTTAATATGTATGTTTTGTAGATTATTGTTTGTCCCTTTGTCCTTTTTCTTTTGGCCAATGTGTTGTCTGTTCTTCTTCGATTTACGGATTCTGATTGCCCCTTTGGTATCTTTAAACTCTTCTTACCGAGCACGATCTTTTCTGTAATAATCTACATAAAATGTATTTTTTTTTTAGCATTTTGCCAAAGCTGATCATTGTTTTAAGCCAATGTTAGATGGAATACTTTACAACAGAGGATGCTGGGAACGATTGGACTGTGATCGACTGGCAAAGCAGTCAGCAAAAGAGATGGAGAATTGAACACATGTATTAATTTTCATAAATTCATATCCGTGTCTATAGATATGTTGGACTTTTACTTGAGCTTCAATTGAATTGTAGCTCTTACTTCGGATAAAACCAACTTGACCTATATAAAATAGCTTAATTTACATGGAAGATTTTATTCATACAGAATGTAGGACAAAATGTGAATATCCCCCATGAATACTTGACGATAACTGATTGAAGCCTATTTTGACCAAGTATGCTTGCTTTACGTCCAACAGGGGCCGTTGTGGTCGTGGTTGTTTAGTAGTTGAATGTACAACTACATATGTAATCAGAGCCTATCACCACTGAAGTTATGAGTTCGAATCCCGGTCATGGCGAGGTGTACTTGATACAACATTAGGTGATAAAGTTTGTCAGTGAATTGCGACAGGTCGGTGGTTTTCTCCGGTTTCCTCCACCAATAAAACTGGTTTCCACGATATAACTGAAATATCGTTCAAAGTGGCGTTAAGCACCATAACCCTAACCCTTACGGCTATACCACTTTCAAGTACGATTTTTTGTACTCGTACTCCAAAATCGGCCAATCAGAAAACTGTATTTGTTTGCTGTATTGTTCTAATTGGTAGTTTTTTGAGTGCGGGTACAAAAAACCCACAAAATTAGTAATGAAGCCATGCATTTTGATTACCTGGTATAAAGACTGAGATTGAATGTATTTGCCTATTATTACTTTCTGTTCCAAGATACATTTAACAGGTAGTCCCATTTTTACTATAGAAGGGCATGATGCGGTTCTCTACTTGTAGATTAAACAGCTACATATAGGGTGAATGTTCGTAGGGTAGCAGGCAGGTCAAATCGGTTCCAAACAAAATTGGCCTCATGTCAAATCGTTTCATTTTGAGGCCGTTTTGACATGGGACCGATTTATCTGAATCCGATTTGACTGGGGACGATTTGACTGGAAATCGTTCTTATCTCCTGTGCAAATGAAGATGCTTGTTCATTCAGAGCAAAATTAATATGATAAACAATATAATTCTTTGACACCATGTAAATGTCATTACTATTTCACAATTCACGATGCTTAATAACCATTTTCTATTCGTCGGACTTCATCCCATGCATCGTATATTTTGTATGAATTTTCAATTTTATATTCATAGCGAGCATCGCAAGATGCGAGCTAAACAGCAACATGTGTGTAAGGAGATGAATCAATATATGATCAATACCAACCGGAAATGGATTATAAGTTTCGGCATAGAATGGACAATCGGAGTGAAGTACAGGAAATAGCTTTTTAATTTGAATAAAAAATAACTATCCAGTTTAAAAATAACCCCAAAAAAATTAGAAAGCAAACCGTACAGCTTCTTTACATGAAACGATTAATTTATTTAAAAAATGGACAATCGTTAGACCTTCTTCTTTCGCCCCTAAAAATAAGTCGCCCCCGATATATCTCGGTCCAAAAAATCTCCTTTGCAATAGAATTAACTGGGTAAGTCGAATTGGAGAACAAAGAAAAATAATCAAGAATAATGAAGAAAAGAACCCAAAACTACTATTTGTACATGTACATGTCTATGCGTAGATGCGATGCTCGCCTGTAGGCTGTACCTAATCCATATTATTTTTAAAATGATACATTTTTTTCTAATATAACTATAACATATTCGTACTTTGTTATAACTCGAATAATACTGCGCCCTCTATCGGCACTATCGCTGGACGAGGTTAATGTAGCGACCAGCGGGAGCGTAATATAACGACTGGATTATTCGGGTTAACTTTGTTATTGTTTTTATCAGTAACATATATAATAGTTTCGTATTCTGTAAGATATATAATAGTTTCGTATTCTGTAAGATATATAATAGTTTCGTATTCTGTAAGATATATAATAGTTTCATATTCTGTAAGATATATAATAGTTTCGTATTCTGTAAGATATATAATAGTTTCGTATTCTGTAATAATAGTTTTGTATTTATAATCGAAATAGTTTTCAAACATACATCTATTGCACAAAAAGCTGCTGTTCCCTATGTAGATAAACAGAGCTTCCAAAAAAAGATGTTCACTCCATTACGTGTGCATTGTTTAATTGTTTGTTGCATTTTGTTCTTTATTACTAGTAATTAAAATAGAGAGATACTGTAATAGTATGTATATACATACACAAAGTTAATTCGTACATCATGTTGGAATACATTTTTGAAGATACCAAAGAAGTAAACAGAAGCCGCAAAAAAAAAGGAAAAAAATGTCGAAAAGACAAACAATGGTTCACAAAACACTACACGGTAAACTAAAGATTGAGCAACATGAATCCCACAAACGCATGTTATCTGGAAGGGTAGGCAGTTCCTGTAAATGTCAAATTGTTGAGTTATCATTCAAAGAATAAAATTTAACCAATATATAGGATCATGCCTGGTTTCAATAGGATAGCAATTTTGGTCTCAGTCTTATGCATACCTGTTAACCTCTGGGAACTGCTAGGGGGGAGATCTCCCCCCTACCAACTCTTCTAAGGGGGAGATTGTGTGCGTCGCCTTTAAACGCACAAAATTGTACCTTGTATTTGCATACATGTGATAGAGTTGCTATGCTACAACTGGAGATTTGTAAATTTTTGGCTGGAGATTTGGTCTCATAACTGGAGATTTTTTATCGACGTATTTGGTGCATGTTTTTATTGTTAATTGATGTTTTCTTTTTGTTTGTTTCAATATTGAACCAACTGCATCCCATTTCAATATATATTGTTTACATTTCTGTCTTATTAGTAGTGTTTCATATGATGAATGAAGGATAAAAACTGTATTTATAATTTATTCATAATCATTCATAATCATAAGGTTATAACAAAGCAATAAAAATGAAGACAGAATGCTCTGAACAATAAAGTCATAGAGCACTAAAATTAAAAAGTCACTTTGCTGCTGGTGCGTTGGGTGATAGCATACGTTTTGGCATTTGTGTGGTTTATCAATTCCATCCTGGAACTTAGTCCTTAAATAATACTTTGATCGGCTTTGGTCCCAAACAAGCCATAACAACTCAATCCGAGATGAATTCATTGCACGTTTGATCTAAATAAGAAGTTTTCCTCGGCATCAAAGGTTGACTCCTGTTTGCACAACGGTTTATAACTATTTTTAATTGCCGCTATCACACTTCTAATCATCTAAGCGTGTGCCACAAACCCACTTCCTTATCCCCAATTAACTGTCAATCAGTGGATAATTGTTGTACAATCATCAACACCTTAGTTAATCTCCATTACCCAATTTACCTGTAAAGGTAACCCGAATAATCCAGTCGTTATATTACTCTCCCGCTAGTCGCTGCATTAGAGGGCGCAGTATTATTCAAGTTACTGTAAAGGTGTCAAACAGATCAATAACCGGATATCATTTACATTCGTATCTCTCGGCGTTTTTCATCAGCGCGGGAGTTCCAAATGGGGAATTTCCAGAAATATTGATCGCAAAATGTAGGTCAAGATTTTATTGTACTTGATTTTTTTGTTGGGGGGATATCATGCGGGAGGAAAAGGTGTGTGCGGGAGATTAATGTTTCCCGCGCATGAGACCCAGTCCATGCGGGAGATAAGGCTTTTACGCGGGAGACTCCCGCGAAAAGGGGGAGGGTTAACAGGTATGCTTATGTCTATATTTATTGCAAAATATTGAAGAATTGAATGCAATCTTTCATTTTGTAATTTAGTTTTATTGGTGTGTGACAGCGTTGACAAAACATTTTGCATGAAGAGCGGCAGCGCTTCATATGATAAATGTGTGTCAGCGCCTTTACAACCCTATAAAACTACTATTATAAATACATTTTCCCATTCATTAAATACAATAGACATTATTATTATTTGTTTTAATATGCAACATTTTTAGTGTTGTAATTGTATGTAATTGTTTGTAGTTATTTGTTTTCATGACGTTCGAAAATAGTTCCCGGAAGTGGGCGTGCTTGAATGTGTTTGCGCTTCATGAACCGACGAAGTTTTAATTTCGATTAACTTGTCAACTTTCTTATCAATTACATGGGGCTTTCTAAATGAAATGAACACATAATGTAAACATATATTATGACTCTAAAATAGACTGTAATGTAATTCATACTTTAAGTTTATAATTTACATTTGTTTCTTCATTAATTTGATTGGTTCCTAATAGACGAACATGTATATTTGTAACTTATTATGTATATATACTTAACCTGTTTTTATAATAATGTTGTTTTGCGTGTTAACTCTTTATTTTTTAATAAAAACACATTTAATGATACCTCTGGGGGTAGGTGTATGTGTATGTTATAATTTGGTGTTGGTCTGTCACTTATATTTAATCTTCATTTCTCATACTTGTTTTTAAAAAAGTTACATCAAAACATATATCGTGTTGTTTATCGTAAGCACAATCAAATTAAAATTAAAAATGTTGACGATACCCTACATCTAACAACATCCTATTTTGGGATCAAGTCAGAGTTTTACAGAGAACAGCATTGGGCCCGCACCTTCTATAAGAGCGACCCATGTAGCATGTGTGGACATATTTACAATTAAAGGAGAAAGAAACAAATAAATTAAGGTACGGGTGATTTAGCTTGATGTGTAGATAAAATATGTACCCATAGGCTTTGTGCTTTGTTGATGACAGTGCAGAGAAGAGCTGATATGAGCTGTTCTCTGAATGTATCAACTTAAGCTGCGTGTTCTACAGCTGATATACATGTAGAATAGAGCATACACGAAGAAGAAGACGTATCTGTAATAGTCTTTAGATGTGTCTATGCGTTTGAATGTGACTGTGTGGACTTTCATGATTCTTGAATCCAGGACCGACCTTAGGAGGTACAGGGCCCAATTTCTGTTCTCTGTAAAACCTGGCCCCGGTGCCATAAAACTTGAGAATTTACTTAAGTCTGAGAATATTCTCAAACAAGGAAATACTCAAATTTGATTGGCTGAGAACACAGATTTGAGCAAAAAAAATTTGCTCAGCAAAGAAAACGTTTTATGGCATCGGGACCAGCAGTGTGTTGTTGTGTGTACTTGAACAGTCGAGAGTAGGCGCGGCATCAAATTGGGAGCAATTGGTCCAATTGGCTTCAAGCCGGGTCTGATTGAAGCAGCCTGACATGACCCCATACGAGTTGTTGTTAGATATTAGTGTATCGACAAAGAAATAAATGTAAGCAAAAAAAGAAAAAAAAAGAAAAAAAAGATACTACTAACATATAGGATTTTAATTAAATTTTCGTATTTGAAACGATGCTCTTTTGATATTGATGGAAAAAGCATGTACATATTTTCACTAATTTTGTACATTTCAATACCTACGTGTATATATTTATCGTCAAATATACAAAAAATATAGCTGCACACACATTATACAACTTGTGACAGGTCGATGGCTTCCTCCACCAATAAAACTGACCGCCACGATATAACTGAAATATTGTTGAAAATGGCGTTAAACACCACAACCCTAACTAGCCACATTATACAATGTACACCATTTCGCTATATTTATATATTAGTGTAGTTTTAATTTTACGTATACATGTACATGTACCTCTAGTTTATTTTCAATCAGTCATGTAAATAAATAATTTGAATGTTTATTAAATGTTAGAAATACGACAAATGAAAAACAAAATACAAATTATTATTTAATTTAAAATGATATTATATATAAATATCTGTATATAAATGATATATTGTTTTTAAATGTTGCTATGTAAATAATTTTTAATCAGTGCTTGCTCAATTTCTGTTTGATCATGTGCATTGTTATTTAATTTTATATTTTAAGCTGTGTATATACGATACTGGTAATAAACATGATAACTTCTGTGTGTTTGTATTTTTAACAAATCAACGTTAATGAATACCGAAGGGGAAATCAAAAATAGACAATCCAGAGGCGTACATGGGGACATGACCTACATTGACCCCCCCCCCGTTTTTTTTTTATTTTTGCAATTTTTTTCCCATACACTTCTCAACATAATTTTGGTATCAAATAATCATAAATCTACTATTTCTTTCTCTCTATATAGATTTCGTTATAAGTAAATCTTAAAATTGATAGTAAAATGGCACAAATGGGTAAAGAAATCTATATAGAGAGAAAGAAATAGTAGATTTATGATTATTTAATAACAAAATTATGTTGAGAAGTGTATGGGAAAAAAATTGCAAAAAAAAGGGGGGTATGTAGATCATGACCCCACGTACCTGTGAGACAATCCAGAGAAACTGGCAACATTGGGTACACAGGACGAAGAGAAACAAAGCAAAAACACAACGCAATTGGTGTTGAACACCACTAATCAAACACAAGTAACGCAAATAGGACATGAGCCCTCCAATAAACAATGAGCCCTCCAATAAACAACTAGAGGTAAAAGACGAACCGAACATCCTAAATAAGACATGAGCACTCCAATAAACAACTAGAGGTAAAAGACGAACCGAACATCGTTAATAATACATGAGCCCTCTAATAAACAACTAGAGGTAAAGACGAACCGAACATCCTAAATAAGACATGAGCCCTCCAATAAACAACGAGAGGTAAAGACGAACCGAACATCCTAAATAAGACATGAGCCCTCCAATAAACAACTAGAGGTAAAGACGAACCGAACATCCTAAATAAGACATGAGCCCTCCAATAAACAACGAGAGGTAAAAGACGAACCGAACATCCTAAATAAGACATGAGCCCTCCAATAAACAACTAGAGGTAAAAGACGAACCGAACATCCTAAATAAGACATGAGCCCTCCAATAAACAACTGGAGGTAAAAGACGAACCAAACATCGTTAATAAGACATGAGCCCTCCAATAAACAACGAGAGGTAAAAGACGAACCAAACATCCTAAATAAGACATGAGCCCTCCAATAAACAACTAGAGGTAAAAGACGAACCGAACATCCTAAATAAGACATGAGCCCTCCAATAAACAACTGGAGGTAAAAGACGAACCAAACATCGTTAATAAGACATGAGCCCTCCAATAAACAACGAGAGGTAAAAGACGAACCGAACATCCTAAATAAGACATGAACCCTCCAATAAACAACGAGAGGTAAAAGACGAACCGAACATCCTAAATAAGACATGAGCCCTCTAATAAACAACTAGAGGTAAAGACGAACCGAACATCCTAAATAAGACATGAGCCCTCCAATAAACAACGAGAGGTAAAGACGAACCGAACATCCTAAATAAGACATGAGCCCTCCAATAAACAACTAGAGGTAAAGACGAACCGAACATCCTAAATAAGACATGAGCCCTCCAATAAACAACTAGAGGTAAAAGACGAACCTAACATCCTAAATAAGACATGAGCCCTCCAATAAACAACTAGAGGTAAAAGACGAACCGAACATCCTAAATAAGACATGAACCCTCCAATAAACAACGAGAGGTAAAAGACGAACCAAACATCCTAAATAAGACATGAACCCTCCAATAAACAACGAGAGGTAAAAGACGAACCGAACATCCTAAATAAGACATGAGCCCTCCAATAAACAACGAGAGGTAAAAGACGAACCGAACATCCTAAATAAGACATGAGCCCTCCAATAAACAACTAGAGGTAAAAGACGAACCGAACATCCCAAATAAGACATGAGCCCTCCAATAAACAACGAGAGGTAAAAGACGAACCGAACATCCTAAATAAGACATGAGCCCTCCAATAAACAACGAGAGGTAAAAGACGAACCGAACATCCTAAATAAGACATGAACCCTCCAATAAACAACGAGATGTAAAAGACGAACCGAACATGCTAAATTAGACATGAGCCCTCCAATAAACAACTAGAGGTAAAGACGAACCGAACATCCTAAATAAGACATGAGCCCTCCAATAAACAACTAGAGGTAAAAGACGAACCGAACATCCTAAATAAGACATGAGCCCTCCAATAAATAATGAGAGGTAAAAGACGAACCGAACATCCTAAATAAGACATGAGGCCTCCAATAAACAACGAGAGGTAAAAGACGAACCGAACATCCTAAATAAGATATGAGCCCTCCAATAAACAACGAGAGGTAAAGACGAACCGAACATCCTAAATAAGACATGAGCCCTCCAATAAACAACGAGAGGTAAAGACGAACCGAACATCCTAAATAAGACATGAGCCCTCCAATAAACAACGAGAGGTAAAGACGAGCCGAACATCCTAAATAAGACATGAGCCCTCCAATAAACAACGAGAGGTAAAGACGAACCAAACATCCTAAATAAGACATGAGCCCTCCAATAAACAACGAGAGGTAAAGACGAACCGAACATCCTAAATAAGACATGAGCCCTCCAATAAGCAACTAGAGGTAAAAGACGAACCGAACATCCTAAATAAGACATGAGCCCTCCAATAAGCAACTAGAGGTAAAAGACGAACCGAACATCGTTTTATGCGGAAATCTTAACGGACATCACAACACCGAACAAAAACATGATCACGTCTCCTAGACAACCAGTCTTTGTACTTGCTCCTTAATGGTGTTCACTAATAAAATGAATAACAACAAATACCAATAGGAAATTCAAAATGGCAGAAAGAGGGAAAATCGATATCACTAGTACAAGAATACATTACCACTCACTTGTCTGGCTCCGTAGGGACCGTCGTGGTCGTGCTCGTGTGGTAGTTGGATTTACAACTACCTGTGCAATCAGTGCATATCACCACTAAAGTTGTGAGTTCGAACCCCGTTCATGACGAGGTGTAAAACATTAAGTGGTAAAGTTTGTCAGTGACTTGCGACAGGGCGGTTGTTTTCTCCGGGTACTACGGTATCCTCCATCAATAAAACAGACCGCCATGATGTAACTGAAATATTAAACACCATAACCCTACCCCCTACCAACAGCAAAATTGACGATTGACTTGTGAGAAAGATCTTGCTCGTTTACAGGAAGATGAAACGAATGTTGTTCAAACACTTTGACCATTTGTATCCCTGGTGACAATTCATATTAGATGATGGCATGAAAAAAGAGAGGTTTGGTTTGAAGATACCAACGGGGAAATCAGAATCTGTAACTCAAAAGACAGACAATGCAATGACCGAAACAAGAAGGACAAAGAGACAAACAATAATTTACAAAATATTACACTGAAAACTAAAAAAGATTGAGAAACCGGAGCCCCACTAAGAACTGGGGTAAACTCAGGTGCTCCGGAAGGGTTATCAGTTCCAGCTGCACTAGTGACACCCACCGTGTTACTAAAAGCGACACGAACATCATCTGATGTGGAAATCGTATTGAAAAACCGGAAGCTATACAATACTTTCGGAGAACTTGCACGCGCTTTGTTAAACAACAACGATCGTACTTTCAAACAGCACCCGTGATCTTTGGTGTTTTGATGTTTACGCCATAAGACAGTCAATTAAAACGCTGGGCAAAATTGTAGATCAAAACCATGCTTTAAACCTGATGTTTTGTAAGTAAATAAAGCAAGGGTTATTTTAGACTGGAAGATGTTTCTTGACTCAGTTGACAATAAGCATGCATTCATTCGAATTTGTTTTCGTATACAATCAAGCCTGTATATAAAGTGCACTCAGGTGAACCAGAAAATGTACCCGTTATGAGCAATTGTCTTTTATATATAGGTTCACATTATATGCTCTATTCGTGAATAGGAAAACGAGGCTGTCCTTTATAGACAGTGATTTGTTATATAGAGGTACTCTTTAAGGCAGGTTTGACTGTATTCTGAAAAGGTCAATTCTAAGTGATGGGCGATCTTTTTGCTAAACCAGATGTCGCTAAGCAAAATTATATTGGCACATGGATTATTATGCATGCCTTACTGACACACAGATCGTCATTTCCAGGGAAACAACGATTGATTAGTTGATTGATTGATTGATTATTGCTTAACGTCCAGTGATCAGTGCTTCTGCTATACACAGGACTAGAGTAGGTTCGATAATATATATTTATATATATAAAACTATATAGAACTGAGGAAAGGGATGGATCAGCGACTTTTGACTGTCACTTAAGGGGGTACCATACACTACAGGGAGATAACTCTTTAAAATCAGTTGAACGTTTTGATCATATGATGTGTGTTGATTGGAATTTGTTAAAATTTTGATATTTATTACAGTGGATATATTCAAACACACTGCCAAAAAAATAAGAAAATTAAACGAGCAGATCAAATTTTACCTGAAGTGTATGGTACCACCTTAAAAAGAATGGAGAGTTGGGCATTGAGAAAAATATTAGTAGCGACTACCATACATGTCCATACTCTTTTGTGAAATCCTATAGTAGTCTATGAGATATCACCAGCATCACAGGCCATCACTGGATGTAATACAACATCTGTAATAAAATGAAAAACAAAATCTACCACACTGTCGGAATATTTTCAAAATCCAATAGAAGAATCGTAGAAAGATGCAATATCGTTAACCCTCAGTAACACACAAATATATGACCACTAACTTTCCTGCCTTGGTACAGGCACATCAATAAAAAGTGGCAGGGGTAAACTAGTTTTATGGGCCCAAACCTCCTCTCTTATATAATAAAAGGATGCGGTCACGCAAATTTTGTCCACATGTGAGTAAAATGCCAAACCTTCACAATATTTGGCATTGGCAAGATGTTTCACGCACACACGCACCCCCCCCCCCCCCCCCCCCCCCACACACACACCATTCGTCATACACTGCCTTGAGCGGAGTTCCTGTGAAGGGTTCTATCAAACCGACTCTTCAGGGTACAATTTATAAAATACTTAATGAAGGACGAGTTTGATAATATCTCGGTATGCAAGCATGGCATGACGGAGCTTTTAGCTTGACAGTCTTGTGCTGATGGCTTTCCCATTGCACGGATCTTAACGCTCATACAGTAGTATTACAAGAATGGAGTGCCCTAACCATCTGGGAAAAATTTCGTTGCTTTAAGACAATTATCTTGAACTCGTCGTCAGCTTTTCTTTTTAACATAACTTTGTCGATATCATCAAAATTATATTCATTTCACACAAAAAAGTTACGTCTGTTTTTTGTATAATTATCAATTATAATAGTTTGACAGTTTGATATGATATCGACATTGAATTAAAAAAAGCAAAAATACTTTTACACTATCAATAATCATATGGTTTCACCATCCCTTTCTGTCATATAACAAAAGACAATCAAGAATATTCATCATTAATATATGTAGCTATTTGTTATAAAAAAAATAATCAGTATTGGAAGAAGAGCGGAAAAACAAAACAAAAACACAAGGATTTCACAAAACATAAAATTTTCTTATCTACACATTTGATTATAACAGGTATATAAATGATACAAAAGACAGATATACTTATGGATTTTCAAATACACAGTGTATTTAATGTATTTTCAGGTGTCACGCTTGAGTATTTAGAGTCTTAGTGCACTTTTGCGGTGTTGAGACGTTCCAGTCGGTCATTCCCACTTTTTTTTGCTACAATTTAGAAAAAGTTGAATTTTTGGCCGGAAAGCAAAAAAAAATCGGTACCAATAGGTGTAAGTGTATGCTTCACGCCCTAGAATGTCTTTTTTGTTGTTGCTTTGTTTTGATAGGTTGTCCACGGCCCCACTTTCCGTTCCTATCCACATTCGGCCCAGTTGTAGGCTTGTCCCTCATTTTCCATTGTATATTTTATTACCTATTACAACAAGTCGCATGGGACAAGTGAGTATATTAAAACATGGAGAAAATGACAATGGTTAAGTACAAATGTTTACTTGAAATTTATTTTCCCACCAATACCGAATATGACATTTAATTAACCTGTTTAAATTAACAGGGTGCTCCGAAGTCATCGGAGGAATCTACAAGACAACAACAACAACAACATGACAAAAGATTATTGTCGGTATAGCACTAACAATATCATATAAACTTCAACTTCAACTTCAACTTCAATCAGGTTACTTAGTAACATCCGCAAGTAGACATCTCACTAAGGACTATATTTACACGCGCGCACAGCAGAGCCTCAAAGTTTAAAAGAAACAACATATTTACACTGTACAAGTATATGGAAGTTTAGAATATTCCCTTGACTGCCACCTTGAATGCGTCCAAGTCCGGGACGGCTATCACAGGCGGTGGTAGTTGGTTCCACAGGATGATCGTTCGTGGAAAGAATGAATATTTATATATATTTATGTTTGTCCTTATTGTCTGTAATTTCCAAGCATGGCTGTGTCGAGTTGATGTTATTTCTGCCATAGTGGGGTGATGGTAAACCGGCACAGCGATGAGGTGGTGGACTACCTTGTGCATGAGTGTTACATCTGATCTTTTTCGCCTCTGTTCTAATTTTCCCCAACATGCACTGTACTGTGCAATAGAACATCTACAAGATATATAGAATTTTTGCTTATGTACTCCTTAGAATTGAAAAAAAATAATAAACGGGAAGCTCTTTTTAAAGATTAAATTTCTTTTTATTTAATTGATTGGTTATGGGATATACCATTCGTAGTTATCCCCCCTATTTGATTATTTTTTAGAGGCGAGAAAAGCTTTCGTGTCAAAACAACTTTCAACAGGCAGGTTATGTTTTATATTTTTTATCGAAGAAAACAGGTGTTCTTTTCAACATTTTTATGACATGAACAATCATTTGGGTAGTGTAAGGAAATTTGCATCTTAAATAAAATGTTGACAGATGTGCAAGTTTAAAGAAAGTAAAAATATGTCCATGAAACACGCGCAGTACGCCTACAAATGATTAAATGCATGTTTTGATCACATGATCGTGTTATAAGGTGTAATTCTTCATAGCCTTCTATGTTAAATTAAAAAAAATTGAGCTTTCATACAGGATTCATCTTAAGTTTAATCTAAGTGACACTCATATCTCATGGAAGGGGTACTTAATTGGAAGCTTAACTCCGAAAATCAACATACATTTAATGGCATATAAGACAAAACAGACAGTCTGAAGATGTCTACCGTCAAAAATCCTACTTTCACTTTCGATTTAACACAAATTCAGGTGGTTTCTTTCCAATGCAATCAATTTTTTATTAAAAACCACAAGGACATCAAATATGGGCTTAAAATTATCCTAAAATATGTAGGTTTCTGCTGACATTCAGTATTTTGCAGTATCTGATAGGGTTTATCTTTTATCCAACAATGTAGGAATCCATTTTCTGTTTACGTACTACTTTCCCATACGTTCTTTTCGACTGGTACCCATGTTTAGTGGTAATACACCTAAGAGCAATAAAAACTTGTTTCTTTAACCTTTTCTTTGCCTTATTTATATTCCTATATCAATATCCAGTCAAAAAAACTATATCAGTTATATGGCAGTCCAATATTTGAAAGAATTAATGTCCATATGCAAAGGTACCTCCATCAAATTTTTAATGAAAAGATCTGATTTTTCAGCTGTTGAGTTCAGATTGTGAAATAACATGACAATGGCTTTTTATCTCAATATATTACAAGTATGAAGCTGATTTTCAACACAATAAGCAACTTATGACATGTATATATGCTTCATTTGTACATTTAACATCTAATTAATATGAAAAAATTTATTTTAAGCATACCCCCCCTTTTTTTTTGCCTCCTAGAAATGATCTCACAATATACTAAATTATATTAATTCATGCTATGTTCCCATTAATTATGCATTGCAAGACATTAAATAAGACCTAATACCTAGATATTAAGCAAAAATTACTTCAAACTGCCCAAAATATGTAAAATTATGATTGTTGATTTTCAGGTTTCTGTTATTTCTTGTGACCTGCAACTGTAATTTTCTTCAAAACTCAATAAATGAATGTTTCTTGACAACTTTTGTTATGTTTCAAGTTAGCCGGATGCACAAATGTACATTTACAGTCAATTTATACTCTAAAATATAAAATCCACATTGACAATTTGAAAAATTAACAGTAAATGTCCAGTGACAAATACAATTTTCCTGGGATCACTAAAATTACCTGGTTTTAAGTACATAATTCTGAAATAAAGCTGCTTTCTATAGCCTTATATTTTTTCATATGTACATTTTACATGCGTTCTAACTATAACTATCAAAATATATGAGTAAAAACAAGTAGGATTATAAAATTTTCAAAAACGGTATCACCATATACCGTATTTGAAGTCAACTAAATGTCGCAACATGAAATTGTTAAAATTCTTAATTTTAGCAATCTTTTTCAACATCATCTGCCCTTTTACTACAAAAACACATTAAATCTACCAGTCTCAATAATTGTACAGTCATAAATAAGTATAAAGTTATATTTCAATACCCTCTGTGCATGTACATCTAGTGCATGGGGAATATTTTCCAAAATATTGCATAATATTCATATTGAAGCTGTAACATGACACCTTGATGTATTTTGTAACATTTTGGTGTGGAAAATGTCAAACTGTGTCTGTTGTGACTGTTCAAAGCCAATCTGAGCGTGGTACCATCAAAATTAAGTTTCTTGTTTTTTGCCTAAAAGGTGTAATACCACTAAAGAATTCTTCATAGCCTTCTATGTTAAATTAAAAAAAATTGAGCTTTCATACAGGATTCATCTTAAGTTTAATCTAAGTGACACTCATATCTCATGGAAGGGGTACTTAATTGGAAGCTTAACTCCGAAAATCAACATACATTTAATGGCATATAAGACAAAACAGACAGTCTGAAGATGTCTACCGTCAAAAATCCTACTTTCACTTTCGATTTAACACAAATTCAGGTGGTTTCTTTCCAATGCAATCAATTTTTTATTAAAAACCACAAGGACATCAAATATGGGCTTAAAATTATCCTAAAATATGTAGGTTTCTGCTGACATTCAGTATTTTGCAGTATCTGATAGGGTTTATCTTTTATCCAACAATGTAGGAATCCATTTTCTGTTTACGTACTACTTTCCCATACGTTCTTTTCGACTGGTACCCATGTTTAGTGGTAATACACCTAAGAGCAATAAAAACTTGTTTCTTTAACCTTTTCTTTGCCTTATTTATATTCCTATATCAATATCCAGTCAAAAAAACTATATCAGTTATATGGCAGTCCAATATTTGAAAGAATTAATGTCCATATGCAAAGGTACCTCCATCAAATTTTTAATGAAAAGATCTGATTTTTCAGCTGTTGAGTTCAGATTGTGAAATAACATGACAATGGCTTTTTATCTCAATATATTACAAGTATGAAGCTGATTTTCAACACAATAAGCAACTTATGACATGTATATATGCTTCATTTGTACATTTAACATCTAATTAATATGAAAAAATTTATTTTAAGCATACCCCCCCTTTTTTTTTGCCTCCTAGAAATGATCTCACAATATACTAAATTATATTAATTCATGCTATGTTCCCATTAATTATGCATTGCAAGACATTAAATAAGACCTAATACCTAGATATTAAGCAAAAATTACTTCAAACTGCCCAAAATATGTAAAATTATGATTGTTGATTTTCAGGTTTCTGTTATTTCTTGTGACCTGCAACTGTAATTTTCTTCAAAACTCAATAAATGAATGTTTCTTGACAACTTTTGTTATGTTTCAAGTTAGCCGGATGCACAAATGTACATTTACAGTCAATTTATACTCTAAAATATAAAATCCACATTGACAATTTGAAAAATTAACAGTAAATGTCCAGTGACAAATACAATTTTCCTGGGATCACTAAAATTACCTGGTTTTAAGTACATAATTCTGAAATAAAGCTGCTTTCTATAGCCTTATATTTTTTCATATGTACATTTTACATGCGTTCTAACTATAACTATCAAAATATATGAGTAAAAACAAGTAGGATTATAAAATTTTCAAAAACGGTATCACCATATACCGTATTTGAAGTCAACTAAATGTCGCAACATGAAATTGTTAAAATTCTTAATTTTAGCAATCTTTTTCAACATCATCTGCCCTTTTACTACAAAAACACATTAAATCTACCAGTCTCAATAATTGTACAGTCATAAATAAGTATAAAGTTATATTTCAATACCCTCTGTGCATGTACATCTAGTGCATGGGGAATATTTTCCAAAATATTGCATAATATTCATATTGAAGCTGTAACATGACACCTTGATGTATTTTGTAACATTTTGGTGTGGAAAATGTCAAACTGTGTCTGTTGTGACTGTTCAAAGCCAATCTGAGCGTGGTACCATCAAAATTAAGTTTCTTGTTTTTTGCCTAAAAGGTGTAATACCACTAAAGAATTCTTCATAGCCTTCTATGTTAAATTAAAAAAAATTGAGCTTTCATACAGGATTCATCTTAAGTTTAATCTAAGTGACACTCATATCTCATGGAAGGGGTACTTAATTGGAAGCTTAACTCCGAAAATCAACATACATTTAATGGCATATAAGACAAAACAGACAGTCTGAAGATGTCTACCGTCAAAAATCCTACTTTCACTTTCGATTTAACACAAATTCAGGTGGTTTCTTTCCAATGCAATCAATTTTTTATTAAAAACCACAAGGACATCAAATATGGGCTTAAAATTATCCTAAAATATGTAGGTTTCTGCTGACATTCAGTATTTTGCAGTATCTGATAGGGTTTATCTTTTATCCAACAATGTAGGAATCCATTTTCTGTTTACGTACTACTTTCCCATACGTTCTTTTCGACTGGTACCCATGTTTAGTGGTAATACACCTAAGAGCAATAAAAACTTGTTTCTTTAACCTTTTCTTTGCCTTATTTATATTCCTATATCAATATCCAGTCAAAAAAACTATATCAGTTATATGGCAGTCCAATATTTGAAAGAATTAATGTCCATATGCAAAGGTACCTCCATCAAATTTTTAATGAAAAGATCTGATTTTTCAGCTGTTGAGTTCAGATTGTGAAATAACATGACAATGGCTTTTTATCTCAATATATTACAAGTATGAAGCTGATTTTCAACACAATAAGCAACTTATGACATGTATATATGCTTCATTTGTACATTTAACATCTAATTAATATGAAAAAATTTATTTTAAGCATACCCCCCCTTTTTTTTTGCCTCCTAGAAATGATCTCACAATATACTAAATTATATTAATTCATGCTATGTTCCCATTAATTATGCATTGCAAGACATTAAATAAGACCTAATACCTAGATATTAAGCAAAAATTACTTCAAACTGCCCAAAATATGTAAAATTATGATTGTTGATTTTCAGGTTTCTGTTATTTCTTGTGACCTGCAACTGTAATTTTCTTCAAAACTCAATAAATGAATGTTTCTTGACAACTTTTGTTATGTTTCAAGTTAGCCGGATGCACAAATGTACATTTACAGTCAATTTATACTCTAAAATATAAAATCCACATTGACAATTTGAAAAATTAACAGTAAATGTCCAGTGACAAATACAATTTTCCTGGGATCACTAAAATTACCTGGTTTTAAGTACATAATTCTGAAATAAAGCTGCTTTCTATAGCCTTATATTTTTTCATATGTACATTTTACATGCGTTCTAACTATAACTATCAAAATATATGAGTAAAAACAAGTAGGATTATAAAATTTTCAAAAACGGTATCACCATATACCGTATTTGAAGTCAACTAAATGTCGCAACATGAAATTGTTAAAATTCTTAATTTTAGCAATCTTTTTCAACATCATCTGCCCTTTTACTACAAAAACACATTAAATCTACCAGTCTCAATAATTGTACAGTCATAAATAAGTATAAAGTTATATTTCAATACCCTCTGTGCATGTACATCTAGTGCATGGGGAATATTTTCCAAAATATTGCATAATATTCATATTGAAGCTGTAACATGACACCTTGATGTATTTTGTAACATTTTGGTGTGGAAAATGTCAAACTGTGTCTGTTGTGACTGTTCAAAGCCAATCTGAGCGTGGTACCATCAAAATTAAGTTTCTTGTTTTTTGCCTAAAAGGTGTAATACCACTAAAGAATTCTTCATAGCCTTCTATGTTAAATTAAAAAAAATTGAGCTTTCATACAGGATTCATCTTAAGTTTAATCTAAGTGACACTCATATCTCATGGAAGGGGTACTTAATTGGAAGCTTAACTCCGAAAATCAACATACATTTAATGGCATATAAGACAAAACAGACAGTCTGAAGATGTCTACCGTCAAAAATCCTACTTTCACTTTCGATTTAACACAAATTTAGGTGGTTTCTTTCCAATGCAATCAATTTTTTATTAAAAACCACAAGGACATCAAATATGGGCTTAAAATTATCCTAAAATATGTAGGTTTCTGCTGACATTCAGTATTTTGCAGTATCTGATAGGGTTTATCTTTTATCCAACAATGTAGGAATCCATTTTCTGTTTACGTACTACTTTCCCATACATTCTTTTCGACTGGTACCCATGTTTAGTGGTAATACACCTATAATGCAGATTTAAATGCGCACTAATTTAAATAAATAATCTTGTACAATCCTTAAGAAAAGTATGAATTACAGAGAAAGTAGGAAAGATAGAAAAAAAGTGTATATAGGAAAGTCAGAGGAATAGGCGAAAGATTTGTCAAGTTGCATGTTCATACCTTCAGCAATAGTCCTCTCTGGCTACCGTAGCGGCCACTGGGTATACACCCAACCAGCACAGCACTATCTGCCTCACTAGATACTACTTACAACTTGACGACCCTAAACTTAGATAGAGGCAGTGGACAGCTCCTGTTTGAAAGATACCAAACAGGGAGCCTCAGCAACTGGTGCTGGCAAGGTATTCCAAATACTGGTGGTCTGTGGGAAGAAACTGTGTTTGTAGTAATCCATGGATGCTGAGAACTGTTGGTACTTCAAGGAATGGCTAGATCTTGCTTGACGAGTTGGTTTGGTCAGGTACTCTTCTGCTCTGATGTCAATTAAGTTGTTGATGATCTTGTACATCATAGTAAGTCGGATTTTCTTTCGTCTTGTTTCAAGTGTGTCCCATTCTAGATCTCCAAGCATGGAAGTTACGCTGCTGGTGTTTCTATAGCGATTTGTCACGTACCTAGCCGCTCTTCGCTGGACCATTTCGATCTTGTTTATGGCATCTTTTGTGTGCGGACTCCACACTGATAAGCAAGTTTTCACAACCAATAATATTATTAAATACAAACAAAAATTATTCCCTGGTCATGACCTAGTCCGAGATTCCTCTGCCGTCCAACAGCATTTTTTTTTTGCTAGAGCAGTGGGACATCAGAGAGCTCTACATAAGGAAAACAGCGGATTTGCCTCTCCAACTCTTGGTCGGCACATTTCCACATTTTGTGGCTATCGGATTTTATTTTCTATCAGAAACCCTTACATAAATTGCTTCACCAATCATTTTTCTATTCATTCATAACCATCTTCCCCTCAGAAAGTGGTGTTACACTCCATTACAGCACGATTTTGCCTTTGATCCTATTATTCCGCCATTTGACTTCCATTTTGACTTTTTTTCAAACATTTGTCACGTGACTTCGAGAAAACTACGATTACCGCAATGTATCATGGGAGATGATTTGCATATAAACAAACAAACAAATATTTTTATTGCCAATCATAGGTGCCTGTTAAGGCAGAACAATTAACAAAAAATTTAATACAGTTGATTACATTGATTGGTAATGATTTTAACAGCAATAGTGAATTACAGATAACCATAAGAGAAAAAAAATATGATCTTACCTTGTCCAAAAAGGGGGGAGAAAACACGTGCTCTTTCCGAAGCGCGGTGGGTAACGCTGCCATAAATCTTTTCTTTCCAACACATTTTGAATTATTTCCTTCTGCTCTGATTTGAGCTGTAGATGGAACTGTTTGTCCTACAGAATACGCTTAAATGTATCATCTTCCATGTGATTTGAATGTTGTTTATGTATGCAAATAATGCTCCAAATAATTTGGCATGCTGCATTAAGTAGCTCCCATCATACAATGCGTTGCTGTCATCATTCAGTTAAATGTTAAATGGCGTTATAATAGGTTCTAAGGCAAAATCGTGCTGTAATGGAGTGTAACACCACTTTCTGAGGGTAAGATGGTTATGAATGAATAGAAAAATGATTGGTGAAGCGATTTATATAAGGGTTTCTGATGGCCACAAAACATGGAAATGTGCCGACCAAGAGTTGGAGAGGCAAATCTGCTGTTTTCCTTATGTTGAGTTCTCTGACGTCCCACGGCTATAGCAAAAAAAAAATGCCGTCGGACGGCAGAGGAATCTCGGACTAGTCATGACCTTGCTTTAAGCTTAGTAATTCAGATGTCACTTTTATGGACACTTGCATGTCTTTTTATAGACCTGTAACAGTTAAGCATATTTTATCTCTGAAAAATGCATTGTCCCAAATGGTATTTGATCCCTCACATCGTAAACCAAAGTTTGTCAGTGCCTTGTAGCAGGTCAGTGGTTTTTCTCCGTGTACAGTGTACTCCTGTTTTCTCCACCAATTTAAAACTAACAGCCACAAAATATTGTTGAAAGTGGCATTAAGCACCATAATCCTAACCCAATGAGAACATTATTTCAGCAATATTCAAAACGAGAACAAGTTCAGGAATATATAAAAAACTAAATAGAAATGACAGAGGGATGGGCCGACCCCGGTCAATGAATTTTGTCTGCCACTGAAAGAGTATGGACAGTTGGATAGGGATTAAAAATTTAGTACTAGTTTGTAGTGGCTACAATTAACCAACCAGAATCTTTTTCAAATTTACCAGAGTGGTCTTTAACAATATGCATGGATCATACATGTAGCAGTATATATATCGTAGACCCTTAATCCACAGTTGATATGAATTTCAATATTGATAAATTTTAATTACAGGTACTACAATGTGAAAAAGACCAGTGATAAACGGTATCTACCATGTCAGTCCCAGTAGTGCCTGCCGTTGGAGGACCTGCCAGCTCACCACAGAGAAATCTGGGTGCGGCTAGGATATCAGGATCTCCTTCATCACCACGTGTCATGTCACAGCCACAGGAGCAGAAAATTGTACAAGATATTTTAGGTATATGTGTAAATTGAAAAAAAAATTCGAATGTTTTGTCTATAATACCTGCTAAATTATTTTTTAGCATATTTAGATCTGCAGTACGTGTTTCACGTAGAATAAAAATCATGCACGTATAATTGAAAGAACCCTACGTGCATGCACGTAAAGAACCCGTTGCGAACACTGTATAAAAATTACTTTTTGTTTATAATTCAACTGTAAATTGTAAATTGTACATGCGCGTAGGCAATACCAAAATTACAAGCAGAGTTGGCGAAAATCGTCGGACCTGACCGGCAGAATAACGGTCGTTCCGATTAATTAATGAACCGTGTCCGTCACGAAAATATTACTTTGTGGTCGTCCAGTTGGCGATTGAAATTTATTCACTCCCAGTTTCCACTGCCAATGGCATTAAATTCAGTTTTACTAAAATGTCAGACAGAGACTTGAAATTTGTTTATTTATTCTGTCAGACCGACACGTTCCTATTTGTAATCGAAAATCCTATATGTAAATGTAAACATCCTTTTAGTAGGAATGAGCACCTGCAAAACGTGGAACATTAAAACTGAAATATAGTACTGAGCACAGAAATAAGTTGATTTCCACACTCCCCAAGTATCAAATATTGTTTGTGTTTAATTAAATATGTTTTGAGATGCTTATATATTGAAGATGACAACAGATTCATATTCTTAACTGAAATAAAAAATGTAGGTAAACCGGAAACTGACATTGATGTATAATATTCGGAACGTGATCGGACCATTAGATACGGATTGTTGGCTATATCTGCCTTATCTTTTTAGATAAAAATATGTATACTTAAAATCCACCTGTGATGTAAATCTATTGTAAAAACTCTCCATTATTTTTAAGGAATGGAGAGTTATTGTTCTCTTTGTACTTTTAATGTCCCACAAGGGGCAAATAATTTAATACTTTGTACTTTAGATACTATACACAGACTTTTTTTGTTTCAAGATTAATAATTAATCAAATTAATAAAGTGCAATGGGTGGATTTTAAGTTAGAGAATGTCCTCGTATCTCTCCATTCATTAAAAACAAGGGGCCTCGGCCATTCTCCTATACAGAAAAACATTTTATTGAGTTGTTTAATGATCATGACTATTGGTAATCTTGCATTCAGTTCTGTATAAAAACCAAATGTGACAGGTTATATACAATATTACAAAAAAATGGTGGGACAGACCCAAAGGCACACAGAACCCCAGTTCCTGTCTGACCCAATGTCAGACCGAAAAAAAAGTTTTCGCCAACTCTGTACAAGAGGGACAATCCAGTGTCTATGACACGAAGAATACAGAATGCACGACCTTGCGTGGAGAAAATGCAGTTCATTTTCTTTGTACCCCCAAATGAAGAGTTAGAGGGTACATTGCACCCCAAAAATGAAGGTAAAAGGGTACATGTACCCCCAGATGAAAAAACCTGTGGGCATGCTGTTCAATATTGGCAGTACCAAGTACTTTTACCTACCTATTTAGGCCCTAAAATGGTCTTTGATACCTCCTGAATTGAACGAGTGTTATATAAGATATATTCATGAAAATTGATCGTATTTGAATGAAAAGTACCGCCTGTAAATAGTGAAGTACTGGTACACTTGAAAAATATTGAAAGCACTGGATCTGTTCAATTAAATGTTGTAGAGATGTGCAATTAGAAAAATGTCAATAAATTTTTGTACACTTAAAAATAAATCAAAAATCCTAATTTAAAAGAATAAAAAATAAAATTATAAAATCCTAATTTATAAATTGTGATCTTCACCAATAGCTTTTCTATATCACATAATTATTCAAGGCTTTAGTGTGAAGCTTTATAAGTTTTACTTATATATTTTAGACTGTATTCGAGATATGAAGATAGAATTTGAAGATTCTAGAATTCCAGTAGATGATGACAGCCAGCAGTTACAGAGATTCTGTGCTAAGCTGGAATATTTACTGCAATGTAATATGAAAGGTATTTAGAAATGGAAGTATATTATGGGTAAGCATCTGGGATGTAAAACAAATATACCATGCTGTCAGGAAAGTTCCTAAATCCAATCGAAAATGGTAGGAGGAGGCAAAATCGATACCACTGACACACAAACATGTCTGCTCATTTTGCTGGCTTTGTACATTGTAGTTCACACCATCCTTATGGTATGAACATTTTAATATATGAATACTCGTACGTGGTATGGAATGGAATCTGTAATATACATTTTTTTGTTTGATTGTTGTTTAACGTCAAGTTGACAGTATTTCAGCTGTATTCTTGACAACAATAAGTTTTACTAAAAAACGTTGATGGTTCGGTTGGTTGATGGTGTTTAACGCCACGTTTAACAATATTTCAGCTATACCTTGGATGTCAGCTTTATTGATGGAGGAAACCGAAGTACCAGGAGAAACCACTGACAAACATTGTCACATAATGTTGTATCAAGTACACCTCGCCTGAGCGGGTTTCGAAGATACCAAAATGTTTATCAGAAATGGAAGAAGGACAGATTAAATACAATGGTCAAAAGAAAAAAAGATAAAAAGACATACAATGGTCCACAAAA
The DNA here is from genome assembly GCA_963680875.1 of Bathymodiolus brooksi. Classification (NCBI taxonomy): domain Eukaryota; kingdom Metazoa; phylum Mollusca; class Bivalvia; order Mytilida; family Modiolidae; genus Bathymodiolus; species Bathymodiolus brooksi. Next base: position 67,279,862 of record OY804584.1, read on the forward strand.
TATACAACACAGAAAAATTAGGATTGAACAATGTGAACCCACCAAAAAAGGGCAGTGGATTCAGGTTCTTAAGTGGTGATAGACACTAATTGCAGTGTGATGTAAATCCATCTACCATATATGATCACTATATAATAGTGATGGTACATATTTGTAAGTTACTCATCTCTTCTATTTAAAAAATTAATTCTTTATTCACAAAAAATTACATGATGTTTTGCAGAGAAGAAAAATTTATTAGGTCGGAGAAAGGACTACTGGGACTACTTCTGTGATTGTTTGGGATCAACCAGAGGGATAAGTGATGGGATTAGGTTTGTCAAGAGTTTAAAAGAGGTAATTAAAGTGTTTGGGATCAACCAGAGGGATAAGTGATGGGATTAGGTTTGTCAAGAGTTTAAAAGAGGTAATTAAAGTGTTTGGGATCAACCAGAGGGATAAGTGATGGGATTAGGTTTGTCAAGAGTTTAAAAGAGGTAATTAAAGTGTTTGGGATCAACCAGAGGGATAAGTGATGGGATTAGGTTTGTCAAGAGTTTAAAAGAGGTAATTAAGGTGTTTGGGATTAACCGTAAAGGGATAAGTGATGGGATGTGTGTGAGTTCAAATCCAGTCGAGGGAGAGCAAATATTTTGTCAGCTCAAAAATCGAATTCTTACACTGTTGGATTAAATTTTCAGATATAAATATATTGATAGATCCAGTGGGGTATATATATATATATTACGAATTTAGTTTGTTACACATATTTTCATTGGTTCTTCAGCCCTGAATGTCAGCATATATTCGGAAAACAGGTATATATTTCAGTCCCCAAAAACGATTAAAACATGGACGATAAAACATTACGCTTCACTGAAGCAATGGTATAATACGGAATAATAAATGTATTTTTACCAAATTAAATGCTGTTTTTATACTCAAAACGGCTGCATGAACAAAAAAATATTACAACGGTTAATTCCGTCACAAATACCTGATCGATTCAGCAAACTCCTATGTTCCACAGCTGTACCATAACAAATAAACAAGACGTTGAGCCTTGAAAACTTTCGATGTCATGGGGCCACACCAAGGTTTTCTTTACATGTAGTTAACATTTAAATTATTCAAACTGTTTCGCAAACCCGTTGTTTTGTTATGTGATATATTAATGTTATATTTATAAAGTTTATAAAATTTACTACATATGAAACTGTATTGATTTAGAAATTTAGTACAGTATTTTCCTTCATGAGACATCCTATACATGAAATTTGACGTGGCACATATTTTGACGTCATTGAAGAATGACGTCAAAGGTACGGAAACGGACATCTAGAGATACGAAAAATGAAAATAAAAGAGGCAAATTTATTTAATACAGTTGGATGTTTAATTTAAAAAAAAAGGTTAAATCCGTAATATATCTGTTATTCACTATCAGACAGGGTATATAATGTGACATTCCCGGCTTACGATGTATATTCCCTTCGGCTGCGCCTCAGGGAATATAGATCCTAAGCCGGGAATGTCACATTATATACCCTGTCTGATAGCTGAATAACATATAATATATATATATTTAGCCACTACCATGAAACACTGCCCATCTTATCAGACCTGATTTCAGATGCACTGAGATATAAAAAAATAAAATACTACTATGCTGTAAAGAGACCACCCTCTTATAAGGCCACTTTTTAATAGCATTATAAGATGCAGATTACTATACAATAACTTATTTATGATATATGTTCTTCATATTAGAGTTATGGCCCTTTTTCATTTTTTTTTATGTTAAGCAGAAATAGGGTACACAAGATGTATTCATCATAAGCACAGTAGTTCCCCTCATATAAGGTCATCCCTTCTACAGTGAAAAAGTGGCCTTATAGAGGAATCACCTCTGGTTCGAGGAACAAATTAGTATTGATTTACTATCTCAACACATCTGAAATTTGGCCTTTTAACAGTGCAGTGCCATTTAACAGTGATCAAAGAATACTGGAATTATGAAAAAATAATAAAGATGTGTTAACCTTTCTTGAATAAACCAGACAATACATGTGAAGAATTTCAATATTTCAAAGAAGGTATCTCAAATTGGGAATGAGACATAATGGTTAGGGTTATGATTTTTAACCCCAGTTTCAGCAATATTTCAGTTATATCATGGCAGTAAATTTTACTAGTGGAGGAAACTGGATACCCGGAGAAAACCTCTGACAAACTTTATCTCAAAATGCTGTATTAGGTACATCTTGCCATGAGTGGAATTCAAACTCACAACGCTAGTGGTGATAGGCACCGATTGTATAGGTAGTTGTAAATCAAGTAACCATTAGGCATACAATCATGACCACGTCGACCCATGAGACGTTATGGTATTATATTTAAAGTTATATAACATGTTCATATATTGCTAATGATAAAGTAACCTAGTAATAGTCCAGCAGTTTTCTGTAGCAAATTTTATACTATTTATTTTTAGTACAAAACATCAGTAGGTAAAGGAAGAGGTTTTTTAAGGTTTTGTTTGATGCACAACAGAATGGCTGATAGTATACAAGCTTGTACCATCAATGGCAAAGCTACTAGGTATGTCAACTTTAACCTTTGACCTTGAATTATCAGTCAATTTTGATTGGATAAAACATAATTTACATGCAGTAGATGTGCAATTCATCATTTGAAATTTAACTTTTTTTTCACTGAAAAAAATTTAGCTTGTACGTTTTTTTTCGCAGGCTAAAATAAATTACCACTAGTTAAAGTTTTAAATCAACATATATTTAATACCAGATTTTGTTGATGATCTCTCCATCGGATTTTGTATATCAGATTGGAATCAGGAAGGAATTCCTTTTCCAATTTTTTAACTGTTTTGACAGAAGCCGTAACACACTTTAAATTATTGTTATTGTCCCTAATGTTAACCTGGTGCATCACTAATACAACGTCACTGTGGACGTAACAGTATTTTGCCGATTTAACCTTGTGTTTTAACCTGTTTTCTTGTTTTAATCATGTGGCTTTTCTGACGAAACTTACCTCGTTAGAAAGATCGTTTTCTGCTCTTTAATTTGATATAACTTTAGTGTCGATCGTGAAATTTTAAACGAAAATGTAAGCATTTGAACATGACGTTATCTACAAATATATATCGCGGCGTCATAATTTGATCGTAAAAATGTCTCCGGTATCAAACTTCATGTTTGCCATTATCGCCCCGAGGATTACAAAAACAAAATTTGTGTCGTAGTAATCTGCGTTTTCTCAGCTTTATTTTCGTACCACTTTATTGATGATATACACAGAGTTTCTTATCTTATTTTCGATTTAATTGTTTTAAGCAAAATTTGCGTATTGTTAATGGCGGAATATTGAGAATAAAATTATATCATTAAAATCTAGAGAACTTTTTCTGTCAAACCATCTAATTTACATTTTATACGAAAATAAAGCGATATCGACTTTTCCTGTCTGTAATAAAGGTCTCGACCTCCAAAAGACGCTCTAAAAAATGACAGCGTTGATTGTACTAGCAACTAAAATCAATGGCATGTTTCGATCGGTCGATCACGCGTTGAAGCACAAAAATCGAGGTATTATTTTATATTAATTCGGAACCAGGATTTTGCCAGCGCAATTAGATAGAATACTTGTTAATCTGTCACATTTCCACAATGCCTGTGTCATAATTTGTTTACGAGCTACTCGAGAAATTCAAAACACTGCATGTCTTTCTTCAACTTAAATTCTTCTTGCAGAATATTTATATTATGCCACAGACACGACAAGGGAATTAAAAAAAAAAATTGAAGGAGAGATGTACATTATTTTTTTTAAAGAAAAAACCATAGCCCCCCCCCTACCCTTTTCCAAGTTAAATGGTTGGTCCCTTACAAGTTATTCCTGCATACCATTACTGCAGTTGGTTTTTATTTTATTTTTTTCTGTTGATCCAAGATCAACTTTTTGTGAGTGTGTCAGGGAAGACAACAAAAGTTCAATGTCTGATAGAAAACTTAATTCATATAGTTTCCTCTTGGACACCCACCCCCCTCTTAGCTGAATTTGGGAAATATTGAAAGGTGTATATAAATACATTGAAATATAAATGTCTGATAGCAAATCTTTCAGTGTTTGAACCCCCCTCCCCCTAAACTAACTTGGTCTTATTAAAGGGATATTGTCTACCAGCTGCGTAATTTTTTCATACCCAAAATTATTGTCGATTTCCGTACTGACCTTCATAAAATGAAGATTAACACCGAGTTATGTTGCAAAAGATACGAAAAAGACCCAAAACTATCGTTATCAGAATTATTGTCCGGATGACAATATTCAAATCTGTTCATATGGCCTTCTATGCGAACACGTCTTGAGCATGCGCACTGTTTAGAAACAATAAACAACATGTGGTTCTTGGGCAAAAGAGAAATTGTCAACGCGTGGAAGAAAGCGGACTTTGACGGATTCAGAGATAAAGAGGAATAGAAGTGAAGTATCTTCCAAATGGAACAAATGCAGGATATATGTAGGGGATCAGTTGGACCGTTGCCGTTGGATGGAGCGAACTCAAGGAAGTGCTTGATTATTGTTGATAGGTAAGCTGAGCATGTTGCCTTCTTTTCTCAATCGTTTTTCATATTTTATGAATTTATGATGATGCCTATGATCATTTTCGGTAGATATTAATCAATATATGTAATTTTGCACCTGGCAACAGCAAATTATTGTCAATGAGTAGCATAAAACGGCCGTATTTGCGAGGTAAACAAACACAAATTTTAAGAGGCCAGCAAAGGGGAAATGGGAGTGCAAAAATGATATCAATGACAATGCAGTTTATTATTATCAATTTAAAAAAAAATATCGAATCAATTCATTTTTAATGCAAGAATTAAAACTGTACATGGCTTAATGAAAACCCTATAAAGTTCTTTTTATTCAAGCAAATTTATTTCTTTGATATAATTAGGCTTTTAATTTTATCAAATTTCAACAACTTGGACATGAAACTTAGTTTTGGGAACCAAAAGTATATACCTTACTTTCTGCGAATTATCACTATAATGGAAAATCAGTATGTATTTTTCAAATAAAAGCTTTCTATTTAAAGAAGCTTCATTTCAATTGCACTTTTAGTTTGGATCCTGTAAGTATAATATATAATTATAAACAAGGTTTTGAAGAAATGATATGAATATCCATTGAAATTTTCAAGTTTCAGAACTTTTTTTATATATGACTACAAAATTTTACTGAAAATTTCAGAAATGTCCTAAGATGCATATTTTAGACCATGGCTAAATGAAAATCATTTTCAATTCCTTTATGCAAACAAGTTTATATCTTGGGTACTGGAAATACATTACATAAATAAGGTTAAAAGTACTTTTCAATAAGTTTGAACATAACACTTTGTTATAGGAGCCAAAATTATATCTTCCCGTCTGTGAATTATCACCATAGTGGAAAATCAGTATGTATCTTTTATATAAAAAGCTTTCCATTTAAATAAGTGTCATTTCAGTAGCATTTTTAGTTTGGATCCTGTAAGTATGATACATAAACAAGGTTTTTAAAAAATAATATGAAGATCCATAGAAATTTGCAAGTTTCCGAAACTTTTCTATATATGTGACTATAAAATTTTACTGAAATGTCCTGAACTGCATATTTTAGACTATGACTAAATGAAAATCGTTTTCAATTTCCTTATGCAAACCAAGTTTATTTCTTGACTATTCTAAAAACATTACATTAACTAGTTTTTTACTACATTTCAACAATTTTGGACATAATTTTTAGTTCAGGGAGCCAAAATTATACTTTACTATCTTAGAATTATCAACATAGACATGATAGAGGGAAATCAATATGTATTTTTCATATAAAGGCTTTCTATTTAAAGAATTGTCATTTGAACTGCTTTTTATCCCCTCGCCAACGAAGTTGCCAAGGGATATAGTAACGCTACCGTCCGTCCGTCACATCCTTGTGAACACTCTAGAATCAACATCCTTCAATGGATTTTGACCAAACTTGGTACATACTTAGTCCTTAAGAGAATCTGGAACCCTATTGATTTTCAAGGTCGTATGTCAAAGATCAAGGTCACAGGCTAAATTTTTACCGCATAACATCCTTGTGAACACTAGAATCAACATCCTTCAATGGATTTTTGACAAAACTTGATACATACTTAGTCCTTAAGATACCGAAACCTTATTGATTTTCAAGGTCATAGCCTTATAGGTCAAAGGTCAAGATAACCGGGTCAAAATTTTACCACGTAACATCCTTGTGAACACTCTAGAATCAACATCCTTCAATAGATTTTGACCAAACTTGGTACATACTTAGTCCTTAAGAGAATCTGGAACCCTATTGATTTTCAAAGTCAAAGGTCAAGGTCACCGGGTAAAATTTTTAGGCAAGGGGATACGCCACGCTTTGCCCTTGTTTAGTTTGGATCTTGTAAGTATGATTTATAAACAAGATTTTTAAGAAATAATGTGAAGATCCATAGCAATTTGCATGTTTCACAGTGTGTGAATTTAACAGTAGACCGATGGCCCATGTCTGTGTTAAAATCATGCAGGTTTTTGTAAAATTATCTAAATTTTTTAGGCAAATTACTACAAAAACTGGTAATTTCAGACAAATGTGATTTTGTAGTGATTGATATTTGTACTTTTGATTTAGATATTCTGACCAAGGTAATTCTAGAGTAGAAGAAATGAGCAGCCATCACATTTCAACGAAGCGGATGAAACTGGAGAAATCGAGTTCATTTGTGAACCCATTTGAGTATGTTCATTTTGTTAAAGATTAGACATATTCTACATTATGTTTATAGGTAACATTGTCAATATTGTTCAACACAGTCACTCGTATAACAGTTTCCTATTAATTATTGTGGCTTGCATAGTGATACTACTAGTAGCTATATTATATAGGGATCATGTTGGCTTCTGCGTCATCGTTACATTTTCATCAATCCACAAGCTGAAATGGCCAGTCCTTTTTAGCTACTTACGGGAATGAAACCAAACTGGGACAGAATTGACGCACGTCTGGCACACCAAATTTTTTCCTGGAACTTTGATGTAATTTTGTCTCTTTATATTGGGTTGTGTAGATGTGTGCTGGATACATGTATATAGATTTAATATTATTTTGAAAAGCTTTTTCGTTATACAGCTGCACATCAGAACCATATAGCAAAATTTGTTTCGATATTATACACATACACTGTAATAAACAATTATTTTTTATTCTTACAGTCTCTCAATAGATATTACTGAAGAGGGCAGTGATGTTGGTGATGATTCTGACGATGGAGATTTTGAACCTAGCCTCAACTTCACTCTAAGGTTTGTCATGTTAATTTCATATGTTTCAGTTGTAACTTACATACTTGAAATTTTGTCCTAATAACAGAACCATGCATGATCATATGTCATAGGAGCTTTATTATACCCCCGCTCCACTGGAAGGGGGAGGGGATATACTGGTTTACCTCTGTCCATCCGTTCGTCCCAAGATGTTCATAACATTTTTCTCAGTAATTATTTATGGCAGCAATCTGATATTTGATCATAGGCTTCAGAAGGGTCAATCGAAAGTCGCAAACCCGCTGTGTTGTCCATGGTCAAGTCCGGTAGAAGTCCCATCCGATGAAGGGAAAGACATCAACAACAAATGAAGATCAGGTCTGATTTGGGTAACAGACACCCTGTAACCATTGACCAGCTCGTGATGCCTGCCGTAGAACTTCTTGAGGGATAACCACAACCCAAAATCTGTCTACAAATCACTCAAATCCTTCATAAAGTGGACTTGTAATGATATGTTTAGTTTGTCATTCACTATACATTCGAGATATTCATCTTGAATTGAAAGTTAGGGCTCCATAGATCATAATCTCAATTCTATTGTTTTATTCTTGTGAATTACATTGTATGTATTTTTCTACTTCAGGTGGCAGAGAAGTTACAACAAAAAGACAGCTAGATGGTCTGTGCAGCCTGTTAAAGCTGACAAGTCATATTCCTATGTTCCAAGACTATTAAGGGTCATCATTTGTATGAGACTGCAAGATAATGAAGGAATGAATTAACATGTGCAGTTGGAAGTAGATGATCCCAGAAGAATCTCGGTCCATCTTGCACCAATTCCACAACCTCCAACTCGGGATGATATTGTAGCATCTCAGAAATCCAGATTTGAAGACCAAGACAAAACAATTGACTATATTGTCGCATAAAATAAATTTAGATTGTCACTCTTTGTTTTTCCTGGTCTAACAGAAGTTCTGCACATTTAGAGCAGAAAAGTACCCAAGTCAGGATAATGGCCATTACAAATTGTCCAATGCACAATAATGATAGCTGGTGGCCATTTTGAATTTTCAAATGGTGCAAACAGTAACAACACATGTTAAAGACATTCATAGGAACATATATACTAGATTTCAATTCAATCCCTTCAGCGGTTCTTGAGAAGAAGTTTCTTGAAAATCGACCAATCAGAATTTTCAAAGTCACATGGTAGCTATGTTTTTTGACGAATCTGCACAAAAGTAACAACTCTTGTGTAGGACCTCATAGAAAACATCTCTGCCAAGTTTGGTTTTGAATTATATAAAAGACTGTCAGTCCATTTTAGAAGAAATTGTCAGTGCTGATAGAACAAAAAATAATAATAAGATGGCAAAACTTTCAAATTAAATTTACAATTCAAACTGACCAACTTGTGAAATTAACAACTCATTAGGGTTGATTTATATTTTATTTTTGGTGTTTTAACGCCACTTTCAGCAATATTTCAGCTATATCATGGCGACCAGTTTTAGTGGTGGAGGAAGCCAGAGTACCCGGACAACCACCGACCATAGGGAAGCAAGTGGTAAACTTTATCATTATAGGGTATATGGGATAAAATACAAAATATTTCATGAACAAGTTTTAATTAAATCGTCTAGGAATGAAACCCTTGTATTGTCCATATAGATCAGGATACTTGTCCCTAATTTTCCAAGTACAACAGCTTGGGATCACACGTCTGACCCCAGCTCCAAGTCGGCCATGTGCCCAAATGGTATACTGGCGGTAGGCTGCATACCTATTGGATCTGTTGTAATCCTCATCATGGGGCATTACTACAAGTTCCTCTCGAAGCATTCTAGCAACCCCCAACACTGCCTCATCAAGGACAATCCGATGAAAGTCCTGTAATAAAGACAAGAGATTTAATAAAAACAGAGTAAAGACAGATGGTTATACATTCATCTAGAAAAATGAGCTCTATTTAAAAAAGAAATATAATTCATTATAAGTGAAATAGTTTGCACAAATTCAGTTTAGAGAAATAAAAAAAAAAGTCTTATTTTTGAAGGAAAGATTTTCTCGTGGGACTTTCTTATGACCACAGTTTTATTTCGTTTTTTGTTGGTATATGGGAGAACCATTTTGGTCTTGCAATTTTTTTTCAATTTACCCCTCAAGCTATTCAATTTTAATTTTATGTTTTTTTTCCTAAAAATTATTTTGATTCTGAATCTTGAAGAAAAAAATTGGCTGGACAGGAGAAAAAAATATATTCTGACTTGACATTTTCACAGTATAATCATATACTTGCCATTTTCACAGTATAATCATATACAAAATTTTGAAGAAAAAAAATTATTCCAGCACTTCGCCAATCTAATTAAAATTAGATCTACGCGCTTGCTCCCTATTTTAGATCTAATTATACCCCCGGTCCCCGAAGGGGGAGGGGGGTATACTGTTTTACCTCTGTCCGTCCGTCCTTCCAAAATATTTTTCGTCACATTTTTCTCAGCAACTATTGATGGCAGAAATCTGATATTTGGTCACAAGCTTCACATAGGTATGTCATATCGTGGGAAGCGTTTTTGGAACCATCAGATTCCTACTTCCTGTTTGCCGACTTAGTTGGTTTTTATCCACATTGAACATATATGCACATTTTTCTCAACAACTATTGATGGCAGAAATCTGGTATTTGGTCACAAGCTTCATATAGGTATCCCATATCATGGGAAGTGGCAGGGGTATCATAAGTGAGCATTAGATCACAGTTCACCTTGTCTTAATTAGATTGGCACTTCGCCGGAAAATAAGAAAATATGATTTCTGTGGCGTCTGAAAAAAACATTTCTACGGCGAAAAGACGTGACATAGCCCCCTTCAAGGTAAATGGTCAGTCCCATATTATTTTGCAGCAACTGTCTTGTGGAACTAGAAGTAAGGTCTCTTTTGTTTCTAATCCAGCCCAAATTTCTCTGAAACATTCCAGTCAATTAACAAATAAAACAACACTGGCTACGTCATTCGTTTTCATCAGACATGTATTTCATTGTGTTCTACATGTATGTCTCTGTTTTCATATTGTCGGTAAACTGGCTAAAATAAATTAATTTAACACGTGTATCAAAATCTCGGGAAACAACTTCATAACTTATAAGAAGAAAAAAACTAATTTAGTTATTTTTAACGCTGGCAAAAATTTCCGATCGAAAATACGTAGTTGAGCTTGTCCCCATAGGGTGCCTCCTGGCATGTTTTCAATGGTTATCGTGGAAATATCGGCTGAATCTGTTAAGGCATGTAGTTTTCATCAAAGAAAATCTATTCCTGATACAGAAATTATTTATTCTACGTCTTTTAGATACAATCGATTCGCAAATAGCTTTTTTCCTCAACTTTTATAGAAACTTACCTCAATATCCATGCTGCAGCATCCGGGCTACTGACATAAAAATAGATAAATAAATAGAGTTGGCCTCGCCAAGGTCAGTGCATAATTAATTAGCTTCCGGTAACGATGGTCAGCTTTTTTAGTCGAAAAAACAACGTTTCGGAGCGTATTCATCAATAATTCGGTGTTTAATCTTCATTTTATGAAGGTCAGTACGGAAATCGACAATAATTTTGGGTATGAAAAAATTACGCAGCTGGTAGACAATATCCCTTTAAGTGAATTAAGATTTTTCAGACATTGATCTTTTTTATGTTGTCCCTTACTGTACATATCTGATTAGTGTCTACTGCTACTGAAGTGCCCTTAAAATAAGACACAGGTCATTCAACTCTTTGGGGTGGGGGAGGTATGTAATGGAAAAAGTCATTGATTTTTGGTGTTTTAACGCCACTTTCAACAATATTTCAGCTATATCATGGCGACCAGTTTTAGTGATGGAGGAAGCCGAAGTACCCGGAGAGACCCACCGACCATGGGCAAGTAACTGGTAAACTTTATCACTTGCGGCTGCAAGTCGAGTGCACCCTTTTTTAGCTCACCTGACCCAAAGGGTCATGTGAGGTATTGCCATCACTTGGCGTCCGTCGTCCGTCCGTTAACTTTTCATATTTTAATCTACTCCTCTGAAACAACTGGACCAAATGGAACCAAACTTGGCAGAAAGCATCTATATAAGATCCTCTATAAAGTTTCTTCATTTCGTCCCATTCCGCCAACAAATATGGCCGCCAAGGGCAATTCTTGTTTCTGATTGGCTAATGTTAAAAAAATCTTCTCCTCTGAAACTGCTTGGCCAAATGGAGCCAAACTTGGCAGGAAGCATCTATGTAAGATCCTCTATAAAACTTCTTCATTTAATTCCATTCGGCCAACAAACATGGCCGCTGTTACTAAAAATAGAACATATGGTAAAATTGCACGTTTTTGGTAACAACTCAAAAACCGTTAATAATATCAGAAATCTGACAGTGGTAAAAATGATCAGCACAGGAAGATCTAACTACCCTGAAATTTTGAAGAAAATCTGATTACCTATCTTGGAGTTATTGCCCTTTTTTCGTCAAATTTTCAAAATTTTAATACTTTTCGTTTTTTTATTTCAAAAACTATAAGAGATAGACGTTAAGTTTAAACAGCAAACATGTGCAGCATGTCAAGATCTACATGCCCTGCAATTTTGAAGTAAATCTGATTACCCGTCTAGGAGTTATTGCCCTTTTTTATATTTTATTTTTTTAATTTAAACATTTTTGTCTGATATTTCAAAAACTATTAGAGATAAAGGTTAAGTTTAAATTGCAAACATGTGCAGCATATTAAGATCTACCTACCCTGTAATTTTGAAGTTAATTTGAGTACCCAATTTGGAGTTATTGCCCTTTTTTTCGTCAAATTTTCTAAATGTTAATACCTTTTGTCCTTTATTTCAAAAACTATAAGAGATAGATGTTAAGTTTAAACAGCAAACATGTTCAGCATGTCAAGATCAACCTAGCCTACAATTTTAAAGTAAATCTGATTACCCATCTTGAAGTTATATCCCTTTTTTCATCAAATTTTAAAAATGTTAATACTTTTCATCCTTTATTTCAAAAACTATAAGAGATAGATGTTGAGCGTAAACTGAAAACATGTTCAGCTTGTCAAGATCTACATGCCCTGCAATTTTGAAGTAAATCTGATTACCCGTCTAGGAGTTATTCCCCTTTTTTCATCATTTTTTAGCTCACCTGACCCAAAGGGCCATGTGAGGTATTGCCATCACTTAGCATCCGTCGTCCGTCCGTTAACTTTTTCATATTTTAATCTTCTCCTCTGAAACAACTTGGCCAAATGGAACCAAACTTGGCAGTAAGCATCTATGTAAGGTCCTCTATAAAGTTTCTCCATTTCGTTCCATTTGGCCTATAAACATGGCTGCCAAGAATAATTCTTTTTTCTGATTGGCTAATGTTAAAAAAAATCTTCTCCTCTGAAACAGCTTGGCCAAATGGAGCCAAACTTGGCATAGATGGTCCCTGGGTGTGTCCCTTTTAAAATTGTGTCCGACAGCCCCACCCTCCATTCAAGATGGCTGCTGTTTTTTAAGGTAATGATTATCTCCCTTTGAAATTTGCTTCAGTATCATTCTATTGTCAGGTGAGCGATACAGGCTCAGTGGGCTGAGCCTCTAGTTGTAATTTACAAAGCTGGGCGCGAACCCACGCCGTATTGGTGATAGGCTTGTATGAGTTGTTAGATCCAGCGACCTAACTCATTGAGCAACCCGGGCCCCTAGCAGTGATTTGATTTGTGGTATGTATGATATGAGTTTCCCCCAAAAAATACATGGTTCCTGTATTATGGGAAAAATCATACTTTTCTGAGATAGTGTTACCATGGAAACTTCTAGAATTATCCAGAAATAGAAGAAAATTTAACATTATTACTAACTATACAATTCATATATTCAATCATTTCCCATACAAAATCATTTTTTGGTGAAAGAAAACAGTAATGTATGAAAGGAAATATTCATTTTTTCCTATTCTGTTGCTATGGTAACCAAGCTTCTCTTAAATTTGTAAAAGAAAGTTGGAAAAATTTAATGGATACAACTTTTGAGGCTCTGTATAAGAGATCCATGTCCTATTATTTTAATATTTATATTTATGAAAGAAAAAAAGCTGTTTGGAAGTAGTATTTCAGTTTTTGTCATCCGTTGCCATGGTAAACACTTTCCTAGAAACGTGCTTAATTAGAAAAAAAAATAGCCTTGTATCAAAGAGGACGTCATGACCTCCAAGTATGCCAAGTTTCAAGAAATTATCTTTCATATTTTCAAAGTTATGGTAATTTTTCTGCTATATTTTGTATCTTTGTCACCTTTTCGGTGCCATATTTGCATATAAAGACATTACAGTGAATATGTCCAGAATCATCAAGAATAGGGACCTTAAAAATTCAACATCTCGGAAACTACTAAGCCAATTTTGACCAAATAAATTGCATTTACATTGTTTTTCATAGTACTTTCACTTGTAAACAAAATAATTAATAATTGCTATACTAAGAAAATTGGATGCACCAGGTTACTAATATCAATATCATCCTCATTTAGCTTCTTCTTTCTGTTATTTGGGGAATTGAAGAAGTCAGTAATTTGATGCATGTCAGAGATACTTGGACTCGTATGTTGTGTGTGGGACTCACTATATTTGGCCAAAAATAACAAAGAATACACTTAGTGGGACTCGTGACATTTTGATTTGTGTTCATTAAAATTTGATCCCAAAATGATCTCTGGCATGTTTCACTTTGACCCATGCATAGTTCATCAAGGTGGTCATGCTGGAAATGTATTTTCTACAATCACCTTAACTCTTGATGAAAAATAGACTCTTACATCAGATGAAAGCTTTATTTTGACAATGATTTTTACAGAAAAGTAGGAACGTTAGTTCACTTGCAAAATTTGTCCAGTACTCTTTGGCTTACTTGAATTTTCACTTGCATTTAGCAAGTATTTCCCATGAAATTCAATCCCTGCATTTTCATTAGTTGATTGATGGAGTGAGTGAGTGTAATCATATTGCATTGGACTTTAAAAATTGAATATATTGGGTTTGTTTTTCTTTTATAGTGATTGGTTTCTTCCTCAATCTCTATGGTTACAACAGGAGAGGAACAGTGTACTGATCAATGCTTTATATGACCTCAGTGATATTCAATTTGACCTTGCTCCAAGAGGATATGACCTTGACAATGCATGGCCATCATTTGCAAAGTAAGTTTTTTTGTTTTCCTTTGGAGGTACAGAAGATATTTAGTAGTACCAAACAGCTAAGAAACCATAGGGATAAAACTGTAATATCATAAATAGCCTACTTGAGAAAGCAATACTGTGAATTCTGAGTGAAATTTGTGGATATTAATTTGCGTGGTTTGAGGAAATAAATGTTAGAGAATACCTAAGGGGCAATAAAAAATGGACAATCTGGAGAAGCCGGCAACATAAGGCACACAAAACAAAGACAAACAAAACAAAAACACAACACAATATGTGTTGGACACCACTATGTGAAAGCCAACACATATAACGTAAATAAGACATGAGCCCTCCATCAAAGAACTGGAGGTAATGAAGGACTGAACATTGTTTTTATGCTGAAAAATTGTATAATTTGAACAGAATTATATATTGGAAAACAAGGGAAATAATTTCTAAATAACACAGAATTACACAGTCAGACCTTATTATCAGTGAGTTTATGTGATTAAGATCACATCTTCCACTTTCTACCCCACTTAATGAAATGTTGCATTATGGTAGATCTGAAGAGACCACATTATGAGTCACATGTAAGTGACACTATGTCATGAATATTTAGTATGATAAATAGGGGTTATGACTTTTTTCTCTCCAATCAGATTGCTCGTAGTAAGCAAAGCAGTTTAGTTTAAATTACTGGTATTATTCTTTCATAGTCTCCTAGTTGAAGGGTAAAGGTCATGACATAAGGTCACTCACAGGTCTTTTCGGATCTCTCACATCATGGCATATCAGTAAAGGGAAGTAAGTGAGGCCTGAGGGATGTGATTTTAATCTGATTGTCTAAGACTCAGATAAGTCGTTTCCTTGGATACATCAAAGTAAACAATTTCATCCACATGTAGTAGTAGTCTTCACCTTAGTTTATCCCAGATAATATATCTTAAAATTACCACGATATTTTGAAGAAAAATCATTTGTCAATTCATTTCAACTTCAACACAAAAATGTTTACTGTATGACTTTATTTATGATCTATAGAACCTAGGGGCCATCGTGGTTCATGATTGTAGGGTAGTTGGATCTATGACTACCTGTACAATCAGTACCTATCACCAATAATGTTGTCAGTTCTAACTCCGCTCATGGCAAGGTGTACCTGATACAACATTATGCGATAAAGTTAGTCTGGGTACTCCGGTTTCCTCCACCATTAAAGCTGACCCCCACGATATAATTGAAATATTGTTGAAAGTGACGTTAATCACAATAACCCTAACCCTTGGATAACCCGAAGTAAAATAAAATGTGATCCACTTATAGTAACCTTCACCTTAGTTTATCCCAGATAATATAGCTTAAAATTACTATGATATTTTGAAGACTTCAACACCAAAAGGATTTCCTATAATTTATGAAGTTAAATTCCTGTCTATTCTGAAATAAAACCTTTGGTCCTAATGATAATTTTTTCGCTATCGATAAAAAAAAATTTTTATCTTCCAAGCTTCAGTACATATCTTATTTCATTTGAAATATATTTAACCTATGACATTTACATTTCTGTAGAAAGAATTTGGGATCTGTGCACAACTGGAATCTTTCTTCAAGGTCAAGGGCATCTAGTATAAGCAGTTTAATCAGTATACCTGGACAGGTAAGTTTTGTTTTAATATAAATCTCATTGGTGGGTGAGTGATTGTAATTTAATGCCAAATGAGCAATTTTTCAACTATATCATGGCCAGAACAAGTTATATTCGATGAGTTGACGATGGTGTCCCCTTTGTACTAACTAGACCAACAAGCTTAGGCCAAACAAACAAAATTATTAGCTTCTCAGGTCAATTTCCAAAAATTTTGATGAGGCAGGGAGGCACCTTTTTTTTTTTTTTGTAATAATCAGTGTTGGTTCAAATGCAGTTGCAGCTTATACAGGAAACAACCATGCATGCCTTCGACATAAACGCTTTACTGATAATGATCACGATCAACAAACTTATGGATCGGACCGGAGCAGATCCGGAAATGACCGGAAACGGACACAATTTTTTTCCCAATGTAAAAACGATCAATGTGGCAGTAAAAACACACACGTGGCGGTGCCTGAGAAGCTGACAATTAATTTTTTTTGGCCTTAGTTGGAAGTTTTTAGTGCTAGCTCACTGAAACAGCAGTCCTTAAATAGATATATCGCTTAACTTGGACACATTATTCTGATTCAGAGCCAACCCGTCTTTGCTTTTTGCCCTTAATGCTATGTGCTTAGAGGAGAAGCAACAAATACCGTTAATAATAATAATAATTTAATAGTCTTTGGTTTGACCTGATTGGGGCTTGAACTCACAATCTACCACACTCGAGGCGAGCATGCTATCCATGACACCACCAATGCGGGTGTATATTGCTGTCGGAGACCCAGTTATCAAGAGGGGGAGGATTTAATCATTGAAGACAAGAAAGGCAACTACATATGCCTAATTTTGGACAGGCACAAAAATGTGGTGGGGATAAAGCGGTTAATTAGACCCCAACCCTACCCCTCTTGATAAGTGGATCTCCAATGACAATACAGATATAAACAAACCATAAAAGACCTGCACAGAATAACTATCACTCAGAAAGACCACACACTATTGCAAATAAGAACGATAGCATAAACATGGGCAGTGAAATAGGAGAGTAAATGAATGCTCGTAGTTAACTAAATACTATATAAGAGGGTACAATCTGCTGGTTAAAAACCATTACAATTACCTGCTTTAGTGACCACCTATCTTAAGCAATAACTTGTATTATGTATGTTCCCTTGGAAGGTCATATAAGACAGGTTTGACTGTATTTTAGGACACAACATTGTAACATACTCTAACAGATTTAATATCCATAAGTCATAAAGATTTAATGAAATTAATGGTCTTGGTGAGAGACCAAAAACAAATAGGTCATCAAACTGTTGGAGTTAAATATTGAATATAAAATAGTATGCACATGTTATCAGGCTCATTTGTAAGTTATATTCTCAGTGAGTGAGTGATTGTTGTTTAACACCAACTCAGCAACTTTTCAGCTATATCATGGCAGGTTATAATTTGAAAGGGGAGTTGGAAAGGAATTTGATATAAAGGAACTGTGAGCTATAAGTGTATTTTTTGTCTTCCAGGACGTTTCACCGCAGAAGTTTGGTCTTTCGACTACACCAAGTGATATGGGAGATGTTGATCACCTGAACCAAGAATTGTCAGTGTCAGAGAGTCTACGATCAGATTTGACAGATAAAATAGATGCTTTAGAACAACAGAAATCTGTATTTCAACAGTCAGTAGCTCACACACAAGGAGAATTAGATGTCTTACATCAACAATTGAGTGATTTTAAATCACAGAACCAAATACTGACAAAAGAACAGGGAGAACTTAAACAAAGGTTAGACATGACTGTGTTGGGTTTTTTTTTCATTGTACATCACATAAATAATATATCATTTAGTATATTCACATGATATTCTAACAACATATATATACAATATATGTATATTGTCAGAAAATATCAAATTACAAATTTATTTCATTCTGTCACTCAGGTACCAGAAATGCTTTAATAGGTCCATTACTAAATAACACTGAAGTTTATTTGACCCCCTTTATTAGTACTTAAGATCACAAAATTGGGAGGATAAATACATTTAATATATTATTTGTTGTATGCAAAAATACAATGTGTTTAAAAAAAAAATATATATTTATAATTATAAGAATAGAGAGAAAAAGAGGAGAGGAAAGAATAAATAGATGTCAGTTTACTGCAGGGGTTAAAAAATCCATTAGCCCGACGCCCGGGGCTAGTAATTTCCACATTTGGGCTAGCTGAAATAATCAGCTGTATGCCCAACGGGCTAGTAAAAAAATATATTGGATATTGACAAACTTGTCAATATTCGCGTATCTACTTATATTCATATATGTTATATGTTGTTTAATCAGCAGCAATGTTTTATTTATTCAACCGCTAGCTTTTTGTCGAAATTGAGAGCAAAGAAGGTAGAAAAACTGTGTAACCCGTCATAAAACACAGCTTCAACAAATGACGGCTTACTGGAAATTTCGAAAATGAAATATCGGATTCCGGAACCAGGAACGACTATTTCCGGTTTTGCCGATAGTAAAAAAAAAAAAAAATTAATGCCGACCGACCCTAGATTTTTTTTAAATGTGACCGTAAACACACATATTTTTTTTTGGCCTTACAGTGACCTGAACTGTGGAAAATAAGTGAAAATAAAACGCAATACCAGATCTGAAAAGAAAGATAGTTAAACTAATATACATTGTACATGTTGTACAAGGGTTCAAGTCTGCAAGTCGGATTCATGAAATCACAGTATTGACCAGGACTAGTGATTCATAGATTCGGGCTAGTAATATTTGGGAGTATGCTAGCCCTGGACTAGTGAGGTGGTCCAAGATTTTTTAACCCCTGTACAGTTTATAAGAAAATGGATTTGTAGCTTGATGATTTTGGTATAGTACTGTGTCCTATTGGGTTACAGGTTTTTAATTCCATTTTCTCATTATTCTCTGTGTGCTAGATCATAGTAGTTTTTTGTCATCACTGTGGTTTTATTTCTGCATGAGAATTTTCCACCAATTTCTTGATGGTCATTGACGACGGAAATTAACTAATTTCCTTTCGACAGTCATTAACGATGGAAATTAACTGCTTAAAAAAGCAAGAGAAACAGATTCTGCCGGTGGATTACGATATTTCTTACTACTCGATAGTTAAATTTTCAAGTTTTGGTTCATGTATCTGAAGTCTAGTAATATCTTAGTCCACTGATAGCAGAGGAGAATCTATATTTATTTAGGTTTTATGACAAGAAAATTTAAATAGTGATCGTCAACAATTCCACCAATATCAGCAAAGCAAACTACCTCCTCTCACATCAAACAATTGAACACAAAAAAGACCATGACATATGGAGTTGGAAATCCAGGTCCTGGTTTTGGACAGGCACAAAAACAGCTTTTTCCCGATCCCAATTCTCCCCTTCTAGATGTAAAAATACACAAAATAATATAAATAAAGTGAATTTTTGTTTTCATACAAGCAATTTAAAATACAAGAACAAAAATAATATAATATGTTTCAAGAGATAATCAGCCATTCATTGCCAACTCAACATAAAACCTTTTTTTTTCTTTTTATTAATTGGCTCTGTCTGTTTGGGTGGAGTTTTTTTTCTATTTTGATATAATATTTGAGGTATTCATTTTATTCTTAGATATGACAGATTAGATTTAGAACAGGAGGCCAAACAGAAGGAATGGGATGTGAAAGAAAATGAACATTTACAACGGAAGGAAGAAATAGAGAAACTGTTTGAACAAGTGATGACTCAAAATGATAAAATACATAGTCAAGTAGAGGCAATGACTGACTTAGAAAGGCAGAAAACAGAATTAAAATTTGAGGTTTGTAAAGAGCTATGATTGTTTTTACTCCAATATGAGTGACTGATTTTTTTCTTTGATATAATTATTAGGCAATGACTGACTTAGAAAGACAGAAAACAGATTCAAATTTGAAGTTTGTAAAGGGCTATAATTGTTTTTACTCCAATATGAGTGACTGATTTTTTCCTTTAATAGAATTATTAGGCAATGACTGACTTAGAAAGACAGAAAACGGTTTAAAATTTGAAGTTTGTAAAGGGCTATGGTTGTTTTTACTCCAATATGAGTGACTGATTTTTTCCTTTAATAGAATTATTAGGCAATGACTGACTTAGAAAGACAGAAAACAGATTAAAATTTGAAGTTTGTAAAGGGCTATAATTGTTTTTACTCCAATATGAGTGACTGATTTTTTTCTTTGATTTAATTAGGGGTATGCTTTTTTAATGGTCTTTATCTTTAATAAAATAAATGATATGGTCGATTGGTTTTTATCTTTAATGAAATAAATAATATGGTTGACTGGTTTTTATCTCTAATAATCTAAATACAGTCAAACCTGTCTTATATGACTTTCCAAAGGAACGTTGAAATAAGGTCACATAAGACAGATGGTTGCTAAATACAGGATTAATTGATATGAAATGCACTTTGAAGGGAAATTAGAATTAAGGTCACATGATACAAGTTATTGCTTAATAGAGGTGGTCACTAAAGCAGGTTTGACTGTAGTATGGTTGACTGGTTTTTATTGCTAAGGTTCTGTTCCCTGCTGCATATGTGACCTTAGCCAATTTTTACTGTCATGTTTAAGCTCTTTGGCTTTCTTACTTCCAAAGACTTATAATTTGTCTTTCCCATCTTTTGTGAGCATCCTTGATGAAGGTTTTTTCCAGAGACACACGCTGAATTAGATGTCTATGTATTTATAAAATAAATAGTAATTTTTACTGGTATTTATGACGAATGAATTTATTGGTATGGTTGACAGATTTTTATCTCTTACGAAAAACTAAGAATTGAAAATGAAATAATGATTCTATGTTAAGAGACATGTAATACATAACATTTTAATAAGTTATATTTCTTCAACAGGGGGTGTTGTGGTCGTTATCATATGTTAGTTGGATTTACAATTACCTATGCAATCAGTGGCTATCACTGCTAAAGTTATGAGTTCTACAATACAACATTATGTGATAAAGTTTGTCAGTGACTTGCGACGGGTCAAAGTTTTTTTCCGGGTCCTCCTGTTTCCTCCACCAATAAAACTGACCGCCACGATATAACTGAAATATTGTTGAAAGTAGCGTTAAACACAATAACGCTAACCCTTACATGTTGATAAGTTATATTTTTTCAACAGCTGTTGTGTACAACTCCTCCTAAAAGGGTTTCCGATGGTTGTGCAGGGAACAAATGAAATAAACAATGGACAACATACACATAGATAAGGTTATAGTTTTTACTGGGACATAAGGGGAACAGGACAAAAGCCACCCGGACAAAAGCTCCCCTGACAAAAGCCCCCAATAATAAAATAATCATACAATCTTATTACATTTGTTTTATATTGATGGTAGTATTAAAAGATATCTTAAAGAATTAATACAAAAAATAAAATATTTTAAAAACATATTTTTCCACATTTTGTTCATTGTTATGTTCATTTTTCTTTATAAAGTGTAAATTAAAAAAACCACTGTTTAATTGTTTAAATTGAAATTAATCGGGTAAAGTTAATCAGGAATTGTTTTTATTGATAAACAATTGATAATTACCTTTTTAACCTTAGAAGTTATTAAAAGTAATGAGTGAGTTATTTTCTCATCTTGTTTGATGATATACTATGAATTTTTTTAAGATAAAAACAACTTTATATTTGTTATAACTTTCTTTGATGAGGGTTTTATCATAATTTTTAAACAAATACTTCAATTGTTTATGATAAATACAGAGGTAAAAAAAAGTCTTAAATCATGTGATAAAATACCAAAAAAATCTTCAGTGATGATAAATCAAACTACCATAACATCATAACCACGACGATCCCTGGATACATATTTAGATATCTTAAATTACTTTCATGTTTTTTTAGGTTAAGTCATTAAATCAAAGCATAGAAACAAACAAAGAAGGTATGTTTAAAAGGGAAGAAGAAATAACAACATTAGGAGATAAGCTGAAGAAACAGGAAGACAAAAATAATGAGTTATTGAAGAAAGTAGAAGATTTGTTGATGGATAAAAATAACGAGGCTAGTTGTCAACTTGACTCTGTTGGGAAACTGCAGGAAAACTTGGTAGCAATGAAGGATTTGGAGTCACAAAATCTAAGGCTAAATTCTCATAATGAAGAAATGACGAAGAAATGTGATTTGATGCAATTGGAATTAGAGAGAAAGTGTTCAGAATTGACAGAACTTCAAAATGAAAATCAGCAGAATATTACAAAAAGTCAAAGTTTTCAATGTGAGGTTGAAAAATTAAGTGGTAATAATTCTGAAAATTTAAGCAAAATTAGTGGATTAGAAGAAGATTTACATACATTGACGGAAAAATTAAACAGCACTGTGTCAAACCATGAAAATGAAATATCAAAGATTAATATGGAAATTTGTGACCTGAAATCAAGTAAAGCTGATCTTGAAGACAATTTACAGAAAAGTAATCAGGTGTATGAAAAACTACAGAAAGAAAAGGAAAATTTACAATGTGAAAAATTAAAAGTAGATGAAAGTCTGAATAAATTAAGTGAAGAATTGCAAACTTGTAAAACTGAGAGTGGCAGAAAGGGAGAGTTTTATGAAGAAAATATGGCAAAACTGAAAATAGCTATTGAAGAAAAAGAAGATGCGATAATATCAATTCAAGAAAATTTTCAAGAAAGTGAAAATCACAAATTAAGATTAGAGAACAATTTAATGCAAAAAAATGAAGAAATTCAGAAACTTCATAATGAATTGAAGGATCTTGAAAACAAAAATCAAGGATTAGAAAGTCAATGTTTAAGTCTGGATAAAGATCTATCCTCTCTTAAAGAATGTCAGCAAATAGAAAAGGGAAGTTCAGAAGAAATAAGAGAAAAACTTGAAGAAAAGATGGATTTAGTGAAGAAGTTAGAGCTGCAGGTGGATGAAGTAAAAGTTTTGATGGAAATTATGTTATCTGATGATAAACTGACGGAAAGTACAGAGGTAAGATATAGTTAATATAAATTGAGTGAGTCAGTGATTGTTGTTTAACGCTAATTCAGTAATTTTTAAGCTATATCATGGTGAGAACAAGTTAATTTTCAATGAGATGATGATGAGGTCCGCTTTGTACTAGACCAACAAACCTAGTTGGATTATATAGTGCTAGCTCACCGAAACAACAGTCCACGAATAGACACGTAGACCCACTCGGACACATTATCCTGATTCCGAGCCAATATTAGGAATTGCGTCCAACAAGTATGTTCTTTATCTGTCGAATGTTTGATAGGAAGAAAAATATAAATTAAAGAAGCACAATTTAGTACAGAGCCGTATTATAAATCTGCACACCAAATGATTCCGAGGGTGACTACATTGTGAAAAAATGTTTCTCTATGTAAATTTGGTATCGAAAGAAAGATAAATTATTTTTCTTTTCAATGATGTATACAGTAAGAATTTAAAAATAACAAGAACAAGAACAAATAGAAAAAATGCACACACACACCCTACGTTTTTTGTTGATGTTGACATGTTTTATAAGTGCTCACCACTTCCTGTACCAGGTATGGAGGGCTTGGAATGCAAATATCGGGTCGAAATGTCAAGTGACGAATACGATATTTGGTAGGTGGGAGCTTGCCGTAGCAGACAATGTTTACATTAGAAATGGAAGCAGAAGTAATATTAGTGTGCAGACTTACAGTATACATGTGCAGCACAAACAACAAAAACTATGTCTTACCCAAAACATTACACTGATTAAATTTGCCTCTATTTCTACATGTTTTTCTATTAGAATTTGGAATTGTTTTGTTTTTCATTTTATTGGTTTAAGATAATTTATGAACCATCATTTATGAACCATCATTTTAATACATGTTGGAAATAAAATAAAACTCTGTGTTTTTTTTTTTTTTTGCAGATTCCCAAGGTTTTACAACATAGTGATATAGGCAATTTACTAAACAGATTAATGAAGCAGTGTCTTAATGACATGAAAGCTAAAGATGAAATGAAACTTCGTAACAAAGAACTTTCAACTGAGTCTGATCAACTACAACAGGAGATGGAAGAAAAGGGGAGACAACTTGAAGATTTGAAATGTTCTTATGATAATTTACAAAAAAGTAAAACTGAACTTGAACATAAAAATGCAGATATCGTGGAAAATTTAAATTCTTCTATTCAGGAATTAAAGGAAGAAAATTCTGCAAAAGATGGAGAAATCCTTGACCTATGTAAAAATAAAGAAGACTTAGAAAATCTGAAAATTGATTTGGAAAGACAAATATCAGAACAGTTAGACATGTTAAATAAATCTTCTGACCGTTGTGATTCGTTAGAAAATGAAGTTAGATCATTGCAAACAAAAATAAACAAATCGGAAGAATTTGGTAGCAACCTAAAAATAGAAAACCAAAAATTACAAGAGACATTGATCATTAAGGAGACGGACATAGCTGAACTACGTGAGAACTATCATAAAACTGAAGACGTGTTACGGCAAAATTCTGAGAAGATGGAAAGTGAATCAAACCTTACCGCTAAGCTTCAAACAACACTACGAGAGAAAGATCAGTTAATGGAAAAAATGAATAAAAAAGTATCTGAATTAAATTCTACTGTTGATGGTTGTCGAAGAACAGAGGAAGGATTATTGTTAGAAAAAGGAAAACTAGAAGCAAAGATTAGGGATTTGGTCACCAAACTAACAGAAAACCAGCATAGCTTGAATGAAAAAAGTGAACAATTGAATGTTGAGTCTGAAAAATTTAAAAGTACGCTACAAGAAAAAGTAGCTTTGGAACAAAAATTTAAAAATTCCAAAGAAAAACAGTTTGATATTGAACAAAAATTAAAGGGTTCTATAAAGGTCCATGAAGATTCTCAAAAAGAGAATCAACAGGTGTTAAATAAGTTAGAGGTGGAACGTCACAATCTTAAACAACATTTAGAAGATGCGATCAAAGACATTGAATCAATCAAACATCAACTGACACAAACTTCAACGGAATTAAGTATAGCCTATGCTGAGAAAGACCGATTGGAATTGGAAAAAACTGACCTGGTTGTGAGACAAGGTGAACTTTCGTTAGATTTCGATAGGATAAGTAAAGAAAATAGAAGTTTGACAACAGACGTTGAAAATATTCAAGAGAAAGTTAACGAATTATCACAAACATGTATCGATTTGGAAGAAAAATTAAAAAATTCTGATCTTGAAAATGACAATTTGAAAATGGAACTTATTGATCTCAGAAATGAAATTGAAAAACTCACATCTATTAAACTTGAATTGGAAAATAAATCAGGAAATTCACACGAACAATTGACAAAGTTGAATGAAGACATGGAACATTTAGAAATGGAAAAACAAGCTATCAATGAAGAAAAATGTAATCTTGCTTCAAAGATTGAAGATCTGCAAGCAGAACTCACTTTGAAATCAGATCAAGTTCAAGAAGAGCAAACTGCAAAGAGCAATATAGAAAAGGAGCTTAATGAATTTAGGTTAAATGTTGATGAAAATAAACGCTCTACAGACTCTGATTTAGAAAAGTTAAAAATAGAACATGAAGAGGAAGTAGAATTGCTAAACCAGGAAGTGACATCATTACAATTCCAGCTGAGTGCAGAACAAATTAAATATGAACAGGCAATTCAGGTACATTTAATTTTTTGCCCCCAATGGCCAGAGGCCATGTGATATTTTGCCTTAACTTTTAACCCGTCTGCCTGTAGTTGTCATTGTCAGTATTTCATATTTTTATCACCTCGTCTGAAACCACTGTGTCTATTAGAATCAATATGAGTTGATAAAAAATGAAGACATCTTGGACGCTAGATGTTTCAAATATGTTCGACACCACTTATTACTACGGCTGCATCTATGTGTTCTTCCAGACCGATTCCTGAAAGAAAGAAAAACCTCGTGAGAATAATATTCTTAAAGCGATAAATCTAAATGCTTGTTCTTTTTTCCCGAATATCCCATTTTGACCTCTACCTCTGTGTGTGAAATTCAAACCTGTAAATATTTCTTTCGCCATGATGGAAGGCTTTAGATACCTTTCGCTAAATATCATCGGCCAATGTGGAGCCGATTTCCATTCCGGAACTATCAGATCTAGAGTGCACTTTGCATTTTCTTTGAGAACTTTTTTAATAGTGTCACAAATTAAATTCGGAGGAGGGAATAACCAGTTGTTTTCAGAAGACCAATCAAAATTAAAAGCGTTTATACCGCTTGTACATGTGCACCAAAATTTTGAATTAAATTTGTCGCATTTTCTATTGTAATACGATGCAAAACGATCATATGTCATAATGTGTGCTTGCCCCATTTACTATCCAAAATGGTAAATACCCATGATTGTATCATCACAATCGCTATAAAGTCTACTCAAGCTATCAGCTCTGTTATTATTTTCTCTAGGTATCCATTTTGAAGACAGGTGTACATTATTTTCTTCACATGTGTTATGTATTTCAATATTTATGTCTTGTAATGTATGTTTCCTACTACCTATACCTATGATAGTGTCAATATTTTTGTTATCAGTATGAATTGAAACACTCTTTCCTTTAATTCTGTCAATGCTATTCTTTACCATGCGATTTACAGCCTCAAGCTCACGCCAAGTAGAACTCCTCATTGTTTCTACAATACTCCAGTTGCCAAACATACAACTGTTTTCATCAATATATCCTGCCTCATTAGTTACAAATGTATGTACCCACAATAACCCATACCTGAGGCGTCACAAAATATATTTGCATCATATGTTTCATCATCTGTCAATTGACATAAATAACTGTCCCTTTCATTCATCTTTTTGATGTTTTGGTACCAAAATATGAACTCTCCCTCAGCCTCTTTGCTGACCTGAACAGGGGCTTTCCATGATGCTCTTTCTAATATGCATTCATATGCATACCTCGTTCGAAGTCTTACTTCTTCTCCCATTACAGATTGTATAGATATAATCTGACCTATGATTGAAGCCAAAAATTTAACTGATACTAATCTAAAACTATGCTGTTTAATCTGCAAAACCAAACTCTCTATGCATCTCAGAATTTTATCAACACGTTCTTGTGTTACTCTGAGTTTACCTTCTTTCATGTCCCATTCTAAACCTAGCCATACTAAATTTTGAACCGGAACCCACTGACATTTTTCCTCTGCTATTATAAAACCAAACTTCGACAAATCCACCTGTATTGATTTACTATCTTTATATGCATTTTCAAATGTTTCCGCTTCTCCAATACCGTCGTCTAAGTATGCAACGACTTTTAAATGTTTTGATCTCCAAAATTTAATTATCTTTCTAACTAGTTTAGAAAAAATAAAACTGGCCGTGCTCAAACCAAATGCTAATTAATACATTGAAAACGTAATATTTGGAACCCCACTGAAATCCTAAATAGGTTCTATGACTCTTGTAAATAGAAATATTATGATATGCTGATTTTAAATCAAAAGAAAATATGTAATCGCCTCTCTCAATTATTGTTCTTGCCGTAGTAGATCCATCCTCGTATTTAAACTTATATTGAAACAGGTGAGGATTAATGTGTCTACAATCTAAGACTAGCCTGGGTTTACTCGACTTGTTGTAAGCTACTGTTAAAGGATTTACAACATGTGGCTTGTATTTTACTGTAGAAATACAGCCTTTTTGTAATAAATATTCTACTTTTGAAACATTTAGGTCATGTTGTCCTTCGCTTACTTATTGTTATCTAGAAAAGTGTTTTCTGGGGTCTGTTTCAATGGTAATTTATAACCATTTTCTATAATGCTAATGATATAATCGTTTGCCCCTATATTTTTCCACTCATCAATGTGAGCTTTTAGTTTTAAACTACTAACTGGTGACAATGGTACATTTTATTATTATCTGCATTGCTGTGATTATAATTGAAAATACTTATCTTATTTTGAGGTTTTATCTCCTCCGGACAATCTCTCTTCCATTGTCCCCTTTCACCACAATTAAAACATCTTCCAGGCCTTACTTGTTTTGATGTTTCACCATTCTGACATTGATAAGGGTGCACTCATTGTGAATACTTCTTTATTTCGGTCTTTTTTATAGCTTTAACTTTTCTTTCTGCCCTGGCTTCAGCTTTGAAGATCTTCTTTTCATCATCCGAGTCTTCTACAAGTGGATTCGATTCGTATTCTTGAACCACTTTCCAGCCCAGCTGAGAGAAGTCTGCTAATTTAACAAGCTTGTCAGTGACAAACCAAATGAATACCTTCAGCACTCTTTTCTTTTGCGGCTGTGATGTTGTCTTCACCAATGCTCCCCAGCTTCAGCTGGGAGTCGGCCTCCTTCAGTTTACTTAGGACTTGGCGATGATGCTTGAACTGTTCTGCATTTCCACGCTTTCTGAATTTATAGTCATCTGTCAATGTCGACTCTATCTTTATCATCTGAGAATCTGCAATTTCTTTCTGTTGGCTGCTGATTTTTCCCATTTCATTAGAAAGTAGGTTTTTAATTTCAGACATCATATTATTCTGTGAAGTCACTAAAGCGTTAGAAATTTCATTTCTAATATGGATTTGTAAATCGGCGTCCATAATTTTGACTTGTCACACGAACAGGTGGCTAGAGAATGACTCAAGCACACCTTAACAACTATCACGATCTAAAAGAAATAACCAATTCTCATTGGTTGAAAACGATCACCTGGTTTTAAACTTGAAACAACAATACAATATTTTCCCGCTATTACTATTCGAAATGCGGGAAAAATCATGAAAGTGGCATTAAACACAATAAAAATCAAAAACCAAGGCTGAAGCTATAATATAGACCATTATAACTGCATGGGAAATAATTAATTAAATATATTTCAGACATTTTCAGTCCATGATACGAGTATAAATGATATGGAGGACAAATTGGTTGACCAGGAGTCCTTGATTAAACAACTGGAGGGTGAAATGTCGGAGGTCAAATCTTGTAGGTCATTAGAACAAGAACACCAGCAACAGGAGGTAAAATTTGAGAGGTCTCTTTAAAAAAATCAGTTAGTCCCAATGTAAAATTACAGTCCAATTTGGTATGAACTAGTCACGACTTTGTGACATGCACCTGTAAGGGTTCATAATCTAGGGCATTCTAGAAGAATATATATTTTTGTGTGATCCGTCTTCCAAATGCTTTAGTAAAGGAACTTTTAAAATAAACTCAAGCTCTTGTCTGACATAATTTTGTTCTTTTGACCATTGTGTTGTCTGTCCTTCTTCGATTATACGGATTCTGATTATCATTTTGGTATCTTCAAACTTTTCTTAAAATGTACAAGTGGTGTAAAAGGACTACAACTTACTTATGTATATATAATTATCTCTCACTTTTCACAAGTCTAATGTAAAATTATTTTGGGAATATTTGTTGCCAGAGAAAACAAATTACTAGTTCCAAACTAGCAGATCTAGACAATAGTTAATTTCGAACCATGCAATTATCAGAATTACATTATCAATGTTGTATGATACCTGTATTAATGGGATTAGGGTTTGGTTTATGGTGTTTAATGTCACTTTCAACAATATTTATTTCAGTTATATTGTGGCTGTCAGTTTTATTGGTGGAGGAATCCTGAAGAAAAACACTTACAAACTTGATCACATAGTGTGGTAACAAGTACAACTCGCCTGAGCAAAATTCCAACTCACAAAGTTGGTGGTGATAGGCACTGATTGCTTAGGTAGTTATAAATCCAACTACCATACGATCATGACCACGATGACCCCTATGTGATGTTGTATAATACCTGTATTAATGAATATTGTACAATTTATATTAACAAGTATTAATTTTATTTTTACAGTTGGAGCGATTAAATACTTCCATTACTACTTTTGATCAGGAGAAAAAGGAACTGAATGGAAAACTACAACAGGTATGGTTAATAATAAATAAAGATGTTAGTATGTATTGAAGACTTATAAAGGGAGATAACACACCCTAATGTTTTCAATTTATAGTTGAAATACCAAAAAAGAAATTTAGATGTTGATCAGGGCTCACCAAACCAGACAAAGACGGTGACTTTTTTGCCCTGGTTTCAATGAAAGTGCCTTATTCCTTCCATAAGGTGAAGTTATAGCTGCCTTTGATGTTGGTATTTTTTCACCAATAATCATAATTTTTCTTCAATATTCACAAAAATGATTTTGTCATCGTATAAGCCTCACATTGAATTGCAGTGCCCTATGGTCACCTTTGTATAAGATCCCAGAATAATTTTTGGAGGAAAAAAGGTGAGGTTTATACAGCAACAAATACAGTATTAAATACAATGTGATAATAAGGATGAATGTCTTCTTTTTCTGATCTGTTATGCTAAATTCTCAGATTTTATCAGCATTTAAAAAAAAAAATTCTATTGCACATGAGAGATATATATCAGTAATTGCTTGATAATCTTACTTAGCTTGTTGTTATTGCTTGATGTATGCAATTTTCTTTTCTTTTTTTTTAATTTAGATTTTATCCCTGTATTGTTTTCATATTTACAGAATATATCATTACATTTTATAATGCATTTATGGAAATATTTGGAAAAGTTGAATTTGTTAACAGACCATTTGCACATTTCCAACTTGATTCTAATATTATGCATTTTTGTTCATGGTTTTGCTTTGAGTTATTTCCCTTTAAGGTGGGTAAAAGATCCCCTTTTCATGCCAAATTCAATGAAAATAGCCTATTTTTTTCCCATTATCTACAATTATCTGTATCAAATTTTATTGTTGGAACAACTTATTTTAGAATTATTCTCTGATTGCACTCCAGTTTCCTCCACTAATAAAACTGACTGCCACGATATAGCTGTAATATCGTTGAAAGTGGCGTTAAACACTAGAACCATAACCTTTTTTTATAAGGTTCAGTTATCTACAAATTATGAGAAAATATACACAAATTCTTTGTCCTTACTATTGCTCTTGCTAGAACAGGTACCATTTTGTTCATTGTAGTGGAAATAATTTCTGTGAGTAAAGCATTTAAAAGTTTATGATTTTATAATCAGATTGGGAATCTTCAAAAGGTCTGCTATTCAGGACAGTTGAATTTTTTAATAAGTTTATTTCCTGATAACAATTTACCGTAACTTTGTACAGTAAGATATACTGTGAAAGTACTTTCATTTGTGGTTGCCAATTTTCGTGGTTTGCGGAAAATTCCTTGTTTCGAGGGCTCTTTAATTTGTGGTTTCATGCTTGGCACAAATAAATAATGTAGAAATTTTTGTATTTTGTTGTCTATTTTATTTCGTAGATTTCCTGAACCACGAAATCCACGAAAATTGGTACTCCATGAATAACGATGCTTTCACAGCATAAAAAAACTAGTAATTCCTGTTATTTGGTTATAAAATCTAAAAGGTGTCAGTCTACAGTGATCATGTACTGAAAATATTTTGCCAAACACTAAATTAAATTACAAGTAGCTAAACTATTGATAACTTTTGGCAGCTTTTTGCATTAAGTGTTTGTTGTTTTCAGGTGTGTAAGGAGCTTGAAAATGAAAAGTTATCTGTTGTTTATCTTCAGGTAAATCTGTGTACTTCTGTTAACACTGATATATAGTCAGAGACATAGCATGATAAATCACTGTGATAGACGTATCACTCTTCTTAGTGATACTGATATATCTTTAGGTCTGTTTAATCTATTTACTTATTTTGATAATCCTTCTGGATGATAGTAAGTAACACTCTAAATGTAAAAGAAATTTGAAGATATATTTTATTAATAGAACAAAAGATATATCCAAATCACCAAGATGAGTGATACGTCTCTGACTGTACTGTATCTTCTACACAATTGTTCTCCTATGAGTAACTTTTATCATATACAGTCAAACCTGTGTTAAGAGGCCACCTTTTTGGACAAGCAAAAAGTGGTCTTATAAGACAGGTGATCCCTTTAAAGAGGTTCAATTCATATGAACATTTCTATGTCAGGGCAAGAAAAAGTGACCTCTTAATAGAGGTGACCTTATGGGCAGGTTTGACTGTATAATTTAGAGGAGATAAAGGGGGTGGGGTGGGGAGAGGGTATTACGAGTGGAAAGTTGAAATAAAAAAAACAAAGGTTCATTTCTAAATATTGGAATAAAAAATCATTGGGTAGCAGGGAGGTGGGGGGATCGTAAAATGTAAGAAAAATTAATGTAGATAGAATTAATCTTTATTTATTTTATGGTTTTGATTTTTGGCAAAGTTAACATTTTATGACTGTTAACAGGGGAAAATATCTTGTAAAAAATATTGACCGAACTATATGTAGTTAGGGCAACAGGATGTGTTACAATGAGGAATTATCTATGTTAACTTCCATAAAGTACAGAGCATCCCTGAAGCAAAGAGTTTTAACCTTCTGCAGACCTGCCTAGCTCTATGCTTATGGTGTAGTTTCCATGGTTTTTAGCTTAAAATTACGCCGTACGATTTGATTTATGCACCATTTAAAACTTTTGAAAAATTTAATCAATTGATCGACAAATCTCAGTTCCAGCACTTGATTAATAAAATAAACAATAAATTGATAACTGACAGATGCCACATTATAGCTGAAATACTGCTAATGTTGGTGTCAAACACCAAACAATAAACAATAACTGACAATGATTAAAATAATTTACATTGCACAGACTTGTGGTTGTAAAATTAAAGACTATAAATTTTAATGCACAAATTGTGAAAAACTACGTACACCCTGCCTCCCATAACTACTCTTTTATATGAAGGTTTGGTTTTGGTTTATGGTGTTTAATGCCACTTTCAACAATATTTCAGTTTTATTGTGACGGTCAGTTTTATTGATGGAGGAAACTGGAGTACCCGGAGAAAACCACGACCTGTTGCAAGTCACTGACAAACTTTATCACGTAATGTTGTATCGAGTACACAGGGTTCAAACTCACAACCTTAGTGGTGATAGGCAGTGATTGCACAAGTAGTTGTAAATCCAACTGCCGTACGATCACGACCACAATGTCTCCATTTGAACCAAGGAAATTACACTTCATCGACATTTTAGGTAGGTAGGTTTGCCTTCTGACAAAAGGAGGGGGGGGGGGGGTGGGGTGGTGGGGGGGGGGGAGGGGCTGAGGGTATGCATATATAGTAAGGGTTAATAATTCTATCTTTTTTCATAAAATTTAAATTTGAATACCATCTGCAAAATATATATACAGCTGAAAGGAGAATAGTTTTTAATTTAAATAAATGTATGTCACTAACATTTAGTTATAATCCTTAGATTCAATTGGCATTCGCTTGCTCTATAAACAAATAACTAACTATTGCACAAAAACTGCTTTGAATCATATATAACCAGATACACACCTAACATTATTGTAGTAAATTGATATGGTGAAGTCTAAGTGAGCCAACCGTTTTACTTTGTATTAAAAGAATATTCTAAATATCCAAAATGTTGGAAGTCGAAGTGAGCCAACCGTTTTACTTTGTATTAAAAGAATATTCTAAATATCCAAAATGTTGAAGTCGAAGTGAGCCAACCATTTTACTTTGCATTAAAAGAATATTCTAAATATCCAGTGACACAGGCTTTCTTAATTTATATAATGCATTAACACACTTTTAGCATTGATTTCATTTGAGAATTTTAAGAATGATGTGTTGGATATTGACCAGTGTACATATACCAGCCATATGTATCTGCATGTAATTGTTATACAGTAGTATCCCCTCTTATAAGGCCACTCCCAACAAAGGACACCCCTTTTACAAGACCAAATTTCAGATACATTGAGATAGTAAAATATTAATAATTTGTCCCTTTCAAGAGAGAACTACCCTTTTATAATGCCAAATTTCAGATACACTAAGGTGAAACAATGATATTAAATTGTTCTCATGTTGAGAGGCCACCCTTCTTACAGGGCAACTGTTTCATTGCAAAAGGGACGGCATTTTAAGTGAGTAAGTGCGTGATTGTTGTTTAACGCCTGCTGAGCAATTTTTCAGCTATATCATGGCAAGAACAAGTTAATTTTCCATGAAATGATGATGTGGTCCTACGCCAACATGCTTAGCTGTATTTTTATAGTAATAGCTCACTGAAACAGCAGTCCGCGGAAAGACATGTCTCCCCACTCTGACACATTTTTCTGATTCCGAGCCAACCAGTCTTTGCTATTTCTCCTTAATGCTGCTTGCTTATCGGAGAAGCAACAAATACCAATTTTATAGTCTTTGGTCTGACATGATCAGGCTCGAACCCACGATCTGCCGCACTCATGACGAACATGCTAACCATTACACCACCGATGCGGTTTGTCCTTATAAAAGGGGGGACTACTGTGCTATAATTTATACACATTTTTTTGTACCAGTATCTCTGTATCATTCCTTCAAGCTATATATTTATCTATCATCAACTTTCCTTTGTTCTATGCATTATCTTGTTTCTTTTCCCAGCATGTGAATTCTTTGTACCTCACTTGGTCAAATGCTGTCTGTCATTGTCTGTTTTCCTTAACCGTTTCAATTTATTTTCGATTTAAAATCTTTATTGAAAACTGAATATTTGTTAGTGAAAATTACCATAAGTTTCAAATTTTACCGTAGTCCTGTGGAAATAAACAAGTAAAAAAACTGGGGGTACACCAAATGGTTGATTGATTGGTTTATCCCTTTTGATGATGTACATCTAGTGCATATTAAATTTATTATTGTATTGCAAGTAGAGTTACTTACATATATATTGAATAGTTCATCATTTGTGCCTCTAATTATACCCCCACTCCACCGGATGGGGGGTATACTGTTTTACCTCTGTCCGTCCTTCCGTCCGTCCCAAGATATTTTTTGTCGCATTTTTCTCAGAAACTATTAATGGCAGAAATCTGATATTTGGTCATAAGCTTCATATATGTATGGCATATTGTGAGAAGTGTTTTTGGACCAGTCAGATTCCTGCTTCCTGTTTGCCGACTTAGTTGGTTTTTATACACATTAAACATATATGCGGGGGTAATATACATTGAACATATATGCGGGGGTATCATAAGTGAGCATTAGCTCACAGTTCATCTTGTTTTCTATAGACAAAGTTGAAAGAAGAAGAAGTACAGAAAGAAGGAGTAAATAAGGAAAAAGAGCGGGAAATAGAAGAATTAAAATCTGACTCAAAACAGCTGAAGAAAAAACTCATTCAACTTATCAAGTAAGTAATACAGGAGTTACAGGAATTATCTCATTGTGCAAGTTACCACCTCTTTTGTGTAATGCCTTAACAGTCATCTTGAATTAGCAGCCTCCTACTGTAAGTGGCCAGTTAAAAACCTTCCTCGCCTGTTTTATATGCTTTTTTAACTCAAATAAGCGGTCAAGATGTTCTTATTGGTCACTCAATAGTTTATCTCATCATATCAGAGTGGCAGTCATGGTCATGATCGTATGGTAGTTATATTTTGAACTACCTGTGCAATCAGTGCCTATGACCACTAAAGTTGTGAATTGTGTGTTCGAATCCAGCTCATGGCAAGGTGTATTCGATACAACATTATGTGATAAAGTTTGTCAGTTTGTACTTCGGTTTCCTCCACCACTAAAACTGACTGCCACGATATTACTGATATATCAGTTTTCTGGTATGTAATGGTCAGCTTCATTCTAGACTTTCAAAGATGATTAGTAATTAACTTTTGAGTTTTTGTCAATTCATGATGGTACTAATTAAGCTACAAAATTATTGAATAATTAACTAATTAACAGTAAACAATTACAAAAACACTTCAGCATTATAAAGCAAGTCCAAGGTTTCCCAATGATAACATTCTGGTGATGGTAACAGTAATGTGTGAATTATGACAGAATAGAACTGACAATATAGATCTACTGATCTTAAGTATGTTGTCATATAGGAACTAAAATTTTCCCCAAATTTTTTCTATGCACCGGTGCATTTAATAGACACAAAAAGACGATATGGTTATTTTTCTTTTGTCTCAATTATGACTATAAAATAATTTATATTCTTAATGTTGAAGTTTAAAAGGATAAGGTTGTAAGTTGTTATTCCCAAGGGACAAGATTAGGGTTAGGGTTTTGGTGTTTAACGGCACTTTCAACAATATTTCAGTTATATCGTGGCAGTCAGATTTATTGACGGAGGAAACTGGAGTACCCGGAAAAAAAAACACAGATCTGTCACAAGTCACTGACAAACTTTATCATATAATGTTGTATCGTGTACACCTCGCCATGAGTGGGATTCGAACTCACAATGTTAGTTGTGATAGGCAATGATTGCACAGGTAGTTGTAAATCCAACTACCATACAATCACGACCACGACACCCCCTGACAAGTTTCACTGTACTATCAAGCAGCTAAATAGAAAATTACATTTTACTCAAAAATGCTAAACATATATACATGTATATAGAAATTTTGATAAGAATCCATTCTAGTACAATTCACCAATCTGTATTTATTTCTTCAGAGAAAAGGACTCATTATGGAAGAAAACAGATAAGTTGTCATACCAACAGAAATTACAGGCTAAAGACAAATGGTTAGATGAAAAAAATGTTAGCCAGTGTATGGGCTGTAAGAATGACTTCAGTTTTACTCTCAGGAAGGTATAGTTTTATAAATGTCTTTACTGTTAGCCAGTGTATGGGCTGTAAGAATGACTTCAGTTTTACTCTCAGGAAGGTATAGTTTTATAAATGTCTTTACTGTACCAGGGGCGGATCCAGGATTTCAAGTTAGGGGGGGCGCACTTAAAAACAATTGCGCCATGCAGAGGGAGGTGCGAAAAAATTTGGGATATTTCGTGTGGGGCGCGCACAATATTTCAGTTATATCGTGGTGGTCAGTTTTATTGGTGGAGGAAATCGGAGTACCCGGAGAAAACCACCAACCTGTCGCAAGTCACTGACAAACTTTATCACACAATGTTGTATCGAATACACCTCGCCTGAGCGGGTTTGAACTCACAACGTTAATGATGATAGACACTGATTGCATATAGGTATTTGTAAATCCAACTTCCATACGACCACGACACTCCCGACCTTCATATGAAACCTATTCATTGACAATTTGGAATAAGCCTAGATGCTTTGAGAAATTGAGGGTACATTCCACAGGTATTTTCTCCAACTGTACCATTATACAGTCCTTCATCACATTTTAGGCTAAAAAATCAATAGAGAATATTAGTACACTGTCTTTAGAATATAAAGTTTATGTGTATGAGGCTTAAAAACTGGGATAAAGGCGAGGTTTACAGTGTTCCTTCAGTTTTGAGCTGAATACACATCAACTTTGTATTTTAAGACACTGCATTAATATTTTGTTTATCCTGCTGAAAAATCACATTAATCCATCAACGTTAATATTTTGAATTAAATATTAGAATTATATAATTGTCCCTTGATTGTCCCTTTTGATATTTTTTTGTCAACAGGAAGTCAATTGTATTTACAACTAATTTCCCAAAGCTCAACAGATAACATGTGATTGGGGTACCAGAAAAGCTATATTTTAATCAGTGAGAGTATAACAAAAATGTATCCAGTCAAAGTGTAGGATAAAAATATTTATCATATACTTACTCAAGATATGTTTATTTTTGCATATGTCATAAATTTGAAATGAAACAAGTCATATCTCCAGGGGGTGTAATAACCTGATCCGTATTACATGGGTGATGTAACAATGTGTGCCGTATTACATGGGGTGTAATATGGATTTTTCAAAATGGCTGCCGGAAATTTTGCATGAGAACGAGTATTTAGTTTTTTCACAATTATAATGTCTTTTTTGGAAAACAAATCTTTTCCGGGAATTCACAAAAGTATGTATTCAAGCAATATCAAATGTATACCCACACAGCTATAAGACTGATGTGCTAGTTTTCAAATATATTGAAATCTGTCAAAGTCTTGTTACTATGGTAACCCATGCAATTTTTACTTAAGTTTGATGTACATAATAATTAACAGTTATATGATATATTCTTTTTATTTCAGCACCACTAGGATTTGTAGCAGAGATTAGTGTACATAATAATGGACAGTTCTATGATACAGTAGAGTTCGTTTATAGCGAAGTCCAGGGGACTCTCGATCTTAGTTCGTTATAAGAGAAACAGTGTAGAATTACTTCCCCTTTTAAAAATCGTACAGTAGAATTTCGCTGGCTCGAACTCGCAGGGACTGTCAAAATCTGTTTTAGCTATCGGTAGTTTGAGCCATCAAGGTCGCGTAATTTTAGAGAAAAGAAAATATGGTTCTGACCCGGGCAGTTTCATTACGCTATGATAACTGATGCACAGTAAAGTGGGCCTTTATCGTAAAAAAATATTTAATCCTTTAGACAGTTCTCAAAGACTACGGCTTCTGAATACCTCTTTGGTATCTTCAAATGTTCCTTAGAAACATGTTTTCAACTTTGTTCACGATCTATTTTATAAACAGGAAATATTAGGTCGGGTATTAACACTTGGATCGATATCGGTATAAATTATAATGCTGATAATTCGGATATATATTTTTGATGGCCAATTTTAAGATTGTAGCCATTTTCCTTTTTTTTATTATTTGAATTTGAAGAATAATTGTTTCTTTTTGGTATTATATACACATAAAAACTCAGGTTAATTGAAATTTCAGAACGAGTACATTTCATTTGTTTTTGGTATTTAGATGAACCTTGAGACCACGCAGTTTGTTGTTTAATTAAAGAGTCTATCATCAAAGAAAAAATAAACAATAGCGAATGAATTAATCTCACACATGACTTTGTTTTTAATTTCTTTAGCTTGTGCATCCATTCATTAAAATTTAGATTACGTTTTATTAATTTTTAATGCAATAAATTAGCGCGTGTGTTATTAATTGACAACTTGTTAATCACATCATTAATACCCATTTTATTGTTTGAATATTTTAAAGATAAGTCTTGATTGACATCATTAACAACATCAAAGATGGGATTATTGATTTTTCAATTATCAATAACGGAAGTGTCAAGTGCACTTGACCATTTTAATATGTGATCGTCCGTGCATAGCGGAAGACAGGTAAACGATTTGTTTGTTCAGCAATTTTCTTTGTTATATCATGTCAATTTTGAGTAATAAAAACGTTGTTTGGGTTTAAAATTCTCTTCGTTATAAGCCTGATTTCATTTAAAAAAATTTGTAATAGGCCTTCACAAATACATTGTTTAAATAGCGATGGGACTGGGGATTTATCTTTACTTCGCTATAAACCTGATTTCGTTACAAGTCTGTTCGTTATAAACGAACTCTACTGTATATTCTTTTTATTTCAACACCACTGTAGGATTTGTGGCAGAGATTAGTGATCCTAATAATTGACAGTAAGATATTATATTCTTTTTATTACAGCACCACTGTAGGATTTGTGGAAGGATTTTCTGTTACCAGTGCAGCGACAACTGGATTCAGACAGCACACAGCAGGTTAACTATTCAGGGGGCTTTAATTGACTATGTTTTTCCATAAAGAGGTTTAACTACCAAGTGTTGTTAAGTGATTACAGTTAAACCTGTCTAATCTGAACCTCGTCTTGTGTGACCTGTGTTGCCAGTTTCTCTGGATTGTCCATTTTTCATTGCCCCCTCTGTATTCTCTTAACATTTATCTTGAATAAATTACAATCCTGTATAAACCAAACTTATAATAAGATCCCAGTGTAGGAAATCTTAATAATTTAACCTGTATAAAACAAACACCTGTCTATTCAGAACACATAAATTAGTCCTAAGGAGGTTCAGTTTAGAGAGGTTTTATTGTACTGTCATTACATGTACATTAGCCTGTTCAATTAAAGCAATGTTTTTGAATTTGACTGATTAATTCATGCTTATAATTTCTGTTCAGTCAAGGCATTATATTCCAAGATTTTACTCAGTTATTTCTCATTTTATTCTTGTGTTTTGAA
The DNA here is from genome assembly GCA_963680875.1 of Bathymodiolus brooksi. Classification (NCBI taxonomy): domain Eukaryota; kingdom Metazoa; phylum Mollusca; class Bivalvia; order Mytilida; family Modiolidae; genus Bathymodiolus; species Bathymodiolus brooksi. The sequence continues at coordinate 67,320,030 of OY804584.1, forward strand.
GTATATCAGGGTTTTATGGTACCATTGTAGGTTAAAGCATGTCCACTGGTTGTGCAGCATAAATCAAATACACAACTCGTCCTTAGGATAGGATGTTTTTGGAGAATGACACACTCTTTGCACATAAAAGACAGCTTACAGCAGCTTCTAATGAATAACAACTGCTGATTAGCAGTGGCCATTGGTGGTAAATTGAAAGGCCAAATCTTTTTTTCTTAGCCATACTTTTTTCCTTGACAAAGACATTTTAGGTAAAAAAATTGGGCCATTTTAATTTTCATACGACCTCAAACATTAAGTTATATTTTGAGGTCATTATACAATTATAGCCTTTTGATGAGGTCAATACATGGATTTATCGATAAATTCATGTATTGACCGATATTAAAAGGCTATAATTGCTTTATTATTTTTTTTAAACACTGGAAAAAAGTAGGTTATAATTGTTTTATCTTTTTTCAATATTATTATTTAAATATTAAAATTTTGAAATTTTATGAAAACTAATTTTTTTTAACTTTTTGAAAATTTTGAAATCTTTTGAAATTTTTAATTTTTTTTGAAATTTTTGAAATTTTGAACTTTAAATTTTTATTATTTTTTTTTATTTTATAATTTTCAAATTTTTTGAAATTTTGGAAAATTTTGAAATTGGCGAGGATATTTGAATGCGAATTTATTTTAGGAAACATGAGGTTTACAATTTTATTGTAGCGTGCTAAACGTGTTTATATATTTTATCACGTGTCACAAATTCCTCCAATCAATGAAATCTAATTACAATGAAAAATAATAAAGTATGTTATTGCTCTGTCGTCTTCATTGTAGTTGTCCATCTGTAAACAGAATCATTTCTGTGCGACAACCTAAGTTGCAATTTTATTTCAAAAAGGGGTCTAAAATGGGCTCAAATACTGAAATTTCACATATTTGTAATGTATATGGAATTTTTATTTTTCATCAAATTTTGATGCATTTCAATTTCTTTGAAATGATTGGACCGAGAGCTTTTGTTAGTATGTCTACACTTTGATTTATTATACACTGGTTCAACTTTCCCTTGTCTACTTGCTGCGGTCGTTTTATGCTAATTTTATGTGTTTATCGTTTTGATATTTTTGTCTTTTAACGTGGCTTTGTAAATGACATTCACTGTGTTTTTTATACACTATTTGATATTTTTTTCAGCAAGAAGTCTAGAGCATGCAACATGTGCTATAATAGATCTAAAGAGGATGAAGAGAGTTTATCTAAGTCTAACATCTGTGATGATGATCTAGAAGACACTGTAGAAATACCAAAGATGCATAAATCTAGAGGGGTCATGAAGGACAGTGCATCCTCTACGATGTCAGGTAAATAACAAAGGTGTATAAATCTAGAGGGGTCATGCATGACAGCGCATCCTCTATGATGTCAGGTAAATAACAAAGGTGTATAAATCTAGAGGGGTCATGAATGACAGTGCATCCTCTACAATGTCAGGTAAATAACAGATGCATAAATCTAGAGGGGTCATGAATGTCAGGTAAATAATAAAGATGTATTAATCTAAAGGAGTCATGAATGACAGTGCATCCTCTACAATGGTGGGTAAATAACAAAGATGCATAAATCTAGATGGGTCATGAATGTCAGGTAAATAACAAAGATGTATCAATCTAGAGGGGTCATGAATGACAAGTACAATGTCAGGTAAATAACAAAGATGTATAAATCTAGAGGTGTTATGAATGAAGTATATCTGCAATATTGTCAGATAGAAACATTGATGAATAAATCGAGAAGTGTCATAAATGAAAGCACAAGCAAGCTGTTTGACATTCTAATCCGGAAATAACTGATACGATAGTAATATGAAGTCAGAGAAAACATGTTTCCATTCCTTAAATTGCAGCAGTTTTTGGATGAATACTTTTTTCATCAATAAAAGCTTTAGTGCTGGTGTAAAAAATAAGGTCGATCTAAAAATCTGAAACACACCCATTTTTCTTTTTGACCTTACCACATTTAACAGGGGAAATATAAATTACTTACATGTCTATGAAATAATTTATTATACCCCCACTCCCCAAAGGGGGAGGGGGGTATACTGTTTTACCTCTATCCGTCTGTCCGTTCGTCCTTCCGTCCGTCCAAGATATTTTTCGCCACACTTTTCTCAGTAACTGTTGATGGCAGAAATCTGATATTTGGTCACAAGCGTCATATAGGTATACCATATTGTGGGTAGCGTTTTTGGACCCGTCAGATTCCTACTTCCTGTTTGCCGACTTAGTTGGTTTTTATACACATTGAACATATATGCACATTTTTCGTCACATTTTTCTCAGCAACTATTGATGGCAGAAATCTGATATTTGGTCACAAGCTTCATATAGGTACCTGATATATCGTGGGAAGCGTTTTTGGACCCATCAGATTCCTACTTCCTGTTTTCCGACTTAGTTGGTTTTTATACACATTGAACATATATGCACATTTTTCGTCACATTTTTCTCAGCAACTATTGATGGCAGAGATCTGATATTTGGTCACAAGCTTCATATAGGTACCCCATATCATGGGAAGCGTTTTTGGACCCATCAGATTCCTACTTCCTGTTTGCCGAAGAGCAGGGGTATCATAAGTGAGCATTAACTCACAGTTCATCTTGTTTCTTCAGCATCTTCAACTGGAGATGATTGCAGTCAGACATCAGTTGATACTGGTACCATGGATACAGATCACATGACTATTCCAGGTCAAGTTGCTATGGCAATGACTGTTACTATGGTTGATGGTAACCTTCCTGATGAAATCAAAGAAAAACAGAAAAATCAGTAAGATATGAAGCAATAATGATTTTTATAGACACTATTAAATTAAATTGTAATAACTATGGTAATGTTTTTAAAGGGTTATTGGAGTTGATTGTCACTTTCAGCAATTATTGCCATCACTTGGCATTCGTTGTCCTTCTGTATGAAACTTTTTCACACTTTTTTTTATCAGTCTTCTGCTGCAAAACTCTTCAGTCAAATGGAACCATACTTTGTGCTATATTAATGGAATACATTTATAAATAGAGTTTTTAAGGAGTAGGAATGAAAACGTAATTTTATGTATATTAGGCATGAATTATCCACTTCAAATGGAGATTTAACCACATCGGTGGTTAGCATGCTCGCCTCGAGTGCAGCAGATAGTGGTTTCGAGCCCAGATCGGGTCATACCAAAGACTATGAAATTAGTATTTGCTACTTCTCTGCTAAGAATGCAGCATTAAGTAAGAACAAAGACTGATTGGCTCAGGATCAGGACAGTGTACTAATAATGTGTAGCAATATATCTACCCACAAACTGTTGTTTCGGTGAACAAGCATTATAAAAATCCAACTAATCATGTTGGTTTAGTACACTGTAGACATCATTATCATCTCATCAAATGTAAATTGTTCTCACCATGATATCAATGAAAAATTTCTCATTTGGTGTTAAGCAATAGTCACTCACCCTAGTCATATTAATGCAAGCTACATTAATTTCGTAGTTGATTTAACCGCATCGATGACATAAAGGTTAGCATGCTCGCCTCGTGTGCGGTAGGTCGTGGGTTCGAGCCCCTGTCGGGTCAAACCAAAGACTATAAAATTGGTATGTTCTCGCCATGATATAGCTGAAAAATTGCTGAATTGGTGTTAAACAACAATCACTCACTCATAGTTCATTCGCTATGTTATATAACAGGAAGGATGACCATTTCCATGTGATATCAGAAGAAGAAGTGTCTAAATCACTGACAGAAAGTGACCATCCATTCCTCATGTCAGATCCAAAGTTAGTAAATAGTTTTAAGTGCTTTATAAGAATGCTCTATAAATTATGATTATAAAATGGTTTCAAAAAGTTTTTACAATATGTTTGCTATTATATAATGTTGAAGTCTTTCATTTGTTTGGACTGCTACACCAAATTTTGATATTATTTGTGTGTTATATTTGTATGTTTAGCGTGCTCACCTCTAGTTGGGTAGACCATAGGCTCAAGCCCCAGTCAAGTCAAACCAAGGACTATAAACATCATAGAACTGGTATTTGCTGCTTCTCTGATAATGGAGCGATATAGATACTTGCAGACTTTTGTTTCAATGAGCTAGCACTATAAAAATCCAACTAAGCGTGTTGGCCTAGTACATAGCGGACCTCATCATCATCATCTCATTGAAATTTAACTTGTTCTCACCATGATATAGCTGAAAAATTGTTGAGTTGGCGTTAAACAACAATCACTCACTCACTCACTCAAATTCACATTTTAAAAACATTGTAGTACCACTATCTGCATTTGTAAAGCTTTTTTATTGAAAAATTAAACACAAATTATTTTCGGTTTATAAATAATTTAATTTTCATGTAATAAAAATGCTCTGTTTGTTTGTAGTATGACTTCTAGTATAACAATATCTACAGATGACCTTGAGAAAGGTCAGGTCAACAGTCAAAATGAGATGTGGATAAAACCGGGTAAAACTTTTGCTGTTCCCGTTTTAGTGGATCGCTTTAATACAACTCTATGTTGGGAGTTTAATTCCACTCCAAAGGTATTTACATGTTCAGTTTGTAAGCATGCATTTTTTTTTAGAAAAAAATGTATTTGGAGGGGGTTGTGTGTGGGAGTTAACAGTTCGGAACATATTTTTTTCCACCACCACCCAATGCAATTTAAAAAAATTAGCTGAGTTGTATTAAATTGTCAAACGTTTTTGTGTATTTTTTTTTCTGACTGTAGACACTAGTCTTATTCAAAAGTGTATAAAACTTTGACACTATTTTCTTCAATTTTGGGTTTAGAAGTTATTCATTTTCTGTTTATTTTAACTGACCTTGTCACAAGTTATCTCCCTTATTTTTGACATTTATTTATATATAAAAACATATCATTACAGAAAGATTCAAAAATACAAAGTGAAAATTCTTTACTACCTTGTGCCACAAATTGCTTGCATGATGAATATTTCCTTACTTATCCCTATTTATATATTTTTAAAGGGGACTGACCTTCCATGTGCACTATTGTGCAGTTTTTGGATTAACATGTACCTATGCAATTAGAGGAGTTGGAGTTTGACTCTCGCCTGTGGCAAAGTGCGCTTTAAGGGATAAAACTAGATGTGTCAGAACGACACGATTGTCCCTGCCGTGAATATTAAGGAGGCTCACAAATTTGTTCACCCTTTTTTAATTCCCTCAGTAATAGGCTAAGAATAACAAATGAATTTCAAAGTTGACCTGTAGCTTATACACTCTCGTACCAAAAATCAAGTCAATATCTCAAATCATAGTGAAATAAAGTGGTGACAACTAAATATTTGGCCAAATTTCAAAGTCCAAGGGCCATAACTCGGCCAAAAATCATTGGACCGGAACGAAACGTAAACTTGATCTGTAACTTATGATTATACACCCACATACCAAATATCAAGTCAATATCTTAAAGCATAGCGAACAAAGTCACAGCTGTTTTATTTCGGAATTACGGACATGGGTAACACTATACATGTATGTCCCGGCCACTTAGTGGCAGAGACATAAAAATTGTCAGTTACTTAATAATGGGAAGTATGTGGTTTTTTAAGAAAAATAATTAAAAACACCAAAGGGGTTTTTCAGAAGCTGTAAATGGAAGGACAGGCAAGACAATACAATAGTCTAAAGAAACAGGACAAACAGACATACAATAATCCACAAAAAATTACAAAGCAAACAAAAATTGAGCAACACAAATCCCACTAAATAGTGCAATAAATTCTTCTTACAATTGTTAAAAAAAGCAACAACAAAAAAGTCAGGTGAACTCGGGTATTCCGGAAGGGTAAGAAGTTCCTGCTTCACTAGTTTTTTAGCCACTAAAACTGACTGTCACAATATAACTGAAATATTGTTTAAAGTATTGTTTAAATACCCATAATGCAAATCTGTGTCTTACAGGATGTTGTGTTAGCTGTACATAATACCCATAATGCAAATCTGTGTCTTACAGGATGTTGTGTTGATGTACATAATACCCATAATGCAAATATGTGTCTTACAGGATGTTGTTTTGATGTACATAATACCCATAATGCAAATCTGTGTCTTACAGGATGTTGTGTTGATGTACATAATACCCATCATGCAAATCTGTGACTTACAGGATGTTATGTTTGCTGTACATAATACCCATAATGCAAATCTTTGTCTTACAGGATGTTGTGTTTGCTGTACATTACCAAAACATGACCGGATCTAGCAGTGAAGTGTTGATACCACCCTGTAAAGTAAACTCTCACAGACAGTTATTGAAGGGTGAACTAACAGCTAAACAACTGGGAATTTACTCTCTTATGTTTGATAATACATACTCAAGGTAGATACATTATATAAATGATTGCATGTCCACACGACAGGCTACTCTCCTGAAACAAACATATTATCTATGAAGTCTGTGTGTAAATATGGGACATTATGTCGATGCCACTGATGTTGCTTTGACTAATCTTTGATAAGCATATTGTTCCATTGTTGATCCTTTTTGCTTCAATGCAGTATTATTCTGAGAAATCCAGTCTTGCAAAACAAATCAAAGATAAATACTTACTTAGTCTTAAGAACAACTCATTTAAATTTAAGTACATTTATATTTTATTGGTGTTTTAAATGTGATGATTTACTGAAACTTAATATAACAACAAAAAAGTGTGAAATCAAATACTGCAAACTATAGAAATGTTAAAAAAACAATGATTGTCAATTCCACTGACCACAGCAATAGCATTTAACTTATAAAATAGAAAAATAAAAAAAGTGATAGTCATCTATTCTACTAACCACAACAACACCTTTTATCTATGAAAGTTGAAAGGGGCTGTTGTGGTTGTGATTGTATGGTAGTTGGATTTACAACCACCTATGCAGACAGTGCCTATCACCACTACAATTGTGAGTTTGAACCCTGTTCATGGCGAGGTGTACTAGATACAACATTATGTGATAAAGTTTGTCAGTGACTTGCGGCAGGTCGGTGGTTTTCTCTAGGTATTCCAGTTTCCTTCACCAATAAAACTGACTGCCACGATATAGCTGAAATATTGTTGAAAGTGGCGTTATACACCACAACCCTAATCCTCATAACCCAGAAAGTTGAAAAAATTAAATTTTGATTGTTGACATTCCCACTGTCCACAAACACATATATCTGTATTGCCATTGGAGATTCAGTTATCAAGAGGGGAGGGTTGAGATTTCCAGAGTCATAGAGAGGGGTTGTTGTTCTTTTGTTGGTATTGCTGATCATCACTGTTTAAGCTATTCTTCAACTTAACTGCTAAAATACAAGAAAACTAGAGAAACAGATGGATATCTAGGCACTTGCAGTGGACAGGCATATAAACGTGGCTTGGTTTAACCAAATCATGGGTTCTTAACATTTCTTTCTTCAAGCAACATGAATTAGATTCATTACAGCAGATAATAAATGTTATTTTCATTGCAGACTTATTTCAAAGAAAGTCAACTAAAAGGTGTGGTCAGGCACATAAATGTAGCTGGGTTTAACCAATTATGGAGACCCACCATTTCGCTCTTTGAGAACCACAAATTAGATAATAAATATCTTATTTTCATTGCAGACTTACTTCAAAGAAATTCACCTGCAAGGTGTAGTCAGGCACATAAATGTGGCTGGGTTTAACCAATTATTGAGACCCACTTTTTCTCTCTTCAAACACAACAAATTAGATGCATTGCAAAGTAGATAATAACTATTTTATTTTCATTGCAGACTAACTTCAAAGAAAGTAACCTATAAGTTGTGGTCAAAGAAAGCAGAATAAATATACAGAAAGTTCAGAAAGTCTTTACAAATACAGGATAGAACTTTTTGACCTCTATGCATAAGAGAACTTTTTGTTACCTCTATAAATAGTAACATTGTAATGCCTTTTTAAAGATTTGTCTATTTTTATCCACATGAGACTTTTTTTTATTCCCTTATCTGGAGTGACATCATGCTTTATAATTGACCAATCCATGATTAGTATTTGTGATATGTAGGAAATATTTGGAGGTGAAGCCAAGCAAAATCCTCGGGATTCTACATAGACTTCAATGCAAATTAGTTATATGATTTCTACATGTATATACACAGTCAAACCTGCCTTAAAGTTCACCTCTATATAACAAATCACTGTCTATAGAGGGCAGGGATAGATTTTCCCCATTAATGAATAGTGCATATAATTTTCATCTGTATTTATTGGGTAACTGCTTATAAAGGGCATATTTTCAGGTTCCCTTGAGTGCCCTTTATATACACGTTTGACTGTACATGTATCAACAGAAATTAAATATTAAATAATTATAATTAAGTCATTGAATCCAACTCTCATCCTTGTTGAAAGTAAACCAGATCTCTAATATGATTTTCTTCATATTATATACAAAAGATTTATTTTATTTTATAAAACTAAAATTCAATTCTTCCATTGAAACTGAGGTAAAATCCAGAGGATACCAGCTGGCTTCACCTCCTTCAATTACCGAATGCCAAGATGTCTGGATAAGAGAATATCACTACTATGTCACAACCATTTAATAACTTATCCATACCTCACCAATTTCCTATAGTATATCAATATTCATAACTTCTTCATTTATGCATAGATCTCTCTCTAACTGGCAATAATTATTTCATGGAGTGTTATGAAACAAAAGGCTTATGATCCTTTTAGCTTTGACAAAAGTTATGGCCCTTGAAATAGTAATTCTATAGTTTTAGACTGTTCCGGTCTATAACTTTTAATCTTTTAGCATGGATGTCTATCAAAATAAAAGTAATTCTGTAGTTTTAGGTTGTTCTGGGTCATAACTCATAACTTTGATCTTTCACACTAAAATTTTATCTTGCACTCAGTACAAAACAGATAAAATACCCACTAAACCTACCATTTCTATCATAAAGACAAACAAGATCAGGGCCTTCAATATTTTTCAAGTGTACCAGTACTTCACTATTTATAGACAGTACTTTTTATTAGAATTTGAACAATTTTCATGAATATCTTGTGCAACATTCTTTAAAATTAGGAGGTACCAAAAGAACATTTTAGGTGGATAAAAGTACCTTGTACTCCCGCTTACTGCAAGATTAACTTGAAATACTCTTAGAAGATAATTGTGATACTTTGTATATACATTTGCATGTACATATATAGTTGGTTTTTAAAAATATATTACTGGTTTTTGTATTGAATGTTTATGTGTTTCCATGACATTCCACAGTTTTCCAACAGAAAAGTAATTATTTTTATGTAGTGTCACTGTTGAAATAGAGATGAAATATTTTCCACGATAGGATTTGAAACACCTGAACCACAAGTGGTAATTGTATATAAAACGTAATATAATGTATTCTGTAATAAGTTCTATATAATGCTCATCTTTTTTGTACAGAAAATTATTTTATCAGCCTGCCCAAGTCAGTATTATACCCAAGAATTTAAAATGTCTATATACTACTATTATAATCAGAAATTTAAAAAAGTCACGGCTTGTGGTCACGTCTACTACGGGTTGTGATAACGTCCACTACGGCTTGACCATCCCAATCTTGGCTTCTTACCGGTACATAGTTATGTAATCCTGTGATACAAAACATTGTACATGTAGTATTTAATGCAATATTTCAAACCAAGAAAAAAGGTAAATAACATTAGAATGGTATGAAATTACTAACATATTTAACCCAGTAATTTATCCCACTGTATATACATGTAGTATGGAAATAGTGATAAATTCATTATTGGTGCTATTTTTGTATTGTACCTAATGTATAACATGTATTCTACACAACATCATTGTATAATGGGGGTAGTTGTGGTAGTGATCGCAAGTAGTTGGATTTACAACTACCTGTGTATTCGGCACCTATCACCACTAAAGTTGTGAGTTCGAATCCCACTTATGACTAGGTATATTCGATGTGAAAGTTTGTCAGTGACTTGCAACAGGTCGGTGGTTTTCTCCAGGTACTCTTGTTTCCTCCACCAATAAAACTGATTGCCACGATATATCTGAAATTTTGTTGACAGGGGCATTAAACACCATTACCCTAACCCCATTGAATAATGACAATATGAACTATAATTGCTCAATATAGAATTTTGCAGCTATTCTTGTAATTATATGATAAGGGCTATTCCATTTCAACATACTGTACCTCTAACCTTGGATGGTAAACAATATTAAGCATGACCCATAGAAATGAATTGGGCATTCCTGGAAAATAATTGTTTGTACCCATTTTGGAAGACTTCATGAGCAGAAGTGCTTTAAAAATACCTTTCTTTGATGGAAAATTTGAATGGAACAGCCCTAGGATACATTTCTTTATTTGTGGAAAGTAAAAATATTAACTCCCTTTTCTTAGTTTTAATTTGTAAGAGTTGTCTTTTCTTGGTATGTACAACGTATTTTGATAGGAAATTTTGTAAATAAGCATAATTTTTTTTGTGGAAAAATGAAATGTGTTTAGTTGAAAGAAAAAACAATGTTATTTAAGATGACTAAAAATATATGAACATTAGTATTACAGAATTAACAGTTGAAATGTGATTGAAAACAGTATACTGCCAAAATTTACATTCAAACAAATTTCAACCTAAGGGAAATAACTCTTACATAACTTTAATTATGCAAAAAATGGAATTGTATCAATCTTTGTGTAATCTAATCCCTTTTGTCCATTCTTGTACTTAGTTGATATAAATGTATTTATATTTATTTATTCAAAATATTTTATTTTAAACATATTTATTTATTTTCTCATGAAATGTACCAAAATATATTTCAGTGATATTTTAGTTTGGATTACAATAATTTTGTCTTTCCTTATTTTGACTTTTTGCCTGATTTTAAATACATTTTATTTATATTTTGTTGTTTTATGTCAGTGTTTTTAGAATACAAGTTTAATTTTACATACCTGTATACATATATATGTTAATTAATGGACAGTTAAAAAATTGTGAAAAATGGAGTTGTGTTTATATTCCAAATATTTGTAAATGTAATAAAATTACTGTATATAACTGTGATATAAAAGAGGGCTTGGTTGTGTAGTTGTTAATGGGAATCTATCACTTATGGGCAAGTTCAGCAAAGACTGGTTGGCTCGAAACCAGAATAATGTGTCCTAGTGGGGTGACATGTCTATCCACGGACTGTTGTTTCAGTGAACTAGCACTATAAAAATCCAACTAAGCGTGTAGACTAGTACAAAGCAGACCTCATCACCATCTCATTGAAAACAAACTCGCCGTGAATATAGCCGAGTTGGCGTTATAACAATCAATCACTCACTCACATATATAACTGTGCGAGCAGTGTGGTTGTATGAGCTTATAAAATTTATTAAAATCTCAGATTGACCTGAACCCTAGAAGAGTTTGAAGATACCAAAAGGGCTAATCAGAAAGTGTAAATCGAAGGGCAGACAATTCAATAGGCATTAAAAAGGACAAAGAATGATCTACCAAATCCTACCTACAAAACTAAAGATTGAGTAACAAGAATGCCACTACAAGGATGGCTGAACTCTGGTGGTTCAGAAGGGTAAATGGTTCCTGCTCCAAAACTGTCCATGAATTTTTATTATTGTAAGGCTCATTACAAAGTATTTTTGTGTCTATCAGATATCCAAAATGGTGAAGAACATAGTTTAACATGGGAATCTTTCAAAAACGTTTTAAGGTTTTATCAGAAATGGGTGAGCTGGTTAAATGGAAAGTGTAAATAGGGTTAGGTTTATGGTGTTTAACTCCAATTTCAACAGTATTTCAATTATATCGTGGCAGTCAGTTTTATTGGTGGAGGAAACTGGAGTACTTGACTAAACCTAAACAGCACATCAAGTATTGAAATAAAACAAACAAATACATTACTAAGCGTTTATTGCTGGAATAAAATACAGTAAATGACACAAAATTAAGCCTTACAAATAAAAGCGAATAAAAAAATAGCATGAAAAAAAGGCACAATATCATAAAATTTACTTCTCGGAATCTTATTATTTTTTCTATGACAACATTCACTAGTTCGTAAAAATTTATTTCTGTGTTTGCAACACACTGCTTTGTACAATTTAATAACAGTTCACCCTTGTCATACCACTCCCCTTTGATCCGTCGCCCTCAAATATCGTCATCAAATTTAAAATAATCGTGTAGTTCACATGTAAATTTTGTCCTCTTATCACCAAACTATATAGGTAGATGTAAGATGAGGGTGTACTGTTATAGCTATTGACTGCTGTTAAATAATGACCTTCTTGAACTAGGAATTTAAATATCAAACATACGCCCATTTTATTATGCAAATAAAGTTTACAAAAATTTACAACCTTACAATAATAATAAAAAATACCACTATACATATAACGATCTAACTCGAATAATACTGCGCCCTATATCGGCACTATCGCTGGATGAGGGCTTGAACTCTCCTTGTGATAAAAACGCGTCAGCTGCTCTCTGATAGAGAGAGCCAATCAGCGATGATTATTTGCCGACTATGGGCAAGGCGGTTCTTTCAATTTCCGGTAATGTTTACAAACAACAAGAAATGGAGATCGACAAGTTGATTAACGATGTTTAATTCATTATTTAGTTTTCCTACATTTCTTCTCTTTTCACCTTTTAGATTAGTAAGGTCAAACACGTGGGTATACATTTCCTAAGCTCCTCCTTCTTTTAGTTCCAAAAGTCACCACGTGCAGTTTATACCCAGAATGCATTGCTAATTTGAAGCTTCCGATTGACGCGTTTTATCGAGAAAGTCGTTCAGGCATTAATATAGCAAAGCGTAATATAACGACTGGATTATTGGGGTTAATAAAGATCAAGCTATTCTTTGTTCTTGTTTAAGAAATCCATTGATGAGATTATTTTTTTTATGTCAAAATAAACATATTCATTATATAAAAAAAAAATATGGTTTTGTTCTTATCCGATACAACTGAAAAAAACACAGTAAATGACACAAAATTAAAAAAAAAAATATATATATATATATGATTTTATCACTTCATTTTTTTTAGAAAACAAATTATCTGGGACATTTGAAAAAAACATTCATATTTAAAAAAGAGACAGATGTATCAAAATTTACACATACAAAAATGTATATCAATTTTACAAAAAAAAAAAGAACGGACAAACTATCGTATGCGAGGGCATAAAAATAGGACTAAAATTCATGCACTCGCATCACTGAAACTAAGTAAGTCACATCAAAAGTTATCAAAATATTATTAATAGGCAATGGATGACTATGGCCATAAGAAAATATGTTTCTACATTTAAAAAAATAATCATCCAGCTTGATTCAGACTTGCTGACCATTGTATTTTTTTCTCAAAAATATACAAATAACAACCTTTAAAAATTAAATGAAGGCATCCTAACAATAATAGCATTCTAAGAAAGTCTATAAATTATGGATGTTTTCTACCTTCAGTTGGTTTGTAGTTTATGGTGTTTAACGCCACTTTGAAAAATATTTCAGTTATATCGTGGCGGAGGAAACTGTCGTACCCGAAGAAAATCACTGACCTATCGCAAGTCACTGACAAACTTTATCACATAATGTTGTATTGATTACACCTCGCCATGAACTGATTCAAACTCACGTTAGTGGTGATGGGCACAGATTGCAGAGATAGTTGTAAATCCAACTATATCACCGCCATGATGGCCCAGTAATGGCATTTGGGAAAGTCTGTAAAATATGGATGTTTTCTATGTTTGGCTCCAATGAAATAAAAATATCATTTCATCTTTTAAAGTATCTCATTATTAATTTGGTGTGGCTATAGTACAATATAAATTGCTTCATCCCATTATTTGAGACAGAGGAGGGGGGGGGGGGGGGGGGTATGGTGCTTAACGCCACTTTTAACAATATTTCAGTTATATCGTGGTGGTCATTAGACAGATTTATCTATTTATATATATGTTACATAAATTACAAATTGCTAGCCAGACAAAAGCTTGTAAAATTTATTTTAAATGCATAAAGAAAATTTTAATAATTAATATTGCTCATCAGAAGTGATAAAAAAATGTTGTTACTGAAACAGACATGACTTTTGTGAACCGTGTCAACTCTTTTTTTGAACTTTGAATAAAAATAACAGAAGATTTGTGTTACACCTGGTATGTGTATAATAGATAAAAATATATTAATTATAATGGTTGATGGCCAGAAATAAATGACAATAGATACACCAAATACAAACACATAAAATTGACCATAACAACAGGTATATGACTAGCTTCTGTGATAAACTTTGGCACAAACCAATAAATTTTGTGTTTGATGTCAAACTTTTTTTTTCAAAATGAGAGTGTGGGGGAAAAATAAAAAATTCATATTTTAAAACGAAACTCTGAAACACCCATAAAAATATAAAAGATTATGTCTAATGAATTATAGATGGTTTGTGATTGGTTTATGGTGTTTAATGCCACTTTCAACATATTTCAGTTATAATGTGGCAGTCAGTTTCATTGGTAGAGGAGACCAGAGTACTCGGAGAAAACCCATTGACCTGTCGCAATTCACTGACAAACTTTATCACATAATGTTGTATCGAGTACACCTTGCCATCAACGGGGTTGGAACTCAAAACTTTAGTGGTGATAGGCACTGATTGCATAAGTAGTTATAAATCCAACTACCATACGATCACGACCACACCACCAGAAATAGGAATCCGTACAAGTGTTAACATTAAAAATTTCCTCTACAAAACTCTACATGTATATCACTATATGAAAGCTGACATCAAACAGAAAAATTTATTACTTTCGCCATCGTCGTTAAAATATTTCCAAAATTTAAAAGTAACACCATGAACAAGACTAAAATACAATACTGCTTGCTGCCTAAACTTAAAAAATGCAATACACACATTGGCAAGATGTATTACGATATATCATCTTAATTAACAATTAGTAATTAAAAAAAAAACTTAATTAAAAGGCAATACATTGTACTTATATAATGCTGATATTGAACATTATTACAAAAACATACACATAAAAAAGTACATATTCTATTATAGCACATAATGTACAAACATATAATTTTACTAGAGTAGTTTCCCCTTACAAGGCCACTCCCACCAGTCCATCACTCTTTATTGGACTAGATATGAGATGTACTATGATAGTAAAATATTACTATATTGTCTCTCAAAGGCCACTTTTTTCATTGCTGAAGGGTGGCCTTAAAAGAGGGGGGGGGGGGGGGGCACCTCTTTCTTCTTAAGGCTTTAATTGTTAATATAAAAATATGGTTAAAATTGGGACTGATCTCATAAATAATTTCCCCAATGCAAATATTGATACATTTTTTTGTATTTAATACTATTTGGGTGGTGGTTGAGTGGTAAATTTAATCAAAGACTGTAAATAGACTTTAAACATGCTTAAAATTTATAACCTTTTTATGTGATTTTGTTCATTTTTTAATACCAACTTTAGCCGTATTTTGGCTATATCGTGGCATTAAGCAAATTTCATAAATTAATTTCTGAGATGAAATATAAAGTTTGTATCTATGATAAACAATAAGGGGAGTTAACCCTGTGAATTGTTTCCTTTAAATTTGTTCTAAACGTTTTGGCTACTGGTGATAAATTTGAACGGGAATATATTTCAAACTCTCTTTCAATATTTGTAGCATCTATCAAACATGATCAAATTTGTGTATGCAAAAGGTGCACAGGTTATTATTTTTTTTATTTTTTTTGGCTTTGCAAATCTCCACCTGGTCCCTTGCACAGTCTTAAAAAATGTTTGATTAAAAACATGATTTCTTTAAAAAGATACCACAAAGTAAATATAACACTAACCTATGACATAATATTTAAAAGACAGACTTTACACAACCGGAAAAATATATACAGCAAACATTATTTAAAAATCAGGGATCTACAGGTAAATGTGGGAGAAGAAGTCGACTTGAAAAGGTTGATTTTGCCTTCTCGCTGGTTAACAGCGAATTGCAAGTCTGCTTGTATTTTTTTAACAGTCCCTCTACATGTATGTCATCAGAGTATATCCGCAACGTGCTATGCATGAAAATGGTGATTCATTGTGCATTTCGATGGCGGCTTTCTTAAAAAGTAATCCATTTTAGTTCAAGGAACTTTTCATTTGTTCATAATAATGGTGAAAATAAAGTTACAAAAAAAAAGAACTGTTACAATTTTTGTTGTTCTTGGTCAAGGCACATTAGATTTCAAAGGGGATGTTTCTACATTAAAATACACAATTATGATTTTAATCTACTTATTAAATTAGGGTGACTTCAGAATCAAGCCGCAAAGAAATTTTCGATTAAACGATTGACTACCCCAAGAAGTCTCCTTACTTCTCCCTGTTAGCTGTTTGAGAGAGAAGTCATTTCTCCCTGTTAGCTCTTTGAAAGAGAGGTCACTTCTCCTTGTTTTGTACCTCTTTGAGAGAGGAGTCACTTCTCCCTCTAAATTGAAAGTAGTGAGAGCCCTGAAAATTAAATTTTATCGAGACTTTAAGCTAATCATAAGAAACATATACTGATAATATAAAGCAAGATAAAAACAAGAAAACAAAAATCTAAACTCAACAACTAAATTAAAATGTAATAAAAAAAAAAAATTTGATTCCACAAGAAAATTTACCGGAAATACACAAAAAGTGCCTCGAGAAACTCATCTAAAGACAGTACTGTTGATAAACAATCAATAATTTTTTGTTTTATTAATTAAGCTAGAATATAAATGTAGTTGGTGAACCAACATCTACATCAGGTCAGTCATTAAAGAACCATTTTCTTAAAATCTACCCCGAACTGAGAGACAGATTCTGCTGTGTTATTTATAGTACCAATTAGACATAATGAAAAATCTAGAGAGAAACAGAATGTCTTTACACCATTAGACATAACGAAAAATCTAGAGAGAAACAGAATGTATTTATAACCATTAGACATTATGAAAAATCTAGAGAGAAACAGAATGTCATAATAATCAAAAGAATAAAAAAAAATTATTGCACTGCTCTCCTACATTGAATAAAATATGGTGGTTAAAATTAAAATGCAACTTCCTTCAATAATAAAATAAAAATCAATAATGCACCAAAGGTGCGAAAGCCGAGTTGCGAACATATGGATGACAATGCATAGTTATATAATTCTGAACCTTAGTCTTTGCTGTGATATTTATTTATTTCTGAAAATGCAGTTCGGTGGATATTTTTGAGGTCATAGATGAACTCGGTCACATCATGTTTGCACTGTATATCAATTTTTGCTGAAATCCGGGCAAGGTCAATTTTTCGGCATTTTGGTGGCCATTTTGAAAATCACAACCAAATTGGAAATTCAGGAAGTTCCGTAAACATCCATCTTGAGGAATCTATTTTTGTGCCAAATTTGGCTAAGAACCCTAGACAATGTTCTGGTTAAAAAGTATCAAATTACTGTTCTATTTTTAGAAATTGTGATCTTGACCTTTGACCCACAAACCTCAAGTTCATGAGACTTGTTCCTCTCAGCATGAGGCTTGTGTGTACTTAGTTTCTTGTACTTGAGATATTGTGTGGAAACAAATAAAATATCAAATTTTTGTTCTAGTTTTAGAAGTTGTGACCTTGACCTACAAACCTCAATATCAATAGGCTTCCTCCTCTCACCATCAGGCATGTGTGTACCATGATTCATTTAGATCCAACATTTCGTTCTTATCAAATTTTTGTTCTATTTTTGGAAGTTGTGACCTTGATCTTTGTCCTACAAACCTCAATATCAATAGGCTTCCTCCTCTCAGCATCAGGCATATGTGTACCAAGTTTCATTTAGATCCTACATTTTGTTCTTAAGATATCTTGCGGAAACGCAAAAAGTATCAAATTTTTGTTCTATTTTTAGAAGTTGTGACCTTGACCTTTGTCCTACGATCCTCATCCTCTCACCACCAGGCATGTGTGTTCCAAGTTTCATTTAGATAAGACATTTCATTCTTAAGATATTGTGCGGAAACAAAAAAGTTGATGCCCGGATGCCATCAAATTTTTGTTCTATTTTTAGAAGTTGTGACCTTGACCTTTGTCCTACGATCCTCAATATCAATAGGCTTCCTCCTCTCACCACCAGGCATGTGTGTACCAAGTTTCATTTAGATCAGATATTTCATTCTTAAGATATTATGTGGAAACGAAAAAGTTGACGTACGGACGCCATCAAATGTTTGTTCTATTTTTAGTAGTTGTGACCTTGACATTTGTCCTACGATCCTCAATATCAATAGGCTTCCTCCTCTCACCACAAGGCACGTGTGTACCAAGTTTCATTTAGATCAGACATTTCATTCTTAAGATATTGTGCGGAAACAAAAAAGTTGACACACGAACATTCATCATATTATAAGCCGAGTTCGACTTTGTCGCAATTCGGCTAAAAATGTCAGTATTTCAATAACCAATAGCAGATAATTTACTGAAACAAAATTTTCAAAGATTTGTTCCTGAATTTTGATCAAACCAATAAAAAGATCTTTAAATATGAATGCTAAGAAGTTTACTAGTAAATTTATAATTAAATACAAACAACTTTAGAATATGATATTGCATACAAGCCATAACATAAAATAAAGGACATTGTAGGAAAATGGACAAATAAGCTGCCAAAACAATATGGTATTAATAAATGCTTAAGCAGTATAAAAACCAATTGAAATACATCTAGCTTTATATACATGTAAAATATAGCATTGAAAAATATAATGCATTTTTTTCTGTTATGGGTTAGGGTTAGGCTAATATTCATGAAAGTAAAAAAACATTATAAAAAAAATCTTTCTGCTGAAACATACATGTAGCAGGGGTTTTAAAATTTTGGCAAATAATAGCTCTAAACACACAAATATGTTTTTTTACTTCGTTTTAGTGTACCAACTATTATCAATGATTTGTACATTTTCCCTTTGATCTCTACGCGTGATAATATCAAGCAACTAGCATGATAAATCAGATGATATAAACATAATATTGCTGTTTCCTAAAATGAGGTTATAAACATAATATTGCCGTTTCCTAAAATGAGGTTAAAATGACGTCACGTTACCAAATCATCGATAACAATACAATCATTGATATGTTTTGCTCGAAATGGACTTCTCATTGCATCTCACGCTTCGATGTGAAATTGCTTAGCCTTTGATGTGAAATTGCTCTATGAAATCCATTCTCGCAAAACAAATCAGTGATTGTATATATGTATCTTTTTTTATATAAATAAATCAACTTTTAACAACTATTATGGTAGTGGGGTTCTGGTTTTGCTCTAAGTGATGATATTCACTCTGGAAGATATAGACACATAGACTACTATAGGTTATAGAGATTTGAAAAATACTGAAATTAAAAGCTCAAGTGTTTTAAACCCGATTGTGTTACACCAAATGGACAACACAGTGGAATTCACTGTGCAACCCAATTATCAAAATTCTATTCATCTAATATTTACTACAAAGGGAGACAATTCAATTTTACTTCCAACTATCTTGGTTTAACAAATTCTGTGCTTGATTTCATTTAAATTGTTGTCAGATATTGTTCTTTAGCCAAAAAATAATAGCTCATAATCAGAAAGTGTAGAAGTGGTGGGAACGTCATAAAAATTTTAAAAATATATATAATACCACTTTTAACAACCATTTTGTATTGTAAAATCGGAATGTAGATTTAAAAATGAGGTATCATTTTCAATAACTACAACAAAAATTCACAACCAGAATAACCTCTTAAAATCCGAAACAAAATATCCTTAACAAAATTCCGTATTTTTTTTCAGTCACTCGTGTAAAAGTTTCCATATCTTTATTTTAGCACTTTTGTCTTGTCCTGAAAACATACTGTATCCCAGTTTAAAATTCTCTTTCATCTTCTGGTTCCTTAGTAGGCACCCTTGCACCACCTTTAGCTGTTAAAATAAAAAAGAGTTAGAACTAGAGGCTCAGTGGGCTGAGCCTGTGTCGCTCACCTTTCATTCTGCTTTGAGGAAACTTAATACAGAACCTTCCATAGGTGCTTCTCACCAAGTTTCAGTTCATTTGGCTAAGCAGTTTCAGAGAAGAAGATTTTTAGAAATCAACCAACCAGAAACAAGAATTGCCTATGGCAGCCATGTTTGTTAACAGATCGGGATGAAATTAGCAATCTTTAATAGAGGACCTTCCATAGATGCTTCCTACCAAGTTTCGGTTCAATTATCTAAGCAGTTTCAGGGAAGAAGATTTTTAGAAATCAACCTATCTGAAACAAGAATTGCCTGTGGCAGCGATGTTTACTAACGAATCAGGATGAAATGAGCAATCTTTATAGAGGATCTTCCATAGATGCTTCCTACCAAGTTTCGTTTCATTTGGTAAAGTGGTTTCAGAAATCGACCAATCAAAAACAAGAATTGCCTGTGATGGCCAAGTTTGTTAACGAATCGCGACGAAATGAGCAATCTTTATAGAGGACCTTCCATACATGCTTTCTACCAAATTTCAGTTCATTCCGGAAAGCGGTTTCAGAGGAGAAGATTTTTTTTAGAAATCAACCAATCAGAAACAAGAATGGCTTGTGGTGGCCATGTTTGTTAACGGATCGAGACGAAATGAGCAATCTTTATAGAGGACCTTCCACAGATGCTTCCTACCAAGTTTTGATTCATTTGGCCAGACGGTTTCAGAGAAGGAGATTTTTTAGAAATCAACCAATCAGAAACAAGAATGACCTGTGGTGACCATGTTTGTTAACGGATCGGGACGAAATTAGCAATCCTTATAGAGGACCTTCCATAGATGCTTCCTACCAAGTTTCAGTTCATTTTGCCAAGCGGTTTCAGAGAAGATTTTTTTAAATCGGCCAATCAGAAACAAGAATTGCCTGTGGCGGCCATGTTTGTTAATGTATCGGGACAAAATGAGCAATCTTTATAAAGGACCTTCCATAGATGCTTCCTACCAAGTTTCAGTTCATTTGGCTGAGGGGTTTCAGAGGAGAAGATTAAAATGTGAAAAGTTAACGGACGACGGACGCCAAATGATGGCAAAAAGCTCACATTGCCTTTGGCAAGGTGAGCTAAAAATGAGTCAAGAGTCATTTTCAAATTTCAATACAAATATTGTTTTTACAAACATGTACACATCAATTTATTTATGGAAATCCCCACTTTTATATTTAAGAATTTAGAGTTCCACATTAAAACTAACATTTATCTAAAACAGTGGAAC
Source organism: Bathymodiolus brooksi (assembly GCA_963680875.1). NCBI lineage: Eukaryota > Metazoa > Mollusca > Bivalvia > Mytilida > Modiolidae > Bathymodiolus > Bathymodiolus brooksi. The sequence continues at coordinate 67,341,375 of OY804584.1, forward strand.
CTGTCTAATCCAACACACCAAGGGACCAGGGAAATGTGTCGAATTGTACAAGATGTCGGAATACTTAGGATTACAGAAATACTTTGGGATCATAAATTTCTGTCCGATGTAACAGGATGTCGGATTGCACAAGTTCTACTGTACTCTATAATGACTATGTTTTAGAACTTCTTCCTTTAAATTGTCCGATACAATACAAAATTTGGACTAAAAAGTTGGTCGCCATGGAGATTATTTCAGACAGATCTTATCATAAATTATTATCTGTATTTCATATATTTAGAGAAATAAAATAAATCAAAGGATATTTGATGTTAAATAAATTATCATTTTCCAATGTTTTAAATACATTATTTAGAAATCTGGCATGTTACTTTTTATTGCTGGAATTTTAACCTTTTCAATGGTCACTGCATTGATTGGAATTTTTCTTTAATTCTCATCAATAAGTTACTGGATAAACTTACATTGCTAGAAAGCCGATTTGTTCACCTTTATATTGTTATAATTTTCATTTTGCTTGTATTTATGGTATTTTTTCCTGTTGAGATAAAGTTGGAAAATATGGTAAAAACTTATTGTCTGTTGACAAACAGTAGATGGCATGATTATTTAGAACATATTTAGATCATTATAAAATTCACATGTACCATTTCTTCTCTTCTTGATCAATATAATTGCTATGACAATAGCAATAATAACAAACACAACAATAGCCACTATGGCAACAATGATGGTTATGTTGGCACCACTTGGGTCTGCAAAATAAAATAAAACAGATTTTCAGTTTTTTTTTATATTGCTGTTAATGGACAAACTTTTCTTACATAAAAAACTACATTACATAAATAAAGTACTACCCCAAGCAGTTGCTAGTTACAATTGCAAAAAGCCTTTTATCTTGCTTCATTTAGCCTCTTGCTTGGAAAAGTACAATGCTAAAATCTACGAAAATCAAGCAGAGCTTTTATTCTATGCAAAGGATCATTGCGTTAAAATAACAGAAGAAGCGGTCAAATAAAATATCAAGTTTTTGTAAAAACATTTTCTCCACAGATGGAAGATGATAACGTCATTCTATAATGCGACTGCAAACATTTTGAGGCTTTTATAAATATATTGGGCCTCGAAATATGGATTTTTCTCTTTGTCAATTTGAAACGTTAGAGAAAAATAAATGGTAACAGTACATTTACTCAGCTGCTCCGGAAGGGTTAGAGATTAACCAGAAATGGTATTCTACGTTTCAATGATTTTCTTTTTATAATTTGCTGTGAACAAAAAGAAGAAAGAATTTCATTCTTCACAATCTTACTGTGACACGACATCTACATGTACATTGCGCCTGATTTTTTTCACTTCCGATTCTCTGTTTTTTCTGTCATTTGAGTCTTTACATATAAAGAATTATTCTTCATGAATGAATGTTAAAAAAAATATTTATTGTAGATTGAATACCATTATTTAAGCTTAACACTCACTATATTATGTTCAGAGTTTGCAGTCATCTAAAAATGACACAAACGTCTCTCTAGCATAAATCATGTACAGTAAAATCTGTCTTATGTGAACTTCCAAGGGAATATATAAATAAGGTCACATAAGACAGATGGTCATTAAATACAGGTTTAATCAATATAAAATGCACCATGAAAGGAAATTAAAATTAAGGTCACACAATACAAGTTATTGCTTAATAGAGGTGGTCACTCACCTTTTTTCTCCAACATGCCACTACTGGTCCATCCTATAGCTGCCATGGAACACTCACATGTGTATGAAGCCCCCGATTTAAATGTCACAGGCCAAGTGTAGGTCAGACTTTTTTCTTCTTTGTATTTACAGTTCGCAGACTGAAAAATGTTTTAACAGGATTTCAATATGTTGATAAAAGAATCAACTTAATACATGTGAGGTGGTTTGGGTTAGGGTTATGGTGTTTAACGCCACTTTCAACAATATTTCAGTTATATCGTGGCGGAAACCGGAGTACCCGAAGAAAACCACCCACCTGCCGCAAGTTACTGACAAAGATTATCACATAATGTTGTATCAAGTGTACCTCGTCCGAATGTGATTTGAACTCACAACGTTAGTGGTGATAGGAACTGATTGCAGAGGTAGTTTGGGGTGTGGCATATGAAACAAATCAGTCTGCAAAAATTGACTACTAGACTGAAGACATATCTACTGTTAACTGTTGGTCTAATAAAGTTACATGATCTAATTATTTGTAGGCTGGTTCCCTGCCTATAATAAAAGAGTTTATGAATGTAGATAGGTACCAACAACATTAAGTGTCAAATCATACTTCATACTTTACACCACATATTATGTCTGGATGTAACAAAGTTATCTGAGTTCCCTTGTTCTTGTTGATCTTGTGCAAGTACTTGCCAGAAGAGAACACTCTTTGATGATGTCATAGTTTCTAAATATAGTACATTTTAAACTCCATTTAAATAAGGAAGATGGCGCTAGATCATTCTTGTCTTGATATATGAATATTCATTATATATATCTAGTCAGTAAACATGGCAGGCTAAATTGATTGTTCTAAGTTCTTCTGAGTTCTGAATAGAGATGTTCCAAAAACAATGTATTGAAAGAAATTATAGCATAACTATTGTAATTTAAGAAGTAACTCATATCTCCATGAATCTCCTGTAACCAGAGGATTGTGAGGAAATTTAACTATGGCGTCTGCGGCCGAGAGTGGAAAAATATTGTAATACACTGGTAGCAGAAAGAGAATCTGTTTCTCCTATGTCGAAAATATTCGTAAGTTGGTAATTTCGTCTTTAATGCCTGTCAAAAGGAAATTGTTGGGAATTCTCATGCAGAAATTGAACCACAGTGGCGATAAAAAATATTAGGAAAAGATAACCGACTGGTTAAACACGCTAAGAATATGAGAAGCAGTAACTCACATTTCCATCTGTCTTAGTAGACATCTCAGTCGTGGCTTTGTTATCTATTAACAACTGAACCTGGACTTCTGATTGAGGGTAGGCACAGTTAACATGGCATTCTAATGTGGCATTCTCACCGTCTCCAACTTTCATCAGGTGACAGGTAGTGGGTTTACCTATATTGATAAATACAATAGTATGATAAAATGAAAAATATAAATTTTAAAGAATGTGTCCATAATAGGACACAGATGCCCCCCGCTTCCAGCTAAAGTAAACAGGGACATAACCCCAGAATGGATATAAGTGGCAAAGTTCAAAATCAAACTTGGCCTTTCTTTCATTATCATGACTGTGTATAAATTTCAAATATGACTTGCTAAAGGGGAACATAAGTCATTGAGTGGAAACCATATGCGGGACATACATGTACATAGATAAAACTTTATGCCCCTGATATCTAGCGACAGGGGCATATAAAAATCACACTGTCCGAGTGAATTTGCAAATTTCTGATAGTATTTATATCATAAAACTATTCTTACACACTATTTATTTTGTTTCTACAGTCAGTACAGTGTAACTTGTCTAATCCGAGGGACCAGGGAAATGTGTCGGATTGTACAGGATGTCGGAATACTTAAATTTTATTTTAATAGTTAACAGAAATACTTTGAGACCATAAATTTTTGTCGGATGTCATAGGATGTTGGAAAACTCAGGTGTCAGATTGTTCTACTGTATATGAACTGTGCAAACAGTATACAATGTCACCAAAATTTTCAGAAATGACTTCTAAGACTCATCAAAATAAATGGCTACCAGTATCCTTGACATTATTATTATTATTGAAATGATACAGTCCTCGAAATGAAAATTTAAATTTACTGGTCCGAATCAAATTCTTGAAGTTATTTTTTACATAGTTCTAAATAAAAACTGAAAAATTTACAGGTCTGAACAAACTTTTACTTAGGGGTGTAACAATACACTTTTTCCACAAGCGATACGTATCGTGATATTTGATATGTATTACGATACGCTTTATAGGAAATTGTAACTATTCCTTGAAGTCCATGCTGGTCGCCATGTTTTTTTATTTATGTGAGATCGCTTACGTACTAGTGGAAATTATAAATATTTGATATTTGATTAATTAATTTTAAAAGCGTAAATTAATCGATTCACTTTTCTCAAAATATTAATTAAATGATCACCAAAAGAAGAAAACGGAAGTTCAACACTACTTTTTTTTTCAAAAAATAAGCATCATATCGTTTGTATCGTAAGCGGCCTCCACGTATCGTGAACCCAACCTTCCCCAAAATAATTGCGATTTCGGTACATATGGTGAATTGTTTCCCCCTTACTTTTACTGGTCTTGGGTCAGAGGACAGATGACAGCTCATCATGAGGACAGTGATATAACATTTTTTTTGAAGGGGCAGTGTTGCAATTGCCAATTTGTTAATATGTAGTTAAACTGCAAACAAACAATATTTAAAAAAAATAGCCCTCATTGGAAATAATTGTACCCCCGTCCCTCCCCCACTTCAATAATACAGAGCTTTCAATATTTTTGAAGTGTACCAGTACTTCACTATTTACAGGCAGTACTTTAGTTTGTATCAAAATTTGAACATTTTCATGAATATCTTACACATTAATACTCTTTAAAATCAGGAGGTACCAAATACAATTTTAAATGGGTAAAAGTATCTGGTACCACCCCTTATTGAAAGGCCTGATAATACGTACTATAAATTGTCAAATGCTTCTTATCAGAACTAATTGATCCACTGGAACATTTCCATTTGCCTTCGTTAGTAGGGATGTTTAAACTCTTGATGGAAAAATGAACCATGGTCATGTTGCCATGACTATGCCAAGAAATCATAGAATCTGAATATGCTGCGTCCTTAACTTGACACTCATTTTCATTAGCACATGCTGCTACTTCTGTTTGACCGTGATAAATCGTTACTAGCTGGTCAGTATGATCTGTTAGCTCACACACCATCATACACTTCATATCAGTCTGTGGTTTTTCACAAAGCTGCAACACGGGTTCTATTAAAGAGTAAGATGCATTATGATTGGTTGGTTTAAGGTGTTTAACACCACTTTCAACAATATTTCTGCTACAAATGTATATCGTGGCGGTCAGTTTTATTGGCGGAGGAAATCGAAGTATTATCACATAATGTTGTATCGAGTACACCTCGCCATGAACAGGGTTCGAACTCACAACTTTAGTGGTGATAGGCACTGATTACACATGTAGTTGTAAATCCAAAAACCACGACAGCCCCAGAAGAAGCGTTATGTAACAATATCAGATCATTTGCTAAAAATTGCTTAACAGATATAATTGATGCTATGGGAAGTATCTATACATGCATCCTAAAGGTATTGAAACATTCACTATGTTCATGAAACTACACTATTTTTTCTCTCTCACTAAAATATGCATGCATATTCAGCAAAATTGATACAATTTCCAACTCCTGTGCTAAAATTGTCACAATGTTAATTAAATATATGTGGACTATGATTACTATTTGCATAAATGTAAAAAAAACTGTATCGGGGTCGTAATGGTTGACATGCTTGCCTCGAGTGCGGTAGATCGTGGGATCAAGCCCCAGTCAGGTAAACCCAAAGACAATAAAAATGGCATTTGCTACTTCTTCGCTAAGCATTAAGGAGTATAGAGCAAAGATTGGATGACTCTGAATCTGGATAAAGTGCCTGAGTAGAACAAACGACATGTCTACCAACAGACTGCTGTTTTATAAAAATCCAACTCAGTGTGTTGGTCTAGTACAAAATGGACATCATCATCGTCTAATCTACTGTACCTTGTTATCGTCATGATATAGCTGAAAAATTGCACATTTGGCATTAAACAACAATCACTTTTTTTTTAAAATCAAATATAATATGAATTCCTTTTGTCCCAGCAATATATATGATTTACAGTTTTCAAAACATGTACCGGTAATGTTAAAGAAGCCTAGAAGGAGGATCTAATATTCTGCTTTATTTTGTTATTTCATCTTCAGTAACAATTTTTCTTTTTCAAAAACATTACGCTTGAAAATGAAAATCTCTAAAATGCTAATGAATTTCTTATGTCGATACGGAAATTTCATTATTATTATCTACTAGTCTTAACAATATGGTCTACTTACTCTGAGACAGAACAATTCCTGCCAACAGTAAAACGACTGCAATTCTTATCATCATTTTATTATTCTGAAATATCAACAGAATACAAAATATATTAGAGAGAATTAATCATTACATGTCATAATTAACTTAAGCTTTAAATTACAAAAAGGTGCACACGACTCGCAGCCGCAAGTGATAAAGTTTACCAGTTGCTTGCCCATGGTCGGTGGTTCTCTCCAGCTTCTTCCACCACTAAAACTTGTCACCATGATATAGCTGAAATATTGCTGAAAGTGGCTTTAAACACAATAAATCAAATCAACAGAAGTAAAATATAGTGATTACATTCATCTCTGGTACTTGTTGGCACTACATGTAAATCAAAACTCAATTCTGATTTTCTTTAAATTATCAGACCCGATCTTACGAGGACAACAAAAAAGCGGAAATCGGCAATCAGAAGTATTGAATATATGGCCAACCACTCGAATTTCGTCCACACTCGTATTTCGTCGATTTTACGTCACACGCACTTTTCTACATTATGACGTCACTTCCAGCCATTAATAAAAGTTGGGAAAACCCCTGCTACCCAAAACCTTGTATTGGAACAGTACGCGGTCAAAATCGGTAATTCAACGTTATTTCTGTATGATAATTATATTAATCTACCATGATTGTGACTTTAAAAAAATGAGGATTCAAAAATTGTTAAATAGAGTTGAAAAATACAGATGGATATTTTTGTGGACAACCCGACATAATGGCAAGTGATTTTTCTTCAATATATTTCATTAAGCAACGTTAATCTTTTTCCCGTTGGTTATTTTTATGGCATGTTTTGCGCATCGTTGAAATTCGAGTGGTGTGGCATAGAGGAAGTTGGGTCAGGGTCATTCAGTTATGTAAAGAAAGATACAAAATCGAAGTGCAGAATATGGTTGTATTTTTTTATTAAAATCCATAAACAAGTAATTTTCCAACACGAATGTATCGTCAGTCCTGTCCAATCTGCTTCCGGTAAAGTGCTACACTGCGCATGACATTTTCATCGACAAAATTCGAGTGTACTGTCATACTATAAAAAAGGAATCGTAACGGTAAAATCCGGAATAAAAAAAGCGGATGAAAATCAGGTCTGAATTATGCATGGCAAATTTTATTTTACTTTCCATTTAAATAGAGGCAAGTAAAATCCTGAGGATACTTCCTGTTTTTACCTCCAATTATTAAATGCTGTCCCGATAATAGAATAACAAACAAACAACTTTATATATCCTCGTGTATTGTAAAGTCGAGACCCTAAGACTATTTTGTCTCAAAACATTTCTAAAATAACTGCAACTATTCTATAAATAACATAATCAAGAATAAACATACATGTAGTCTCTTTTGGTACCGATTACATTATTTTTGCATCCTTAGCAAGTGATTAAAAATCCATCTGAAACTTGGAGGGTATTTCCACCATGTTTTGTAGAGTGTATTGTAAAGTCGAGACTCCATATTTGTATACGGTTGTGAATAAATTAAAGATGATACCAATTCAATTTTTTCAACTATAATTAAGATAACTATTTGTAATAACAATCACCGCTAAAAACATCTTTTTTCAGTGTCATATAATATAAAAAACCTGGCATAACACCAAAATTGTCTCAGGCTACTCAGCAGAAAAAAATATTTTTCACATAAAGTTTTTTCAGCTGTTCATTTTAGTTCACTATTACGTGCTCGCTACGACGTCATCTATTGAATATGCAAAATAGCCGACCCTCGACTTTACAATACACGACGATATGATAATGATGAAAACAACTTAATTTCAAATAATCTGTAATTTATCAGGACCTGAGTGATGAATTTTGTTAAATTCAAGACTAATAAAAAGGGCATACAAAATTTCTTACCTCTAATAATTAAAGTTGCTCATCAAACTAAAATAACTAGTGACATCAGATTACAAAAATCAAGGTACAAGAAAATGTAAATACATTCGACATTACTCAGCCTTAGGTCAAAATGCAATCACTTTCAAGTGCACTATCTATTTAGAAATAAAGCTAATTTATACATTAATCTTTCACGACATCAAATAGTGGGCACTTCGATTTTAATCTGATTAGATATATTATGATAATATGCATGTTTACTTTAGATTTAGCGGCCTGTCTGAACTGCCTGAAGCTATTTTGAACGACGCTTACACAATATATTACGTCTATTTCTATGACCCAAATTAACGAGCAATTAATATAAAACCGATACCCCAGGTTCCCATTGTGAAATATATTATACTTTAATTTATTACTTAAAACTGAAAAAAAATACCTGTAAAACACCTTTATATCAAGAAGGAAGCCGTTTATAGCCGCCAAAATTTTTGCGGAAGTAATATAAATATGATATGTTAGGAGAATAAAAGATGCATCATGGTATGGAAATAATAATTTCCGGAAAATACGTCTGCTAATTTACTGCTCTCAGAATTGGTGTAAATTAAATATTATAAAATTTTGTTCAAATTGTTCCATTGTGTTTGAAGTTTCATCCGAAAAATAGTAAAGCTATCATGTTTTTATCAATTGTCATTCGCAAATTAAAATTATGTTTTTGCTTTCAAAGCGTTTTAAAATACTACTACCACGGCTGGTAATCGGCACAAGCAGAACAGTTGGTTCTGCAAAGAAATTCGTGAGGATAACTTCCGGTTTTGGTGGAGGAGAGTTCACGAAGACGCTTCGCAAGGTATGTACATATCAAAAATTGAAATTTTCTTCTTTACTGCTCGAATATTGCAAAATCAGAGAATACTATGCTGTGGCGAATGCTTTCACGATTAGAAACATGTATAGTTTATTCTTGTATATGAAGTGTAACTCTCGCAAAATCAATCGTCCCACGATAAACATGACGAAAATTGTGACACTCTTACATTTCTAAGTTGTTCTTGACAAAGATGCAAGTTAAATTTTCATTATTTTTACATCATGGGAGTCTAAATGTAATCGGGGATAAATTCCGATTCGTCAGAAGTAAATTGAAGTCTAGATAAATCTACAAGCTGTCAATTTTCTCGTTTTCCTGCTTGAGGAGATCGGTTCTGATAGAGCACATTGCGAATGCATGAGGAGATTTGTTAGTTTTGTTAATTGTTTTCTGCAAAATTGTTAAATTGACACTTTTAAACACAAAACTGATAAATACTCTAATCAAAATAAACTATTCTTTGTCCACTTTCAGGAGATGCCAGGATTCAAGGGAAAGAGGAAAAGGGGACTGACATTGACTCTTTACAAAAACCCATTTCGATATAGATTGCCTGTATCACCGCCAAGGAAACGAACACAAACAAGTAGAGTACGCCAAATTTAAAATCCCCATCAATCAGGACACCAAGTTTATTTATAAAAATCTCTTTCAATTTCAAATATTTATATCCTTTCAAACGGGTTTACACATCTCTTCGGCGCAACCTTTTTACTAAAGACGACGGAAACTTCACCGCAGATCTACACAAGTTATAATATTACATGATTTCAGCACATACATAGGTCTAACGTAAATAAACATTCACTTAGTGCTAGTAGTCATGAATAAATTAAACACAGGATGTCAATTAAACTGTGGACATATCCTTAAAATCGGTAAAGGTGTGAAACCTATAATTAATTTCTTTAAGGTTTTCTACTAAATTTGTGTTTTTTCGAGCCTACCTGGCCATTTTATCTTAAGTTTAACCTTTCGAAGACCATACATTTTCTGAAACGTCCATGATTCCTCTACGTTCTGTCAAAATATCAGGCCATGTTTAAAGTCTTGCAGTGAAATGCCGGGCTATGGAAAATACCTACTCTAAAGATAGCTCTGTCATCCCCCAGAAATTCCCTATTTATAGGTCATGCATCAAATCCTCCATATCCATATTAAAATACAACTAAATCAATCAAATTTGGGCTCAAAATAATCCTTATGCATTTAACCTCAATTATCAATTTAATTATTCCATTCCATTCAGTATTTGTCACAATACAACAAAGTGAAAGGAACTTTTTTCTTTAAAAGGGACTACTTTTGTATATGTTCTTAGCTCTGATTGGTTGAATTACTGGTTTGACACCTAAAGCACTTTACATCTTGTAACCACTACTAACAGAGATCTTTTTTTATTTACAAGTGTGTACACATAACACACTGCATAATAGAAAATAAGGGTAATAACAAAATTACCGAACTCCGAACAATCTAACAAAGGGAAAGTCAAAACTCATAAGTATATAAACAGACAAAATCAGTCAACATCCGGAAAACTGTGAAAACGTAATGACCCTGACTTGGTACAGGCATTTCTAAAGAAATGGTGGGTTGAATCAGATTTTAATGCGCCAAACCTCCCCCTTTCATTACGGCTCAAAGTTTCCGGCTGTCACTATAACAGTATTTACAACAATACTTGAACAAAACAGGTAAAATAGTTGTCAAATCAGCGCCAAATGTCAAAAACACTTTTACGTCACACATTGATAAAACAAATATTTTTGACATTTTTGTTGAAACCTTATCTTTATACATTTTCACTATATGAAAACCCATCGTTTATAATCTTTTCTGCAGAGACGGAATATATTTCGACAAGATCTTGGTATCGGAATATAAACTTTTTAAGAGATCGAATAAGGCGAATCTTTTTATAGCCCTGGTCCAGTAGCCTGTTTCTCAGATGAAGATGACGTTTCAGGAAATCAGAATAATTGCTACTGGCCCTTGCATAACGAATCAATTGCGAGATGTAAACACCATATGCAGGAGAAGCTGTTATTTTGCTGCACATATTTGGAAAATTTATGATCTTAAAATTGAAGTCGTCCCGTTTATCATAAATTTTAGTACTGATTTGACCACTGTCATCAAAGGAGTAGGTATGATAAGGGCAGAAATTGGCCTAAAAAATAGACAAATTTTAAATGAAACGTATAGCTTTCGTTGTTTCTTGATTCCCTTTGCTAATTTTGGGAGCAGCCAATATTCAATCTTAAAATAATAACTATGCACAATCTTGCATGCTCATACGTCATTTCTGCTGTACATAACATAAGAGGCAAAAGTCCTGTAATGTCAAAATATTTTGTATAGTCCCTTAGAGTTTGATATATACTGGTGAATTCAATAGTATTACCAGTATTGCTGGATGAAGAATACTGGAGATTCCATCATTGTGTGTTTTACAATACTAGTATTACCAGTATTGCTGGATGAAGAATACTGGAGCTTCCGGTTATTGTGCATAGATCAACGATTCTGGTATTCCAGTATTGTAAATGCACGATGCTGGTACATCCAGCATTGTATATATACGATACTGGATTTCCGGTATTGTAACATTACAATACTGGTATTTCTAGTATTGTACAGTGCTACAATACTGGTAATATTTACAATACTGGTATTTCTAGTATTATAAATATTATAATACTGGTAATACCAGTATTGTAAATATTACAATACTGGTAATACCAGTATCGCGGCCGGCTGCTTCATATCATCCCAACATTCTAACATGCGTCCTTCTTTCGCTTTGTAGACAAACGAGCGATTTATCGATGGTATAATGTCATTCGCACATGCGCGGGTGAATGTGACTGACTTTTCCATTGGCAGCATAAATTGTGTGAGACATTTTCCGCAAGCGTAAATTTAAATTATCGTATTCCAATCAAAGTATACTACCGTATTTGTACTCATAGACATATCAGAATAGAAATAAATCACGGAAGACAGAATGTGTATTGAGTTTTAACATGGTTTGGCGGATATTAGTAAATTTTATCTGCCAACCCATGTTAAAACTCCCAACACATTCTGGCCTCCATGATTTATTTGATAATTATGTGATAAAGTTGATCAGTAACTTGCGGCAGATCCGGTTTCCTCCACCAATAAAACTGATCATCACGATATGACTGAAATATTGTTCAAAGAGGCGTTAAACACCATCAGCCAAACCAAACCATCTAACCAATACATCAACTAAGTAATGAGAAAGCAATGCTTGTTACAATGATACATAAAAGAAAATGAATAAATCGCCCTCCCCCTCCCCCGATAAAAACTTAAAAAGAATGACAATGCGGTTTAGTGCTAGGAATATGTGCGTTCAACGTCATTAAAAATATTCCAATTACATCATGGACCACCATTGAGCACAGAAAAGACTAATTAGAATGTATGACACATAGCAGCTTTATTCCTATTTTTAAAGTGGCGTTAATACCATAACATTAACCTAATTTAACTCGGTTAATTCCAGTACTCGGAAAAGAGGGAGAGGCGTTAAGGTGCAAAATTGACCCCACATTATATTAAAAAATATTGCTCGACATAGAATAAAAACAATTTACTAATTTAATTGTTAGATAAACAAATTTTCAAAAAATATAACCTTCCGTGAAATTGGGTGCGTTATGACGTCATAATTAGACGGATAATGCTAAAAATGGACTACAAACTACATATTTAATGTACATTTTAGCTATTTTTTATAACTCCACAGTCTTCCACCAACACCAAATTGAGCAGCTGTTTTGAGTATAGATGGTTAATGATTATATCAAAATATTTTGTTGGTGGAGGATTGTGGAGGTTGTTAAATATTAATTTATTTATAACCGCAGCCAGACCCTTAAAATCAATAGTTTCACTCTTCTGATTGTATATATGAGACCATTATATACACAATCTGTACATTTCATGATTCATTTCAAGTAATGAAATTCATCAGTAAATAACTTATGTTTCTGTAAATAATTGTATTTATTTTAAATACAGTTTGTGTACATTGAAACCAAGAGAAAAACTCAGTGCATGCAATCCGGCGTCAATGCCATAAAAAGAACTGGGGACTATAAGTGCCATATATGGCCCCATATTTAATGAATCATTATCTTAGAAAATACTTGATTAAAATTTGATGTATTATAGACGAGATCATACTTTTGATGTTAAAACTTGCTTCCAACAAACTCGATACGTATTTGACGTCATTGTGACGTCATGAGCGTTATTTGTTTTCCGTATTTCGTGGAATTTTGCCCGCGATATTTGGACGGTTTTCGAAGAAATTAAGCACCAGTCGTGCACCAGAAAAATATTTTACCAGATTATTAAAATAAATAAAACACAAATACTGTTAAAGTATTTTTTTGGTTTCACGAGGTGTTAAATTTCTTGAAAATTTTTCAAATATTGCAAGCGCTTAGATGACGTTTTGATATTTGAGAAGCAATCTTTGCCGTAAAAAACGATGGTATGTCGGCACGTAACAGTTATATACAAATGTAAGATAAAAATAAAATAAACACCACTTCATCCAAAATAGTTTTTTTTCATAAGCCCCCAATGATTGATTATATATTTTCTTCCGGGATACTGAAATAGTTATTACTACAGGGATACGGAGGTAGCCGTTTAATGGTCTATCGATGCTACTTCTAAAATGAAGTAAAATAGCTTGATCCAAAAGGAGTAGATATGGGCACAATCCAACAGATAGCTCTCACATTATGACCCAAAGGTGTTTTATGTTATGCACTACATACACAAACGTTTGATCCATCATTTGTCCATTGGAGGTTAGGTGTTTAACACCACTTTCAAAAATATTTCATTTACTACTTTTGTGGCGGAAATTGGAGTACCCAGAGAAATCCACAAACCTGTCGCAAGTCACTGACAAACTTTATCACATAATGTTTTATCGAGTACACCTCGCCATGAATGGGGTTCAAACTCTCAACTTAAGTGGTGATAGGCAATGATTGCACAGGTAGTTGTAAATTCAACTACCATACGACCACGACGGCTCAAGTTCAGTTAAGATGAAAGGTAATTGTTTTATTGATATTGATGGAATTTATGATTATCACTGTTTATAAACTTTCTTTTCATATCAATCAATGAAAATAATTGGTTTGCTGAAAGTATGTTTTTTGTTGGGGTTCATTGGATGGAATTTGTATCTCATGTGAAGTTCCGTCGATTGCAGACACAACGTTAGGCATATCAGAACAATACCTTTTCTTTTGCCATCAGACTGGGATGGTTGGCCACTGAATTCACATCACATTTTCATAAATTATATAAAGTTTCCCCTTTTGCGTCCAAATTAAACTTTTAACTTCTATCAGTTCCATTCTCTTAAATCAACCTCCAATGGACAAATGATGGATCATAAGTTGGTGTATGTAGTGCATTGAAAATGCCTTCTGTCATGTGCATAAGTTATTGTTTGCATGATTGACAGACAATATTCATCATATTGTTTTCTAGCTTCTGAACTGTCGATCGAGAAAAAAAATATATTCTAGACAGGCAGCAAATAGCCAGTCAATGGGGTTTGCAATTAATATTTCGCATGCACAATAGCGACCTCACACCATAAGGTGTGGAAAATAGAAATATTCTTTTGTGGTTTAAATGCGTATTAACTGCATTACATGTAAATTGTATGATTCTGTTTGATAAAGTCCGTTAACTAGAACAGGAACAAAATGTTCACTTGAGTGAAATAGTATTGTAATAAAAGATCGTGAACGTGATGTACAAGTATTAAAGAATGTCCAGGTATATTTTAAATGAGGTTGAAACAAGTCACCATTTGATATTAATTCGGTTGTATTTCATTTTGACGATTCTAATTACGGAAGACGACCACAACCATATTGTTTTAGATTGGATTAAAATTATAGCTGTATAATAATGTATAATATCCTATTATTATTAGAATCCTAACATGACTGCGAATTTGACATAAATAAAATACCAATGGCTTTCACTAGGAAAACGCCGACTTTATGTGAAAGGGACACCAGACAGCTATGAGGAACGAATTTAATACATCCCTTAGAACGGGATGTAAAGGACACACTCCTTACACGTGAAAGACAACTTGCAGCAGATTCTGATAGCAACAGTTTATTAGGAGTGTTGTTGTTGGTTTGTCACAAAGCAAAATAATATCTACCATCTCCTCTTTTTCTAGTGACAATCAAAACAATCATACATAGACTCATGGCAGCGACAAACATTTTACCTACACGATTAATCATATGGTTGTAAACTTGTTCTCGTCATAAATATATATGAAATACTTGATTTTAAAACAATTATCTATCGACAACCACTTTCTATGGGATATCTGATTCCAAGGCTTGTTATCAGTTTATCAAAAAAACAAAAATAATACTCACAGGGTCCTTGCTAAAATCGTTACTCATTAAACATTTTGCTTCACACCATTTCCCAAAATGTTTCCATATTATAAGAAAAGCGGTCTTTAAATATTGGACATTTTTTTTTATAGATTTGTGATGGTTGTCCGTAAAAATGTACTGGAATATATCATCGCATTGGTTGTCGTTAAGAATAAAGTACGGTTAAAAAAGTGTTTAAACAAATTTCAAATGTGACAAAGTTCTATTGTCCAAATAAATCTATCTATTACTTCGTTAAGATTAATACCAAAATTTCGACCAGTTTTCGACGATCAATGTTAATAAGTTTCTGAATAGATGCCACAGGGACAGATCCAGGGGGTCCCACCCGGCGCCCCCCTCCCCCCCATAAAATATGTTTTTTTTGCGTAAAATCGTGATTTTTCACACGAAATACCCCAAACATTTTCGCGCCTCCCTCCGCTAAGCGCAATTGTTTTAAGTCCGCCCCCCTAACTTGAAATCCTGGATCCTCCCCTGATATTAACCTCAATATGTACATTATCAATGTCATAGCAGACGATGAATCCAAAATTGGTCTGTATGAGATTTAAGGTGACGAAAAAATGAATTACGAAAAACTACAATTTGAACGTGAAATAATAGATGTGGTACGTAGATCTTATATTTAAAGATGACATTTTTAGATCAGATTTCGTGAGATCATTCATGCAATTTCAGCATCATAATATAACCTCTGACAAATTAAGCGATAAAAATAATGAGAAATGTTATCACGTGAAACAAACCGTCGAAAACAGGAGACCGTCGAAAATGGGTGACGTTGTGACATTACTATTCGTTCACTTTAATTTCATAATACAGTTTCGGAACATGTTTTTATTCCTGAAATCATCCACATTGCATATTATGTCAAATTTATGCTGTGTTTATTGAGTTTTATTATGCTTTGTTTTTCTTTTTGTTTTTTTAATGATATGCATTATAATACAATGATACGTATGTTCTGTATAATGAAAAAAATGACGTTCATTGCTTTTCAGTACCTGAATTTGTCGATCCGCTGTGAGGAATTAGATACACATATTAAGTAACTGTATTTATTTCTGAAAAGCACATATTGTGAATACATTTTGGAGAAAATTTTATTGACATCTGAGGTGGGGCCGATTTTGGCCCTTATAGCTCCCAGTCCTTTGCATATAAAAGTCAGTGCTGTTTAACTTCAATACAAAGAGGAACGACATTATGTTTACTGTGAGCTTGCATATATAGTATTATGTAATTACCAAAAAGTGTGGGAGCGAAAACAATTATGGTTGATGTGACATAACGTGACGGTAGAGTTCACACTTCAGAAAAGAATCACTTTGAAAAGGACAATATTATACAATGCAACAACACCCCTTCTTTCCACCAATATTTGACAATAAATATAATTAAATATCTTACTAAATGAAAAAAGCTATTTTGGTTATATAAAACAACACAACTTTCCTCTTGTCAAACTACCCAAAGTATTTCCCTATCCTTTAAAGAGGAAGTAAATACCCCCTTTATTTGGTATATCTTCAAAAGGAGACCCGTAGAGGGATTTATAGCACAACTTGATCTTCTTTTTCCTCTTATCAGCGTATGCAAACTTCTAAATATTTAAGGACACAAATCGCGAAAATGCAAGTGCAATGTTCAATCGTGGAATAAGTTTGAATTAAGCAAGGTTTAGGAACAAATTACACATTTTAATGTACTCTTAAAATTAACCTTAAAGTAGCATAGTGTGAGGATTTATACCGATACGATGGGGAGCCGATAGATAAAGCCACTTGGTCAAGCCCTAACCCTAACACCAAGACCTAATCCTAACCCTAACCCTAACTCTAACCCTAACCCTAATCCTAGTAACCATAAACCTAACCCTAGTAACCCTAAGCCTAACCCTAGCTCTAACCCTAACCCTTGCTCTAACCCTAACCCTAGCCCTAACCCTAACCGTAGGTAAAAAAAAAGTATTTATTATTAGATAATAGGTTTAATAGACTCTTATATGAATGCGACACAATTCTTTTCAAATATCTGTAAAATCAATCAAAGTAAATAAAAACCACATGTGCTTATAATACAATAAAGGAGTAGGTATGATAAGGGCATAAATTGGCCTAAAAAATAGACAAATTATAAATGAAACGTATAGCTTTCGTTGTTTCTTGATTTTACAAGACCTTTACCCCAACTACTATTTTGGTAACAATTTTCCATATTTGCACGTGCGATGACGTCACACTAGTCAATGAAAAGTCTATCGTTTCGTGAAAATATATGAAATCTAACAAGAAATGTGTATTTAATGTCAATTTTCAGTATAACCACAAGCAGGTACCAACGGCATATTTTAGTATGATGTTTAATATACATAAACACATATCTCATTTAATTTTTGTGTTGGTACCCTAGTGTGGAGAGTATGAAATATGCAATAAAGAAATAATTTTAAGGTCGATTTCTCGTCAGCGGCCATTTTTTATTGACCGTTTTCATCCGTAATAAACAGAAATAGAAATCGACCTTTTAATCTCATCCAAAATAAAGTTGGTTATCGTAGTTGTTTTGCTACGGGAGTAAAACTTGAACAGTTTTCATGAAACAGTTTTGACGTTAAATAAATTTTGGAGGTGATTTACTGCCGACCTGATTGTGCATTGAGTCCGACGTGTTTTTTTTCTAACCCTCAGTGGAATTTCATGTGTTACTATACTAAAGTATACTTTAATATTATCCCCACAATTCACAAGAAAGTACAGAAAACAAAACAAGCAACCAAAAAGAAAATTAGTACGTCAGATTATCTTAGAAATTAATTCATTGGACATGCAAACACATCGGAACTTTCTATTTTTAGTAGTCCCTTTACTTTTTATTATTATTTTATTTTCTTTAACAAATATATTTTATTTGGCTCTTTCGCAAAGTGAATTCCCGATGAATAATTGTATTAACGTAAATTTAATTTATATAGTATAGTATTATTACGTGATGTTTTTCATATTGGCCTAGTTATAGTTCCGAGGCCTGCTGTATTGGCCTGAGGCGCAGCCGAATGCCAATACAGCAGACCGAGGACCTTTAACTAGGCCAATATGAAAAATATCATGTAATGATAATGTAGTGAATCGTGGGGGATGGGGGCCGAGGGGTTCCGAAGAGCACCCATGATGCACGAGAAAACTGACCACGCTGACCAGAACTTACCTGAATCCAAAGCCACACAGACGTAGATATATTATCGAGAATAAGAAAGACGAAAGAGTTACCAGCAAAAGCTAGTAATAGTAAGTAGTACCAATTACTATATTGGCGCTGCGACTAAAAGTCGAATTCTATTCGCGAGGAAGGTTATTAAATTAACCAAAAGTGATTTTTAAATAAAATCACAACTCCGCCATTTATTTTTGAATTTTTTTTTAGGGGCGAATTTTTTTCTTTGGTTTCAGCTTTGCCTGGCTAATAGATCCTGGTATTTTCAGGGGAAATTGTCCGTTAGGAAATTTCAAGGGAAAATATGTAGGTAGGTTTGGCAGACAAAGTTGGAAATCGTTAAATTTTTTGCCCGTTCAAAGAAGTACCCCTTTCCCACCCACGTGTAGACCCCACCACGTGTAAAAAAAAAAAAAAAAAAAAAAAAATAAAATTGTTTTTTGTTTTTTTCTAATGTTGTAGAGCTGATAGGATAATATGAAGCAGCCGGCCGCGATACTGGTATTACCAGTATTGTAATATTTACAATACTAGTATTACCAGTATTATAATATTCACAATACTGGTATTACCAGTATTGTAATATTTGCAATACTGGTATTTCCAGTATTGTGAATATTATAATACTGGTAATACTAGTATTGTAAATATTACAATACTGGTAATACCAGTATCGCGGCCGGCTGCTTCATATTATGATTTTGGCCCTTATAGCTCCCAGTCCTTTGCATATAAAAGTCAGTGCTGTTTAACTTCAATACAAAGAGGAACGACATTATGTTTACTGTGAGCTTGCATATATAGTATTATGTAATTACCAAAAAGTGTGGGAGCGAAAACAATTATGGTTGATGTGACATAACGTGACGGTAGAGTTCACACTTCAGAAAAGAATCACTTTGAAAAGGACAATATTATACAATGCAACAACACCCCTTCTTTCCACCAATATTTGACAATAAATATAATTAAATATCTTACTAAATGAAAAAAGCTATTTTGGTTATATAAAACAACACAACTTTCCTCTTGTCAAACTACCCAAAGTATTTCCCTATCCTTTAAAGAGGAAGTAAATACCCCCTTTATTTGGTATATCTTCAAAAGGAGACCCGTAGAGGGATTTATAGCACAACTTGATCTTCTTTTTCCTCTTATCAGCGTATGCAAACTTCTAAATATTTAAGGACACAAATCGCGAAAATGCAAGTGCAATGTTCAATCGTGGAATAAGTTTGAATTAAGCAAGGTTTAGGAACAAATTACACATTTTAATGTACTCTTAAAATTAACCTTAAAGTAGCATAGTGTGAGGATTTATACCGATACGATGGGGAGCCGATAGATAAAGCCACTTGGTCAAGCCCTAACCCTAACACCAAGACCTAATCCTAACCCTAACCCTAACTCTAACCCTAACCCTAATCCTAGTAACCATAAACCTAACCCTAGTAACCCTAAGCCTAACCCTAGCTCTAACCCTAACCCTTGCTCTAACCCTAACCCTAGCCCTAACCCTAACCGTAGGTAAAAAAAAAGTATTTATTATTAGATAATAGGTTTAATAGACTCTTATATGAATGCGACACAATTCTTTTCAAATATCTGTAAAATCAATCAAAGTAAATAAAAACCACATGTGCTTATAATACAATAAAGGAGTAGGTATGATAAGGGCATAAATTGGCCTAAAAAATAGACAAATTATAAATGAAACGTATAGCTTTCGTTGTTTCTTGATTTTACAAGACCTTTACCCCAACTACTATTTTGGTAACAATTTTCCATATTTGCACGTGCGATGACGTCACACTAGTCAATGAAAAGTCTATCGTTTCGTGAAAATATATGAAATCTAACAAGAAATGTGTATTTAATGTCAATTTTCAGTATAACCACAAGCAGGTACCAACGGCATATTTTAGTATGATGTTTAATATACATAAACACATATCTCATTTAATTTTTGTGTTGGTACCCTAGTGTGGAGAGTATGAAATATGCAATAAAGAAATAATTTTAAGGTCGATTTCTCGTCAGCGGCCATTTTTTATTGACCGTTTTCATCCGTAATAAACAGAAATAGAAATCGACCTTTTAATCTCATCCAAAATAAAGTTGGTTATCGTAGTTGTTTTGCTACGGGAGTAAAACTTGAACAGTTTTCATGAAACAGTTTTGACGTTAAATAAATTTTGGAGGTGATTTACTGCCGACCTGATTGTGCATTGAGTCCGACGTGTTTTTTTTCTAACCCTCAGTGGAATTTCATGTGTTACTATACTAAAGTATACTTTAATATTATCCCCACAATTCACAAGAAAGTACAGAAAACAAAACAAGCAACCAAAAAGAAAATTAGTACGTCAGATTATCTTAGAAATTAATTCATTGGACATGCAAACACATCGGAACTTTCTATTTTTAGTAGTCCCTTTACTTTTTATTATTATTTTATTTTCTTTAACAAATATATTTTATTTGGCTCTTTCGCAAAGTGAATTCCCGATGAATAATTGTATTAACGTAAATTTAATTTATATAGTATAGTATTATTACGTGATGTTTTTCATATTGGCCTAGTTATAGTTCCGAGGCCTGCTGTATTGGCCTGAGGCGCAGCCGAATGCCAATACAGCAGACCGAGGACCTTTAACTAGGCCAATATGAAAAATATCATGTAATGATAATGTAGTGAATCGTGGGGGATGGGGGCCGAGGGGTTCCGAAGAGCACCCATGATGCACGAGAAAACTGACCACGCTGACCAGAACTTACCTGAATCCAAAGCCACACAGACGTAGATATATTATCGAGAATAAGAAAGACGAAAGAGTTACCAGCAAAAGCTAGTAATAGTAAGTAGTACCAATTACTATATTGGCGCTGCGACTAAAAGTCGAATTCTATTCGCGAGGAAGGTTATTAAATTAACCAAAAGTGATTTTTAAATAAAATCACAACTCCGCCATTTATTTTTGAATTTTTTTTTAGGGGCGAATTTTTTTCTTTGGTTTCAGCTTTGCCTGGCTAATAGATCCTGGTATTTTCAGGGGAAATTGTCCGTTAGGAAATTTCAAGGGAAAATATGTAGGTAGGTTTGGCAGACAAAGTTGGAAATCGTTAAATTTTTTGCCCGTTCAAAGAAGTACCCCTTTCCCACCCACGTGTAGACCCCACCACGTGTAAAAAAAAAAAAAAAAAAAAAAAAATAAAATTGTTTTTTGTTTTTTTCTAATGTTGTAGAGCTGATAGGATAATATGAAGCAGCCGGCCGCGATACTGGTATTACCAGTATTGTAATATTTACAATACTAGTATTACCAGTATTATAATATTCACAATACTGGAAATACCAGTATTGCAAATATTACAATACTGGTAATACCAGTATTGTAACACTGTACAATACTAGAAATACCAGTATTGTAATGTTACAATACTGGTAATACCAGTATCGTACATATACAATACTGGATGTACCAGTATCGTGCATTTACAATACTGGAATACCAGAATCGTTGATCTATACACAATACCGGAAGCTCCAGTATTCTTCATCCAACAATACTGGTAATACTAGTATTGTAAAACACACGATACTGGAAGCTCCAGTATTCTTCATCCAACAATACTGGTAATACTAGTATTGTAAAGCACACAATACTGGAAACTCTAGTATTCTTCATCCAGCAATACTGGTAATACTAGTATTGTAAAACACACAATACTGGAAGCTCCAGTATTCTTCATCCAGCAATACTAGTAATACTAGTATTGTAAAACACACAATGCTGGAAACTCTAGTATCTGGCAATTTGATACGAGTGGACAGAGCCTAATTCTAACTGTAAATCACAGCTCATTGTATTTACCGTTAGTATTAGGCTCCGCCCAGTCATGTCAAATTACCTTACCAATATATATCAAACTCTAAGGGACCATACAAAATATTTTGACATTACAGGGCTTTTGCCTCTTATGTTATGTACAGCAGAAATGACGTATGAGTATGAATTATATTAAATTCTTAAATAGTATAATGTAGACATAAAAACTCGGGTTAACCGGAATTCTACCTAATCTTCCAATATCTGCAATACTGGTATAACCAGTATTTTCCAGAATCTTCCAGTATCTGCAATACTGGTATTACCAGTATCTTCCAGAATCTTCCAGTATCTGCAATACTGGTATTACCAGTATTTTCCAGAATCTTCCAGTATCTGCAATACTGGTATTACCAGTATTTCACAGAATCTTCCGGTATCTACAATACTCATATTTTGGCAATGACCAGTATCTTCTAGTATTGCAGATACTGGAAAATTCTGGAATATACTGGGATACTAGTATTTACCAGTATCTGTACCAGTATTGCAGATACTGGAAGATACTGGTAAAATACTGGTATTACCAGTATTGTGTACCAGTATTGTAGTACCAGTATCGCGGCCGGCTGCTTCATATTATCCGAGCTGATAGGACCTGGTATTTTCAGGGGAAATTGTCCGTTAGGAAATTTCAAGGGAAGATACGCAGGTAGGATTGGCAAACAAGATTGGAAATCTTTAGATTTTTTTCCCCCCGTGATAAGACAATATCCCTTTCCCACTCACGTGTAAACCCCAAACCGGAAGCAGCTTGTTTCTAGAAGCCATCTTTAAAAAAAGAGCTGGTTAAAAATAAGTTGTAAGTCCGGTGCCCCAAATAATTTTTTTTGTTTTTTTTTGTTTGACATTATCGATTTTAAACAAAAGTAGACAAAAGCGGCCCAGTGTAAAAATCTGGTCCGTTATAAATTTAACATACACGCATACACCACAGAATAAAGAGCCACGTGTTTTTGTTGTTTACTTTTATTAACAATGCCGCGTGTTTTCATTAACAATTGTTCCATCGAGGAGCTGATGTCAGTACCAGGGATAGGGGCAAAAGTGGCCGATAAAATTTTGGAATTAAGGGAGGCTAAGGGCGATCTGGAATTGGATGACCTAAATCAGGTTCCATATCTTAGGATAACACAACCGTTACTGGATAGTTTGGATTTTACCTCTTTTGAAAATAAAGAGGGAATGGGATCCCCATATGATCGACATAGAGAAAGGGTTAGGAGTGTAGACAAGTTAATAGGGAAGTGGGATGGGGCAGGACAGGGC
Organism: Bathymodiolus brooksi; assembly: GCA_963680875.1. Lineage (NCBI taxonomy): Eukaryota > Metazoa > Mollusca > Bivalvia > Mytilida > Modiolidae > Bathymodiolus > Bathymodiolus brooksi. The sequence goes on from OY804584.1 coordinate 67,365,105, forward strand.
CAAGTTAAAGGAAGGGGGAAGGAAATGGGTTCATTTGATAAAGCCCCGTTAACAGGGGAAAGATCATATTATAATAAACAGGAAAGGGATTGGTGGCAACAGGCCAATTTATCCGAGAGATTGGATGATGATTATAGTGAGATGGAAAGTACTTTCATGGGAAGACAAACCCCAGGGGGAGTTAAATATACATCAGCTCCGGGACAAAATCCGCCGCCATCAGTTCGTCGATCGCGACGGGACGATTTGGATTGGGATTCGAGCAGCGATGAGAGGGATCGGGCGTATATGCAAAACGTGCATATAAGAGACTCGGATATTCGTGCGGGTTTTGCGTTCCCTAGAGAACCAGGCCTTTTTCATAGTGGGGTTTTAGCCAGTGAGGGGCTGAAGTAAGAGTGCCAAACATACGAACTGTAGCCCCGGCTAATAGAGAAAGTGTTTGGAAAGACAGGGGGGTCGCTATTCCCCTCCGAGGAACACCGGAGAGGGGTGGAGTAGGGAAAATACTAATCCCTTGTTGAGGGAAAGTAGAGGTAGAACAAGACATACCCTAGGAAGGGAAAATGAAGTCCCTAGAATGGTTCAACGTAGAGATGAGTATGATAGGGAAAGGGAAAGGGGACATTACCGCCCAAGTGGGGAAGACATTGAAGGCCCAGGAGGAAGAAACCCATCGATTCCTAGGGTACCGAGTAGTGGGAACAGGCCTGGGTGTCCCCCCAGAAGAGACCCCGAAAATCCTAGCAGGTATGCAAGAAGGGAGGAGTATGAAGGGGAGAGAGGTCAAAGGGGAAGGGGGAAGAGTGTTAGTTTGCCGATGTCCCTAAAGTTTGATGGGAAATCAAATTGGAAAGCATTCTACGCTAAATTTTCCCGATACGCGGAAGTTAGTGAGTGGACGGAAGGGGAATGCAGGGACCAGTTATGCTGGTGCCTGGATGGGAAAGCAAGTGAATATTATGCCCTCCTGGTTGAGCGGAACCAGGAAATGGTATATATGGACCTAATACGGAAATTAGAGAAACGGTTTGGTTTCCGTGAACTCCCCGAAACAGCCCAGGTCCAATTTAATAATGCCCGTCAGACTCCGGATGAACTCCTGGAGGACTGGGCGGATCGGGTCTTGTCCCTAGCCACTAGGGCATTTAGAGATTTGCCCGAAACTCACATGTATAAACAAGCAGTGGTGAGGCTATGCCAAGGGGCAGCAGATAAAGAGGCCGGGAGTTATGCCTCTAATATCCGACCTAAAAACATAGAGGAGGCTATTGACAGAATGAGGTGGTTCCAGCATAACTCTCAAGCTATATATGGGACCACCCTTGGGCGAAATCCTCGAAGGGAGGTTAAACAAGTATCTCCGGGGCCTCGCTACGAAGGAGAAGCCAGGGTGTGCGCAATAGGGACTGATCGAGTTGCAGATAAGGGTTTGGAGAGAAAAATGGGGGAAGTACTGTCAGCACAGGGGAAGGAAATGAGTGAGATAAAGTCCAACATAGCGGCACTTTCCACTCAAATGGCAGCCATTATGGAGGAGGTGAAGAGAAATCGAATAGATAGGTATAGGGCACAATCAAGAAGTCCATTCCCAAGAAAGGGGGACAAACAGGGATGCTTCCACTGTGAGGTCATGGGACACTTGAAGAGGGAGTGCCCAAAGTTGGAGTCTCCGTCAGGGGAGAAACGAGTGTCATCTCAGGAGAATAAGGAGGCTTTAAACTCCAAAGGGGCAACTCGCGAGGCTTGAGTCAACCCCATATTGCCAATATACATGGTCTCAAAGAAGTAAAAGAGGGGGGAGAAGTAGAGATGGAGGAAATATGGAATATGGAGGAGGGGAATCAGCAGGATAGTCTCCTACGGGTAAATAGGGAAGTGAGGGACCCTCCGGAGGAACGGGTAAAATTTGAAGGTGCGAGTCAGGGGTACGAGTTCTCAAGTGAGGAGTCAGAAGGAGAGGAAACCAATCGGGAAGTAGAGGACGACCCTCCGGATTCTAGTAGTCCGGAGGGACGGGTAAAAGTTGAAGGTGCGAGTCAAGGGTACGAGTTCCCAAGTGAGGAGTCAGAAGGAGAAGAAAACAATAGGGAAGTCAGGGACGACCCTCCGGATTCTAGTAGTCCGGAGGGACGGGTAAAATTTGAAGGTGCAAGTCAAGGGTACGAGTTCTCAAGTGAGGAGTCAGAAGGAGAAGAAAACAATAGGGAAGTCAGGGACCACCCTCTGGAGTCTAGTAGTCCGGAGGGACGGGTCAAATCTGAAGGTGCGAGTCGGGATAATGAGTCCTCAAGTGAGGAGTCAATAGGGGAGGAAAACAATAGGGATAAGAGGGACACGGACGAGTCCATAGAGGAGAAAAAGGGGGGGAGAGGATAATATAGGGACTTGTGTTACGGACGAGGAAGAGGACGGAGCAGTAACGGTGCTCAAGCTGTCCAATGGGGTAATGTTTAGGGTACCAGTAGAGGTACAAGGCATGCAGTTACAAGCGGTAGTAGATACAGCAGCACAGGTAACACTGGTGTCCGAGGAATTCTACAAATCATTGGACCCTGCCCCACCCATCCGTAAGGAAGTGGTTATGAACACCGCAGGGAAGGGAATGCAGATGAATGGGTATATTGCTGGCCCTTTTCAAGTAGTCCTAGGGACACATCTATTCACAGTAGAAATTTACGTGGCCCCAATAGAGGAGGATATGTTACTGGGTTTAGACTTTTTAGAGGCTAATGGGGTGTCCCTACATCTCAAAGAAAAGGAACTACAGATCGCAGGGGATGTTATACCCATGAGTTTGGGAACAGGAAGCCCTTTAGTCAATGAGAAAGAGGCGGGGGTGTTCCTAGCCAAGGGGTGTAAGGTACCCCCTAATTCAGTCATGAGAGTTGGGGCACAGCTGAGTGAGTCTATGGCAGGGGAGTATATAGTAAAGGCAGCCACCAAGGGTGAGCTATTAATACCTCGAACATTGCACAATGGGGGTGATAACCCAGTGCTTTGTCTGATTAACATATCCGATCACTATGTAGAAGTGGAGAAGGGGGAAGTTTTGGCCTATGCAGAAGAGGTGTGTTCGAACGTAGAGACTATCGGAGTACAAAAGGTAGAAGTTGCGGAAAAGGGGGGTCCAGAGAATGGAAAAAGGGAAATTCCCGAGCATTTGACTAATCTCTTTGATAAATCCAAAGGGGAGCTGAATGAGCAGGAGCAGACACAGCTTAGTGAGTTATTATGCGAGTTTGAAGATGTGTTTGCTAAAAGTGAGTTTGACTTAATACAATCCAGCATGGGATTGATACTAGGACCAATCGCCCAGTTAAGCAAAGAATCAGGCGTACCCCATTAGGGTTTGCAGGAGAAGAAGAGGCCCAATTAAAGAAAATGTTGAGTGCGGGGGTGATCCGGCCATCAGTGTCTGAGTGGGCATCGGCTCCGGTTCTTATCCGGAAACGATGTGGGTCAGTACGGTGGTGTGTGGATTACAGGGCCTTAAATGCTCTCACCATTAAGGATGTGTTCCCATTACCCCTAGTGGACGAGTGTCTTGACACTTTAGCCGGAAATGTATGGTATTCCAAACTGGATGCCAATTCAGCATATTGGCAGGTGAAAATCAAACCTGAAGACTGCTCCAAAACGGCATTTATCACTAAATACGGGTTGTTTGAGTTCGCTAGAATGGCTTTTGGGTTATGTAACTCAGCAGCCACTTATACGAGAGTCATCAACCTGGTGCTGAGGGGTTTGAATTGGAAAGTGGTTCTGGCTTTCCTGGACGATATCCTGGTCTTGGGGAAGGATTTCGAGGGGCACTTGGCAAACCTAAGGGCTGTATTGGTTAGGTTTAGGGAGTATGGGCTAAAATTGAAGCCCAAAAAATGTGAACTATTTCAAAAGGAAGTGGAGTTCCTGGGTAGAGTAGTGGGACCTAGAGGAATATACATTGGGCCAGGATATATAAAAGATATAAAAAACTGGCCAAGGCCTAAGAATAAAAAGGAGGTGGAGAGGTTTTTGGGGTTCACCAATTACCATAGGGCCTTTATTGAAGAATATACTCAAATGGAGTTTCCCCTTCAGGCCCTAACAGGGAAACGTACATATCAATGGGGAGATGAACAGGAAAGGGCGTTTGAGGAGTTGAGGGATGCAATGGTGAGAGCACCAGTTCTAGCCCTGCCTAACGTGACTGATCCCTTTATACTGGATACGGATGCATCCGATAAATCGGTGGGGACTGAATTGATTCAAATACAAGAGGGGGAAGAGAGGGCAGTAGCGTACGGGAGTCTTACCTTGACTCCGGAGCAACAAAAATACTGCACCACTCGAAAGGAATTATTAGCAACTATTAGGTTCTCTCGACAGTTTAGGCATTACTTGTTGGGTAGGCATTTCACGGTCAGGACAGACCATATAGTCTGACCTGGCTGATGAATTTTAAGGAGCCACAGGGGCAACTGGCTAGATGGTTAGAAGAACTGAGTCAGTTCAATATGGAAATCCAGCATAGGCCTGGGAAGAATCATACGAATGCAGATGCCTTGTCAAGGATCCCTGGGGGGAACCATGTTCAGACTTCAATCTAAGAGTGAAAGTACAGGATTTGCCATGTGGGGGGTGTCCCTACTGTACTAGGGCCCATTTAAACTGGTCCGGTTTTGATCAGGATGTAGATGACGTGGTTCCCTTGGCAAATAAACCTTGGGGTCAACCCGTGAGTAAGGGTCAAGACCAGGAGGAAGAAGAAATGGGACCTAGGGTGGCTAAGATCTGGGTCTCTACAGGGGAAGTGGGAAATAGACTTAGATGGGAAAGTATCAAGGGAGTCCAAATAGTTCGAGAGGCATTAGTTTTCAAGGCCCAGGTGAGGACGAAATGAAGGAACAGCAACGGGTGGACCCCGAATTAGCCTGGGTGGTCAGGTGGAGGGAGACAGGGGAGGAGCCCACTGAAGGAGAATTGTTTATAGGGGACTCTAGAAGCAAATATTATTGGATAAACAGGGAAGTTTTTGTCTTGGAAAAAGGGGTCCTGTGGAGAGAAGGGGATGAGGGGAAGTCAGCAAGGAGGGTGGTCCCAAAGATGTATAGGGAACAAATTGTGAAGCTTTGTCACGATCCCCCCTCAGCTGGACATCAGGGCATAGAGAGGACAATCGAGAAAGTGAAGTCTAGGTATTATTGGAGGGGGATAAGTAAAGATGTGTCGGCTTACGTGAAAGGGTGTATGGAGTGTAACCAAAATAAGAAGGCAACGGTCTCAGCTAGACACCCAATGTTATCCTATCATTCAGGATCGCCAATGGAACGGGTCCATTTAGACTTCATTGGGCCCCTGCCTCGCACTGAGAGAGGAAATGAACACATCTTGATGATGGTTGACCAATTTACCAAGTGGGTAGAGTGCATCCCCTTGCCTTCCCAGAGTGCAGAGGAAACGGCAAGAGCCGCAGTGAATCAGTTCTTTTCTATATTTGGGTGCCCATTCCAAGTATTCACTGATCAGGGGAGGAATTTTGAGTCCTCTCTGTTCAGGGAAATGTGTGAATTACTTCACATACATAAATCGAGAACTACCCCTTATCGTCCCTCGGCGAACGGACAAGTAGAGCGATACAATCGTACACTGATGGCGGCGGTGCGGTGTTTAATTGGAAAAAATCAGCGGAGCTGGGATAAATACTTACCGCAGTTGGCAGGGGCATTAAGGTCCTCGGTAAATAGAAGCACAGGGTACACACCCAATATGATGATGTTGGGTAGGGAGATTGGGTTGCCTGCGGAACTAATGTTCGGGAGTCCGGGGAACACCGGACAGCCCGAAGGGGACCAATACGTAGGGGAGTTGCAAACAGCTATTGAAGGGGCCCACAGGGTAGTTAGGGAAACTCTCAAACAATCCCAAAAACGAATGAAGAGAGATTATGATGTCAAGGTGAGGGTCAGGGAGTTAAAACTGGGGGATTTGGTGTATCAGTTGGACACTGCTACAGTTAAGGGAAAAACTCGAAAATTGAGTCCCTCGTGGAAAGGCCCCGGAGTGGTAATTGAAAAGTTGACCCCCTATCTCTATAAAATAAAGTTAAAGCGGGTGATAATCACCGCTAACCACGATAGGTTGAAGTTATGTCATGACCGCGAGGTTCCAGAGTGGGCCCAAAAACTGAGTTAACAAATGATTAAGGGGACAGGATATACCAAGGAGAAGGGGGGCGTCAAAGATCAACGGGGGTATAGAGCTAAGCTTTATTGTGTTTGTCAAAAGCCATACACTGGGGAGTTCATGATTAGGTGCGATGAGTGCAAAGAATGGTATCATGGTGATTGTGTAAGGATAACACAGGAAGAGGCAAAGGCCATGGGAGATTTTGTCTGCTCGGGGTGTCACAGGCATCCCCGGGAGAAGGTATAGTGCAGAGGGGGAAATATTGGGGAAGCAGGGGGCATAATGACAGTGTTTGAGGGAAAAGGGGAAGGTAAGGTCCACCCATCGCGACATATATTTATTATTTAATAATACTTGGGGGGGGGGAGAATATTATGGATAATGACGATAAGGGGGTTTTTAATCAGAATAGATAGTGGGTGCATTGTGGGTGTAGGGGGTGACACAGAGTCTGGTGACTTCTAGAAACGCTGTCCCATGGATATCGGAAGCTTAGGGCTTGTGGAGGCTTTATCCGCCTCTTGTGAGCCCTAGGGTAATTTTTGGATTAGTCATTACATCCAGGATGGCCCCTTGTTTCTGGGGGTTTCTCAGTGGCTGCAGTCCGGGGTCCTTTAAGATAAAACGGGGAAGAGTGTAGTGAATCGTGGGGGATGGGGGCCGAGGGGTTCCGAAGAGCACCCATGATGCACGAGAAAATTGACCACGCTAACCAGAACTTACCTGAATCCAAAGCCACACAGACGTAGATATATTATCGAGCATAAGAAAGACGAAAGAGTTACCAGCAAAAGCTAGTAATAGTAAGTAGTACCAATTACTATAATACCTTTATTAATTAACCAGTCCAATATCTCTCGGGATTTTTCCTTGCAATTGTCGAAATGTCTAGCGGATTCCGATCTAGTTATTGGACTGACTGGAATTGGGCCAATACGGAAAATATCCGTATTGGACTGGTTTTTGCCGTATTGGCACAATGAAAGTTTTTATATTGTATTGACAGATTTGATCATATAACAGTGGGGAAGCCACGCACAGATTCCGTACCTCCAACAATGCAAAGTCAAATCCCGAAATCAAGGGACGTAACTCTATTTTTTTTAGACATGACGCTTTACAAGTGAGCGGCCATGCATTGTTTACGTCGACACCCCATGTGTTTTTACTGAATATCTTCATAAATAAAACTGAAAGACGTATTCATTTTTATTGAATCCATTTTTTAAATAAAATTGTAACGTGACTGACGCGTGAATACGTGTATTTATGATATCGTTTGCTTGAAATCAACGTTGGAACTCGGGATACCACTGCTGATGAAATGTTTAAAAAAATAATGGCGCTAAAAATAGACTCTTTAACTAAGTGGAACAATTGCATCCCATTGGCTGTTTATTAATAAATTTGGTAAAAATAGCTAGAATCACGTATTAGAGTATGGATTATTTGCATATTTCCCCATCATTCGTCACTAGAATTCCATATTTGGATGTAAACAAGAAGCACTATATTTCGAGATTCTAACCAAATATTTCTGTTTTTTTTCATAGATTGATCGATCTATTAGGATGAAAATGTGACTGTTTCTGTTTAAACACGAAAGAACCACTTGACCAATCATAGTCACACATATATAGAGTCATTTTATTCCATTTTTAACAACAAATCTTTCATTTTCGTTGACTCCTTCCATGGCATTTATGGACATGTCAAAATATTGACATAATTAATAAATACATTTTAGAAATAAAAAGGTCTAGCATTATAATGTATGATCTTGTCATGCAGAGAATGGTGAAAGATTATTCTAAATTCACTCTAGATTAACATGGCATAGCATAAGGCTACATATTTAGTACATGTCAAGCATTTACACCCCCCCTTTTTTTTCATTTTCAGGCTGTTTTCCTGAAATACTTATTGATGTGTGTACATGCTACTTTTCAGTGCCAATGGTATTGACAACCTCCAGTTTTAGTTAGTTTTAGATCATTGTAGGTATATATATGTATATACAGACTGGACATGGGATGTTTATTTTTTTTTAACAAGAGTCTGAAGATACCAAAGGGGCAAAGTTACAGATTCTATTAAATAAAATGGATGTTTATTTTCTGTTAGTTTCAGATTCTATGAGTATAAATGCAAAGTTTCCTGTGATGTTTATTGGTTGAATATTTGAATAAATAAAAATAAGAATATATGATAAGTCTTATATATATATTCATACAGGTTTGAAAATCAATATATAAATATATATATATGGTTTTTTTTCTTCTAAACTAAAATATCCATGAAGTAAAAAAAATGGACCAGCTTTCCAATTATTTTTAAAGTACATCATCAAACAAATGCCATGAGTTTTCAAGACACCTTGTGTCATAAATTATAAGAAAGTCATTCAGAAAAGAACTTTTTGATTGTGTAATTTGTGTAATTTGTGAAACTTCATCTGAAAGTCAAAAGGTTTATTTCAATTTCAATTGAAAACCAGGACTTGTCTTAAACATTTCAAGAATGAATTAAATTTCTGTAAAGAATTTGGCTCAGAAGATAACTTATATTGTGGTACATATTGTTATAACAGTTGTAACACATTTTCTAGGTCAGAAAGTGGAGCTGAAACAAGATCTCAAACTTTTCAATTTCTTATAGATATATTGAACCAGAACCAAGTTGTTGAACAAGTTTCTACAGACATTTAGACCTGTATACACTCCAACATGTTGTTGAATTTGTTATTCATGCTTTTTTTTTAGATGAAAAGGTACTTATGTTGCCTGTTGTTTATGAGAAATATAATTATCTTTTATCTATGAATATTAATGCCGAAATTTATAAATTTTCTTTTACAGAAAAGAATTTTTCAAAATGTGCCCATTTATTAACTTTTTTTCCAGTCATTGGAACAAATAAAATAATTTTTTTAACTTCAATTTTAAACAATATTAACCAATACTTGGTTATTTTGCCAACAGAAAACATATTCATTCTATTCTAGTCTTTTAATTTACTTAGTGAAATTTGGAATTCTGGTTTGTCCTTTCATGTGAATGCAAGTATTTTGTATGTGTCTTAAAATTATGTGAATGGTAGTCATTCAATATGCTCTTTTATGTGAATGCTAGTTATTCTGTATGTGTCTTTTATGTGAATGCTAGTCATTTTGTGTCTGTCTTTTATGTGAATGCTATAGTCATTCTGTTTGTGAATGTCATGGTGGAAAAATTATTGCAATCTAAGTATCCATATTTGTAAATGCTGGTAATTTTGTGAATGTCCTGGAGAAAGAATTATTGCAAACTAAGTACCCATATTTGTAAATGCTGGTCATTTTGTGAATGTCCTGGAGAAAGAATTATTGCAACCTAAGTACTCATATTTGTAAATGCTGGTCATTTTGTGAATGTCAAGGGGAAAGAATTGTTACAACTTGACCAGCCATATATGTTATAAAAGCTAGTTTGTAGTTGTGTCAAACACATGAATATTCCAAATACATTGATATTTACATTGTGAGATAAACATGAAACTTGGTAGCTTTCATTCAGATAATAAAATTTCCTAATTTCAAGAAAAATATTTGCTTACACTGATCTTTTTTTAATTTGCCTTGATATAATAGGAAGGGTTAAGATATCTGAATACAATTTTTTATGCCCCTTTCTGTCTCGAGGTTACACTTTTTTTTAGATTTTTTTTACATCTTTTTTTTTTTATAATATTTTCATATTTTTTCAATTCGCTTAATTTTTGTTTACATGCCTTTATTTTTTCCACACATTTATTTCTTTCTATTTATCTTGTACCTGTTGTATTGAAATTAAAATAAATTGAAATTATTAATTGTTGTACATTCCCTGTGCAAGTCTAGTATCATAGACGATTTTTTTTTTTAATTTAAAGTGATAATAAATAGTAATTCCCCAGTCTAAATTACAAAATGCACAATGTCTAAAACAATATTGCAATACAAATAATTCAATTAAACTGAAAAATACCGTATTAATACAAGAAAATTAAAAAAAAACATAGACACCCCTTTCCCAAATGAAATAATACTCTTTCGGATGTATGCTTAGGTGTCGTTTATTGTTGATGTTAAGAAACACCACCGATGTGTTCCGAAAGACAATGAATTTCGATGTTTGGCAAATGGTCGATCCGATCAAGGTGGGTGTAGGGCTAAGTGGAACAATTGCATCCCACAAGACATTGACACTAGTTGTTGGTATGACAATGATCCTAGATGATTTCCTCAGGCAATGTATGTTACAGAAAGCCATCATATTGTTTTAATTAAATTTTCTCTTTTAAATAGAACCACCTTGACATTTGTTTTGAAATTGAGTCCACTTCAAGTAGCAAAATTCGATGTTTGTACACAATATAAATAAAAACTGAAGTGATACAATAAATTTCTATTTATCCATAGACATCTTCCGTATATTTTAATTGATTTCAAGCATACATATTTATTGTAAACCGACGTATTTTAAGCGAAGGGTTGAACGTCATTTTTTTTTATCAAAAATGAAGTGAAAGGCACGTGACTGGGACTTGACTTTGGAGCTCTCCTGTCACGCTGGCTGTCCTACTGAAAGGCTAATAAATCAAAGTTAATTAATAAAACTTAATATTAACGTTGCGGTGGCGTAATTGTTTAGCACACATGATTGCCGATAACAACATCGTGAGATCAATATTTTATTCTTACTTATTTCAATAAAGTATGGAAAAACAAACAATATATTTGATAATTCATAATTCATCTAATACAGTACATATAACGATATAACGTGCATGTTTTAACATAGTACACGGATGTCAGGTTTGATTTACATATTCGGTGTTTTGTTTACAATGGTCCTTTTGTTATCCTTACTAACAATGTCATTGATATAGTCTATCGTTTATGAGTCAGTGCTAAATGTGTAGTATTACTTGCAATTTTAGTGGTATGATTTTACTTTAATGGGCCATGACCGATAATACAGCATTACCAAGCATTCTATTTATATAATCTATCACGTTTTACTTTTCTCAACAAAAAAAATTTGAAGATACCGTAAATATAAATTACCGTCTTCCAATCAAAGTATACCACCGTAGTTGTACTCTTAGACATATCAGAATCGAAATAAATCATGGAAGCCAGAATGTGTTTTGAGTTTTAACATGGATTGGCTGATATTACTAAATTGTATCCCTCGCTTCTGGCTCGGGATAAAATACTATTCTCTGATGTGCTCGTTTCAAGTAGAATTTTGATTGGCTAAAAGGGTACTTTTAAAACTTCAGGGAAGCCGTGCGGTGACAGAAAATCAATAATCGCTCTCACCTATGTGCTGTCCATTTATAATGTGTACAGGTATCGCTCTCTGTGATCTTTGTCCAAAGATACACGTATTTATGTTTTTCCTATAATAAGGACATACTTATTAATGTTGGAACATTCAGATAAAAATGTTATCAGTCTCTAGATGTTATATATCCCGTTTTAAATATTATCCCTATTATCGCCAATCCATGTTAAAACTCCCAACACATTCTGGCTTCCATGATTTATTTCTTAATTATTCAACATGGATTACATCCTCTCTTGCCGCTGTAGCGCTGCTTTACCATGTTATGCAGTTGACTTGGTTCCTTTGACATTCTAATTACTGAGAATAATTTCCTCTCATGATTTAAAAAATAAAAAGATCAACATTTGGTTATAAAAAGATTTAAAAAAAGCAATTTACAGAGCTCAGCATTGACGAGTTTCTGCGGTTGCTAGGGATAATATTTGGTTACTAGGGACATTGTAAGGTTTAGGGAATTCTTATAATATATACTGGTTAGTAAATGATAAGATGTCTCTAGATCTGCTAAGGTGCTGTTGTAGAATTTTTTTTCTTGATTAAATAAAAGGTCCATGAAGATATACAGGAAAATACTGTGCATAGGGAAACCTGTTGCTATGGACGGGGCATAACTATGAATACAAATATCAAAATGTATTTTTGAAATATGAAACATTTGTAGTGTGTATAGCTTGACAAAAATGTACCGCTTAATCAAATATCAAGTCAAAAGATCGTAGTTGTCAAAATTCAACCATTAATTGCAATAATATAGGCTAATTTAATGTTTACAAAACCGTTGCTAGGGTGACAAAACTACACAAAAATACTATATGCTACCAGAGAATTGGAATATTATTTTTAGAGTGTACATACACAGAACATAACATTTTGTCGAAAAGACTATGCAAGATATGTAAAATAAAACCACCATATTTGAATTTCCAATGATTATTTGGACCCTCCTCCATTTACGTTGCTAAGCAACAAAGGACAAAGTGAAATCATAAAAAAAAATATTTTTCTTACCTTTCAATGATTGTGTTTAATATTATATCTATATAAACAGTTTCTGAGATTGGGCCAAAATCTACCCTTATCATACCCACTCCTTTACCACAAATTAATATTATTCTCAACTGTATGATATTTAATTTAGAGTGTATCATTTGTATTAGAAATTATAAGATATGATTCACATTAAGTTTAAATATTCTTGATTATAAAATTATCTTAGTGCATTTTCAATTTTTTCCAATGTAAGGGAAGTTAATCTTGTGTATCCAATACATAATGGAAGTTGTCACAAACAACAAATGATCAATAATGACAAGTTAAATCATGGGAAACCGCAGTTACAATTATGAATTGATTCCTTAAATGAAATGTTTCTTTCTATGTGGACAGCCCATGAACAATGAAATATTACTTTTATACTTTTAAAAACCCGACGGGAAGAAGGGCATCAGTTCGTGAATTTATTACCAGACAGACATGCAAAATTTGTGATTATACAGTGGATTACATGTGTCCTACCAAAACTAGCAAATCTCCTCATGCATTCGCAATGTGCTCTATCAGAACCGATCTCCTCAAGCAGGAAAACGAGAAAATTGACAGCTTGTAGATTTATCTAGACTTCAATTTACTTCTGACGAATCGGAATTTATCCCCGATTACATTTAGACTCCCATGATGAAAAAATATTGAAAATTTAACTTGCATCTTTGTCAAGAACAACTTAGAAATGTAAGAGTGTCACAATTTTCGTCATGTTTTTCGTGGAACGATTGATTTTGCGAGAGTTACACTTCATATACAAGAATAAACTATACATGTTTCTAATCGTGAAAGCATTCGCCACAGCATAGCATTCTCTGATTTTGCAATATTCGAGCAGTAAGAAAGAAAATTTCAATTTTTGACATGTACATACCTTGCGAAGCGTCTTCGTGAACTCTCCTCCACCAAAACCGGAAGTTATCCTCACGAATTTCTTTGCAGAACCAATTGTTCTGCTTGTGCCGATTACCAGCCGTGACTACATGTTCATAGCTTCTAGTAATTTTAAATTTAAAGTTTCAAAATTAGATAATTGAAAGGGTAAAGGGGTTTATGGTGTTTAACACTATTTTCAACAATATTTCAGCTATTTCGTGGCTTTAGGTTAAAAATATGTCAACAATCCACACAAGTTATTAAAAATTTCTAATTAAGGCTAAAAATAAATCTTAAAATTTTTGCTATTTATTGAAACGTTCATACCACTTAAATTAAGTGTTGATAAATTATCAACCAAGGATAACTCATGAAAGCCTTTCAGCTTATTTCCATTTGGGACCTTTACAAATTATGTATTTATAAGTGACATCTTTATAATTATATAACAGTTCCATCTAAACATTTTGGCATCTTTGAAATAGAATACATGTATGATTGGAGGTGTCTAAGCGTAGAAAGAGCGCGTGAATGCAATTTGTGTGGGGTAGGGAGGGGGTGGGGGGCATGATTTGACCATCATCACTGTAACATCTATTAAAATAATTTGGATCAATAACATTTTTGAACTTTACACTGAATTAATAAACAAAAGGCTCTCGCATAAATTAAACCATTACATGGTGTCAATAAAAAAAGATTATTCCAATTCAAAATAATTACTATTTATACGAAATGATATTTTTTTCCCAATACCCCACTGGTACATTTCATCATGTATGTATGAAACCGTATATTGGCTTTAACAGGTTCCAAAACGTGCATAATGATGGGATTTTGAGTGGATGGTTAGCAGCCAGAATGACTTGAACTTTCAAATGCCTATTTTTCAGAAATATTACCAACATGTGTGCTACAATCTGACTTCACGATTTATAGTAAATGCATGACACCTTTATATGGACAAGATTGAATATTTTTCTTTAAGTTGTTCAGCAACGAAAGAAGTTCGTGACAAATTCTAGACACCAACTCTTAATATATTTGGAATTCCAACATATGTAGAATTGTTGTACATACTTCTAGGACGTGAACAGAATTTAACGACAAATTGTCCAAATATAGAAGACATGTAAATACGTTTATAACCATTTGTGCCAAATATGTGCGCGATATTTGTCTCACACGATGATTAATTGGGTAAATGTTTTAAACTTTTTTTCTCTCTTTAAAAACTGTCTAGTATATATAACTCCAGTTTTATAATTTATTATTGAAAATTGTTATTTATATATCTCTTTACAAGAGGTTAAGCATTCCCTCTAACATAGTTAAGTTAAATAATGCGGTCATTCAAGTGTTATTTATATATCTCTGTACAAGAGGTTAAGCATTCCCTCTAACATAGTTAAGTTAAATAATGCGGTCATTCAAGTGTTATTTATATATCTCTGTACAAGAGGTTAAGCATTCCCTCTAACATAGTTAAGTTAAATAATGCGGTCATTCAAGTGTTATTTATATATCTCTGTACAAGAGGTTAAGCATTCCCTCTAACATAGTTAAGTTAAATAATGCGGTCATTCAAGTGTTATTTATATATCTCTGTACAACAGGTTAAGCATTCCCTCTAACATAGTTAAGTTAAATAATGCGTTCATTCAAGTGTTATTTATATATCTCTGTACAAGAGGTTAAGCATTCCCTCTAACATAGTTAAGTTAAATAATGCGGTCATTCAAGTGTTATTTATATATCTCTGTACAAGAGGTTAAGCATTCCCTCTAACATAGTTAAGTTAAATAATGCGGTCATTCAAGTGTTATTTATATATCTCTGTACAAGAGGTTAAGCATTCCCTCTAACATAGTTAAGTTAAATAATGCGGTCATTCAAGTGTTATTTATATATCTCTGTACAAGAGGTTAAGCATTCCCTCTAACATAGTTAAGTTAAATAATGCGGTCATGCAAGTGTTATTTATATATCTCTGTACAAGAGGTTAAGCATTCCCTCTAACATAGTTAAGTTAAATAATGCGGTCATTCAAGTGTTATTTATATATCTCTGTACAAGAGGTTAAGCATTCCCTCTAACATAGTTAAGTTAAATAATGCGGTCATTCAAGTGTTATTTATATATCTCTGTAAAAGAGGTTAAGCATTCCCTCTAACATAGTTAAGTTAAATAATGCGGTCATTCAAGTGTTATTTATATATCTCTGTACAAGAGGTTAAGCATTCCCTCTAACATAGTTAAGTTAAATAATGCGGTCATTCAAGTGTTATTTATATATCTCTGTACAAGAGGTTAAGCATTCCCTCTAACATAGTTAAGTTAAATAATGCGGTCATTCAAGTGTTATTTATATATCTCTGTACAACAGGTTAAGCATTCCCTCTAACATAGTTAAGTTAAATAATGCGGTCATTCAAGTGTTATTTATATATCTCTGTACAAGAGGTTAAGCATTCCCTCTAACATAGTTAAGTTAAATAATGCGGTCATTCAAGTGTTATTTATATATCTCTGTACAAGAGGTTAAGCATTCCCTCTAACATAGTTAAGTTAAATAATGCGGTCATTCAAGTGTTATTTATATATCTCTGTACAAGAGGTTAAGCATTCCCTCTAACATAGATAAGTTAAATAATGCGGTCATTCAAGTGTTATCCACATGCGAATATAATGCAAGGCATCACATAAAGCTCAGTGAGCATAAATAATGCTTTAATCTTAAACAATATGTAGTATAATATACCGGTATTTGATCCATCGGTGGTGTAATGGTAAGCGTGCTCGCCTCGAATGCGGTAGATCGTGGGTTCAAGCCCCGGTCGGATTGAACCAAAGACTATAAAATTGGTATTTGTTGCTTCTCCGCTAAGCACGCAACATTAAGGAGAAAGAGCAAAAACTGGTTGACTCGTAATCAGGATGATGTGTCCGATTGGGGCGACATGGTCTACCCGCGGACTGTTGTTTCAGTGAACAAGCACTATAAAAAGAAATCCAACTAACGGTGTTGGTCTTGTACAAAGCGGACCTCATCATTATCTCATTGAAAATTAACTTGTTCTCGCCATGTACAGGGCATCGTAAGACATAATAGGGAAACAATAAGACTTTTGAACCAAAACCTAATTTCGTCATCTGTACACAAGTTACAGAATACTTTTCAACAACGTGTTAATATGATCTGAAAAACGTTTTGAAAAATAAGATCCTTGATTTAATAAGTTAGCAGTCGAATACGACGACGTTGTAAAAAAAAGTTTGAATACAAACTCGAGTGTAATGTATGAGTTGTGAAATATAATCTCCGTACGCGGGAGCGGGTGGTACATTGTTATCAAAGGATGAAAATTTAACATGACAAAATATTAAAATGGTCTATTTTGTCTTGTAACATGAATGCATTCTTTTCTTTTGATCTTTTTATGGTTTATTTACCAGAATGTAAGCAACAGCAAAGAACTATGAAGTAATACTCGCAGATACGAGATATTACACACTTTATCTAGTTTTGTTACTCTCAGAGAGCCGTGCAACAATCAACGACAGAGATGTGATACACTCGTTGTAACTTCGGCTGATTCCGTACCTTCATGGAGAGAAGCGGACTCACCCGAGGATTGCCGATTGTGATATTGAATGGCTTATGAAAGAAATTTTACGTTTTAATATTGAAATAGTATTTTTTTATGATTAAGTAAATGAAGCTCTCCATCCTACCCCTACTTTGTATATAGATATGTAAATAATTATTTTTAATATTTTTTAATATTTTAAAGTAATTTAAGTTTTAACATTAAAATAATTAATTATAGTATAAGTAGGGATTTACTCCACTGCTGTAGGTGCTCCTATTCACAGGAGGAAAATACAAAGAAGAAGAAGAAGAAGAAGGCTTCATGCTACTAATCATTTATACCACGGTTTTCCGAGTTAAACGGCTAAACAATCTCACGCTTCATTTAACCGTTTAACTGAGAAAACTGTGCTATAAATATTACATAGAGTTTGGTAGAAAGTTTGCCATTGGTGTCTTTGATGTTAATGTGAGGAAATGAGACAGGGGAAGCTGTCTGTGTTGTTTTCTTTATCTAAAGTTCTTCGGTGTGTCTTTATTGTGAAAAAAACAACATTATCAGAGACACATGTGAAGGACAATTTAGACCTTAACGAAATTTCACAAACCCCATATTTATGAAGAAGTGTTTGAATTGAATCCAATTCAAAAATGTTTTCTTCGTAACAATGAAATTATTTTTAATTTCATTTATATATCAAAGCAAGCCTGTCATGAAACTTTTTATTAAAGGTATAATGTCGTTGAGTTTCAAACCACATCAGTGGTGTAATGGTTCGCGTGCTCGCCTAGGGTGCGGTAGATCGTAGGTTCGAACCCCGGTCGGGTCAAGCCAAAGACTATAAAATTGGTATTTGTAGCTTCTCCGCTAGCATGCAGCATTAAGGATAAAGAGAAAAGACTGGTTGGCTCGGAAGCAGAATAATGTGTCCGGTATATCCGCTGTCTGTTGTTTCAGTGAGCTAGCACTATAAAAATCCAACCAGCGTGTTGGTCTAGTACAAAGCGGACCTCATCATCATCTCATTGAAAATTAACTTGTTGTCGCCATGATATAGTTGAAAAATTGCTGAATTGGCGTTAAACAACAACCACTCGCTCACTCACTATGATGTCGTTGAGTTTGGTAATTTTTTGAAAGTGTTTATTTTTTTGCATTGAAAGTTAATATTTACCTTCAAAACATGAGCATAAAACGTGTATTTTCGTTGTTTTGTGTGTGCAGCTTGTCTCCCAGCATCATCAATTACGTATGTCCCAATTTCAGAACTACATGCGCAATGGCATTGATGTTTACACTTCAGCATGAGCTTAAACTCTCAAAGCTTCCTTCAATTCCATCCAACGGTCATGATGGTGGTCTATGTTAATTCTTGTTTTATCATAATTCGCCAAAGCTTCTTTCCTGTTTCTTTTTCTAGCAGTAATCAGTTAAAATTCTCGTACGACCGCGTGCAGGTTTTCCATCGGTAGCCATTTTTGTTGTACAGACAGGAATTTATATTCGAGATATGTTTTGATGAAAATAAAAGAGAATGGATTGACGTTTAACTTTAAATCTCGATAATAAGTGTTAATCTATGTTATAAATGAACTCCTTGTAAAATATATCTGGACAAACAATTCACCATGATTGTTTAATCAAGAAGTCAAGGTCAGAGTTAAATGTCGTTGTACAAAACTCAGAATATTATATTAATAAATTCACATAGGATATATAAATGTTTTAATTGTTTACAAACTAAAACAGATTGAACAGTTACTTAACAATAAATATAAAATGCTGAATAAGCATTACACATATTTACAAAACTTAAATGAAAGGACATATAAAACATTCCAGTAAGATCAAACCAACTGAGAGATATATACTCTATATGCAGGTGCTGCTGGAATGTTGCTACATATAAATGGAAAGTTCACAATGGGAAAATTGAAATCACTTCTTTTGTCATAAAGTTTCGTTTTTGTCATCAATGATTATTAAGATTAATGAGGTAAATGATGACCTACTTACTTTATACTGGATAACCATAGCTTGAAACAAATCCATATAGAGAAAGTTCCGGGAAAAACCACCGATCTGCCCACGACGGCATGAAAAAAACTGTGTGTATGCCCAAAAGGTCAAGATCGAGAATATGTCTATGTAGTGTTACGAGTGAATCATGAAGTTTTTAACCGCCAAATGTGGAAACTGTTAGTTCCCTTTCACAAAAATTAATTTTCAATAAAATATATTTTTTTTAACCTTAACTGGTGACCGAATGGACGTTCTTTCACACATATTGTCCACCACAATAAGCCATTTATTACACAGACAACACGGTAAGGGATTTCAGTTAAATGTCAACAATTTGATCAATGAAAGTACGCTGTCAACACCTTCATGATTCTCTTGTCAGACTACATAGACCTTTTCGACCCCTTTGATCATACACATAATTTTACATGCTCCTCCTATGTGATCTGTTGCAAATCGCTGACAAACTTTATCACATAATATTTCGAATATCAGTTAACTTATATGTTGTTCACACGCCATTACTACTTTATTAGGGTTAGGGTTTAGGTGTTTAACGCCACTTTCAACAATATTTCAGTTATATCGTGGCGGTCAATTTTATTCACCGTGTTGGAGGAAACCGGAGTACCCGGCGAAAACCAACAACCTGCCGCTAATCACTGACAAACTTTATCACATAATGTTGTATCAAGTACACCTCGCCATGAACTCACAACTTTAGTGGCGAAAAGCACTGATTGCATAGATAGTTGTAAATCCAACTACCATACGATCATGACCACGACGGTTCCCACAACTTTAATATGCCACACAGTAACGACCAAAATGGAAAGTAGAAAAGTTATTCAAAATATTTGAATCTTTGAAAAAATACCCGGATGTATGACGTACGTTGTCCATCATGGACCCAGCATCAAAAGGAAATGTTGTCGGAATGATTAGACAAATGACAACAGCTTTTTGAATATTATCGATGTAAATAGTACCATACAAATCCGTAGGGTACTTTGGTCTGGCTTTTATCATTCAGGTTCGTTGTTAAAATAGTATAAAAATGAGTTTTATTTTGTCAGATGGTTGAAAAATTTCCGCCATTATAAAGTTTTCGATAAAAAATACCCGTACGTTGTCACTCTGGATAAAGAAGCCAGAGACAGTAGAAGTGGGCTGTCAGACTATATAGTCAACTAGAAAATGGCCGCAGACTTCTTCCAAAAGCGCAGTGATGTTAGTGCAATGGTTGAGTGATATTACTGTGAACTCGATACAAACCATGAACGCATCTGTGAGATAGCATGGCCAGGAAAGAAAATAATAACTCTTCAGAGAAGATGTGAAATGACCAAAAACATTTCATATAATTCCTTTTTAATATGAAACAGGCACGGCCATGAATGCTCGCGAATCTGAAAATTATCTGGCAATTTCACGCTCATCCAGTGCATCAAAAAGTGTCGAGATTTTTTGGGCCGAGATATATCGGGGACGACTTTTTTTAGGGCCGAATCTAGTGTCATTCAATCTAGTCTGGTACTCGTGACCCCTCGGATTTTTTGTCGAGGGGTCACGAGTACCAGACTACATTCAATCGAACTGTCGTTCCTTACGAAATCTCAAAAGTTAACTTCCGCGTAGAAACAAAAATTCTTGTCAGTATGTCAGAAGAGATTTAATCAATTAAAAAATATCAATATAAGTAAAACAAGCTAACAAAATGACTTTTATTACACACGGGTTCCTGGTTTCAGTGGTATCCGACGTACGAGAGAGGGTACGAGACTTCAGGACCACCTTTGCGCTTTATGTTAAGAAGATCTTCATTACTTGAGTGTGTTAGGGAACGACCATTTAACTTGGGGAGGGGGGGGTTATGGTTTTTTTCTAAAAAAATATTCTGATTCCCAATGTTGCTGAAAAAAATATTCTGATTTTGGTGGAGGAAAACAAAAATAATCTGATTCAGAGTTTTTGTAATATAACCTAATGTTAAATCACAGGCGCTTGTGTAGAGTCAAAAATATGCTCGCTATGTACCTAAAATACCACAAGGCCGGACTCACTCCTACTACCCCTGTCACTTCAATCGCTATTTCCCCTGTTAAAATGTCGATAGGACGCAAATCGCTTACTAAGAAGGAGAGGCGTTAAGGTGCAAAATTGGCCCCACATTATATTAAAAAATAATGTTTGACATAGAATAAAAACAATTTACTAATTTAATTGTTATATAAAAAAAATTTCAAAAAATATATCTTTCCGTGAAATTGGGTGCGTTATGACGTCATAATGACATCATAATTAGACGGATAATGCTAAAAATGGACTATGAACGAAATATTTAATGTACATTTTATCTATTTTATATACCTCCACAGTCTTCCACCAACACTAAATTGAGCAGTTGTTTTGAGTATAGAGGGTTAATGATTATATCAAAATATTTTGTTGGTGGAGGATTGTGGAGGTTGTTAAATATTAATTTATTTATAACCTCAGCCAGACCCTTAAAATCAATATTTTCACTCTTCTGATTGTATATATGAGACCATTATATACACAATCTGTACATTTCATGATTCATTTCAAGTAATGAAATTCATCAGTAAATAACATATGTTTCTGTAAATAATTGTATTTATTTTAAATACAGTTTGTGTACATTGAAACCAGGAGAAAAACTCAGTGCATGCAATTCGCGTCAATGCCATAAAAAGAACTGGGGACTATAAGTGCCATATATGGCCCCATATTTAATGAATCATTATCTTAGAAAATACTTGATTAAAATCTGATGTGTTTTATATTATAGACGACATCATACTTTTGATGTTAAAACTTGTTTCCAACAAAATCGATACGTATTTGACGTCATTGTGACGTCATGAGCGTTATTTGTTTTCCGTATTTCGTGGAATTTTGCCCGCGATATTTCGACGGTTTTCGAAGAAATTAAGCACCTCCGCAGTCGTGCACCAGAAAAATATTTTACCAGATTATTAAAATAAATAAAACACAAATATTGTTAAAGTATTTTTTGGGTGGACGAGGTGTTAAATTTCTTGAAAAACGACGGGAAAATGTTCAAATATTCCAAGCGCTTAGATGAAGTTTTGATATTTGAGAAGCAATCTTTGCCGTAAAAAACGATGACCCCAGTATGTCGGCACGTAACAGTTATATACAAATGTAAGATAAAAATAAAATAAACACCACTTCATCCAAAATAGTTTTTTTTCATAAGCCCTCAATTATTGATTATATATTTTCTTCCGGGATACTGAGGTAGGTTTAATGGTCTATTGATGCTACTTCTAAATTGAAGTAAAATAGTTTGATCCAAAAGGAGTAGATATTTTTTTGGGCACAATCCAACAGATAGCTCTCACATTTTTAATTACAAGCTCCTTTTTCAAGGTGCTCTCCAAACCAAAGGACAAATACCCCGATTTTAAATATATAGATATTTTAAATTCCCAATTACAGTCATTTCAGTTAAAATTCACAGAGAGACTTGAAAACAGACTTTAAAGTAAGACTATTAAAGTTTGTTATCAAATAGAAAATTGACAGGGAGGAAGCGAATTGCTTTTGATAATAATGTGCATAAGATCGCAATATTCTCAGATGAGTTAGAAAATCACTGTCGTGTACCCGATAAGGAATGGTCATTTCAAGATGGCGGATTGTACATCATCAAAAAGGTAGGTGTGAAGATTTTGACTATTATCGTTCTTTATAGGTTATCTCAGTGTCTATGAGTTACACGTTTAGATAGGACAGTCTTTTTTCTACTTCACCATTAAGTCAGTAAAGCTTGATCCTTTTGTTTTTATCGTAAACTGCCTTCGGTAGTTGAACAATGCAGCGACAAAGATATAGAGGCGTAGAATCCAATTTATTTCACCAATTCCTACCGCCTAGTGACTTTTTATATTAATATGTTGATGCCAAAATTATTCAAACATGTGAATTGTCCAGCAAATTTTTCTTCAGCCTTTGACAAGCCTTGTATCCCTCTTAAAACGTCTATGAAAAGTTTGTTTATGTCACGGAATGGTCACGACAAAAACATGACAAAAATGTATAGGAAGGGTCTCATGTTTTGAGTGAAGGAATGGACTTTCAAGCCAAGGAATGGTCTTTTTTGTTTAGGAATGGTCTGATTGAACATATCGGATGTAAAGCAGGAGCAATGGCTTTGTCGTTCATCCAGTGTTCACACTCGCATAAAATCTTATTTTTCCTGTCTTACTACATTCACTGTCATATATTTCAATTGGTTTGTCAATATGACGACATACCATTCGCTTCTCTGATATACTGTAAGCGTACGTTCTTTGCGATGTGTAGAATGTCTGGGAACGTAAATACCCTAGTGTATTTTTACCTTGCAGTATGCACTAGTGTGTTTATTCCGTAAGGAAGAAATGCACTAGTGTATTTCTGTCGTGGAATTCCTACCTTAGTGCGTCTCAAGTGAAACTCCTCAACTACAGGCAGTTATGTATTGATTTTGTTTTAATTTTTGGTGCTTAGCGCCACTTTCAACAATATTTCAGCTATATCATGGTGACCAGTTTTAGTGGTGGAGGAAGTCGGAGTACCCGGAGAGAACCATCGACCATGGGCAAGCAACTAGTAAACTTTTATCACTTGCAGCTGCGAGTCGAGTGCACCCTTTTTTGTAATTTACAAAGCCGGGCGCGTATTGGTGATAGGCTTGTATGAATTGTTATATCCAACGACCTAACTCATTGAGCCACCCGGACCCCGGCAGTTATGTATAATACATCACCATTTCAGTACACACCACTTTTATTATTATTTTTTTCTTCTTTTCTTTTACTTTTTGGATCTTCGGTTTTCTTACCACTAAGTCTAGACCACTGTTAGGTTTATGTATTAGTTTTTTCGTACATAGGTGCTTCAGTTCACATATATTATTTTAATTTTCCTATGTTTAAAATCAGTACATGTATTTACTTCATGAAAACAAAAATATACGAGGTTACTTAAATCTTCAATAGATATATCGTGTATTTCTCATTTTTACAGGTTTACTGTGATGGATACATCTTTCCACGCCTCAGAGAATGATTTTATATGAGAGGACTGTGGAAAATGTCTGAAAAGTAGAAGTGGTCTCAGACGACACCGCCCGAGACAACATTTAAAACAAGAGATAAAATTTAAATGTACCACTGATTCTTGCACAGCAGCATGTTGTGAAAAGGGGGAGCTATTGGCCCATCAGACCAACCATGGTGAACAAAAACGTATCACATGTAATTACAGTAACCACAAACTGTCAGGGAATATCACAGAGCTCACGAGGCAGAGATTCTTCCACATGTTCAGAGAGGATTATATCTTCAGGACTACTCACATTTTTCTCTGGATCAAATGACTATAATTGTAATTGTTTGCAAATTGATAATAAAGATATAAAGAGTTGATTTCATAAAATGTATTTAAATAACAATGAATATTTCTTTTAACAAAAATATTTTTATGTAAAAAATGACTCCCTGTCAATATCACAAAGTATAAACCATTACAATATGTGTACAATTGCTGAAAGAGTTCTTAACCAAATTTACCCACATTAGTGTTAAATTCAAAAGATCTAAATTTTAATGTTTCATCCCGATAATTCTGGCAGCAGTGGTCCACTATGGCTTGGTGATTGGAAGTATCAAATTGGCAGTAGTAACACTTGTACCTATAGATAAAAGAAACATTGCATAATGAAATGGAAAAGATTATAACAATTTAATAGCAAATAAGGTATTTCGGGTATTTTAAGGCAAGATTGATCATATGAAATAAGAAGATTTACATTAAAGACCACAAACGGAAATGAACTTCAATAATATTATTAATAAGCATATCTTATATGATGGAGACCATTCCTAAACAAAAAAGACCATTCCTTGGCTTGAAAGTCCATTCCTTCACTCAAAACATGAGACCCTTCCTATACATTTTTGTCATGTTTTTGTCGTGACCATTCCGTGACATAAACAAACTTTTCATAGACGTTTTAAGAGGGATACAAGGCTTGTCAAAGGCTGAAGAAAAAATTGCTGGACAATTCACATGTTTGAATAATTTTGGCATCAACATATTAATATAAAAAGTCACTAGGCGGTAGGAATTGGTGAAATAAATTGGATTCTACGCCTCGATATCTTTGTCGCTGCATTGATCAACTACCGAAGGCAGTTTACGATAAAAACAAAAGGATCAAGCTTTACTGACTTAATGGTGAAGTAGAAAAAAGACTGTCCTATCTAAACGTGTAACTCATAGACACTAAGATAACCTATAAAGAACGATAATAGTCAAAATCTTCACACCTACCTTTTTGATGATTTACAATCCGCCATCTTGAAATGACCATTCCTTATCGGGTTCACGACAGTGAAAATGTAAAACAATTAAATATTAGCTTACAAAAGTTTGAAAGCGACAACATATAATTTGAAAAAAGTGTTCTGATTTACATAATAGTTTACAGGAAGATATATGTCTTAAGGGGGTTTTGCTAGCAAAAAACCAGAATCTGTCAAATCAACTTGACAGTCTGAAAGATACGAACAGTCGCCTTATAGATTATGTAAAATCAATAAATAAAAAAGTTGGAACCGTGAATAGTGAAAAAGAGTTTTCGGAAATTAC
Source organism: Bathymodiolus brooksi (assembly GCA_963680875.1). Lineage (NCBI taxonomy): Eukaryota > Metazoa > Mollusca > Bivalvia > Mytilida > Modiolidae > Bathymodiolus > Bathymodiolus brooksi. The sequence continues at coordinate 67,390,864 of OY804584.1, forward strand.
CGAAAATAACAAATCAAGGAAAATAAAAGAATTTAAATCGAAGGCTGAAACTGCGCTTTGGTTTGTAGAGACCTATGGCCTTGTACCCCAGTACTTAACATTAGAAAGTACTGATGGGCAGACTGTTAAAGTCGATTTCAATCCGTCGTCCAGCAAATCTTCATACCAAGATTTGCCTGAGGAAGAAAGACAAAAAATTAAAGATTTGTTATTTATTTTGGAAAAATTTAATGTTAGCGAGAGCGCTTATATGGTACTGACAGTATTTTGTGATGGGATACCACGAACATATCTGGTTTCATCAATGCCAGGAAGATATTAACAGTTTATATCATTTTGAAAGAATTCCGGGAAATATCCCTGGCGCATATGTTAGTCTAGAAAGCGAAATTATCCCGTACATCAAGTATCATGTAAATCCTGAAACAGACAAGATAAAAATTAAAATTTCGGGGGACGGGTCAAAAGTTAGTAGAATTTCAAACTTTGTCGTGTTGTCCTTTTCTGTAATTACCAATGATTTGACATTATCATCAAAAGATCAAAATGTTTTTTGCATTGTAAACTGCAAAGAAGATTATGATCATTTAAAACTTGCTTGCAAACCCATTTTTCAGAAAATAAACACATTATACGAAAAAGCAAGTATTGAAGTTGAGGGGAAACATTTTGATTTGGATATTTTGATGGGTGGTGATATGAAATTTTTGCAAATTGTGCTTGGGTTGGGTGGATCTCTATGTAATTATTCCTGTCCACGGTATAGGGTCCATAAAAACCACAAGAGGGCAGATAACATGTTATTGCCCTCGTAAAATGTTATTGCCCCGGAGGCAAATAACACGCTGCAAATTATGCTTTTATTACACATGTAAATTCGGCGTTATTTCAATAAAATATGTGATAAGATGCAGTAAACACTGAAACATAATTTTGAGATCATGGAGATAATTTAATTTAATTGTTATATAACAAATTTGAAAGTGAAGTTGTTTCTTTTTCAGTACATTGTTTAATGACATGATATGTGTATAACAGTTCCCATAATTGTGTGGGAAACAATATTGTTGTAGTATTATTGGTACTTATGACTTATGACCCAAAGGTGTTTTATGTTATGCACTACTTTTGATCCATCATTTGTCCATTGGAGGTTAGGTGTTTAACACCACTTTCAAAAATATTTCAGTTACTACTTTTGTGGCGGAAATTGGAGTACCCAGAGATATCCAGATCTGTCGCAAGTCACTGACAAACTTTATCACATAATGTTTTATTGAGTACACCTCGCCATGAATGGGGTTCAAACTCACAACTTAAGTGGTGATAGGCAACGATTGCACAGGTAGTTGTAAATTCAACTACAATACGACCACGACGGCTCAAGTTCAGTTAAGATGAAAGGTAATTGTTTTATTGATATTGATGGAATTTATGATTATCACTGTTTATAAACTTTCTTTTCATATCAATCAATGAAAAGAATTGGTTTGCCTAAAGTATGTTTTTTTTTGTTGGGGTTCATTCGATGGAATTTGTATCTCATGTGAAGTTTCGTCAATTGCAGACACAACGTTAGGCATATTAGAACAATACCTTTTCTTTTGCCACCAAACTGGGATGGTTGACCACTGAATTTTACGATTACACACTTTCTATAAGTCTACCCATGTTGAATTAAAAAATATGTCAACAGTTGAAACACTGACACCAAAGCATAAATAAATAAATATTGCACGGACCGTGCTATTTATCTTAGTGAATCTCATGATCATCGATGAGCTAAAACAATTGACGAAGGTGGTCCGTTGCTGAGCATGAGGAGTATAAATCTGGGGCTCTTAAATGCGTATTAACTGCATTACATGTAAACTGTATGATTCTGTTTGATAAAGTCCTTTAACTAGAACAGGAAAAAATGTACACTTGAGTGAACTAATGTTGTAATAAAAGATCGTGAACGTGATGTACAAGTATAAAAGAATGTCAAGGTATATTTTAAATGAGGTTGAAACAAGTCACCATTTGATTCGGTTGTATTTCATTTTGACGATTTAAATTACGGAAGACGATCACAACCATATTCTTTTTTTACAATTGCAACTCAGCTGGTTTTTTTTCATAACCTATAATAAAATGAACAAATATATAGCACACTGTCGGAACAGTTCCAGCATTCAATAGTGGTGATAGGCAACGATTGCACAGGTAGTTGTAAATTCAACTACCATACGACCACGACGGCTCAAGTTCAATTAAGATGAAAGGTAATTAAGTCTAGCCATGTTGAATTTAAAACTCTGTCAACAGTTGAAACACTGACACCAAAGCATAAATAAATAAATAAATAAATAAATAAATAAATAAATAAATATTGCACGGACCGTGCTATTTATCTTAGTGAATCTCATGATCATCGATGAGCTAAAACATTGACGAAGGTGGTCCGTTGTTGATCATGAGCAGTATAAAGCTGGGGCTCTTAAATGCGTATTAACTGCATTACATGTAAACTGTATGATTCTGTTTGATAAAGTCCTTTAACTAGAACAGGAAAAAATGTACACTTGAGTGAACTAATGTTGTAATAAAAGATCGTGAACGTGATGTACAAGTATAAAAGAATGTCAAGGTATATTTTAAATGAGGTTGAAACAAGTCACCATTTGATTCGGTTGTATTTCATCTTGACGATTTTAATTTTAATTACGGAAGACGATCACACCATATTTTTTTTAACAATTGCAACTCAGCTGGGTTTTTTTCATAACCTATAATAAAATGAAAAAATATATAGCACACTGTCGGAACAGTTCTAGCATTCAATAGAAAAATCGTAGAGATATGTAAATGACCCCTCCTGGCTTCGTCCCGGTACTTCAATAAAAAATGTCGCCGATAATGTATAAATAAACCTAAAAGGGGCTATTGTTTTACAATGGGACAGACAAGTTTTTGCAGAATGGAATCATTTATTTTTCTTTACATATGAAATCAGAAATGTTCCATTCAATATCCAGTTTTACATAACTATTATACTGTTTGATTTTCCTTAGTCTGATTATTTTTTTACTCCCAAGTCTGACAAAATTATTTATTTGTGCGAAAATTTAAATCAGAAATATTTAAATAAAAAAATGTTCTGTATCAATACAGATCTCGTAAACTCTAAAAATGAATTAAAAGCAGCAAAATAACTGATCAACAATTATTCTAAACAACTTTCTTTTCCCTCAAACTGTTAAATATCGAACAGGTTAATTTGATTGTAAATTACAATTAAAAATAATTTACTAGCAGACGACAAAAACCAACGAGTTACTTCCCTTACATAATGTACAATACGAATAAAAAACATCATGGATGTCCAATACGGAAAAAATACGGCTTCCGGTTGTACAATGCGGGAAAAATAATGTACGGTCACATGTCTTAAATGGGTGTTTTTGATTGGATTAAAGTTATAGCTGTATAATAATGTATAATAACCTATTATTATTAGAATCCTAATATGACTGCGAATTTGGCATAAATAAAATAACAAATGGCTTCCTCTAGGAAAACGCCGACTTTATGTGAAAGGGACACCAGACAGCTATGAGGAACAAATTTAATACATCCCTTAGCGCGGGATGTAAAGGACACACTCCTTATACGTAAAAGACAACTTACAGCAGATTCTGATAGCAACAGTTTATTAGGAGTGTTGTTGTTGGTTTGTCACAAAGCAAAATAATATTTACCATATCCTCTTTTTCTAGTGACAATCAAAGCAATCCTACATAGACTCATGGCAGCGACACACATTTTACCTACACGATTAATCATATGGTTGTAAACTTGTTCTCATCATAAATATATATGAAATACTTGATTGTATAACAATTATCGACAACCACTTTCTATGGGATATCTGATTCCAAGGCTTGTTATCAGTTTATCAAAAAAACAAAAATAATTCTCACAGGTTCCTAGCTAAAATCGTTGCACATTAAACATTTTGCTTCACACCATTTCCCAAAATATTTCCATATTATAGAAAAAAGCGATCTTTAAATATTGGACTTCTCTTAACCCGCACCTTGGCATTTTCTTTTATCGATTTGTGATGGTGGTCCGTAAAAATGTACTGGAATATATCATCGCATTGGTTTTCGTTAAGAATAAAGTACGGTTAAAAAAGTGTTTAAAAAAAATTCAAATATGACAAAGTTCTATTGTCCAAATAAACTTCTTTTAAGATTAATATCAAAATTTCGACCAGTTTTCGACGATCAATGTTAATAAGTTTCTGAATTGATATGACGATGAAACCAAAATTGGTCTGTATGAGATATATTTTTTAAAATGATTAAAGCTTTGTTAAGGTGACGAAAAAATTAATTACGAAAAACTACAATTTGAACGTGAAATAATAGATGTGGTACGTAGTTCTTACATTTAAAGATGACATTTTTAGATCAGATTTCTTGAGATCATACATGCAATTTCAGCATCATAATATAACCTCTGACAAATGAAGCGATCGAAATAATGAGAGATTTTATCACGTGAAACAAACCGTCGAAAACAGGAGACCGTCGAAAATGGGTGACGTTGCGACATTACTATTCGTTCACTTTAATTTCATAATACAGCTTCGGAACATGTTTTTATTCCTGAAATCAATCCACATTGCATATTAAGTCAAATTTATGCTTTGTTTATTGAGTTTTATTATGCTTTGCTTTTGTTTTTGTTTTTTTTAAAGATATGCATTATAATACAATGATACGTACGTTCTGTATTCTGAAAAAAATGACGTTCAGTGCTTTTCATTACCTGACTTTGTCAATCCGCTGTGAGGAATTAGATACACATATTAAATAACTGTATTTATTTCTGAAAAGCACATATTGTGAATACATTTTGGAGAAAATGTTATCGACATCTGAGGTGGGGCCGATTTTGGCCCTTATAGCTCCCAGTCCTTTGCGTAGTGAAATGATTTTTCTTCAAGGAAAACCCATTTTTTATATCTTCCTACCATCTACACCCCCATACTGACAGATAATCCTCAGATTTTGTTGACGATGGACACCTAAGTGGCAGCAAAGCGAAAGTAGGTCACGTGCGACATATTTCCGCCTTTCGGTCGTTCTCGGGTTTTATCATATATAATTACTAAACACTAGAAACATTACAAGGCGCCAAAGTATGACTGACAAAATGAATGAAAACTTCAGTGTTTTTGGTATGCAAATAATACTAAAAATAAGGCATAGGAAATAATTGTATTTAAAAAACATTATAATTATACAGTAACAATACTGATATATAATTACGTTTCCCGAACTTTTCTTTCTGAACTTCTCAGGTATGTTTCGTAAGGCAATGATAAAACCCGAGAACGACCGAAAGGCGGAAATATGTCGCACGTGACCTACTTTCGCTTTGCTGCCACTTAGGTGTCCATTGTCAACAAAATCTGAGGATTATCTGTCAGTATGGGGTGTAGATGGTAGGAAGATATACAAAACGGGTTTTCCTTGAAGAAAAATCATTTCACTACGCAAATTAGTAAGCGATTTGCGTCCTATCGACATTTTGACAGGGGAAATAGCGATTGAAGTGACAGGGGTAGTAGGAGTGAGTCCGGCCTTGTGGTATTTTAGGTACATAGCGAGCATATTTTTGACTCTACACAAGCGCCTGTGGTCAAATTCTGGAAAAAAAAATTCGGGCTTTGCACGACAAAAAAAAAAATATTCTACCTCTTGTGTTGTCAGAAAAAAAATTTCTGAACGAAACAAAAAACCATAACCCCCCCCCCCCCCCCCTTCAAGTTAAATGGTCGGTCCCTTAGTGTGTTACACGGAACGTGTTTACAATGCTTCGAATTTTTTTTAGCCATCAGTATGTGCAGCCATGTTTGTCAAAAAATCCTAGGTACACATTTTATACCAGAAAGAGCTCGCTGACGCTCGCATATTACAATTCATACTTCTTGCTAGCTACGTTAATCCTGTAAGTTGTGCCAGATTAATCATCATACCTGTAATCATTACTTTGAATTTTATTATGTATGCTTCTTAATTGAAAAATCAGGTATTCAATTTGAATATAAATTATACCTTATATTTTTTCCCCTTTATTGTCTTACTCTGCCTGTTAACAAATATCACCTTGGCACAGGCTTCCATATATATATAAAGTATGAATTAAATGTTGAGCAGGAACTGTTGACTTTTCCGGAGCACCCGAGTTCACCCCCGGTTTTTTAGTGGGGTTCGTATTGCTCAAACTTTAGATTTCTGTATAGTGTTTTGTAGATCAGTGTTATCCTTCTGTTCTTTTTGTTTTGGCCATTGTGTTGTTTGACTTAAGTATTTTCGATTTACGGCTTCTACTAATCCTTTGGTATTTTCAAGCTTTTGTTAACACAATTCGGAGTACAATCAACTATTTGAAACCTTGAATAAAACGAAAAAAGAAAATGAAAATATCACACCGTCAGCACAGTTTGCAAATCCAATCAGAAAATTGAAGAAACCGAGACAAAATTCATAACCCTATTACACATATAAATGTATACGTTTCATTTTATTTTATATATTTATCTTGAATAAGGAAAGTCTGAATATCCCAAAGAGGACCATAAACAGAAACAGAAAATTATACAACTCGAACAGATACAACGAAAAAAGGAAAAACGAAACCATACGAGTCGGAAGACACCCCTCTAATTGTAATTAAAAATAATACTTAAGTTTATTGTCATTATCCAAGACTATTCGGGGCAGTAAAAAAATAGACAAATAATAAACAATAAGCTTTTATTGATTGTTTTGTTTGGCAAATGTACAAATTGTACGGCCACGGCTTGGAGATAATGGGCCGCCGGCAAATGTCAATGGCAGGCCCGAAATATATACACATAACCATTATAATATTCCAACAAATCATAATGTTCATATAAACCATATCCACATTATCCATGAAAATATCAAAATGCTGGCCCTGGGAACAGAAGCTCAGCCTATAAACAAATCCATTAAAATAACACAACATAATATGAATACTTTGTGTCGCTATTTACGCTTTCCTCCAGCTGTGACGATAGGTTTCACTTAGGGGAAGGACTCTATCTGAAAAATAAAATAACAACAGCAGAAAAACGAACAAAACTTCTTATTATAGACAGATAATTGGTGAGGGTGGGTGGGGAATTTTAAAAACACTTTTCCCCTTGATCGGATTTTTTTGTGACCTTAGTTGCAGATTCAGAAAGGAAGTACGACGTCACAGCAAATTGTCACGTAACACCCTTCAAATTAAAGCGGGATAACTCTTACTCAAATCTGTGAACCATGAAATATTTGCGGGGAAAGATTGCCCGATTTCGCTGTGGATAACGGGATTTATTCCTCATATGAATAAAACCTATTATTCATAGAATGGTCTCATTAACCACAAAGACAAAATAAAAATAAAAATCAAATAAAACTATTACAAAAAATCGTTATATCAGAAAAAACAGATTCTAATTAAAAAGTGAATGACTTCTTCTATACCCTGGGGATGGTTTATTTTGAATTCAACATAGACACGTATAAACATTTATTGTTTAAATACAAAATAGATAGAAAAACATTTCGAACGTGCAACAACAATAGCTACTATAAGGATCTACAATACATTCATTGTTACTGTTGGAAGAAGAATACTGCATGTTCGTATCTAATTCATTTATATAAATTTGGACCCGGTAGACAAAAATACATGTAACAAAAGGTTGACAAACAATAGTGTGCTTATTAATAATTTCCTTTGAGTAACTAGGGGGTATTAAATGCTACTTTGGTGGACGTTCTCATTGTCTGAGTATTTATTTTGTTATGATAGTTTTTATGTTATATCGTTATTTTCATCTGTGCGGATTTTCACCTTTCTAAGAAAAGCTTGAAGATAACAAAGTGGTCATCAGAAACTGTAAATCTACGATAACAAAGTGGTCATCAGAAACCGTAAATCTAAGATAACAAAGTGGTCATCAGAAACCGTAAATCTAAGATAACAAAGTGGTCATCAGAAACCGTAAATCTAAGATTACAAAGTGGTCATCAGAAACCGTAAATCTACGATAACAAAGTGGTCATCAGAAACCGTAAATCTAAGATAACAAAGTGGTCATCAGAAACCGTAAATCTAAGATAACAAAGTGGTCATCAGAAACCGTAAATATAAGATAACAAAGTGGTCATCAGAAACCGTAAATCTAAAATAACAAAGTGGTCATCAGAAACCGTAAATCTAAGATAACAAAGTGGTCATCAGAAACCGTAAATCTAAGATAACAAAGTGATCATCAGAAACCGTAAATCTAAGATAACAAAGTGGTCATCAGAAACCGTAAATCTAAGATAACAAAGTGCTCATCAGAAACTGTAAATCTAAGATAATAAAGTGGTCATCAGAAACCGTAAATCTAAAATAACAAAGTGGTCATCAGAAATCGTAAATCTAAGATAACAAAGTGGTCGTCAGAAACCGTAAATCTAAGATAACAAAGTGGTCATCAGAAACCGTAAATCTAAGATAACAAAGTGGTCATCAGAAGCCGTCGTAAATCTAAGATAACAAAGTGGTCATCAGAAACCGTAAATCTAAGATTACAAAGTGGTCATCAGAAACCGTAAATCTAAGATAACAAAGTGGTCGTCAGAAACCGTAAATCTAAGATAACAAAGTGCTCATCAGAAACCGTAAATCTAAGATAACAAAGTGGTCATCAGAAGCCGTAAATCTAAGATAACAAAGTGGTCATCAGAAACCGTAAATCTAAGATAACAAAGTGGTCATCAGAAACCGTAAGTCTAAGATAACAAAGTGGTCATCAGAAACCGTAAATCTAAGATAACAAAGTGGTCATCAGAAACGTAAATCTAAGATAACAAAGTGGTCATCAGAAACCGTAAATCTAAGATATCAAAGTGGTCATCAGAAACCGTAAATCTAAGATAACAAAGTGGTCATCAGAAACCGTAAATCTAAGATAACAAAGTGGTCATCAGAAACCGTAAATCTAAGATAACAAAGTGGTCATCAGAAACCGTAAATCTAAGATAACAAAATGGTCATCAGAAACCGTAAATCTAAGATAACAAAGTGGTCATCAGAAACCGTAAATCTAAGATAACAAAGTGGTCATCAGAAGCCGTCGTAAATCTAAGATAACAAAGTGCTCATCAGAAACCGTAAATCTAAGATAACAAAGTGGTCATCAGAAGCCGTAAATCTAAGATAACAAAGTGGTCATCAGAAACCGTAAATCTAAGATAACAAAGTGGTCATCAGAAACCGTAAATCTAAGATAACAAAGTGGTCATCAGAAACCGTAAATCTAAGATAACAAAGTGGTCATCAGAAACGTAAATCTAAGATAACAAAGTGGTCATCAGAAACCGTAAATCTAAGATATCAAAGTGGTCATCAGAAACCGTAAATCTAAGATAACAAAGTGGTCATCAGAAACCGTAAATCTAAGATAACAAAGTGGTCATCAGAAACCGTAAATCTAAGATAACAAAGTGGTCATCAGAAACCGTAAATCTAAGATAACAAAATGGTCATCAGAAACCGTAAATCTAAGATAACAAAGTGGTCATCAGAAACCGTAAATCTAAGATAACAAAGTGGTCATCAGAAACCGTAAATCTAAGATAACAAAGAGGTCATCAGAAACCGTAAATCTAAGATAACAAAGTGGTCATCGGAAACCGTAAATCTAAGATAACAAAGTGGTCATCAGAAACCGTAAATCTAAGATAACAAAGTGGTCATCAGAAACCGTAAATCTAAGATAACAAAGTGGTCATCAGAAACCGTAAATCTAAGATAACAAAGTGGTCATCAGAAACCGTAAATCTAAGATAACAAAGTGCTCATCAGAAACCGTAAATCTAAGATAACAAAGTGGTCATCAGAAATCGTAAATCTAAGATAACAAAGTGGTCGTCAGAAACCGTAAATCTAAGATAACAAAGTGGTCATCAGAAGCCGTAAATCTAAGATAACAAAGTGGTCATCAGAAACCGTAAATCTAAGATAACAAAGTGGTCATCAGAAACCGTAAATCTAAGATAACAAAGTGGTCATCAGAAACCGTAAATCTAAGATAACAAAGTGGTCATCAGAAACGTAAATCTAAGATAACAAAGTGGTCATCAGAAACCGTAAATCTAAGATATCAAAGTGGTCATCAGAAACCGTAAATCTAAGATAACAAAGTGGTCATCAGAAACCGTAAATCTAAGATAACAAAGTGGTCATCAGAAACCGTAAATCTAAGATAACAAAGTGGTCATCAGAAACCGTAAATCTAAGATAACAAAATGGTCATCAGAAACCGTAAATCTAAGATAACAAAGTGGTCATCAGAAACCGTAAATCTAAGATAACAAAGTGGTCATCAGAAACCGTAAATCTAAGATAACAAAGAGGTCATCAGAAACCGTAAATCTAAGATAACAAAGTGGTCATCGGAAACCGTAAATCTAAGATAACAAAGTGGTCATCAGAAACCGTAAATCTAAGATAACAAAGTGGTCATCAGAAACCGTAAATCTAAGATAACAAAGTGGTCATCAGAAACCGTAAATCTAAGATAACAAAGTGGTCATCAGAAACCGTAAATCTAAGATAACAAAGTGGTCATCAGAAACCGTAAATCTAAGATAACAAAGTGGTCATCAGAAACCGTAAATCTAAGATAACAAAATGGTCATCAGAAACCGTAAATCTAAGATAACAAAGTGGTCATCAGAAACCGTAAATCTAAGATAACAAAGTGGTCATCAGAAACCGTAAATCTAAGATAACAAAGTGGTCATCAGAAACCGTAAATCTAAGATAACAAAGTGGTCATCGGAAACCGTAAATCTAAGATAACAAAGTGGTCATCAGAAACCGTAAATCTAAGATAACAAAGTGGTCATCAGAAACCGTAAATCTAAGATAACAAAGTGGTCATCAGAAACCGTAAATCTAAGATAACAAAGTGGTCATCAGAAACCGTAAATCTAAGATAACAAAATGGTCATCAGAAACCGTAAATCTAAGATAACAAAGTGGTCATCAGAAACCGTAAATCTAAGATAACAAAATGGTCATCAGAAACCGTAAATCTAAGATAACAAAGTGGTCATCAGAAACGTAAATCTAAGATAACAAAGTGGTCATCAGAAACCGTAAATCTAAGATAGCAAAGTGGTCATCAGAAACCGTAAATCTAAGATAACAAAGTGGTCATCAGAAACCGTAAATCTAAGATAACAAAGTGGTCATCAGAAACCGTAAATCTAAGATAACAAAGTGGTCATCAGAAACCGTAAATCTAAGATAACAAAGTGGTCATCAGAAACCGTAAATCGACGGAAAGTGATTACTCTGACCAAACGAAAAAGGGAAACAACGATCTCCACAGCACTACACAGAAAACAAAACAACTGAAAACTAAAAACAAAAGTAAGCAAATAATAATGTATCTTTCTAATGAGGTCCGATTGGCCATCGTCGTACTAGGGCTTGGTGGTATAAAAGGAACATTATGGGCAAAGCAGTGATCGGCAGTGGCGACGTAACTCTCTGGGGTTCTTTTCCACAACTGCAATATGGACAAGGTAACTTTAAGGTCATTAGACACAATGACAATTAGGCTTTAGTTGCATTACATGTTGATACCATCAATTGGTTGATATCAGTACCGGAATTACCATTGTGCTTAGGTGTGCTTAAGCACAGGGCCTCGTTGGCCAGGGGGGGGGGGGGGGTGGGAGGGCATCTTCCTGCCAATTTTTATTTTACGATGGATTTTTGCTTATGGGGTACAATTTTAGATTTGAAGGCGTTTTGTTTCGGAGCAATTCCATACATAATGATATAGTTGATAGTCTGGGAGTGTGTCACAAAGTCCTACCGGGTATACCCCCTTCAGGACCCAAGTAAGGGGCCTCATAACTTACCTAGCACATGGTCTCATCTGTCCTAAATCCGGCACTGATATGATGATCTTTATGGACGATTAAACCATTTCTCTCCGATTTCTTATTGCATTAGATGGTTTGGCTTTGGTTTGGTTTATGGTGTCTAACGCCACTTTCAACAATTTATCAGTTACTCGATACAACATTATGTAATAAAGTTTGTCAGTGACTTGCGACAGCTCGGTGGTTTTCTTCGGGCACTCGGGTTTTCTCAACCAATAAAACTGACCACCACGATATAACTGAAATATTGTTGAAAGTGGCGTTAAACAGCATAACCCTAACCAATAATTTTATATTAAATAATGAACAACTGCCTGAATGAACTGTTTGTCCGGGATTTCCTCAAAACATTTTGTACTAAGCTGCATAGATATTTGTGGTCTTCGACAAACATACATTATAATTAACTCGTAGCTAATGTCCTAATGTTCCTGACTCTAAGAAAAGTTTGAAGAATGCAAAGAGGTAATGAAAAGGCGTATTTCGAAGAAAGACGGACAAGACAATTGTCAACAGAAAAAGGACATAATGAAAAACAATGGTGACGACAAAAAACCACACAGAAAAACAAAGATAGAGCAACACGAGTCTCACTGAAAAAAAGGGGTGAATTATATTGCTCCGGAAGTGTACGCAGTTTCTGCTCCACTAATGCCACCCGTCGTTCGTGTTACTTTTGTTAAACATCCGGTGATAGGTCTTGAACGAGGAAAGGACGGGAATGTGATTACGATAGACATTATTTGTGACACTGACGATTCAGTAAGTTACATAGATTTGTGAAATACAGAAACATGTCGCGTACATCTAATTAGATAAACGTTAGAGAATACCGAAAGGCCAATCAGAAATGGACAATCCAGAGAAACTGGCAACATAGGACACACAAGACACAAGACGAAGAGAAACAAAACAAAAATACAACACAATATGTGTTGGACACCACTATGCGCTCAACACACACAAATAACGTAAATAAAACATGCGCCCTCCTACAAAGAACTGGAGGTAAAGACTTGAAATAATGGCTTTACTCAAATTTATTTGGTAATTTCAGATAATTCATTAAAATGTTATGCCCCGATACAACTAAAATATTGTTTTAAATATGGATTTTAACCATAAACAAACACATGCAATTCTCCCACTATTATTTGCTATTTAAACTTTGTTCAAAATTATAATATTAAATCTCAAATATTCAATTAAATATATATATTGGATATAAAATATACCGAAATTTGTTTATTTCAAAATTTAAACAACAATGTTCAAACAAATAACATTTAATACAATAAGTTTGTGTTTAAACACCGTATGTTAAAAATCTTGGTGCATATTTTGACAGAACTCTTAGTATGGAAAAACAATGTAATGCCATGGCTAGGTCATGCTATTTCCACATTCGGAACATTGGATGGATTCGTCCTTTCATTTCTGAAGATGCATGCAAGATGCTTGTGAATGCGCTAGTGACATCCCGACTGGATTACGGCAATGCTTTGCTATATGGTATAACTAAATATTTAACAGATAAACTCCAGCGAGTGCACAACACAGCTGCCCGACTCATAGCAAGGACAAAGAAGATGGATCATATCACACCTGTACTGATCCGCTTACACTGACTTCTAGTAGAATATCGGAGTCAGTACAAACTTATCCTCTATGTATTCAAGGCTCTTCATGGTTTGGCTCCAGTATATTTGACTGAACTTGTGAAACCATACGTTCCATCACGTTCTCTGAGTTCCCAGTCAGCATCACTTCTCCAGGTACCTACCACCAGAACATAAACCTATGGTAACCGCCGTTTCGACAAGACTGCGTCAACTTTGTGGAACAACATACCAATCCAGCACAAAACTGTGGACTCGCTATCAGCTTTTAAATCGTGTCTAAAAACATATCGTTTTAAACAAGCTTTTCGTTTGTAAATATTCAATTTGACATAGAATTTTCTGGACTTTTATATGTATATGTAGATTATTATTAATGATTTTATGATATCTTCCCTACCTTGATCCCTTGACTTTCTCTTTTCTGCCCCATTTTGGATCACCTCTCCCAACTCATTTCTTCTTAAACCTCCCTTTACCATTTCTGCACCTACCATAATCCTGTGGCATTCCTATTCCCTGCCCTCTCTCGTATCCCTTCTCCCAACTCCACCGCCTCTTTTCTGCCTCAAACTCCTCATCGGCCTATTTCTGCACTCACACCACCTCCTTTTCCATTTTATTTCTTCCGTTTGCTATCAACTGCATTCAAGATTATTATTATTTAATTTTATCATTGTTATATATATGCATAGCGTTACTTTTTTATGCTTTGCTACTTTATCTAGTATTTTATGTTGTAAAGCGCCTTAGAGTAATTTTTTAGATACAAATTCTGCTATTATTATTATTATTATTATTATTATTATTAAAATTTGTTTGACATATTCATGCTTCATATTTATTTAAAATACAAATATTAATGATATCAATATTAAATTAATTAAGCACATCTGGTGATTGACCTCAGACCGTTATACAAATAAATGATGAGCAGAGAAAAAAATGTCCATATATAGGATCAAGAAAGGTTTGAGGATAAAAGTGAGCGAATGATTGTTGTTTAACGCCAACTCAGCAATTTTCAGCTATATCATGGCGAGAACAAGTTAATTTTCAATGCAATGATGATGAGGTCCGCTTTGTACAAGACCAACACCCTATGTTGGATTTTTATAGTGCTTTCTCACTGAAACCAACAGTCCGCGGATAGACATGCTGTCCCACTAGGCCACATTATTCTGATTTCGAGCCAACCAGTCTTTGCTATTTCTCCTTAATGTAGCGTGCTTAGCGGAGAAGAAACAAATACCAATTTTATTGCCTTTGTTTATACCCGATCGGGGCTCGAACCCACGATCTATCACACTCGAGGCGAGCACATTACAATTACCCCACCGATACGGTTTTGTAGATGAGAGAAAAGGGACATAAACAAACAATGGTCCACAAAACGACATACAAAGAATAGAGAGGTGTTCGGTTTATACAGGTTAATATGACAAACGTTTGTGTTCAGAATAGAGAGGTGTTCGGTTTATACAGGTTAATTTGACAAACGTTTTCTACATTGCGACTTTATTTCAAATTCAGTTTATACAGGTTTCACTCTACACAATCAGCTTAGACAATACATTCAACGAAGCCATGCATGATGACGGTCTCCCGGTTCCACATTGATGATCTAAATGGGGCCGTCGTGATTGTGATCGTATGGTAGTTGGATTTACAACTACATGTGCGATCATCGCTTATCACCACTAAAGTTGTGAGTTCGAACCCCGTTCATGGTGTACTCGATACAACATTATGTGATAAAGTTTGTCAGTGACTTGCGACAGGTGGGTGGTTTTCTCCGGGTACTCCGGTTTCCTCCTCTAATAAAACTGGCCGCCACGATATAATTGAAATATTGTTGAAAGTGGCCTTAAACACCATAAAACAAACCTAAGCCATCTAAATGTGTTTCTGTTTCTTCTCGTAATATTGGTTTTCTAATTTGACAACAAAGGATAACAGTTACATCATTTCAGTATTTGATTAGTATTAAAAAAACATGTTGTTGATGCAATTAATAATTGCCGTTAGTATTTATTTATTAACGATGTTTGGATACAATTCAGTATACAAATTGAACAATTATATCCTCGCCAACATCTGATTTATCATTATATGTTATTTGACATCATAAGTAGATTAAGGAATGGTACTGTCTGTAAAAACACGACCACGTTAAAGGTTAGCCACCCACACGTTGTTCTGTACATTTGTCATTAAATGTTCATAAAATCATCACCGGATACTCGTTAGTTGGAACTGGTTTGATTTATGGTGTCTAAGGCCACTTTCAACAATATTTCAGATATATCGTGGCGGTCAGTTTTGTTGGTGGAGGAAACCAGAGAAAACCACCGACTTGTCGAAAGTCACAGACAACTTTATCACATAATGTTGTATCGAGTACACCTCGCCTGAGCGGGATTCGAACTCACAACGTTAGATAGTTGTAAATCTTGTAATATTGTATCTTAGAAATATAGATTGTATATAAAGATTAGAAATCAGACATTTCTTTTCAAAAATAATACGATTTGACGAGGGGGTAGGGGGTATGGTGCTTAATGCCACTTTCAACAATATTTCAGTTTTATCATTGCCGGATACATGATTAGACTCCATTAATAAATAATATATAAAATTACAAATTTAGTGAAAATATATTTAAGAAATAATTCATGGAAGCCATATTTGGTATACAGCTTTAACATTGGTGACATTATTTTCGGACAAATGCTGTCCCAAGCGATAGCGAGCGATAAAATGCAACGAAAATAATGTTACATATGTTAAAACATGATTCAAACTATGGCTTTCATGAATTATTTAGATTTTAGTAGGAAAATTCTAACTAACATGTTGAAGTGGAAGTCGGAAATGGAAATGCATTTCTTAACAAAATCCACTAACCTTCATGTTTACAGTAATTTCCCTACAATTATAACTAAACGGTGATGCAATTAAGTTACTAATACTTTCCAATTTGATGGCACTTTGAATTTAGCAACTTAAACAAGTAAAATGTTCACAAAATGGGAAAATAAATCAGTAACCAGTTTGTGTCATTGTCACCAGCGTTCCTTGTAAACTACGTCACCAGAAAACGAAAAATAACAACAATCAAAGTCGATAGATGGTTGTCTTAAGTATTTTGTTACTCACCAAACAGCTAAGAAGAGTTTGAAGATCCCAAAGAGGTAATCAGAATCCGTATATCGAAGAAAAACAGACAACACAATGGCCAAAAGAAAAAGTACATCAAACTAAAGATCGAGTAACACGAACCCAACTAAAAACAGGGGTGAACTCAGGTGCTCCGGAAGGGTAAGTAGTTCCTGCTCCACTAGTGACAACCGTCGTGTTAATCTAGTTACAAACCCGGTGATAAGTCATGAATGAGGAAAGGACCGGGAAGTGTTTATTACAAGTGGAACATATCCGTGGTCATTTGTGACACAGATATTCCATAGCGGACAACCAAGTCATGGTGGCGACCGTAAAACTTTCACGTGACCCTATGACATCAGGCTGAAAAGCATATTCCGGTGTAGCCATTGACATGTTCCCAATATATAGCATCAGTTTTCATTAATAAAAATAAGTTTATGCATATGACAAAACTTTTGTGTCACGAAAATTAAATATATTATGCACAAAGTTAGAGATTATAACGTTATTTATGATAACGCTGTTAGCCTGGTTATATGTGAAGGTGGACATTTTACTCACGTATGTCAAACACATGAATGACCGCATTATATCACTACAATGGAATGTTTGATCCCAAACAACTAGTTTATCCACGGCACATATTATGCAAGTGTCGGTACCAGATAAACGTTTGAGAATACCGAAGGGGCAATCAAAAAAGGACAATCCAGAGAAACTGACAACATAGGGTACACAAGACGGACAAAAGCAAAACAAAAACAAAAAGGTACTGTTAACCTCTCACATCTCTAAGAGATACCGAGTATCAGGATATTTCTACAGCAACTGGTAACCTCTCACATATCTAAGAGATATCAGGATATTTCTACAGCAACTGGTAACCTCTCACATCTCTAAGAGATATCTGGATATTTCTACAGGAACTCACAACCTCGCACATCTCTCAGGGATATCTGGATATTTCTACAGGTACTGTTAACATCTCACATCTCTAAACAATGTCAGGATATTTCTACAGGTACTGTTGTTAACCTCTGATAATAAAGACTACAGTCAGTGGTTATGACAAGAAAGACTGGAGTGGTCATGGTTATGACAAGAAAGACTACAGTGGTTATGACAAGAAAGACTGGAGTGGTCATGGTTATGACAAGAAAGACTACAGTGGTTATGACAAGAAAGACTGGAGTGGTCATTGTTATGACAAGAAAGACTACAGTGGTTATGACAAGAAAGACTGGAGTGGTCATGGTTATGACAAGAAAGACTACAGTGGTTATGACAAGAAAGACTGGAGTGGTAATGGTTATGGTAAGCAGTTGGTGCTTTATATCACAATGAATGTTGCTGGTGAATAAGATGTTTTTTTTCTAGAAAGTACTGACAATGGTCAGGTGACATAGAGTACATTTCATTACGAGTGTCGACGCTGCACACGTATTAATTCTAGATCAGCACGGTTTAAACTTTCTTTTAATGATCAATCGAATAAAACGTATTATCAACCCTACTTTGTTGTAATAACAATCCGGTCCTTTCTACATTCATGAATTATCACTGGGATTGTAACAAGAGTAGCACGACGGGTGTCACCTGTGGAGCAGGAACTGTTTACCCTTACGGAGCACACGTAATAATTCTAGACCAGCACGGTTTAAACTTTCTTTTAATGATCAATCAAATAAAACGTATTATGACATATTTTATTGAAATAACGCCGAATTTGCATGTGTAATAAAAGCATAATTTGCGGTGTGTTATTTGTCTCCGGGGCAATAACATTTTACGAGGGAAATGACATGTTATCTGCCCTGACAAAATATGTGATAAATAGATTAATACATGGCCTTTTTCATGGCCGATAACAAGGTCTCGTGCTGATAATAATAGATTAATACATTGCCTTTTTCATATTAAAAGGCAATGTATTAATCTATTATTATCAACCCTACTTTGTTGTAATAACAATCCTGTCCTTTCCTCATTCATGAATTATCACTGGATTGTGACAAGAGGAGCACGACGGGTGCCACCTGTGGAGCAGGAACTGTTTTCCCTTCCGGGGCACCTGAGTACACCTCCGGTTTTTAGTGAGTACGTGTTTTTTTGGTGTACTGTTTTGTAGATCTTTGTTTGTCCTTTTGTCCATTTTATTTCGGTCATTGAGTTGTCTGTCATTCTTCCATGTACCACCTTGGTATCTTCAAACCTTTTTTTGAGTACAAGGATTTCAATGCAGATGAAGGGTATCATATCCCTAATTGAGCACTTGTTATCCAACTTCGTGCTCTGTAGGGATTTGTGTTTTACGGATGGTTATCTTGACCAGAATGTGTTTACTTTATGTTGTATATCCTGCAGGACTGGGTTTCAGAAAATTCATTTATATTTAGGTATCAATTAAATCTCTCCAAAATCTGAAGTAAATTTAAGTAACCGTTATTGACTGTTCACTGACCCTGCTATTGTACTGTCCATTCTTACGTTGTCATTCGTTTTTGTGGTGGTGTGTGTGATTTTGATTGTTGGTGTCTTAACGCCACTTTCAGCAATATTTCAGCTTTATCATGGCGAGCAGTTTTAGTGGTGGAAGAAGCCGGAGTGCCCGGAGAAAACCACCGACCATGGGCAAGCAACTGGTAAGCTTTATCACTTGCGACTGCGAGTCGAGTGCACCCTTTTTGTAATTTACACAGCTGGGCGCGAACCCACGCCGTATTGGTGATAGGCTTGCATGAGATGCTAGGTAATCCAACTACCTAACTCATTGAGCCACCCGGGCCCTTGTTGATATCTGTATTATTCTTGGTTATCCAAATATGAATAGGAACTGCTAGCCATTCATGAACACCGGACTTCCCATCGCAGGGTTTGCATTGATTAATGCTTAGTTTCCTGTGTAGTGTTTTGTATAACAGTGTTGTACTTTTTCATGTATCCTTTATATTTTGAGTCATTTATAGATTTACGACTTTCGGTTACCCCTTTGATATCTTCAAACTTTTCTCAGGCTTTCTGTTATCGGCTTTACCCCGCAAAATACATGCCAGTTCTTTGCCAGGACCTGGATGTACATCGACATATGTCGTGTTTTTTGTGTTAAATGATATGAGTTCATAAATGTTTTTTCTTCTTCTTCTTTTTTTTCTATGTTCTGTTTTCTTTGTTTTTTTCGGTTGTTTTTTTTTAGCTTTGTTTGTTTGCTTGTTTTTTGTTTTTGTTTTTGCTTTTGATTTTTATTTTTGACATTGATTAAATTTGTTGACCATCGCTCTGTTGAATATTTCATAACATGTACCACTGTTCAAAATTAAAAAGCATAAAATCTGCATAAACACATCTCCTATTGGCTATTAAGCATAATATACAAACAAGGAGACGTCGTGGTCGTGATCGTATGGTAGTTCGATCTACGACTACCTGTGTAATCAGTGGCTATCACCACTTTTGAGTTTGAATCTTGTTCATGACGAGCTGTACTCGAAACAACATGATGTGACAAATTTTGTCAGTGATTTTTCCCTGGGTACTCCTGTTTCCTCCACCAATAAAACTGACCGCCACGATATGACTGAAATAATGTTGAAAGTAGCATTAAGTAACACCATAAACAGTTACACTTCATTATTGTTCTTAAGCACTTTCGTGAATCATTCCAGTTTTCAATTTGTTCATAGATAGGTCTAGTATGTACATTTGTTCCATAACATGAATACATGTTTGACAGATTTTGTTTGAACGTGTTTAATGCTAAATTTTGTCTGATGTTCATCACTTAGAACTGTCTGTCTAGCCATCCATCTTGTCATAGGAACCATTGTAGTCTGTCTTGTCATAGCCATAACCACTCTAGTCTTTCTTGTCATAACCACTGTAGTCTTTCTTGTCATAACCACTGTGGTCTTTCTTGTCATAGCCATAACCACTGTTATCTTTCTTGTCATAACCATAACCACTGTTATCTTTCTTGTCATAGCCACTGTAGTCTTTCTTGTCATAACCACTGTAGTCTTTCTTGTCATAACCACTGTAGTCTTTCTTGTCATAGCCACTGTTGTCTTTTTTGTCATAGCCACTGTTGTCTTTCTTGTCATAGCCACTGTTGTCTTTCTTGTCATATCCACTGTAGTCTTTCTTGTCATAACCACTGTTGTCTTTCTTGTCATAGCCACTGAGGTCTTTCTTGTCATAGCCACTGTAGTCTTTCTTGTCATAACCACTGTAGTCTTTCTTGTCATAGCCACTGTAGTCTTTCTTGTCATAACCACTGTAGTCTTTTTTGTCATAACCACTGTTGTCTTTCTTGTCATAGCCACTGTTGTCTTTCTTGTCATATCCACTGTAGTCTTTCTTGTCATAGCCACTGTAGTCTTTCTTGTCATAACCACTGTAGTCTTTCTTGTCATAGCCACTGTTGTCTTTTTTGTCATAGCCACTGTTGTCTTTCTTGTCATAGCCACTGTTGTCTTTCTTGTCATATCCACTGTAGTCTTTCTTGTCATAACCACTGTTGTCTTTCTTGTCATAGCCACTGAGGTCTTTCTTGTCATAGCCACTGTAGTCTTTCTTGTCATAACCACTGTAGTCTTTCTTGTCATAGCCACTGTAGTCTTTCTTGTCATAACCACTGTAGTCTTTTTTGTCATAACCACTGTTGTCTTTCTTGTCATAGCCACTGTTGTCTTTCTTGTCATATCCACTGTAGTCTTTCTTGTCATAACCACTGTTGTCTTTCTTGTCATAGCCACTGTAGTCTTTCTTGTCATAGCCACTGTAGTCTTTCTTGTCATAACCACTGTAGTCTTTCTTATCATAGCCACTGTAATCTTTCTTCTCATAGCCATAACCACTGTTATCTTTTTTGTCATAGCCACTGTAGTCTTTCTTGTCATAACCACTGTAGTCTTTCTTGTCATAACCACTGTAGTCTTTCTTATCATAGCCACTGTTGTCTTTCTTGTCATAGCCATAACCACTATTATCTTTTTTGTCATAACCACTGTAATCTTTCTTGTCATAGCCATAACCACTGTTATCTTTCTTGTCATAGCCACTGTAGTCTTTCTTGTCATAGCCACTGTAGTCTTTCTTGTCATAACCACTGTAGTCTTTCTTGTCATAACCACTGTAGTCTTTCTTGTCATAACCACTGTAGTCTTTCTTGTCATAGCCACTGTAGTCTTTCTTGTCATAGCCACTGTTATCTTTCTTGTCATAACCACTGTAGTCTTTCTTGTCATAACCACTGTAGTCTTTCTTGTCATAGCCACTGTAGTCTTTCTTGTCATAACCACTGTTATCTTTCTTGTCATAGCCACTGTAGTCTTTCTTGTCATAACCACTGTAGTCTTTCTTGTCATAACCACTGTAGTCTTTCTTATCATAGCCTCTGTTGTCTTTCTTGTCATAGCCATAACCACTGTTATCTTTTTTGTCATAACCACTGTAATCTTTCTTGTCATAGCCATAACCACTGTTATCTTTCTTGTCATAGCCACTGTAGTCTTTCTTGTCGTAGCCGCTGTAGTCTTTCTTGTCATAACCACTGTAGTCTTTCTTGTCATAGCCACTGTAGTCTTTCTTGTCATAACCACTGTAGTCTTTCTTGTCATAGCCACTGTAGTCTTTCTTGTCATAACCACTGTTATCTTTCTTGTGATAACCACTGTAGTCTTTCTTGTCATATCCACTGTAGTCTTTCTTGTCATAACCACTGTAGTCTTTCTTGTCATAGCCATAACCACTGTTATCTTTCTTGTCATAGCCACTGTAGTCCTTCTTGTCATAACCACTGTAATCTTTCTTGTCATAGCCACTGTAGTCTTTCTTGTCATAGCCACTGTTATCTTTCTTGTCATAGCCACTGTAGTCTTTCTTGTCATAGCCACTGTAGTCTTTCTTGTCATAACCACTGTAGTCTTTCTTATCATAGCCACTGTTGTCTTTCTTGTCATAGTCATAACCACTGTTATCTTTTTTATCATAACCACTGTAATCTTTCTTGTCATAGCCATAACCACTGTTATCTTTCTTGTCATAGCCACTGTAGTCTTTCTTGTCATAGCCACTGTAGTCTTTCTTGTCATAACCACTGTAGTCTTTCTTGTCATAACCACTGTAATCTTTCTTATCATAGCCACTGTAGTCTTTCTTGTCATAGCCACTGTTGTCTTTCTTGTCATAGCCACTGTTGTCTTTCTTGTCATAGCCATAACCGCTGTTATCTTTCTTGTCATAGCCACTGTTGTCTTTCTTGTCATAGCCACTGTAGTCTTTCTTGTCATAGCCACTGTAGTCTTTCTTGTCATAGCCATATCCACTGTTGTCTTTCTTGTCATAGCCACTGTAGTCTTTCTTGTCATAACCACTGTAGTCTTTCTTGTCATAACCACTGTAGTCTTTCTTATCATAACCACTGTAGTCTTTCTTGTCAAATCCAAAATCCCTCTTCCAGAACCTTTCCCTCTTGTCAGTAGGTGCTGTAACAGAAATAATTATTTATGTTACGTGATATTGATTGTGCTGTTACTGAACATCTCTTTTACATATTTTGCCAGTAGCGTATGTAATGTAGATCTACTCAAATCCTTCAGAGTGTGTCCATTCAAGCTCAAGTAAATATATTTTGCTGTACATTTTAACTATCACATTAGTGTATAATAAAACGTAGATATCTAATATAATGCGCACGTCGTGTTTCTCGGAAAGCCTTCATCAGGTATGCTTAACAGCACAATATTATAAAGCCCAATAATAGGTAGAAATAAAACCCAAGAACCTAAACATGATAGCCAATGTTTGCTAATGTTACCTATGTCTTAGGTAGGAGAACCTTAGTTTTAAAACGTTCAAAGCTGACTACTGCTTGACTTCCTATATTACGCTGTCATTGGAAGATTAGACATTTTATAAATAATGTTCAGAATCATAGTATTCTCTATACTAACGTTGTTCTCCCTGTTAAATGTGAGGGGCTACATTTTACTCACATATAGAGAGCACTTCCATTACATTACATCTTGAGTCGATAAAACTAATCTAAACTCGCCATATTTTATTACAGCATATGCATCAAGCTCCGGAAGTGACTATTTCTAGATTTTTGTATTGCATTTTGAAACTCTTCGGATACTGTGGTATATTTTGCTTTTTATTTGAATATAATAAACTGGTTCCGACTTTTGGTATCATAAAGACGTGATAAAGGACAATTATTTATTGCATATTTTTCTATCTATCGTGTGATGACATGGGAAGTGAGTAAACATTTGCGCTATCTAAACTAGGCTTAGTTAGTGTAGCCAAATTATATGATTGTTACTCGGAACTTCTCGTTGATATACATTTGGAAAGCACTTCCATGACCACATGATTTCACTAAGAAGTGAGGTTTGGGTCCATATAACTAGTTTAACCTCGCCACATATTATTAAAGTTCCTGTACCAAGCTAGAAAAGTGCGTAGTCATGTATTTGCGGGTTCGGTGTATTGCTTATGCATCTTTCTGCGAATTTTGCTTATTCAATTTTGGAACTGACTGGACAGTGATTTTTTTTGTTTTTTGGTTTGGTGGGGGGGGGGTATAAAATGGGTTTCACATAATATTTATTGCATTATTTTCTATCTATCGTGTTATGGTGTTTAACGCCACTTTCAATAGTATTTCAGTTAGATCGTGGTGGCTATAGAGTGACGAATAAACACCATGAACTACACTTACTCAATAAAGACATTTTATATGATTGCTACTCGGAACTTCTCGTTGATATTAAAACAACATCATGTACAAATTCGTGCGGAAGATATTCGTTGTTAAAATATCTCGCTGTATATTTCTTATAAAAGCACATTTTGTCTAGAAATTGTTCCGAGATATTCCTGATAAGTTTATTTAATTTTTTCATCAGCAAAAGTAGAATTAAATGTAGTTTTGTCTAATGATTTCAAGATATGTAATTAATTTCTTATAATCAAAAACTTTTTTGGGGGTGAAACTAAATCTGAATTTCGCACGTAAAAAACACATTACAATGACAGTACATTTAAAGAAAAATAATTCATTTGTGTGTTCAAATCATCAATATTTGAAAACCGTGCTTCAAAATACATGTTTTAAATAACTACAGAAAACGACATGCATTTTTGCTTTTGTTGATACAAACTTTAATACGATCAGAGAAGAATATACTTCAGCATATGTTTATTTGAAAAATTGTGATTTTAGCCGAAATATTTAATAAAAGATATTATAGAAACTAAGGTTTTTTGTACTACTGTATATCTATCTATAGTACTTAAGCAAAGAGGTAATTTATATTGTTTTTTGCTTGTTTGATGGTGTTTAACGCCACTTTCATAAATTTTTCAGTTATATCATGGCGGTCAGTTTCCTAGGTGGAGGAAACCGAAGGACCCGCAGAAAACTACCGACCTGTCGCAAGTCATTGACAAACTTTATAACATAATGTTGTACACCTCACCCTGATCACCCTGAGTTCACAACATCAGTGGTGATATGCACTGATTACATAGGTAGTTGTAAATCCAACTACCATGCGATCACGACCACGACGGCCCCTGTTAATTTATAATATGTTAATAATATTGTAATACAATTGATACAGGCGCTTCTATTAAAAGTGGGGCCCTCGTGGTCATGATGGTATGGTAGTTGGATGTACAGCTACCCATGCAATCAATTCCTATCACCACTAACGTTGTGGGTTCAAATCCCACTCAGGTGATACAATATTATGTGATAAAGTATGTCAGTGACTTGGTCGGTGGTTTTCGCCGAGTCCTCCGCTTTCCTCCACCAGTAAAACTGACAGCCACGATATAGCTGAAATATTGTTGAAAGTGGCGTTAAACACCATAAACCAAACCAAACCAATCAATAAAAAGATAAAAAGTGGCTGGGTTAAACTAATTTGATGGACCCAAACTTCCTCTCTTAGTAAAATAAGTAAAATACCGTAATATATAATCAGTCGAACAGCGTTAGGTAAATATTGTTTTTATCTTTTAGAAAATAGTACCTTTTTTGACAGACAATGTTGTACATAAATTTAAACTAAGCATCTCAAAACCATTGCCTTACCTGTGTATGTTAAGGCTACACACACCGCCATCACCGATGCCATCAACAAAGTCCTCATTTTTGAGCTTCGTCAGTATACTACAGTGAACACTCGAATGGTGCTTTGCCCAGTAGAGCCCAGTTTATATAGTTTATTTTTGCATAACTGAAGATTTATGTCCTTAAGTCAGCTTGACATTTCCATTTACACACGATAGATATCAATTACATTGAAATGATAAGATAAATAATGTTATAATTAAAAATATACAACAAACATGATTGACAGTGAAACAGTTGGTAAAAATATCATAATATTTAAAAAATAATAATAATAATAATGATAATAAATTATGAATCAGTTTTTTGAAAGTTTTGATAGCAGTAAAATATCTCTAAAAAATTTCCACATTCTGTTCTATCAATATCAACAAATGAACGGTCTACTCCCTTCCCGAATCATTGGACACAAAATAGACCACGACATAAAACGTTGAAAATACAGGTGTTGGAGAGGGACAGGCACAACAATGTGGCGAAGTTAAACTTGTTAGTGATATTTTATGGAAATAAAGACAGTTTGCTAATATTTATGATTTAAGTTTTAGATTAAAGGTTTTTTTTTAGTAATATTTCAATCATATCATCAGAGGGGTGGCAAATTTATTAGTGGTGAGAAATTGAGAACCCGGACAAAAATCATATCTGCCGCAAACACCAGTGGTTACAGATACTGATTGTGTTTTTAAACCCAGCCGCCATGCGATTGTTAACATTGACAAAAAAATAGCCTGATATCCCTTAGAGATGTGAGAGGTTAACAGTACATGTAGAAATAGTCTGATATCACTTAGAGATGTGAGAGGTTAACAGTACCTGTAGAAATATCCTGATATTCATTAGAGATGTGAGAGGTTAACAGTACCTGTAGAAATATCCTGGTATCACTTATAGATGTGAGATGTTAAGAGTACCTGTAGAAATATCCTGATATCCCTGAGAGATGTGAGAGGTTAACAGAACCTGTAGACATATCCTGACATCCCTTAGATATGTGAGAGGTTAACAGTACCTGTAGAAATAGCCTGATATCCCTGAGAGATGTCAGAGGTTAACAGTACCTGTAGAAATATCCTGATATTCCTTAGAGATGTGAGAGGTTAACAGTACCTGTAGAAATATTATGATATCTCTTTGAGATGTGAAAGGTTAACAGTACTTGTAGAAATATTCTGACATTATTTAGAGATGTGAGAGGTTAACAGTACCTGTAGAAATAACCAGACATCTCTTAGAGATGTGAAAGGCTAACAGTACCTTTAGAAATAGCCTGACATCCCTTAGATATGTGAGAGGTTAACAGCACCTGTAGAAATATCCTGATATTCATTAGAGATGTGAGAGGTTAACAGTATCTGTAGAAATATCCTGATATTCCTTAGAGATGTGAGAGGTTAACAGTACCTGTAGACATATCCTGCTATCACTTAGAGAGATGTGAGAGGTTAGCAGTACCTGTAGAAATAACCTGATATCCCTTAGAGATGTGAGAGGTTAACAGTACCTGTAGACATATCCTGATATTCTTTAGAGATGTGAGAGGTTAACAGTACCTGTAGAAATATCCTGATATTCTTTAGAGATGTGAGAGGTTAACAGTACCTGTAGAAATATTCTGATATCCCTTAGAGATTTGAAAGGTTAACAGTACCTGTAGAAATATCCGGACATTATTTAGAGATGTGAGAGGTTAACAGTACCTGTAGAAATAGCCTGATATCCCTTAGAGATGTGAAAGGGTAACAGTATCTGTAGAAATATCCTGACATTATTTAGAGATGCGAGATGTTAACAGTACATGTAGAAATATCCAGATATCCCTGACAGATGTGCGAGGTTGTGAGTTCCTGTAGGAATATCTTGATATCCCTTAGAGATGTGAAAGGTTAACAGTACCTGTAGAAATATCCTGACATTATTTAGAGATGTGAGAGGTTAACAGTACCTGTAGAAATATCCAGATATCCCTGAGAGATGTGCGAGGTTGCGAGTTCCTGTAGAAACATCCAGATATCCCTGAGAGATGTGAGAGGTTACCAGTTGCTGTAGAAATATCCTGATATCTCTTAGAGATGTGAGAGGTTAACATTACCTTTTTGTTTTTGTTTTGCTTTTGTCCGTCTTGTTGTGTACCCTATGTTGTCAGTTTCTCTGGATTGTCCTTTTTTGATTGCCCCAACGGTATTCGCTAACGTTTATCTGGTACCGACACTTGCATAATATGTGCCGTGGTTAAACTAGTTGTATGGGATCAAACATTCCATTGTAGTGATATAATGCGGTCATTCATGTGTTTTACATACGTGAGTAAAATGTCCACTTTCATATATAACTAGGCTAACAGCGTTATCATAAATAACGTTATAATCTCTAACTTTGTGCATAATATATTTAATTTTCGTGACACAAAAGTTTTGTCATATGCATAAGGTTATTTTTATTAAAGAAAACTGATGCTATAGACTGGGAACATGTCAATGGCGACACCGGAATATTCTTTTCTGCCTGATGTCATAGGGTCACGTGAAAGTTTTACGGTCCCCATCATGACTTGGTTGGCCGTTATGGAATATCTGTGTCATAAATGACCACGGATATGTTCCACTTGTAATAAACACTTCCCGGTCCTTTCCTCATTCATGACTTATCACCGGGGTTGTAACTAGATTAACACGACGGGTGTCACTAGTGGAGCAGGAACTACTTACCCTTCCTGAGCACATGAGTTCACCCCTGTTTTTAGTTGGGTTCGTGTTACTCGATCTTTAATTTGATGTACTTTTTCTTTTGGCCATTATGTTGTCTGTTCTTCTTCGATATACGGATTCTGATTACCTCTTTGGTATCTTCAAGCTCTTCTTAGCTGTTTGGTGAGTAAAACAATACTTAAGACAACCATCTATCGACTTTGACTGTTGTTATTTTTCGTTTTCTGGTGACGTAGTTTACAAGGAACGCTGGTGACAATGACACAAACTGGTTACTGATTTATTTTCCGATTTTGTGAACATTTTACTTGTTTAAGTTGCTAAATTCAAAGTGCCATCAAATTGGAAAGTATCAGTAACTTAATTGCATCACCGTTTAGTTATAAATGTAGGGAAATTACTGTAAACATGAAGGTTAGTGGATTTTGTTAAGAAATGCATTTCCATTTCCGACTTCCACTTCAACATATTAGTTAGAATTTTCCTACTAGAATATAAGTAATTCATGAAAGCCATAATTTGAATCACGTTTTAATATATGTAACATTATTTTCGTTGCATTTTACCGCTCGCTATCCCTTGGGATAGCATTTGTCCGAAAATAATGTCACCTATGTTAAAGCTGGACACCAACTATAGCTTCCATGAATTATTTCTTAAATATATTTCCACTAAATATGTAATTTTATATATTATTTATTAATGGAGTCTAATCATGTATCCGGCAATGATAAAACTGAAATATTGTTAAAAGTGGCGCTACTCCATCGTCTAATCGTATTATTTTTGAAAAGAGTATCAAAGTTGTTAAAATTTCAAATTTTTTCCTGATAATTTGCACACACACAAAAACAACCAACGTTATGCATTTATTCCAATTGACCCCCTTAATCGTCAATTTTGACTAAGGTGAGAGATATATTCGTTTTCTATGTTCATATCTGGAGATACGGACATTTTAAAATCCATTTCACTGTAAAAATTAAAGAAAATAAAAAAACACACATTCAAAAGTTGGTTTGGAATATTAACAGTGAAACCTGTCTAAACCGAACGTCCTCTGGACTAACATTTGTGTTCAGAATAGAGAGGTGTTCGATTTATACAGGTTAATTTGACAAACGTTTTCTACATTGCGACTTTATTTTAAATTCAGTTTATACAGGATTCCAATCTTTTCAGGTTTCACTCTATCCACAATCAGCTTAGACAATACATTCAACGAAGCCAAGCATGATGACGGTCTCCCGGTTCCACATTGATGATCTAAATGGGACTGTCGTGATCGTGATCGTATGTGCGATCAGCGCTTATCACCACTAAAGTTGTGAGTTCGAACCACGTTCATGGTGAGGTGTACTCGATACAGCATTATGTGATAAAGTTTGTCAGTGACTTGCGACAGGTTGGTGGTTTTTTCCGGGTACTCCGGTTTCCTCCACCAAAAAAACTGACGCCACAATATAACTGAAATATTGTTGAAAATGGCGTTAAACACCATAAACCAAACTAAAACCAAGCTACAATCAGCTTAGACAATAAATTCAACGAGGCCATGCATGATGACGGTCACCTGGTTCCACATTGATGATCCAAATGTGCTTCTGTTGCTACTGGTAACATTGATTTTCTAATTTGACAACCAAGAAGAACAGTTTTATTATTTCAGTCTTTGCTTAGTATTATAAAAAACATGTCGTTGATGCAATTAATAATTACCGTTAGCATTTATTTGATAAATATATTATCATATTATAAACACTAATATTAACGATGTTTGGTTACAATTCAGTTTACAAATTGAACAATTATATGATCGCCAACATTTGATTTATCAGTACACGTTATTTTACATCATAATCAGATTTAGGAATGGTACTGTCTGTTAAAACACGATCACGTTAACAGTTCTTGTAAATTTCTCATTCAAATGTTCATAAAATCATCCCTGGATACTCTTTAGTTGGAACTGGTTTGATTTATGGTGTCTAAGGCCACTTTCAACAATATTTCAGTTATATCTTGCCGGTCAGTTTTAATCGGAGTACCCGGAGAAAACCACTGAGCTGCCACAAGCCACTGACAACTTTATCATATAATGTTGTATCGAGTACATCTCGTCATGAACGGGGTTCGAATTCACAACGTTAGTGGTGATAGGCACTGATTGCACAGGTAGTTGTAAATCCAACTACCATACTATCACGACCACGACTGCTCTTATTTGATTTTAACTATTCGTTGTATTTCAGCAGTAGATATAGGTCTATATTACTAATGAAAAATGAAAAAAAAACCAGATTAGGTCATGTGACCCTATGACCTAAGGCCGAAAAGCACATTTCGGTGTCGCCATTGACATGTTCCCAATATATACCATCAGTTTTCTTTAATAAAACTAATTTTATACATATGACAACTTCTGTGTCACAAAAATTAAATATATTATGTACAAAGTTAGAGATTATAACGTTATTTATGATAACGCTGTTAGCCTGGTTATATGTGAAAGTGGACATTTTACTCACGCATGGAAAACGCATGCATAACCGTATTATATCACTACAATGGTATGTTTGAGCTCATTAAACTAGTTTAGCCCCGGTGTCATAGAGTAAACCTTCCCCCATAGTAGATTAACCGCCCGGAAGATTTACCATGGGGGGAACGTTTACTATATAGTATTTATTCCGCATAGTAAACCTTCCTACCTACTGAAATACTGCAAAATGGCTCCGTACATTTTTTTTGACCTTTTAATCATAACCGGATATAATTGATGGTATATAACAATTAAAATTAACACGATTAAGGTGCTAAATTCCGAATCAATAGTAATTATCCGGATTAAGGGGGAACATTTACTATATAAAAAAATATTCGGGGGGATGATCGCTATGGACGGGGGAATGTTTGCTATATAGTAAATTTCCCCCGGGGGAATATTTACTATATAGTAAAGTATCTGGGGGTAAGGTTTACGATATAGCAACTATTCCGAGGGGGAATTCCGTGGGAAGGTTTGCTTTGCGGAAGGTTTACTATACGACACCGGCACATAATATGCAAGTGCCGGTAGCAAATAAACGTTAGAGAATACCGAAGGTGCAATCAAAAAGGACATCTCTATGGTATATCAGGATATTTCTACAGGTACTGTTAACCTCTCACATCTCTGAGTGATATCAGGATATTTCTACAGGTACTGTTAACCTCTCACATCTCTGAGTGATATCAGGATATTTCTACAGGTACTGTTAACCTCTCACATCTCTAAGGTATATCAGGATATTTCTACAGGTACTGCTAACCTCTCATATCTCTAAGGTATATCAGGATATGTTTACATGTACTGTTAACCTTTCACATCTCTAAGGTATATCAGGATATTTATACAGGTACTGCTAACCTCTCACGTGTCTAAGAGATATCAGGCTGTTTCTACATGCACGGTTAACATCTCACATCTCTAAGTGATATCAGGATATTTATACAGGTACTGTTAACCTCTCACATCTCTAAGGTATATCAGGATATGTCTACAGGTTCTGCTAACCTCTCATATCTCTAAGGTATATCAGGATATGTTTACATGTACTGTTAACCTTTCACATCTTTAAGTGATATCATAATATTTCTACAAGTACTGTTAACCTTTCACATATCTAAGTGATATCAGGATATTTCTACAGGTACTGTTAACATCTCACATCTCTAAGTGATATCAGGATATTTCGACAGGTGCTGTTAACCTCTCACATCTCTAAGTGATATCAGAATATTTCTACATGCACTGTTAACCTTTCACATATCTAAGTGATATCAGGATATTTCTACAGGTACTGTTAACATCTCATATCTCTAAGTGATATCATAATATTTCTACAAGTACTGTTAACCTTTCACATCTCTAAGTGATATCATAATATTTCTACAAGTACTGTTAACCTTTCACATATCTAAGTGATATCAGGATATTTCTACAGGTACTGTTAACATCTCACATCTCTAAGTGATATCAGGATATTTCGACAGGTGCTGTTAACCTCTCACATCTCTAAGTGATATCAGAATATTTCTACATGCACTGTTAACCTTTCACATATCTAAGTGATATCAGGATATTTCGACAGGTGCTGTTAACCTCTCACATCTCTAAGTGATATCAGAATATTTCTACATGCACTGTTAACCTTTCACATATCTAAGTGATATCAGGATATTTCTACAGGTACTGTTAACATCTCACATCTCTAAGTGATATCAGGATATTTCGACAGGTGCTGTTAACCTCTCACATCTCTAAGTGATATCAGAATATTTCTACATGCGCTGTTAACCTTTCACATATCTAAGTGATATCAGGATATTTCTACAGGTACTGTTAACATCTCATATCTCTAAGTGATATCATAATATTTCTACAAGTACTGTTAACCTTTCACATCTCTAAGTGATATCATAATATTTCTACAAGTACTGTTAACCTCTCACATCTCTAAGTGATATCAGAATATTTCTACATGCACTGTTAACCTTTCACATATCTAAGTGATATCAGGATATTTCGACAGGTGCTGTTAACCTCTCACATATCTAAGTGATATCAGAATATTTCTACATGCACTGTTAACCTTTCACATATCTAAGGGATATCAGGATATTTCTACAGGTACTGTTAACATCTCACATCTCTAAGTGATATCATAATATTTCTACATGCACTGTTAACCTTTCACATATCTAAGTGATATCAGGATATTTCTACAGGTACTGTTAACATCTCATATCTCTAAGTGATATCATAATATTTCTACAAGTACTGTTAACCTCTCACATCTCTTAGAGATATCAGGCTATTTTATTTGTCAATGTCAACAATCGCATGGCGGTTGGAGTTAAAACTCCGCCAATACAATCAGTATCTATAACCACTAGTGTTTGCGGCAGACATGATTTTTGTCCGGGATCTCAATTTTTCACCACTAATAAAATTTGCGACCCCCTGTGATGATATGATTGAAATATTGCTAAAAAAAAACCTTTAATCTAAAACTTAAATCATAAATATTAGCAAACTGTCTTTATTTCCATAAAATATCACTAACAAGTTTAACTTCGCCACATTGTTGTGCCTGTCCCTCTACAACACCTGTATTTTCAACGTTTTATATCGTGGTCTGTTTTGTGTTCAATGATTCGGGAAGGGAGTTGACCGTTCATTTGTTGATATTGATAGAACAGAATGTGGAATTTTTTTAGAGATATTTTACTGCTATCAAAACTTTCAAAAAACTGATTCATAATTTATTATCATTATTATTATTATTTTTTAAAATATTATGATATTTTTACCAACTGTTTCACTGTAACTCATGTTTGTTGTATATTTTTAATTACAACATTATTTATTTTATCATTTCAATGTAATTGATATCTATCGTGTGTAAATGGAAATGTCAAGCTGGCCACAAGGACATAAATCTTCAGTTATGCAAAAATAAACTATATAAACTGGGCTCTACTGGACAAAAGTACCAATCGAGTGTTCACTGTAGTATACAGACGAAGCTCAAAAATGAGGACTGTTTTGATGGTATCGGTGATGGCGGTGTGTGTAGCCTTAACATACACAGGTAAGGCAATGGCTTTGAGATGTTTAGTTTAAATTTATGTACAACATTGTCTGTCAAAAAGGTACTATTTTCTAAAAGATAAAAACAATATTTACCTAACGCTGTTCGACTGATTATATATTACGGTATTTTACTCATTTTACTAAAAGGGGAAGTTTGGGTCCATCAAATTAGTTTAACCCAGCCACTTTTTATTGATTGGTTTGGTTTGGTTTGGATTATGGTGGTTAACGTCACTTTCAACAATATTTCAGCGATATCGTGGCGGTCAGTTTTATTGGTGGAGGAAAGCGGAGCACCAGGAGAAAACCACCGACCTGTCGTAAGTCACTGACAAACTTTATCACATAATGTTGTATCGAGTACACCTCGCCTGGGTGGGGTTCGAACTTACAACGTTAAAGGTGATAGGCATTGATTGCCTGGGTAGTTATAAATCTAACTACCGTACCATCACGACCACGACTGTCCCCTTAACATAAATTACCTCTTTGCTTAAGTACTATAAATAGATACACAACAGTACAAAAAACCTTAGTTTCTATAATATTTTTTATTAAATATTTCGGCTAAAATCACAATTTTTCAAATAAACATATCCTGAAATATATTCTTCTCTGATCGTATTAAAGTTTGTATCAACAAAAGCAAAAATGCATGTCGTTTTCTGTAGTTATTTAAAAAAATTATTTTGAAGCACGGTTTTCAAATATTGATGATTTGAAAACACACATGAATTATTTTTCTTCAAATGTACTATCATTGTAATAGGTTTTTTACGTGCGAAATTCAGATTTAGTTTCACCCCCCAAACATTTTTGAGTATAAGAAATTAATTTATCTTGAAATTATTAGACAAAACTACATTTAATTCTACTTTTGCTGTTAAAAAAATTAAATAAACTTATCAGGAATATCACGGAACAATTTCTAGACAAAATGTGCTTTTATAGGAAATATACAGTGAGATATTTTAACAACGAATATCTTCCGCACGAATTTGTACATGATGTTGTTTTAATATCAACGAGAAGTTTCGAGTAGCAATCATATAATATGTCTTTATTGATAAAGTGTAGTTCATGGTGTTTATTCGTTACTCTCTAGCAGCCACGATCCAGCTGAAATATTATTGAAAGTGGCGTTAAACACCACATCCCTAACACGATAGATAGAAAATAATGCAATAAATATTGTCGGAATCGGCTTATCATGTGTAATTTTCGTTTACCCCCCCCCAAAAAAAAACCAATAAAAAAAACACTGTCCGGTCAGTTCCAAAATT
This sequence comes from Bathymodiolus brooksi, assembly GCA_963680875.1. Taxonomy (NCBI): domain Eukaryota; kingdom Metazoa; phylum Mollusca; class Bivalvia; order Mytilida; family Modiolidae; genus Bathymodiolus; species Bathymodiolus brooksi. Next base: position 67,426,445 of record OY804584.1, read on the forward strand.
GAATAAGCAAAATTCGCAGAAAGATGCATAAGCAATACATTGAACACGCAAATACATGACTACGCACTTTTCTAGCTTGGTACAGGAACTTTAATAACATGTGGCGAGGTTAAACTAGTTTTATGGACCCAAACCTCCCTTCTTAGTGGAATGATGTGGTCATGTAAGTGCTTTCTACATGTGAATAAAATGTAACCCCTCACATTTAACCTGGAGAACAACGTTAGTATAGAGAATACTATGATTCTAAACATTATTTATAAAATGTCTAATCTTTCAATGCCAGCGTAATATAGGAAATCAACCAATAGTCAGCTTTGAACGTTTTAAAATTAAGGTTCTCCTCCCTAAGACATAGGTAACATTAGCAAACATTAGCTAACATGTCTAGGCTCTTAGGTTTTATTTCTACCTATTATTGGGCTTTATAATATTGTACTGTTAAGCGTACTTGATGAAGGTTTTTTGAGAAACGCGACGTGCGCACTATATTAGATATCTAATTGTTATTATACACTAATGTGATAGTTAAAATGTTCAGCAATATAGATTTACTTGAGCTTGAATGGACACAGTCTGAAGGATTTGAGTATATTTACATTATATACGTTACTGGCAAAATATGTAAAAGACATGTTCAGTAATAGCACAATCAATATAACGAAACAAATAATTATTTCTTTTCAGCACCTACTGACAAGAGGGATTTTGGATTTGACAAGAAAGACTACAGTGGTTATGACAAGAAAGACTACAGTGGTTATGACAAGAAAGACTACAGTGGCTATGACAAGAAAGACTACAGTGGCTATGACAAGAAAGATAGCAGTGGTTATGGCTATGACAAGAAAGATTACAGTGGTTATGACAAGAAAGACTACAGTGGTTATGACAAGAAAGATAACAGTGATTATGGCTATGACAAGAAAGACTACAGTGGCTATGACAAGAAAGACTACAGCGGATATGACAAGAAAGATAACAGTGGTTATGGCTATGACAAGAAAGACTACAGTGGCTATGACAAGAAAGACAACAGTGGCTATGACAAGAAAGACTACAGTGGTTATGACAAGAAAGACTACAGTGGTTATGATAAGAAAGATAACAGTGGTTATGGCTATGACAAGAAAGATTACAGTGGTTATGACAAGAAAGACTACAGTGGCTATGACAAGAAAGATAACAGTGGTTATGGCTATGACAAGAAAGACTACAGTGGTTATGACAAGAAAGACAACAGCGGTTATGGCTATGACAAGAAAGACTACAGTGGCTATGATAAGAAAGACAACAGTGGTTATGGCAACAGTGGTTATGATAAGAAAGACTACAGTGGTTATGACAAGAAAGACTACAGTGGCTATGACAAGAAAGACTACAGTGGTTATGACAAGAAAGACTACAGTGGTTATGACAAGAAAGACAACAGTGGTTATGGCTATGACAAGAAGGACTACAGTGGCTATGACAAGAAAGACTACAGTGGTTATGATAAGAAAGATAACAGTGGCTATGACAAGAAAGACAACAGTGGTTATGACAAGAAAGATAACAGTGGTTATGGCTATGACAAGAAAGACAACAGTGGTTATGACAAGAAAGACTACAGTGGCTATGACAAGAAAGACTACAGTGGTTATGACAAGAAAGATAACAGTGGTTATGACAAGAAAGACTACAGTGGCTATGACAAGAAAGACTACAGTGGCTATGACAAGAAAGACTACAGTGGTTATGACAAGAAAGATAACAGTGGCTATGACAAGAAAGACTACAGTGGCTATGACAAGAAAGACTACAGTGGTTATGACAAGAAAGATAACAGTGGCTATGACAAGAAAGACTACAGTGGTTATGACAAGAAAGATAACAGTGGTTATGGTTATGACAAGAAAGATAACAGTGGTTATGACAAGAAAGACTACAGTGGCTATGACAAGAAAGACTACAGTGGCTATGACAAGAAAGACTACAGTGGTTATGACAAGAAAGATAACAGTGGCTATGACAAGAAAGACTACAGTGGCTATGACAAGAAAGACTACAGTGGTTATGACAAGAAAGATAACAGTGGCTATGACAAGAAAGACTACAGTGGCTATGACAAGAAAGACTACAGTGGTTATGACAAGAAAGATAACAGTGGTTATGACAAGAAAGACTACAGTGGCTATGACAAGAAAGACTACAGTGGCTATGACAAGAAAGACTACAGTGGTTATGACAAGAAAGATAACAGTGGCTATGACAAGAAAGACTACAGTGGCTATGACAAGAAAGACTACAGTGGTTATGACAAGAAAGATAACAGTGGTTATGACAAGAAAGATAACAGTGGTTATGGCTATGATAAGAAAGATTACAGTCGTTATGACAAGAAAGACTACAGTGGTTATGACAAGAAAGATTACAGTGGCTATGACAAGAAAGACTACAGTGGTTATGACAAGAAAGACAACAGTGGTTATGGCTATGACAAGAAGGACTACAGTGGCTATGACAAGAAAGACTACAGTGGGTATGATAAGAAAGATAACAGTGGCTATGACAAGAAAGACTACAGTGGCTATGACAAGAAAGACAACAGTGGCTATGACAAGAAAGACTACAGTGGTTATGACAAGAAAGATAACAGTGGTTATGGCTATGACAAGAAAGACAACAGTGGTTATGACAAGAAAGACTACAGTGGCTATGACAAGAAAGACTACAGTGGTTATGACAAGAAAGATAACAGTGGTTATGACAAGAAAGACTACAGTGGCTATGACAAGAAAGACTACAGTGGCTATGACAAGAAAGACTACAGTGGTTATGACAAGAAAGATAACAGTGGCTATGACAAGAAAGACTACAGTGGCTATGACAAGAAAGACTACAGTGGTTATGACAAGAAAGATAACAGTGGCTATGACAAGAAAGACTACAGTGGCTATGACAAGAAAGACTACAGTGGTTATGACAAGAAAGATAACAGTGGTTATGGCTATGATAAGAAAGATTACAGTGGTTATGACAAGAAAGACTACAGTGGTTATGACAAGAAAGATTACAGTGGCTATGACAAGAAAGAGTACAGTGGTTATGACAAGAAAGATAACAGTGGGTATGGCTATGACAAGAAAGATTACAGTGGTTATGACAAGAAAGACTACAGTGGTTATGACAAGAAAGACTACAGTGGCTATGATAAGAAAGACCTCAGTGGCTATGACAAGAAAGACTACAGTGGTTATGACAAGAAAGACTACAGTGGTTATGACAAGAAAGATAACAGTGGTTATGGCTATGACAAGAAAGATTACAGTGGTTATGACAAGAAAGACTACAGTGGCTATGACAAGAAAGACTACAGTGGCTATGATAAGAAAGACTACAGTGGCTATGACAAGAAAGACTACAGTGGTTATGATAAGAAAGACTACAGTGGCTATGACAAGAAAGACTACAGTGGCTATGATAAGAAAGACTACAGTGGCTATGACAAGAAAGACTACAGTGGTTATGACAAGAAAGACTACAGTGGTTATGACAAGAAAGACTATAGTGGTTATGACAAGAAAGATAACAGTGGTTATGGCTATGACAAGAAAGACAATAGTGGTTCCTATGACAAGAGGGATGGCTAGACAGACAGGTCTAAGTGATGAACAACAGACACATTTTAGCATTAAACACGTTCAAGCAAAATCTGGCAAACATATATTCATGTTATTGAACAAATGTACATACTATACCTATTTATGAACAAATTGAAAACTGGAATGATTCACGAAAGTGTTTAAAAACAATAATGAAGTATAGCCGTTTATGGTGTTATTTAATGCCACTTTCAACAATATTTCAGTCATATCGTGGCGGTCAGTTTTATTGGTGGAGGAAACAGGAGTACCCGGGGAAAAATCACTGACAAACTTTGTCACATAATGTTGTTTCGAGTACACCTCGTCATGAACAGGGTTCAAACTCACAGATTTAGTGGTGATAGGCACTGATTACACAGGTAGTGGTAGATAGAACTACCATACGACCACGACCACGACGTCCCCTTGTTTGTATATTATGCTTAATAGCCAATAGGAGATGTGTTTATACAGATTTTATGCTTTTTGATTTTGAACAGTGGTACATGTTATGAAATATTCAACAGAGCGATGGTCAACAAATTTAATCAATGTCAAAAATAAAAAACAAAAACAAAAACAAAAACAAAAAACAAGCAAACAAACAAAGCTAAAAAAAACCAACCGAAAAAAACAAAGAAAACAGAACATAGAAAAAAAAGAAGAAGAAGAAAAAACATTTATGAACTCATATCATTTAACACAAAAAAACACGACATATGTCGATGTACATCCAGGTCCTGGCAAAGAACTGGCATGTATTTTGCGGGGTAAAGCCGATAACAGAAAGCCTGAGAAAAGTTTGAAGATATCAAAGGGGTAACCGAAAGTCGTAAATCTATAAATGACTCAAAATATAAAGGATACATGAAAAAGTACAACACTGTTATACAAAACACTACACAGGAAACTAAGCATTAATCAATGCAAACCCTGCGATGGGAAGTCCGGTGTTCATGAATGGCTAGCAGTTCCTATTCATATTTGGATAACCAAGAATAATACAGATATCAACAAGGGCCCGGGTGGCTCAATGAGTTAGGTAGTTGGATTACCTAACAACTCATGCAAGCCTATAACCAATACGGCGTGGGTTCGCGCCCAGCTATGTAAATTACAAAAAGGTGCACTCGACTAGCAGTCGCAAGTGATAAAGCTTACCAGTTGCTTGCCCATGGTTGGTGGTTTTCTCAGGATACTCCGGCTTCTTCCACCACTAACACTGGTCGCCATGATATAGTTGAAATATTGCTGAAAGTGGCGTTCAAACACCAAAAATCAAAATCAAATTAAATCAGATGTCAACAAACAATAAAGAACCTCCGCTGATTCATTCCAATCACAGACCACACACCACCACACAAACGAATGGCAACGTAAGAATGGACAGTACAATAGCAGTGACAGTGAACGGTCAATAACGGTTACTTAAATTTACTTCAGATTTTGGGGAGATTTAATTGATACCTAAATATAAATGAATTTTCTGAAACCCAGTCCTGCAGGATATAAAACATAAAGTAAACACATTCTGGTCAAGGTAAATACAAATCCCTACAGAGCACGAAGTTGGATAACAAGGTGGTACATGGAAGAATGGCAAACAACACAATGACCAAAAGAAAATAGACAAAAAGGACAAACAAATATCTGCAAAACAGTACACAAAAAACCCAAAGATTGAGGAATACGTACTCACTAAAACCGGAGGTGTACTAAGGTGCTCCGGAAGGGAAAACAGTTGCTGCTCCACAGGTGGCACCCGTCGTGCTACTCTTGTCACAACCCAGTGATAATTCATGAATGTAGAAAGGACCGGATTGTTATTACAACAAAGTAGGGTTGATAATACGTTTTATTTGATTGATCATTAAAAGAAAGTTTAAACCGTGTTGGTCTAGAATTATTACGTGTGCTCCGTAAGGGGGAAACAGTTCCTGCTCCACAGGTGACACCCGTCGTGCTATTCTTGTTACAACCCCAGTGATAATTCATGAATGTAGAAAGGACCGGATTGTTATTACAACAAAGTAGGGTTGATAATACGTTTTATTCGATTGATCATTAAAAGAAAGTTTAAACCGTGCTGGTCTAGAATTAATACGTGTGCAGCGTCGAAACTCGTAATGAAATGTACTCTATGTAACCTGACGTAGCGACCATTGTCAGTACTTTCTAGATAAAACCATCTTATTCACCAGCAACATTATGTTAACATAAATGTGATATAAAGCACCAACTACTCACCCTACCGGATCACATGAGTTCATCCCCGGTTTTTAGTGGGGTTGGTGTTACTCGATCTGTAGTTTTATATGTATGTTTTGTAGATCGTTGTTTTTCCTTTTGTACATTTTCTTCTGGCCATTGTGTTGTCTGTTCTTCTTCGATGTACGGATTCTGATTGCCCCTTTGGTATCTTCAAACTCTTATTACACTGTATACTAATATCTAAGTTTTTTAATCGGATTAAAATTGTGTTTGTTTAAAAGTGAATAATTTTGGTTATACACAAATATCTAACGACGTCCCTTATGGGATCACGCCAGGGTTCATATGTTTAACTCCAAATCAGAGAAGAGCCAACCAAATATTGAGTTATCACAACCGAGAGTCGGTTTGATTTTCATATTTAATTATCCTGCATATGATGGGGGGATCAAGCCACACGATAAATATTAGTTTATTGATAAGCGTAAATTTAATATTTGTTTCATTTAATGTTTGACATATATCTACACATATGGATGTAGCGCATATTACAGGGGCTGTCGTGGCCGTGATCTTATTGTAGATTTACAGCTACCTATGCAATCAGTGCCTATCACCACAGATGTTGTGAGTTCGAATCTCGATCAGGGCGAGGTGTACAACATTGTCTGATAAAGTTCGTCAGTAACTTGCGACAGGTTGGTGGTGTTTTCCGGGTACACCGGTTTCCTCCACCAATATAACTGACCGCAACGATACAGCTGAACTATTGTGGAAAGTGGCGTTAAACACAAACAAATAAACAAACAAACATCAAACAAACTTATATGACATTAAATTCGTATATATCTAATAGGTCTTTGTAATAACAAAACTGATTGTGATTTATTTTGCTCACCATTCTTCTTTATGAACTTTCCAACGTTCGTGTTAATTTCCTCCATAATGTCACGACGGTCTCATTGGAAAAAATCAGATGCAGTCTTTATATTGATGCTATTATCTGTCAATCCAATGTGTCATTTTTTCATCTTTTTTTTACAGAAAAAAAAAAGCTAAATAAAGTTACCTGTTTCTGAAGCTCGTACAAATAAATTATATATTTTCCGAAAATGTACGTATATTGTTTATGCATTGCATAAAAAGTAGACCATGAGATTGGACACAAGTTATTCATAAATCTATTCATCCGGTGAAACCGGAATATAATTCTTTCTTTTAACATGGTCCATTATTGTGTAATGCGAATTGTATCCTGGGTATTTCTTTCTCATTTGTGCTCGAAGCAGAAGGAGTAATACCACTAAGTAATTCCCCATAGCATTCTATGGTAAATAACATCGTTTTGCACTTGATATAGGTTTCACCTGAAATTTAATATAATATAATAAGCAACATTTATATCACATGGAAGGGGTTCCTAATTGGAAACTTATCTCCGAAAATCAACATACATTTAATGGGACTTAAGAAAAAATCGTCTGCTTGAAGTTGTTAACCGTTGAAAATCCTATTTTAACTTTTGCTTTAGCACAAATTCAGGTGGTAACTTTTCAATGCTAGCAAATTGTTATATAAGACCACAAAGTCATCAAATATTAGTTTCAGATGATCCTTAAATCTGTAGGTTTCTGCTGACATTCAGTATTTTGCAGTATCTACTAGGGTTTATTATTTTTATCTAGCAATGTAGGAATTCATTTTGAATGAACGTACTACTTTTGACTGGTTTCCTGATTTAGTGGTATTATACCAGAAGACGTTGTTGTTTACAGATACAGAAACAATTTAGTACAAAGACCTCAAATTTCTTACACGCAAAAAAAAAATGTATTGTCCATTAAGTGCACATATGTGGGACATTATATAAACTTTTAAAAGAGGAACATTTGGGGAGGATGCTGGGCTCTTTTGTTGATAAATATATTTCACATCTTGAGTGTCTTCTGTTGGTTTAACACTAAAAGACGACGGTACATGGCGGTTACTAACTAATCTTTCGTATCCATAGGCAACAGTGAAACTAATGACGTCATAGATCCTGAATTATGTGAGAATAATATTCCGATCGTTGGACAATGCTTACAATTATACCTAATTTAGGTATGATTACATTACTTCCGTTTTTCATTGAATTATTACAATATGATTGGTTATGAAGTGGTCACATGATTATACAAGAGATGTTTTACATCCCAATAAAACTCAAACCCGAACTTGCACGCGCCTCCATTACGACGTCAGATGTACAACAATCAATGGCGTAGTAATTTCCAACAGCAAATAATCTAACACAAATAAAATTCACAACGAAAAATTCAACTATATTAGATTTTGGTGTGATTTAAATGTAATTAAAGAATTGAAAGCATTTTTTTTAAAGCTTTATAGGCGTGTAAAAGCGTGAACCGAGGCACATTTTTTGTATGAAACGCGCTTCATGTAAAATGTGCTTCGGTCCACACTTTTACACTCCAATAAAACTACAAAAAATGCATTCAATTCTTAAATGAAGGCAGGGGTTAAAAAATGATTAAATCGGCATTTAGACTACTAATTGTCTCCCCTTCGGATTTTTTATTTACTTAGCAGCCATTTTGAAGGCAATTTCTATATTTTGATAAACGTCTCTTGATGGGATGCTCTTTGTCCTGTTATTTGTTCGAATTTTTACTCGATTGACAAAAAATCGGGTTCCTGAAGCAAACAATACACGAGATAAAAAGATTACCTTACATTAATGCCAAGCTTAGATATAGCGCAATATGCTTAAACACCCAGCTTAACCCATAATTGTACAAAGAGGGAGAGGCGTTAAGGTGCAAAATTGGCCCCACATTATATTAAAAAATAATGCTCAACATAGAATAAAAACAATTTACTAATTTAATTGCTATATAAAATTTTTTTCAAAAAATATAACTTTCCGTGAAATTGGGTGCGTTATGATGTCATAATGACATCATAATTAGACGGATAATGCTAAAGATGGACTACAAACGACATATTTAATGTACATTTTAGCTATGTTATATACCTCCACAGTCTTCAACCAACACCAAATTGAGCAGTTGTTTTGAGTATAGAGGGTTAATGATTATATACAAATATTTTGTTGGTGGAGGATTGTGGAGGTTGTTAAATATTAATTTATTTATAACCGCAGCCAGACCCTTAAAATCAATAGTTTCACTCTTCTGATTGTATATATGAGACCATTATATACACAATCTGTACATTTCATGATTCATTTCAAGTAATGAAATTCATCAGTAAATAACTTATGTTTCTGTAAATAATTGTATTTATTTTAAATACAGTTTATGTACATTGAAACCAAGAGAAAAACTCAGTGCTTGCAATCCGGCGTCAATGCCATAAAAAGAACTGGGGACTATAAGCGCCATATATGGCCCCATATTTAATGAATCATTATCTTAGAAAATACTTGATTAAAATTTGATGTATTATAGACGAGATCATACTTTTGATGTTAAAACTTGCTTCCAACAAACTCGATACGTATTTGACGTCATGAGCGTTATTTGTTTTCTGTATATCGTGGAATTTTGCCCGCGATATTTGGACGGTTTTCGAAGAAATTAAGCACCAGTCGTGCACCAGATTATTAAAATAAATAAAACACAAATACTGTTAAAGTATTTTTTTGGTTTCACGAGATGTTAAATTTCTGGAAAAAACGACGGGAAAATGTTCAAATATTGCAAGCGCTTAGATGACGTTTTGATATTTGAGAAGCAATCTTTGCCGTAAAAAACGATGGTATTTCGGCACGTAACAGTTATATACAAATGTAAGATAAAAATAAAATAAACACCACTTCAACCAAAATAGTATTTTTTTCAAAAGCCCCCGATGATTGATTATATATTTTCTTCCGGGATATTGAAATAGTTATTACTACAGGGATACGGAGGTAGCCGTTTAATGGTCTATTGATGCTACTTCTAAAAGGAGTAGATATGGGCACAATCCAACAGATAGCTCTCACATTATGACCCAAAGGTGTTTTATGTTATGCACTACATACACAAACGTTTGATCCATCATTTGTCCATTGGAGGTTAGGTGTTTAACACCACTTTCAAAAATATTTCATTTACTACTTTTGTGGCGGAAATTGGAATACCCAGAGAAATCCACAAACCTGTCGCAAGTCACTGACAAACTTTATCACATAATGTTTTATCGAGTACACCGCGCCATGAATGGGGTGTTCAAACTCTCAACTTAAGTGGTGATAGGCAATGATTGCACAGGTAGTTGTAAATTCAACTACCATACGACCACGACGGCTCAAGTTCAGTTAAGATGAAAGGTAATTGTTTTATTGATATTGATGGAATTTATGATTATCACTGTTTATAAGCTTTCTTTTCATATCAATCAATGAAAAGAATTGGTTTGCTGAAAGTATGTTTTTGTTGGGGTTTATTGGATGGAATTTGTATCTCATGTGAAGTTCCGTCGATTGCAGACACAACGTTAGGCATATCAGAACAATACCTTTTCTTTTGCCATCAGACTGGGATGGTTGGCCACTGAATTCACATAACATTTTCATAAATTATATAAAGTTTCCCCTTTTGCGTCCAAATTAAACTTTTAACTTCTATCAGTTCCATTCTCTTAAATCAATCTCCAATGGACAAATGATGGATCATAAGTTAGTGTATGTAGTGCATTGAAAATGCGTTCTGTCATGTGCATAAGTTATTGTTTGCATGATTGACAGGCAATATTCATCATATTGTTTTCTAGCTTCTGAACTGTCGATCGAGAAAAAAAAAATATTCTAGACAGGCAGCAAATAGCCAGTCAATGGGGTTTGCAATTAATATTTCGCATGGACAAGGTGTGGAAAATAGAAATATTCTTCTGTGGTTTAAATGCGTATTAACTGCATTACATGTAAACTGTATGATTCTGTTTGATAAAGTCCTTTAACTAGAACAGGAACAAAATGTTCACTTGAGTGAAATAGTATTGTAATAAAAGATCGTGAACGTGATGTACAAGTATTGAAGAATGTCCAGGTATATTTTAAATGAGGTTGAAACACGTCACCATTTGATATTAATTCGGTTGTATTTCATTTTGACGATTCTAATTACGAAGACGACCACAACCATATTGTTTTTGATTGGATTAAAATTATAGCTGTATAATAATGTATAATATCCTATTATTATTAGAATCCTAAGTTACATGACTGCGAATTTGACATTAATAAAATAACAATTGGCTTTCACTAGGAAAACGCAGACTTTATGTGAAAGGGACACCAGACAGCTATGAGGAACAAATTTAATACACCCCTTAGCGCGGGATGTAAAGGACACACTCCTTACAGGTGAAAGACAACTTTCAGCAGATTCTGATAGCAACAGTTTATTAGGAGTGTTGTTGTTGGTTTGTCACAAAGCAAAATAATATCTACCATCTCCTCTTTTTCTAGTGACAATCAAAACAATCATACATAGACTCATGGCAGCGACAAACATTTTACCTACACGATTAATCATATGGTTGTAAACTTGTTCTCATCATAAATATATATGAAATACTTGATTGTAAAACAATTATCTATCGACAACCACTTTCTATGGGATATCTGATTCCAAGGCTTGTTATCAGTTTATCAAAAAAACAAAAATAATTCTCACAGGGTCCTTGCTAAAATCGTTACACATTAAACATTTTGCTTCACACCATTTCCCAAAATATTTCCATATTATAAAAAAAGCTGTCTTTAAATATTGGACATTTTGTTTATAGATTTGTGATGGTTGTCCGTAAAAATGTACTGGAATATATCATCGCATTGGTTTTCGTTAAGAATAAAGTACGGTTAAAAAGTGTTTAAACAAATTTCAAATATGACAAAGTTTTATTGTCCAAATAAATCTATGTATTACTTCGTTAAGATTAATACCAAAATTTCTGAATAGATGCCCCAGGGACGGATCCAGGGGGTCCCACCCGGCACCCGGCGCCCCCCTCTGCTCGGCGCAATTTTTTTAAGTCCGCCCCCCTAATTTGAAATCCTGGATCCGCCCCTGATATTAACCTCAATATGTACATTATCAATGTCATAGCAGACGATGAATTCAAAATTGGTCTGTATGAGATTTAAGGTGACGAAAAAATGAATTACGAAAAACTACAATTTGAACGTGAAATAATAGATGTGGTACGTAGTTCTTATATTTAAAGATGACATTTTTAGATCAGATTTCATGAGATCATTCATGCAATTTCAGCATCATAATATAACCTCTCACAAATGAAGCGATCAAAATAATGAGAAATGTTATCACGTGAAACAAACCGTCGAAAACAGGAGACCGTCGAAAATGGGTGACGTTGTGACATTACTATTCGTTCACTTTAATTTCATAATACAGTTTCGGAACATGTTTTTATTCCTGAAATCATCCACATTGCATATTATGTCAAATTTATGCTGTGTTTATTGAGTTTTATTATGCTTTGTTTTTGTTTTTGTTTTTTTAATGATATGCATTATAATACAATGATACGTATGTTCTGTATAATGAAAAAATGACGTTCATTGCTTTTCAGTACCTGAATTTGTCGATCCGCTGTGAGGAATTAGATACACATATTAAGTAACTGTATTTATTTCTGAAAAGCACATATTGTGAATACATTTTGGAGAAAATTTTATCGACATCTGAGGTGGGGCCGATTTTGGCCCTTATAGTAATTTTTTTTTTCATGTGTAATCCTAAAGGACTGTGAGAGTCCTTTAGGATTCCACATGAAAAAAAAAATTACTTAAATTAAATGAAAGCTTAAATTATTGTGACAATCCGTACTCCATTAAAATAATAATAAGAATAATAAAAAAAATAATGTTAAACATTTAGAATCTTTGACTGTGATGTTGATATACTTTTGTTCTAAGGCATTACCCTCATCAAGGGCATTTATAAGACGTTTTGATGACGTGCTGAAATCTGTAAAAGTTATGAAATCCTATCATAAGGCGAGGGTCACTAATGTAATGGAAATTGATGCTGTAATATGGCCTGAATGGTTTATCATTTCAATGGGGCCGAATATCTTTTCCGACAGCAATGAGCGATAATAAAACTTTGTAGCCTTATTCGATCTCTTTAAAAGTTTATATTCCGATACCAAGATCTTGTTGAAATATATTCCGTCTCTGCAGAAACGATTAAAAGCGATGAATTTTCATATAGTGAAAATGTATAAAGATAAAGAAGTCAAGAAAAATGTCAAGGATATTTTTTTATCAATGTGTCACGTAAAAATATTTTTGACATTTACGGCACCGAATATGGTACTGCTTTGACAACTATTTTACCTATTTTGTTCCTGTATTTAAATACTGTTATAGTGACCGCCGGAACCTTTGAACCGTAATGAGAGCGGGAGGTTTGGCGCTTTAAAATCTGATTCAACCCACCATTTCTTTAGAAATGCCTGTACCAAGTCAGGGTCATTACGGTTTTCACAGTTTTCCGGTTGTTGACTGATTTTGTCTGTTTATATAATTATGAGTTTTGACTTTCCCTTTGTAAGATTGTTCGGAGTTCGGTAATTTTGTTATTACCCTTATTTTACGACATCAGAGAAAGTGCAAACCTTAGCCTGGTCGTGGGGATTATTCAGACGGAAAATATGAACAGTTAATGTGGCCATATCAATTGAAAAAGACCAATTGTCATACGAGATTTAACATTTATCGAACTTGTACCAATTTGTTGGGATTGTTTATTTGGAACTCTCGATATAAAGAAATAAAGATTTTATATCGTAGATAGTCTATAATTAAAACAAAATAACATCTAATCCCAGATGGTTTATAGAACTTATTAGACCACTGGTTCTAGTGACAATGCAAAATAATATTCAGCTTAGTGGCAGTGAATATAAAGGGCATTAATAATGAAATAGCAGATTCACTCTAGTGTCCAGTTTTAGTTTGCGCCCAAGACTGTCGTATATCCAGAACAAATTCCTGCAGCATTTTTGAAACATAATTACAAGTCTAAGGTTTTAATATTAATATAAATTTAACTTTCTAAAAAATTAAAAAAAATGACAAAAGGACAAACAGTGATATACAAAGCATTACACAGAAAACAAAAGATCAAACAACAAGAATCCTACTAAAAACCGAGGACAACCTAGTGCACACGACCCGTTCCTGAAATAACCTTCATCGAGTACTCTCATAGTGAAACTATTGCAAAACCAAATAATCAAACTCTTTGGGAGCAAGTAGACCAAATGGTCTAAGCAGGATAACCAAAATAGCTTTGTCGTTTAGGAAGATATTGAATTATAATTTTATTGTTCAATACTCGTAGAAAGAGGCGGTGCTGTTGTATTGTATACTATTGTATTCTGCTACGTGATTCATTTCTATTGAAGTGTGTTTGCCAATCAGGGCCGGATTAAATCCAATTCACGCCCTAAGAACAGGCCAACCTTTTTGATGTAAATATCATTTAATTTAATTGTTGTTATCGTTTTAGCATGCATAAATAAAGCCTATAACATTTATTATTTTTTTTATTTCATATTGCATACATTATTTTGGAGTTCTGGCGTGTTTTGAGCCTAATATCTGGCTGATAAAATAAATTGCTTTGTTGCCGAATCTTCGTGGTGACTCCTTGCCTCTTAATGCCCTAAGGACGTGCTTATTTTGCTTAAGGTTTAATCCAGGCCTGGTACCAATCCATAAAGTGAAGCGAGCGGTCATGTATATATGTGTGTTAGGAGTATATATGTTTGACCTCTTTTTGCGATATTTCGGATTTTGGAAATGTTCCGACAGTGTGTTATTTTGTGCTTTTTATTTTATTCTAAAATTTAATCCGTCAAATGTTTTATCAATTATAATGACGCGTACATCTACTTGCTGAATTATGGATACGAAAAATTAGTTAGTAACCACCAGGTTCCGTTGTCTTTTAGTGTTAATCCAACAGGAGACACTGAAGATCTGAAATAAATTTATTAACAAACGTGCCCAGCACCCTCCCCAAATTTCATATTATCATCTTTTATAATTTAATAATGTGCCACATCTGTGCACTCAGTGGACACTACATTTTAAGATTTTTTTTTAATATTTTGTTTTTGACATGAAAAAAATTTGAGGTTTTTGTACTAAATAACGTCTTCTGGTGTAATACCACTCAGTCAGGAAACCAGTCAAAAGTAGTACGTTCAGGTGACATAGAGTACATTTCATTACGAGTTTCGACGCTGCACACGTAATAATTCTAGACCAGCACGGTTTAAACTGTCTTTTAATGATCAATCGAATAAAACGTATTATCAACCCTACTTTGTTGTAATAACAATCCGGTTCTTTCCACATTCATGAATTATCACTGGGGTTGTAACAAGAGTAGCACGACGGGTACCACATGTGGAGCAGGAACTGTTTACCCTTCCAAAGCACCTGAGTACACCTACGGCTATTAGTGGGTTCGTGATGCTCGATCTTTGGTGTTTTGTGTATTGTTTTGTAGATTTTTGTATGTCCTTTTGTCCATATTATTTTGGTCATTGTGTTGTCTGTCATTCTTCCATTTACCACCTTGGTATCTTCAAACTTTTCTTTGAGTATAAGGATTTCAATGCAGATGAAGGTTATTATAGCCCTAATTGGGCACTTGTTATCTAACTTCGTGCTCTGTAGGGATTTGTGTTTTAAGGATGGTTATCGTGACCAGAATGTGTTTACCGTATGTTCAATATCCTGCAGGACTGGGTTAGAGAAAATTCATTTATATTTAGGTATCATTTAAATCTCCTCTAAATCTGAAGTAAATTTAAGTAACCGTTATCGACCGTTCATTCACCCTACAATTGCATTTTCCATGCTTACGTTACCATTCGTTTTTGTGGTGGTGTGTGTGGTCTGTGATTGAAATGAATCAGGGGAGGTTCTTTATTGTTTGTTGATATATTGTTCTTGGTTCTCCAAATATGAAAAGGAACTGCTGACCATTCAGGAGCACTCGCGTTCCCCTCTGGTTTTTAGCAGGTTTGATGTTGCTTAATCTTTAGTTTCCTTGGTAGTGTTTTGTAGAACAGTGTTGTCATTTTTCATTTAGCCAATATATTTTCAGTCATTCCTCGTTTTACGACTTGCGGTTACCCTTTGATATCTTCATGCTTTTCTTAAGCTTCCTTTAACCAACTTTACACCGCAACCTTTTCATACCAATCCTTTGTCAGGACCTGGATGTACATCGACGTATGTCGTGTTTTTTTAAAAAATTCAATGATTTGAGTTCACACGTGGTTTTTCATTTTGTTTTGGCTTTGTTTTGTTTTTGTTTTGTCTTTGCTTTGTTTTTTATTTGTTTTTGTTCTGGTTTTTTTCCTGCTTTTTTGTTGTTGTGTTTTCGGACATTGATGGAATTTGTTGAAAATCACTCTTTTGAATATTTCATAGCATGTACCGCTCTTCAAAATCAAAACGCATAAAATCTGAAATAAACACACTTCCTATTGGTAATTAAGCATAATATACAAACAAGTGGACCACCGTGGTCGGGATCGTATGGTAGTCGGATTTACAACTATCAGTGCAATCTGTGCGTATCAACAGTTCAAACCCCGTTCATATCGATGTGTAATCGATACAACAGTATGTGATAAGGTTTTTCAGTGACTTGCGACATGTCGGTGGTTTTCTCTGGGTACTCCATTTTCCTCTACTAATACAACTAACAGCCACGAAAAGACTGAAATATTGTTGAAAGTGGCATTAAATAAACACCATAAACCAAACCTACCCAAACAAAGGTGGGGGGGGGGGGGGGGTGGGTGAAATGACCATTTCATATATTTAAAAAAGGCACATTACATCATTGTTCTTAAACACTTTCGATTACCAATTCTTGTCTGACCATGCTTTATGCTAAAATTTGTATGTTATTCTTCATTTAGACTTGTTTATCTAGCCATCCATCTTGTCATAGCCATAACCACTGTAAACTTTCTTAATATAGCCACTCCTGTCTTTCTTGTCATAGCCATGACCACTCCAGTCTTTCTTGTCATAGTCATGACCACTCCAGTCTTTCTTGTCAAATCCAAAATCCCTCTTGTCAGCAGTTAAATACCGGCAATCCCTCTTTTCAGTAGGTGCTGTAACAGAAATAATTATTTATATTTCGTGATATTGATTACACTGTTACTGTCTCTTTTACATATTTTGCCAGTAACGTATGTAATGTAGAACTACTTAAACCCTTCAGACTGTGTCCATTCAAGCTCAAGTAAATCTATTTTGCTGGACATTTTAACTATCACATTAGTGCATAATAAAACGTAGATATCTAATATAATGCGCACGTCGCGTTTCTCGAAAGCCTTCATCAGGTATGCTTAACAGCACAATATTATAAAGCCAAATAATAGGTAGAAATAAAACCCAAGAACCTAAACATGATAGCCAATGTTTGCTAATGTTACTTAAGTCTTAGGGAGGAGTACCTTAGCTTTAAAACGTTTAAAGCTGACTATTGTTTGACTTCCCATATTACGCTGGCATTGGAAGATTAGACATTTTGTAAATAATGTTCAAGATCATAGCATTCAGTAAGAAAGGAGGCTTGAGTCGATAAAACCAGTTTAACCTCGCCACATTTTATTAATATATTTGTACCTAGCTCGGGAAGTGAGCGGACATGTATTTGTGTGTTCGGGGTATCAATTTTGACTCTTTCTGGAATCTTTTTTATTGAATTGTTCGGTCAGTGTGATATTTTTTGCCTTTTATTTTATGTACTATCAATATAAAAAGTCGCGTTCGACTTTAGTTTCTTAAAAACTTGATAATGTGATGATTACATTTGATGTGATTAACCATTTGCTCTGTCTAAACTAAGCTTACTCGGTATGACCATATTTTATGATTGTTACTCGGAACTTCTCATTAATATACATTCGACGTCATATACAAATTTGTACACAAAATATTGGTCGTAAGAAACCAGTTGAGAGGAGAGGCAAAGTTCCCGAGTCGCAATAGCAGCGAGGGAAATTTGCCTATGTTCGAAACCGGTATTTTCCGCAAATAGCAGTGGCATGCAAGTAGCATTGTAGATTGGAACCAATGAAACTTTCAATGTTTTTGTCACCATTCAAATTAGCTCTGTAAAAATCAAAATAATTTTGTAGCAAATGTATATATGAATACGATTTTCAACAAGACGTCTTGCTTTACTGTATCGTTGGTTAAAAGAAGAAACCCGAGTAATTGGGAATCACATCTGTGACGTCATAAACTATTTAAAGAAGGGATTTTCCCTCGAGAGGGGTATTTACCTAGTACCTTGGAAGTTTCTAAGGCAAATATCACGCTATCCGAAATTTCAAAGGACAAATACCCCTGCAATGGGAAACAAGTGGAAAAAACTAGGAATTGGTAGAAGAGAATAATATACCCCTTTTATCAACCAATCAGAAGACAGGATTCATGTGTTTGGTTCTGTGTCGGCGAAACATCGGCTAGGAAGCAAATGATACAACCATTTTTGTTTAAAAATCAAATGGGTAAAAACTTAGATGCTTATAGAGCGGCTATCGGACTGTTTCATGCCTGTAAAATGGGTCTTAATATTGGCTATGATTCTCGATCTGACACCTTTCATGATATCTTAATTACTAACTTACGATGTTCCTTCCTATTTGCTTCACTTTTAATCCTTCAAAGTCTAAATCCAAAAGTTAATGTTGCCTTCATCCTTTTTGTTTTACATTTTATATTACTGGTTGGCAATATTGAATCCAATCCTGGACCTGAGTCTGCTTACATATCGAGTACACCAATGAGTGCGGTAGATATTTTGTCTGATAAATCCATATCCATATGCAATATCAATATTCGAAGTATAAGAAATAAAATAAATGTTCTCCAAAATTGTGTTGATGAATTCAATATTATTGTTTTAACTGAAACACATCTTGACAACAGCATTGAAAACAGAGATCTCGAACTCGATTCATTTGATAAAAATCCTCAACGAAAAGATCGTACTAATTCTGGTGGCGGGTTACTTATTTACTCAAAGGAAGACATCGGCATTTGCAGGAAACACGAACTTGAAAATGATATAGATGAAACGATTTGGATTGAACACTCTTTTCTTTTGTGTAATACATATCGACCTGAATAGACCGACTCTGAATATCTGGCACGTTTAAATCATGCTATAGGTTTAGCATATCAAGTCAACGAAAATATTGTGATCTCCGGAGATCTGAACTCTGACCTTATGTCTTTAAACAATAAGAAATTGATTAATATGATGAGGCTTTTTAACTTAAAAAATGTAATAGAGAAACAAACAAGGGTAACAAATCATAGTAGAACATTATTAGACCCCATTATAGTAAGTGACACAATTAATTATGTATTTTCTGATGTTTTTAAATTACCTGATAATATTAGTGATCATGATGCCTCAGTCGTAATTCTTCAATGTTCCAAAAATATCTCTCGATCATTTAAAAGAGAAATTTGACAGTATCAAAAAATTAATTACGAAAAGTTTGAAGAAAAATTAAATGAAATTAACTGGAATGAAAAACTTGACCACTTAAATGACGTTGATGAAATGTGCGAAAAATTTACAGTGTTTCCTAAAAATAGCACAGGAATGTATCCCGACAAAAATAATAACTATTCGGAATAATGATAAGCCGCGGTTTAACAACGAAATACGAAAAGAAATTCGCATAATGGAGCGATTTAGAAAAAATGTTTTGAAATTTCACAGGGAAAGGGATATTAAACTATATAAAAAAACAGAGAATTTTGAAAATAATTTAGATCATATTCTTTTAGAAAACTCGTCCAATCCAAAAACATACTGGAAAATTATGAAAATGCTTATCAAATCAAATAAGGGAAGCAACTGTATTCCTCCTCTTACAAACTCTATAAATGAAGAAAACTTCGAAGATATTGTGTATGGAGATGAAGACAAGTGTGATTTATTAAATAAATACTTTAGTCTTATATCGAAATTGGAGGAGAACGTGCCTCTTCCAGACTTTGATGCAAAAACTAATAATGTAATAAATGAGATTTGTGTAAACATAAGTGAAATTGTAGATATTTGAAAACTTATTGATCCATACGAAGTTTCTGGACCCGACAAAATTAGTCACAAAATGTTAAAAATTTTCCCTCAAAAGATAGCCATCCCACTACAAATTATTTACAATAAATCTCTCCGTCAATGTAAATATCCCTCTAGTTGGAAAAATGCACATGTCACGGCGATTTTTTTTTTAGAAAGGTGATACTTCTTTACCTTCTAATTACCGCCCAATATCACTGATTAGTTGTGTCGGAAAAGTAATGGAAAGGATTATATATAAACACGTATATAACCATTTAATACAAAACAAGCTTATCTACCAGTACCAATCTGGTTTTTTGCCTAAGCATTCCTCAGTCCATCAATTAATGGAACTATATAATACTATCTTAAAGGACTAGTGACACGATTTTACAAACAAATTTATTATTGTTCAACCGACTTTTATTTTATGGTTAATTAATAAATAAAAGCAAAAAAAGTCGACAATCCTTGACTAATTAGTAAATTTCTCACTTTTTTGTTACCGGGGACGCGATCTGATTAATATTAATGAGATAGTTGGTCACGTGACATTATGACGTCACTTGTTCTTTTGGAACAAAATGGCTGGATAAACACACGAGGAAGTTATTTACACGGAGGAAAGCATCGATTTATTGCTATGGCACACAGTGACAGCGACATGAATATTGATGAAGCTGTTTCTGATATACGTCCGTACCAGTTTGAGCCTTTGTTGGTCACTGCCAGTGTTGTTTTCAACGAAGAAAGTTCAGATACCGACTCGGACATTGACCTAGACCAACATTCGAAAAATTGATAAATACAACCTGGTAAGACGCATACAATTAATATTTTTTGTTATATTATTTGCAGGAATCTATTATATGATTCTTCTTTTTTGCATTTCGCTGATACGAGTTGAACTAGTGGTAAATGAAAGGAAAATAGGATCAATTATTCATGTAGAAAATGGGGGGGGGGGGGGTCATCATGCTCTACACCTTCTGTTTACATAGTAGCCCATTTATTTCACTGTAATTTATAGAATATATAGTCACAGGTGATTCAGTGTACTATTCAGGTTCTCTGCCCTTGGTAGAAGTTGTTTATAAATTATATTCTGCAAAGTCAATATTCAGAACGTAAACTGAACAGAAAGTAATGTTTACAGTCCCGGGACGTGAGTGGCACGCACTCTCATCTATGCACTTTTGTGCTGCCAACAGTGTTTATACATATGCTGTGGTAAAATAATAGTGAACAATATTCTTGATGACAATCATGTGCAAAGTGTAAACAACTGTTGAATTCCTTACACAGCTCAGGCATTTTAAATTACTTTATTACTGACTTTCTTTTCGGCACATACAAAGTTTTTTTTTCAAGGCATACTTGGAGATGTAATCTGCATTAATTTATTTAATCATTTTAGGTGCGAGTGTGAGTCAGCAGAAGAATGCATCTGTTGTCAAGCTATTTCGACAGTGATCATCAATATGGAAGACGGTGATATTTCCTGCATAACAGAACATGACATACTTGTTGCCAATTTTCTGAACCAACATGTACTACATATCAGCATGTTGGAGTACTTAGAAAATGTGGGACCATTAGATGACAATGAACCAATAAATGAGTAAGTAGCTGTAGAATTTTTTATATAGCTGAAAGATTGCTGCAGTGACGTTAAATAGTAGAAAAAAGGATGAGACGACGACCCCTAACCAACAACAATAAAAAACAAAAAGAGGACACTGCCCAGTCATCAATGCGGTGAATAAACTCTCACTCGACGGCAAGCTCTTATTGGTCCCTTTAATAACAATGACAAATTTTGTATAAAACTACCACTCATTTGACAAAGACATCCCAAATTCAAATAATGTACACAAAACAGTAAGAGACAGGACCATTATCAAACAGTTTCCTGACTTGGAACAGGCCCATAAAACGCAGTGTTAAACCAGTTTGTGGGATCCCAACCCACACCCCATTAAACAAACAAACAAAACGTTGTGACATGTTGAAGGATGTCCTTTATTACTTGTTTGCATTTGTGAGATAAAACACAAACTGTATTATATACATATATTTATTATGATTCAATTAATATCGTACAAAATGCATAACCCCCCTCCTTTTTCCACCAGCACTGTCATAGTCCTTAGATCATACACTGCCATGCTTATACTGGCATAAAGCCTGATTTTTCATATGAAAAACCCTGGTTAAGCATGGAATGGAAGTCAATTAGGGAGAACCGGTAGAATTATAACTGAGGTATAATAAATTAGTTTTATAATGTAACCAGAGGCTCTCAAGAGCCTGTATCGTTCACCTGGTTATAAAAAAAAACAATTGGTCCTATGTAAAAACTATGTCCTGCAGTGGTAGTCATCTTGGAATTACGATCAACATAAAAAAAGTTTGTAAAGGACCTTCCAATGATTGATGCACAATTTAGGTTCAATCAGTGCAATAGCTTCAGAGAAGAATATATTTCTGTATTTTCCCCTGTGTTAATACTATGACCTGTGGTGGCAGCCATCTTGGATTTCCGATCGGCATAGAAAACAGAAACTTTGTAGAGGACCATCCAATGAACATTCATGTACAGTTTGGCTTTAATAATATTTGTAGTTTCTGAGAAGAAGGCATTTGAACATTTTCCCATAGGGTCCAATGTTAATCTATGTATTGCGGTGGCAGCCATCTTGGATTTCCGATCGGCATAAAAAACATAAAATTTGTAGATGACCTTCCAATGATCATTCCTGGGCAGTTTGGTTTCAACTGTCCTAGTGGTTTCAGAGAAGAAGCGTTTTGAAACATTTTCCCCATAGGGTCCAATGTTAAACTAGGTCCTGCCGTAGCCGCCATTTTGAATTTCATATCAGAACAAAAAACGTAAAGTTTGTAGAGGATCATCCAATGAACATTCAGTACAGTTTGGCTTTAATCATATTTGTAGTTTCTGAGAAGAAGGCATTTGAATATTTTCCCATAGGGTCCAATGTTAATCTATGTCCTGCGGTGGCGGCCATCTTGAATTTTCGATCGGCATAAAAAAACAGAAACTTTGTAGAGGATCTTCCAATGATCATTCCTGGGCAGTTTGGTTTCAATTGTCCAAGTGGTTTCAGAGAAGAAGCGTTTTGAAACATTTTTCCCATAGGGTCCAATGTTAAACTAAGTCCTGCCGTAGCCGCCATTTTGAATTTCATATCGGAACAAAAAACGTAAAGTTTGTAGAGGACCATCCAATGAACATTCATGTACAGTTTGGCTTTAATAATATTTGGAGTTTTTGAGAAGAAGGCATTTGAACATTTTCCCATAGGATCCAATGCTAATCTATGTATTGCGGTGGCAGCCATCTTGGATTTCCGATCGGCATAAAAAACTTAAAATTTGTAGAGGACCTTCCAATGATCATTCCTGGGCAGTTTGGTTTCAACTGTCCAAGTGGTTTCAGAGAAGAAGCATTTTGAAACATTTTTCCCAAAGGGTCCAATGTTAAACTAAGTCCTGCCGTAGCCGCCATTTTGAATTTCATATGGGAACAAAAAACCGTAAGATTGTAGAGGACCATCCAATGAACACTCATGTACAGTTTGGCTTTAATCATATTTGTAGTTTCTGAGAAGAAGGCATTTGAATATTTTCCCATAGTGTCCAATGTTAATTTACGTCCTGCGGTGGCGGCCATCTTGGATTTCCGATCGGCATAAAAAACAGAAACTTTGTAGAGGACCTTCCAATGATCATTCCTGGGAAGTTTGGTTTCAACTGTCCAAGTGGTTTCAGAGAAGAAGCGTTTTGAAACATTTTCCCCATAGGGTCCAATGTTAAACTAATTCCTGCCGTAGCCGCCATTTTGAATTTCATATCGGAATAAAAAACGTAAAGTTTGTAGAGGACCATTCAATGAACATTCATGTACAGTTTTGCTTTAATCATATTTGTAGTTTCTGAGAAGAAGGCATTTGAACATTTTCCCATAGTGTCCAATGTTAATCTATGTCCTGCGGTGGCGGCCATCTTGAATTTTCGATCGGCATAAAAAAACAGAAACTTTGTAGAGGATCTTCCAATGATCATTCCTGGGCAGTTTGGTTTCAATTGTCCAAGTGGTTTCAGAGAAGAAGCGTTTTGAAACATTTTTCCCATAGGGTCCAATGTTAAACTAAGTCCTGCCGTAGCCGCCATTTTGAATTTCATATCGGAACAAAAAACGTAAAGTTTGTAGAGGACCATCCAATGAACATTCATGTACAGTTTGGCTTTAATAATATTTGGAGTTTTTGAGAAGAAGGCATTTGAACATTTTCCCATAGGATCCAATGCTAATCTATGTATTGCGGTGGCAGCCATCTTGGATTTCCGATCGGCATAAAAAACTTAAAATTTGTAGAGGACCTTCCAATGATCATTCCTGGGCAGTTTGGTTTCAACTGTCCAAGTGGTTTCAGAGAAGAAGCATTTTGAAACATTTTTCCCATAGGGTCCAATGTTAAACTAAGTCCTGCCGTAGCCGCCATTTTGAATTTCATATCGGAACAAAAAACCTTAAGATTGTAGAGGACCATTCAATGAACATTCATGTACAGTTTGGCTTTAATCATATTTGTAGTTTCTGAGAAGAAGGCATTTGAATATTTTCCCATAGGGTCCAATTTTAATCTATGTCCTGCGGTGGCGGCCATCTTGGATTTCCGATCGGCATAAAAAACAGAAATTTTGTAGAGGACCTTCCAATGATCATTCCTGGGCAGTTTGGTTTCAACTGTCCTAGTGGTTTCAGAGAAGAAGCATTTTGAAACATTTTCCCCATAGGGTCCAATGTTAAACTAAGTCCTGTCGTAGCCGCTATTTTGAATTTCATATCGGAACAAAAAACTTTAAGATTGTAGAGGACCATCCAATGAACATTCATGTACAGTTTGGCTTTAATAATATTTGTAGTTTCTGAGAAGAAGGCATTTGAACATTTTCCCATAGGGTCCAATGTTAATCTATGTATTGCGGTGGCAGCCATCTTGGATTTCCGATCGGCATAAAAAACATAAAATTTGTAGAGAACCTTCCAATGATCATTCCTGGGCAGTTTGGTTTCAACTGTCCTAGTGGTTTCAGAGAAGAAGCGTTTTGAAACATTTTCCCCATAGGGTCCAATGTTAAACTAGGTCCTGCCGTAGCCGCCATTTTGAATTTCATATCAGAACAAAAAACGTAAAGTTTGTAGAGGATCATCCAATGAACATTCAGTACAGTTTGGCTTTAATCATATTTGTAGTTTCTGAGAAGAAGGCATTTGAATATTTTCCTATAGGGTCCAATGTTAATCTATGTATTGCGGTGGTGGCCATCTTCGATTTTCGATCGGAATAAAAAATATACACCTTGTAGAGAACCTTCCAATGATCATTCCTGGGCAGTTTGGTTTCAATTATTTAAGTGGTTTCAGAGAAGAAGCGTTTTGAAACATTTTCCCCATAGGGTCCAATGTTAAACTAAGTCCTGCCGTAGCCGCCATTTTGAATTTCATATCGGAATAAAAAACGTAAAGTTTGTAGAGGACCATTCAATGAACATTCATGTACAGTTTTGCTTTAATCATATTTGTAGTTTCTGAGAAGAAGGCATTTGAACATTTTCCCATAGTGTCCAATGCTAATATATGTCCTGCGGTGGCGGCCATCTTGAATTTTCGATCAGCATAAAAACACAGAAACTTTGTAGAGGATCTTCCAATGATCATTCCTGGGCAGTTTGGTTTCAATTGTCCAAGTGGTTTCAGAGAAGAAGCGTTTTGAAACATTTTTCCCATAGGGTCCAATGTTAAACTAAGTCTTGCCGTAGCCGCCATTTTGAATTTCATATCGGAACAAAAAACGTAAAGTTTGTAGAGGACCATCCAATGAACATTCATGTACAGTTTGGCTTTAATAATATTTGTAGTTTCTGAGAAGAAGGCATTTGAAAATTTTCCCATAGTGTCCAATGTTAATCTATGTATTGCGGTGGCAGCCATCTTGGATTTTCGATCGGCATAAAAAACATAAAATTTGTAGAGGACCTTCCAATGATCATTCCTGGGCAGTTTGGTTTCAACTGTCCTAGTGGTTTCAGAGAAGAAACGTTTTGAAACATTTTCCCCATAGGGTCCAATGTTAAACTAGGTGCTGCCGTAGCCGCCATTTTGAATTTCATATCAGAACAAAAAACGTAATGTTTGTAGAGGATCATCCAATGAACATTCAGTACAGTTTGGCTTTAATCATATTTGTAGTTTCTGAGAAGAAGGCATTTGAATATTTTCCTATAGGGTCCAATGTTAATCTATGTATTGCGGTGGTGGCCATCTTCGATTTCCGATCGGAATAAAAAATACACCCCTTGTAGAGAACCTTCCAATGATCATTCCTGGGCAGTTTGGTTTCAATTATTTAAGTGGTTTCAGAGAAGAAGCGTTTTGAAACATTTTCCCCATAGGGTCCAATGTTAAACTAAGTCCTGCCGTAGCCGCCATTTTGAATTTCATATCGGAATAAAAAACGTAAAGTTTGTAGAGGACCATTCAATGAACATTCATGTACAGTTTTGCTTTAATCATATTTGTTTTAGTTTCTGAGAAGAAGGCATTTGAACATTTTCCCATAGTGTCCAATGCTAATCTATGTCCTGCGGTGGCGGCCATCTTGAATTTTCGATCGGCATAAAAAAACAGAAACTTTGTAGAGGATCTTCCAATGATCATTCCTGGGCAGTTTGGTTTCAATTGTCCAAGTGGTTTCAGAGAAGAAGCGTTTTGAAACATTTTTCCCATAGGGTCCAATGTTAAACTAAGTCCTGCCGTAGCCGCCATTTTGAATTTCATATCGGAACAAAAAACGTAAAGTTTGTAGAGGACCATCCAATGAACATTCATGTACAGTTTGGCTTTAATAATATTTGGAGTTTTTGAGAAGAAGGCATTTGAACATTTTCCCATAGGGTCCAATGCTAATTTATGTATTGCGGTGGCAGCCATCTTGGATTTCCGATCGGCATAAAAAACATAAAATTTGTAGAGGACCTTCCAATGATCATTCCTGGGCAGTTTGGTTTCAACTGTCCAAGTGGTTTCAGAGAAGAAGCATTTTGAAACATTTTCCCCATAGGGTCCAATGTTAAACTAAGTCCTGCCGTAGCCGCCATTTTGAATTTCATATCGGAACAAAAAACCTTAAGATTGTAGAGGACCATTCAATGAACATTCATGTACAGTTTGGCTTTAATCATATTTGTAGTTTCTGAGAAGAAGGCATTTGAATATTTTCCCATAGGGTCCAATGTTAATCTATGTCCTGCGGTGGCGGCCATCTTGGATTTCCGATCGGCATAAAAAACAGAAATTTTGTAGAGGACCTTCCAATGATCATTCCTGGGCAGTTTGGTTTCAACTGTCCAAGTGGTTTCAGAGAAGAAGCATTTTGAAACATTTTTCCCATAGGGTCCAATGTTAAATTAAGTCCTGCCGTAGCCGCCATTTTGAATTTCATATCGGAACAAAAAACCTTAAGATTGTAGAGGACCATCCAATGAACATTCATGTACAGTTTGGCTTTAATCATATTTGTAGTTTCTGAGAAGAAGGCATTTGAATATCTTCCCATAGGGTCCAATGTTAATTTATTTCCTGCGGTGGCGGCCATCTTGGATTTCCGATCGGCATAAAAAACAGAAACTGTGTAGACGACCTTCCAATGATCATTCCTGGGCAGTTTGGTTTCAACTGTCCTAGTGGTTTCAGAGAAGAAGCATTTTGAAACATTTTCCCCATAGGGTCCAATGTTAAACTAGTCCTGCCGTAGCCGCCATTTTGAATAACATATCGGAACAAAAAACCTTAAGATTGTAGAGGACCATCCAATGAACATTCATGTACAGTTTGGCTTTAATCATATTTGTAGTTTCTGAGAAGAAGGCATTTGAATATTTTCCCATAGTGTTCAATGTTAATCTATGTCCTGCGGTGGCAGCCATCTTGGATTTCCGTTCGTAATAAAAACAGAAACTTTGTAGAGGACCTTCCAATGATCATTCCTGGGCAGTTTGGTTTCAACTGTCCAAGTGGTTTCAGAGAAGAAGCATTTTGAAACATTTTTCCCATAGGGTCCAATGTTAAACTAAGTCCTGCCGTAGCCGCCATTTTGAATTTCATATCGGAACAAAAAACCTTACGATTGTAGAGGACCATTCAATGAACATTCATGTACAGTTTGGCTTTAATCATATTTGTAGTTTCTGAGAAGAAGGCATTTGAATATTTTCCCATAGGGTCCAATGTTAATTTATTTCCTGCGGTGGCGGCCATCTTGGATTTCCGATCGGCATAAAAAACAGAAACTGTGTAGAGTACCTTCCAATGATCATTCCTGGGCAGTTTGGTTTCAACTGTCCTAGTGGTTTCAGAGAAGAAGCATTTTGAAACATTTTCCCCAAAGGGTCCAATGTTAAATTAAGTCCTGCCGTAGCCGCCATTTTGAATAACATATCGGAACAAAAAACATTAAGATTGTAGAGGACCATCCAATGAACATTCATGTACAGTTTGGCTTTAATCATATTTGTAGTTTCTGAGAAGAAGGCATTTGAATATTTTCCCATAGTGTTCAATGTTAATCTATGTCCTGCGGTGGCAGCCATCTTGGATTTCCGTTCGTAATAAAAACAGAAACTTTGTAGAGGACCTTCCAATGATCATTCCTGGGCAGTTTGGTTTCAACTGTCCAAGTGGTTTCAGAGAAGAAGCATTTTGAAACATTTTTCCCATAGGGTCCAATGTTAAACTAAGTCCTGCCGTAGCCGCCATTTTGAATTTCATATCGGAACAAAAAACCTTAAGATTGTAGAGGACCATTCAATGAACATTCATGTACAGTTTGGCTTTAATCATATTTGTAGTTTCTGAGAAGAAGGCATTTGAATATTTTCCCATAGTGTTCAATGTTAATCTATGTCCTGCGGTGGCAGCCATCTTGGATTTCCGTTCGTAATAAAAACAGAAACTTTGTAGAGGACCTTCCAATGATCATTCCTGGGCAGTTTGGTTTCAACTGTCCAAGTGGTTTCAGAGAAGAAGCATTTTGAAACATTTTTCCCATAGGGTCCAATGTTAAACTAAGTCCTGCCGTAGCCGCCATTTTGAATTTCATATCGGAACAAAAAACCTTAAGGTTGTAGAGGACCATTCAATGAACATTCATGTACAGTTTGGCTTTAATCATATTTGTAGTTTCTGAGAAGAAGGCATTTGAATATTTTCCCATAGGGTCCAATGTTAATTTATTTCCTGCGGTGGCGGCCATCTTGGATTTCCGATCGGCATAAAAAACAGAGACTGTGTAGAGTACCTTCCAATGATCATTCCTGGGCAGTTTGGTTTCAACTGTCCTAGTGGTTTCAGAGAAGAAGCATTTTGAAACATTTTCCCCATAGGGTCCAATGTTAAACTAAGTCCTGCCGTAGCCGCCATTTTGAATAACATATCGGAACAAAAAACCTTAAGATTGTAGAGGACCATCCAATGAACATTCATGTACAGTTTGGCTTTAATCATATTTGTAGTTTCTGAGAAGAAGGCATTTGAATATTTTCCCATAGTGTTCAATGTTAATCTATGTCCTGCGGTGGCAGCCATCTTGGATTTCCGTTCGTAATAAAAACAGAAACTTTGTAGAGGACCTTCCAATGATCATTCCTGGGCAGTTTGGTTTCAACTGTCCAAGTGGTTTCAGAGAAGAAGCATTTTGAAACATTTTTCCCATAGGGTCCAATGTTAAACTAAGTCCTGCCGTAGCCGCCATTTTGAATTTCATATCGGAACAAAAAACCTTACGATTGTAGAGGACCATTCAATGAACATTCATGTACAGTTTGGCTTTAATCATATTTGTAGTTTCTGAGAAGAAGGCATTTGAATATTTTCCCATAGGGTCCAATGTTAATCTATGTCCTGCGGTGGCAGCCATCTTGGATTTCCGATCGGCATAAAAATCAGGAAATTTGTAGAGGACCTTCCAATGATCATTCCTGGGCAGTTTGGTTTCAACTGTCCAAGTGGTTTCAGAGAAGAAGCATTTTGAAACATTTTTCCAATAGGGTCCAATGTTAAACTAAGTCCTGCCGTAGCCGCCATTTTGAATTTCATATCGGAACAAAAAACCTTAATATTGTAGAGGATCATCCAATGAACATTCATGTACAGTTTGGCTTTAATCATATTTGTAGTTTCTGAGAAGAAGGCATTTGAATATTTTCCCATAGTGTCCAATGTTAATCTATGGCCTGCGGTGGCGGCCATCTTGGATTTCCGATCGGCATAAAAAACAGAAATTTTGTAGAGGACCTTCCAATGATCATTCCTGGGTAGTTTGGTTTCAACTGTCCAAGTGGTTTCAGAGAAGAAGCATTTTGAAACATTTTTCCCAAAGGGTCCAATGTTAAACTAAGTCCTGCCGTAGCCGCCATTTTGAATTTCATATCGGAACAAAAAACCTTAAGATTGTAGAGGACCATCCAATGAACACTCATGTACAGTTTGGCTTTAATCATATTTGTAGTTTCTGAGAAGAAGGCATTTGAATATTTTCCCATAGGGTCCAATGTTAATTTATTTCCTGCGGTGGCGGCCATCTTGGATTTCCGATCGGCATAAAAAACAGAAACTGTGTAGAGGACCTTCCAATGATCATTCCTGGGCAGTTTGGTTTCAACTGTCCAAGTGGTTTCAGAGAAGAAGCATTTTGAAACATTTTTCCCATAGGGTCCAATGTTAAACTAAGTCCTGCCGTAGCCGCCATTTTGAATTTCATATCGGAACAAAAAACCTTAAGATTGTAGAGAACCATTCAATGAACATTCATGTACAGTTTGGCTTTAATCATATTTGTAGTTTCTGAGAAGAAGGCATTTGAATATTTTCCCATAGTGTCCAATGTTAATCTATGGCCTGCGGTGGCGGCCATCTTGGATTTCCGATCGGCATAGAAAACAGAAACTTTGTAGAGGACCTTCCAATGATCATTCCTGGGCAGTTTGGTTTCAACTGTCCAAGTGGTTTCAGAGAAGAAGCATTTTGAAACATTTTTCCCATAGGGTCCAATGTTAAACTAAGTCCTGCCGTAGCCGCCATTTTGAATTTCATATCGGAACAAAAAACCTTAAGGTTGTAGAGGACCATTCAATGAACATTCATGTACAGTTTGGCTTTAATCATATTTGTAGTTTCTGAGAAGAAGGCATTTGAATATTTTCCCATAGGGTCCAATGTTAATTTATTTCCTGCGGTGGCGGCCATCTTGGATTTCCGATCGGCATAAAAAACAGAAACTGTGTAGAGTACCTTCCAATGATCATTCCTGGGCAGTTTGGTTTCAACTGTCCTAGTGGTTTCAGAGAAGAAGCATTTTGAAACATTTTCCCCAAAGGGTCCAATGTTAAATTAAGTCCTGCCGTAGCCGCCATTTTGAATAACATATCGGAACAAAAAACATTAAGATTGTAGAGGACCATCCAATGAACATTCATGTACAGTTTGGCTTTAATCATATTTGTAGTTTCTGAGAAGAAGGCATTTGAATATTTTCCCATAGTGTTCAATGTTAATCTATGTCCTGCGGTGGCAGCCATCTTGGATTTCCGTTCGTAATAAAAACAGAAACTTTGTAGAGGACCTTCCAATGATCATTCCTGGGCAGTTTGGTTTCAACTGTCCAAGTGGTTTCAGAGAAGAAGCATTTTGAAACATTTTTCCCATAGGGTCCAATGTTAAACTAAGTCCTGCCGTAGCCGCCATTTTGAATTTCATATCGGAACAAAAAACCTTAAGATTGTAGAGGACCATTCAATGAACATTCATGTACAGTTTGGCTTTAATCATATTTGTAGTTTCTGAGAAGAAGGCATTTGAATATTTTCCCATAGTGTTCAATGTTTATCTATGTCCTGCGGTGGCAGCCATCTTGGATTTCCGTTCGTAATAAAAACAGAAACTTTGTAGAGGACCTTCCAATGATCATTCCTGGGCAGTTTGGTTTCAACTGTCCAAGTGGTTTCAGAGAAGAAGCATTTTGAAACATTTTTCCCATAGGGTCCAATGTTAAACTAAGTCCTGCCGTAGCCGCCATTTTGAATTTCATATCGGAACAAAAAACCTTAAGGTTGTAGAGGACCATTCAATGAACATTCATGTACAGTTTGGCTTTAATCATATTTGTAGTTTCTGAGAAGAAGGCATTTGAATATTTTCCCATAGGGTCCAATGTTAATTTATGTCCTGCGGTGGCGGCCATCTTGGATTTCCGATCGGCATAAAAAACAGAGACTGTGTAGAGTACCTTCCAATGATCATTCCTGGGCAGTTTGGTTTCAACTGTCCTAGTGGTTTCAGAGAAGAAGCATTTTGAAACATTTTCCCCATAGGGTCCAATGTTAAACTAAGTCCTGCCGTAGCCGCCATTTTGAATAACATATCGGAACAAAAAACCTTAAGATTGTAGAGGACCATCCAATGAACATTCATGTACAGTTTGGCTTTAATCATATTTGTAGTTTCTGAGAAGAAGGCATTTGAATATTTTCCCATAGTGTTCAATGTTAATCTATGTCCTGCGGTGGCAGCCATCTTGGATTTCCGTTCGTAATAAAAACAGAAACTTTGTAGAGGACCTTCCAATGATCATTCCTGGGCAGTTTGGTTTCAACTGTCCAAGTGGTTTCAGAGAAGAAGCATTTTGAAACATTTTTCCCATAGGGTCCAATGTTAAACTAAGTCCTGCCGTAGCCGCCATTTTGAATTTCATATCGGAACAAAAAACCTTACGATTGTAGAGGACCATTCAATGAACATTCATGTACAGTTTGGCTTTAATCATATTTGTAGTTTCTGAGAAGAAGGCATTTGAATATTTTCCCATAGGGTCCAATGTTAATCTATGTCCTGCGGTGGCAGCCATCTTGGATTTCCGATCGGCATAAAAATCAGAAAATTTGTAGAGGACCTTCCAATGATCATTCCTGGGCAGTTTGGTTTCAACTGTCCAAGTGGTTTCAGAGAAGAAGCATTTTGAAACATTTTTCCAATAGGGTCCAATGTTAAACTAAGTCCTGCCGTAGCCGCCATTTTGAATTTCATATCGGAACAAAAAACCTTAATATTGTAGAGGATCATCCAATGAACATTCATGTACAGTTTGGCTTTAATCATATTTGTAGTTTCTGAGAAGAAGGCATTTGAATATTTTCCCATAGTGTCCAATGTTAATCTATGGCCTGCGGTGGCGGCCATCTTGGATTTCCGATCGGCATAAAAAACAGAAATTTTGTAGAGGACCTTCCAATGATCATTCCTGGGCAGTTTGGTTTCAACTGTCCAAGTGGTTTCAGAGAAGAAGCATTTTGAAACATTTTTCCCAAAGGGTCCAATGTTAAACTAAGTCCTGCCGTAGCCGCCATTTTGAATTTCATATCGGAACAAAAAACCTTAAGATTGTAGAGGACCATCCAATGAACACTCATGTACAGTTTGGCTTTAATCATATTTGTAGTTTCTGAGAAGAAGGCATTTGAATATTTTCCCATAGGGTCCAATGTTAATTTATTTCCTGCGGTGGCGGCCATCTTGGATTTCCGATCGGCATAAAAAACAGAAACTGTGTAGAGGACCTTTCAATGATCATTCCTGGGCAGTTTGGTTTCAACTGTCCAAGTGGTTTCAGAGAAGAAGCATTTTGAAACATTTTTCCCATAGGGTCCAATGTTAAACTAAGTCCTGCCGTAGCCGCCATTTTGAATTTCATATCGGAACAAAAAACCTTAAGATTGTAGAGAACCATTCAATGAACATTCATGTACAGTTTGGCTTTAATCATATTTGTAGTTTCTGAGAAGAAGGCATTTGAATATTTTCCCATAGTGTCCAATGTTAATCTATGTCCTGCGGTGGCGGCCATCTTGGATTTCCGATCGGCATAGAAAACAGAAACTTTGTAGAGGACCTTCCAATGATCATTCCTGGGCAGTTTGGTTTCAACTGTCCAAGTGGTTTCAGAGAAGAAGCATTTTGAAACATTTTCCCCATAGGGTCCAATGTTAAACTAAGTCCTGCCGTAGCCGCCATTTTGAATTACATATCGGAACAAAAAACCTTAAGATTGTAGAGGACCATCCAATGAACATTCATGTACAGTTTGGCTTTAATCATATTTGTAGTTTCTGAGAAGAAGGCATTTGAATATTTTCCCATAGGGTCCAATGTTAATCTATGTCCTGCGGTGGCAGCCATCTTGGATTTCCGATCGGCATAAAAATCAGGAAATTTGTAGAGGACCTTCCAATGATCATTCCTGGGCAGTTTGGTTTCAACTGTCCAAGTGGTTTCAGAGAAGAAGCATTTTGAAACATTTTCCCCATAGGGTCCAATGTTAAACTAAGTCCTGCCGTAGCCGCCATTTTGAATTTCATATCGGAACAAAAAACCTTAATATTGTAGAGGATCATCCAATGAACATTCATGTACAGTTTGGCTTTAATCATATTTGTAGTTTCTGAGAAGAAGGCATTTGAATATTTTCCCTTAGGGTCCAATGTTAATCTATGGCCTGCGGTGGCGGCCATCTTGGATTTCCGATCGGCATATAAAACAGAAATTTTGTAGAGGACCTTCCAATGATCATTCCTGGGTAATTTAGTTTCAACTGTCCAAGTGGTTTCAGAGAAGAAGCATTTTGAAACATTTTTCCCAAAGGGTCCAATGTTAAACTAAGTCCTGCCGTAGCCGCCATTTTGAATTTCATATGGGAACAAAAAACCGTAAGATTGTAGAGGACCATCCAATGAACACTCATGTACAGTTTGGCTTTAATCATATTTGTAGTTTCTGAGAAGAAGGCATTTGAATATTTTCCCATAGGGTCCAATGTTAATTTATTTCCTGCGGTGGCGGCCATCTTGGATTTCCGATCGGCATAAAAAACAGAAACTGTGTAGAGGACCTTCCAATGATCATTCCTGGGCAGTTTGGTTTCAACTGTCCAAGTGGTTTCAGAGAAGAAGCATTTTGAAACATTTTTCCCATAGGGTCCAATGTTAAACTAAGTCCTGCCGTAGCCGCCATTTTGAATTTCATATCGGAACAAAAAACCTTAAGATTGTAGAGAACCATTCAATGAACATTCATGTACAGTTTGGCTTTAATCATATTTGTAGTTTCTGAGAAGAAGGCATTTGAATATTTTCCCATAGTGTCCAATGTTAATCTATGTCCTGCGGTGGCGGCCATCTTGGATTTCCGATCGGCATAGAAAACAGAAACTTTGTAGAGGACCTTCCAATGATCATTCCTGGGCAGTTTGGTTTCAACTGTCCAAGTGGTTTCAGAGAAGAAGCATTTTGAAACATTTTCCCCATAGGGTCCAATGTTAAACTAAGTCCTGCCGTAGCCGCCATTTTGAATTACATATCGGAACAAAAAACCTTAAGATTGTAGAGGACCATCCAATGAACATTCATGTACAGTTTGGCTTTAATCATATTTGTAGTTTCTGAGAAGAAGGCATTTGAATATTTTCCCATAGGGTCCAATGTTAATCTATGTCCTGCGGTGGCAGCCATCTTGGATTTCCGATCGGCATAAAAATCAGGAAATTTGTAGAGGACCTTCCAATGATCATTCCTGGGCAGTTTGGTTTCAACTGTCCAAGTGGTTTCAGAGAAGAAGCATTTTGAAACATTTTCCCCATAGGGTCCAATGTTAAACTAAGTCCTGCCGTAGCCGCCATTTTGAATTTCATATCGGAACAAAAAACCTTAATATTGTAGAGGATCATCCAATGAACATTCATGTACAGTTTGGCTTTAATCATATTTGTAGTTTCTGAGAAGAAGGCATTTGAATATTTTCCCTTAGGGTCCAATGTTAATCTATGGCCTGCGGTGGCGGCCATCTTGGATTTCCGATCGGCATATAAAACAGAAATTTTGTAGAGGACCTTCCAATGATCATTCCTGGGTAATTTAGTTTCAACTGTCCAAGTGGTTTCAGAGAAGAAGCATTTTGAAACATTTTTCCCAAAGGGTCCAATGTTAAACTAAGTCCTGCCGTAGCCGCCATTTTGAATTTCATATGGGAACAAAAAACCGTAAGATTGTAGAGGACCATCCAATGAACACTCATGTACAGTTTGGCTTTAATCATATTTGTAGTTTCTGAGAAGAAGGCATTTGAATATTTTCCCATAGTGTCCAATGTTAATCTACGTCCTGCGGTGGCGGCCATCTTGGATTTCCGATCGGCATAAAAAACAGAAACTTTGTAGAGGATCTTCCAATGATCATTCCTGGGCAGTTTGGTTTCAACTGTCCAAGTGGTTTCAGAGAAGAAGCATTTTGAAACATTTTTCCCATAGGGTCCAATGTTAAACTAAGTCCTGCCGTAGCCGCCATTTTGAATTTCATACCGAAACAAAAAACCTTAAGTTTGTAGAGGGCCATCTAATGAACATGCATGTACAGTTTGGCTTTAATCATATTTGTAGTTTCTGAGAAGAAGGCATTTGAATATTTTCCCATAGGGTCCAATGTTAATCTATGTCCTGCGGTGGCGGCTACCTTGGATTTCTGATCGGCATAAAAAACAGAAACTTTGTAGAGGACCTTCTAATGATCATTCCTAGGCAGTTTGGTTTCAACTGTCCAAGTGGTTTCAGAGAAGAAGCATTTTGAAACATTTTCCCCAAAGGGTCCAATGTTAAACTAAGTCCTGCCGTAGTCGCCATTTTGAATTTCATATCGGAACAAAAAACCTTTAGATTGTAGAGGACCATCCAATGAACATTCATGTACAGTTTGGCTTTAATCATATTTGTAGTTTCTGAGAAGAAGGCATTTGAATATTTTCCCATAGTGTCCAATGTTAATCTATGTCCTGCGATGGCGGCCATCTTGGATTTCCGATCGGCATAAAATACAGTAACTTGGTAAAGGACATTCCAATGATCATTCATGTACAGTTTAGGTTCAGTCAGTTCATTAGTTTCAGAGAAGAAGATCTTTGAAATTTCAGCCAATCAGAGCATATTATTGGCCTTGGCAGCCATATTGAATATCCGACTGGAACGAAAAACCGTAACTTTGTAGAGGACCATCCAAAGAACATTCCTGCTAAGTTTGGTTCCAATCGACCCAGTGGTTTCGGAGAAGAAGCTTGAAATGTGAAAAGTTTACAGACGACAGACGACGGACGCCAAGTGATGGCAATAGTTCACCTGGACCTTTGGTCCAGGTGAACTAATAAAATAGTTCTACTTTTTTTCTTCAGGAAATATCAATTCATGGCATACAGTAGATTTGTACAGTGGGTTAGGAGACGTCTTGGAAGAAACAACAGAATTTTTTTAACCAGCATGTGTAGTTATGAAAATTAGACAGACATTTCCATCAGAACAATATTGTGGATTTAAATATGCACAAATGTAATTTTAATATATTCAAAATTATTCAGTGTCAATGGACAAAACATCATCTGCGATATTCACAATTCAATGTCGATGGATAACACATCATCTACGATTTGTGAATTTGTTGCATATTGTTACATATTAAAACGTGAACGATGTCTTTCAACTAATTGTCTCTTGTAAAACTGAACGAAATTTGATGTTAACGAAGTGGAATGTGGTTGTTCATGATCTGGATGTCATCGGTAGCATTCGAGTTTGTTGGACACTCCACTTTTGTTCTTTCTATTACTGCCTGTTTTATCAGTCACATAACCTGTAAATAAAAATAAATTTTTAAATATCCAAATAAAAATATAGTTTATTGGTTATTATTTGAATTTTGGTGTTTAACGCCACTTTTAGCTATATCATGACGACCAGTTTTAGTGGTGGAGAGAATCACCGACCCTGGGCAAGCAACTGGTAATTTATATCACTTGCAGCTGCGAGTCGAGTGCACTTTTTTTGTAATTTACAAAGCTGGGCGCGAACCCACACCGTATTGGTGATAGGCTTGTATGAGTTGTTAGATCCAACGACCTAACTCATTGTGCCACCCGGGCCCATTATTACTTGAATAAACTTTCACTTTACAAACATACGTTGCAATTGTTTTTGGTTCCAGTTTGCATGAAAACATCTCGTATACTAGAAAGGGAGTGTAGCGGACATAGGGTTAGGGTATTGTATCTATTCATATACATGTACATACTAAGGCATATTTTATGTTTTTTTTTGGAGATGGGTCTTCTAGAAAATGGAAAAATTTACCATAAGTCGGAGGACCTTTTCGTGGCTTCACCATTGCTTCGGTACCCTTCTTTGCTTTTGGATAGCTGATATTGTAGCATAAATCACCATTTTCTGTCACAAGCTGTTGTCTTCCACAGTTCTCGTTGTAATGAATAGCTGCTATAGATAACCTGTGAATAGTATAAAATACAACTTTAAATTTAAAGAACAGATTAAAGAGTAATAATATTATAAGCAAAATAATTATGTCTAACAAAAATGAAATTATTGATTGATTGGTGATTAATTGATTTACATGTCAGCAATACTGCAGCTATCTCGTGATGTTGAACATAAATACAGATGGGAGACAATTTACTCTATACTGCTATATATATGCGCAATTCAATAGAAACTTATAGGAAATCCAAAGAAAAGAATTACCTTGTTAGCATTGCTGCATAGAAAAAGTGGGTGCTCTTTGGTACAAACTGGTTAACTATGGAGTGAAACACTTCTAAACAGTATGCTTGGTGAAGTGGCGAAAGTTTTGGGACATCTCTACGCAGGTGGTCGTTTTCCAAGACACCCTTCAGTAATTTATGTGGCACTGAACCTGAAACAAAAATAATGAGCAATGGTTAAACACAGACATAGTCCCAAATGATTAGAGTGGGAGGGAACAAGCCTATCACTAATATCACGTGGGTTCGTGCCCAGCTTTCTAAATTACAAAAAAGGGTGCACTCGACTCGTAGCCGCAAGTGATAAAGTTTACCAGTTGCTTACACAGGGGCGGTGGTTCTCTCCGGTTCCTCCACCACTACAACTGGTCGCCATGATTGATATACCCTGTAGCTGAAATATTGTTGAAAATGGCATTAAACACCAAAAATTCATTCATTCATTCCTCTTTGATCTGTTTCATACAGTAATGATACTTCATGTATAATTTGAAAAGGTAACAGCTAAGTGTAAAGGTACATTTCAAACACCATCATGAAAAGATGTACATAATCAGACTGGCCACCTTATTTACATTATAACAATGGTGTTCATTTCAAATGAGTAATTAGCTTAGACAATATCAACAATTGCTTTTTTTTCTAGTTTGTTTTTCGTTCTATCTGTGATATGGCCGGAATAACTTGACCAGCATGCATTCTCTCTAGGGTAACATTACATATTGTTTACAAAAGTCAAAATGACGATGCAACCAGGCAGCATTAGGAAATATGCATATATACCGTTAATATTATTACAAGTTGATTGCACATGTACAAATACAAGTTACATTGGAAACGACTATTATATATGCATAAATTTACTAACCTCAACTTTCCTACGCTTTTCGAAAGCTCTTGGCATCGGCCATCTTTCACCTCTCTGCTGACTGTCAATGGTATCGATGGAACGGCGTCTGGCTTCAACCGTGCCTGGAATTTACCGTGAACACCTAGCTCTGCCAACCTCAAAGGGTCTTGCGTAAAACTGTCCTTAGAGAAATGCACAGAACACAACCCGTAACAGGGACGGGGAACGAAGTTCCATCTCTTGCAGTAAGGTGTCCACCATTTTCAGAGATTACTGTCTTACGGGAATGAAAACAAAAACTTAGTCCATTTCCCTTTTTCGCTTGGTTATTACAACCAAATGCTGCACAATAAACCATGTTGGAATCTATTTCATCAGAACACGTGTTTAAATCGTAAACAAAACACCGTTATTGAAAGGTAAATTAGCTGTCAATCAATCTTGTCAATCACTTCCTTCTCAAAATTTATCAAAAGAACAAATGACGTCACACAACATCAGCCTCGGTTTGGATTGAAAAATATGCATAAATTACAGGTAGCTCAATAGACAGTTATTATGGGCGTAAACTAGTAGTTATATATTCCAAATATGGGAATAGAGACGTTTTTTTAAATTCTTGATACATACTAAGAGGTTTAGTTGCAAAAAAACAGATATGATAAATTCATGTCACTAGTCCTTTAAGCTCTCTTGAAAAAAACAGATTTATGTGGCTTCGTTTTCTGTGATTTCTCAAAGGTTTTCGATAAAGTTTGGCACAAAGGTTTGATACATAAAATGAATTGTTATGGAATAAAAGGGAATTTACTAAAATGGTTTGAAAATTATTTATATTGTAGACACCAAAAAGTAGTAAATAGAGATTCGTCGTCCGCATATGTGTCTGTGTCTGCTGGCGTCCCCCAGGTGTCTGTTGTTGCCCCTCTGTTATTTCTGGTTTATATCAATGATATTGGTGATAAGCTTCTTTCCTTAAGCAGTTTGTTTGCTGATGACACTTCCCTTGGCTATGCAAGCCAAGATGAAGATAAAATAAAATAAGTCATAAATCATGATCTACATGAACTTGGTGACTGGTCAAAGAGATGGTTGATATCTTTCAACCCAGACAAAAATGAAATCATGCTTTTTAAAAATGTAGAAAACTCAAGAAATTTTTATTTTCATTTTGATGGAAAATTAATTCCACTTACATCAGACCATAAACATTTAGGGATAACATTTAGCGAGGAAGTAAAATGGAATAAACATGTAGAAAATATAATAAAAAGTGTCTCTAAGCACATATGTGTTTTGCGTAAATTGAAATATAAATTAGATAGACAAAATTTAGAGAAATTATACTTAATTTACATTCGACCAATATTTGAGTATCCATGTGAGGTCTGGGACACCTGTGGTGTCTCTAATTCGTGCAAATTGGAGAGGCTACAGTTGGAGGCAGCTAGAAGTATCACCGGACTTCCAATCTTTACCAACACAGAATAGCTATATAGAGAAACTGGCTGGGAGAGATTGGAAGAAAGAAGAACTAGGAGAAAGTTCCAATTATTATATAATATCCAAAACAGTAACACACCCTCTTATTTACTCGATCTTATTCCATCAACAATCCAAAGTACGACTATTTATTCCCTTCGAAATGGCAACGATATTATTGTTCCATTCTGTAGACTATCTTTAACTAGAGATTCTTTCGTCTCAGCTACAGTAAGGGAATGGAATAACCTTAATCTTTCAGTGCGTAATCTTGATACATTATCTAAATTTAAAAAGGCAATCCGCAGTTCAATCTCAATGCCAATTCCGAGACACTATTCTTATGGTCCTAGAAAACTAATATAATTCTAACACAGCTTAGCTGCAATGCATCCTTCTTGAATTACGACTTATGTAAAGTTAAAATTTTATCAAATGCTTCCTGTAACTGTGGCGCACCATGTGAAAATTCTCACCATTTCTTGTTTGATTGCGATAAATATACAGATATTAGGGAAATATTATTTAATAGTCTTAACTGGCTACCTTCTATCATTAATATTGATGTAAATCTACTGACAAAAAGAAGTGATCACCTAACATATCAAGAAAATATAACTATATCTAAGCATGCCTTTAAATATATTAAAGAATCCAAAAGATTTACAATTGTCTAAATGATCTAAATGAATCAAATCTCCAAAAGTATTTATTCTCTTTTCTTTTTTCTTTTTTTTCATATATTATCTAAACCTATGTTTTTGTATATAATCATTCTTTGTATATTTAACTCTATGCTATTATATACATATTATATCATTTCATTGCGCATGCTATTCCATATTTATACAATAATATTGTGTTGTCCATGTTATATGCCGAAATGTGTCACAAGGTTAGAAAGCATAATGCACAACCCGGAAGGGGAGTGCATTATGCCTTCTAAACTTGGGACATATTTCGGCATATAACGTGGACAACACAATATTAATGTTATTATTACTCTGAATATCTTTGGTGATGTTATACTCTGAATGTCTTTGGTGATTTTAAAAAATGAAATTTGTCTAAAATGTATTGATAGTATAAAGATTGGAAAATCATATTCATTTAAATTCAAGAAATATTTAATTTCAACAATAACAATGAACTGTAAAATATTTAATTCCCAAACCTGGAACTAGCCATTGTTTTGACAGACGACAGCATCAACGTTAAAGAAAAACGTATAATACATTGTAAATTGTACACTGTTAAACGCGCCCAGGTGATCCCGTTTAGACCCCGCCTATTTAAACGACTTAACATTGTTCTAAACTCCGCCCATCAGCATAGTAAGGACTTCCACAATAGTACTATGCGAGTGCACAGTACAACGACGCTATTCATTCTTTGTAAAATTATGTTTCGATAATATCATATCAATTATAATGAAAGTTTCTTACATGAAGAGTAATGATGTAAATTATTGTCTTCGGGAGAAGACTTCATAAGTTGGAAAAAC
Source organism: Bathymodiolus brooksi (assembly GCA_963680875.1). Lineage (NCBI taxonomy): Eukaryota > Metazoa > Mollusca > Bivalvia > Mytilida > Modiolidae > Bathymodiolus > Bathymodiolus brooksi. The sequence continues at coordinate 67,469,016 of OY804584.1, forward strand.
TTGTGTCCGATCCCTATTTGTCATATTTAGCAAATAAAAATATGCCTAAACTAAAAAAACTAAAAAAACAGGATTCATATATAAGGGGGAATTACATAAGCCAATTTCTCTTCATCTTAGATGATTTGTTTTTCAAAAAAGAAGAATCAAATACAGTTGTACCTAATAATTTCAGGATATTTTATTAATTAATTCCAATAAAATATTTGTAAGAGGTTTTTCTTAGGCTAAGTTAAACATAAAAAAACATAATACAATGATAGTACATTTGAAGACAAGTAATTTCAAATTTGTGCTCAAATCATGAATATTTGAAAACCCTACTTCAAATTTATATTTTAAAAATAAGTACAGAAAAATACATAGATTTTTGTTTTTATTGATTCAAATTTAAATAAGGTCAAAGAAAAATAGACCTTTTTTAATTGTTATTTTATCCGAAATATTTAATGAAAATACATTTTTTGAAATCAATGCCTTTTTTGCTTCTATGTCATTAAGGTACGCGTTCATTTATAATATATTAATGATATTGTGATTAAATTAGTACACTTACAAAATGTGGCGGTGTTAAGTTAGTCCTAGGGGCCACGCGTCCCAACTTATTGAAACGAAGCGTTCATGCAAGTGTCTGTCTCATGTGAATACAATGTTAACCATATTATAAATAATATTATAAATAATACTTTAATCTTTATGAAAATAGTTCCTTTTATTAAAGACATTGCAGCACGTGAATTTAAGCTAAGCATATTAAAACTATTGTCTTACCCGTGTATGCTAAGGCTACACACACCACCATCACCGACACTATCAGTAAACTCCTCATTGTTCAGCTTCGTCTGTAGACTAGTCAGCTCTCGAATGATGCCTTGTCCAGTAGAGCTCACATTATATAGTTTATGTTTGCATAACTGCAGGTGTATGTCCTTGTAGCAAGCTAGATAGATATCAATTACATTGAAATATTAAAATAAATAATATTGAAATTAAAAATATACAATAATCATTACTTAAAGTGAAATAGTTGTATATAATATCATAATATTTCCAAAAAATACAGGTCCTGCATAAAAAACATTAAACTAGTTAGTGATATGTACGGAAATAAAGACATATTTCTAAATATATATGACTTAGGCTTAGTCCTACTATTTTTTAGCAATATCTTAGTTATATCCTGATAGCAAGTTTCATTGGAGGTGGCAAATCGAGAGCACTGACAAAAACCAATGTCTATCTCAAACATTAATGATCATCAACAGAGATGTCATTGTCAGATTGTTAATTCCAAAAAATATTCGACTGTAGGTACTTATGTTAGTAAGATCCTAATATCCCTCGGAGATTAACCGCATCGGTGGTGTAATGGTTAGCGTGCTCAGCTCGAGGCGGTATCGCAAAGACTGATTGGTTCGGAATCAGGAAAATATGTCCTAGAGGGGCGGTATGTCTATCCGCTGTTGGTTCAATAAATTAGCACTATAAACACCCAACTTAACGTATTGGTCTAGTACAAAGCGGACCTTATCATCATCTTATTGACAACTATTTTATTCTCGCAATAATATAACTGAAAAAGTGCTGAATTGGCACTAAACAACAATCACTCACTCATTGAATCCCTCAGAGATGTGAGAGGTGAACGCACATGTAGAAATGACTTGATTGAATCAGAGGGTATGTTCTTTTGTGATTCATTGAACGATTAGTGTATTATTCTTTGCCTCTTTCTGTATATTTACACTGACGTACACAAGCGTAATACATGTATGTACATCGAATGGAAAAATACAAAACCACTGCATTTTCTGGCTTAGAGATCTATGCAGTCATGCAAGTGTTTTTTTTTAGATGTGAGTAACAAGTTATTATTAATGAGATGATGATGAGGTCCCCTTTGTACTGAACCAACACTCTTAGTTGGATGTTTTAAATAGTGTTAGCTCACTGAAACAACAGTCCGCGGAAAGACATATCGGCGTACTCAAACACATTATCTTGATTCCGATCCACCTAGTTTTTGCTCTTTTTCCTTAATGCTACGTTCCTAGCAGAGAAGCAGCAAATACCAATTTGATAGTCTTTCGTTTGACATGATCTGGGATCAAACCAAGATCTACCTCACTCGGGGTGAGCACGAGAACCATTACAACACCGACTCGGGGTGAGCACGAGAACCATTACAACACCGACGCTGTTTTATACTTTATTTATGTGTTTATGGTCATGTGTATGGGGTACTATGTAGTTCATTTAATAGAGTGTTGGGTTATTGTACTTAATGGCATTTTCAAAAAATTTCAGATATATCAGTATTATTGGGAGAGGCAACCGCAGTGCCCGGAGAAAACTACCGTCCTGCCGAAAGTCATTGACAATCATTATCACATAATGCTATATCGAGTACACCTCTCTTCGTTGGTATTCGAAATCTCAACTTTAGTGGTGATAGGTACTAATTGCACAGGTAGATGTGAATCTAACTACCATACAATAACGACCACAACGGTCCCGTCTTTCAATATATAAAGAGTAGTTGTCTTAAGATAGTTGTTATGAGTTTGTAGTTACCAGAGTATTACATGGTTCAAATAAATGACATTTTTACAGAACTTGATTGATTGGTGGTTGCGTAGCATCCGGCGGAAGCATTTTACGCATATTCAAACGATCACGTTAAAGTTCTCCACCTACACGTTGTTCTGTAAATTTCTCATTCAAATGTTCATAAAATCATCCCTGGATACTCATTAGTTGGAACTGGTTTGATTTATGGTGTTTAAGGCCACTTTCAACAATATTTCAGTTATCCTGTATGGCCGTATGAAAACACTAACAGATATATAAGCTTGGTATTGGCGAATTTGGCCACAGTTTAATATAGGAATATACCATGTAGATATACAAACAACAATATAACAGAAGATACAAAAATATCACCGTGGGTACACAGGTGATGACAATTAAGACAACGGCACGAATGGCTACCGCAGATTATGGCAACCAAAAATATCAACTGTCAACTTATATTGGCTGTGGGTTCACAAGCCATTCAACGTTTCAACTTTATATCAACCAACTTTCAACCTTCAACTGATAATGTCAACTGGTTTTGTGTAACACCGACAATTCAACGTTAGTACTACATTGTATATCAAAGTACATGAAGTGTACCTAAGACGGTTTCAACTTTACAACAATGTTAAATCATGAGCAGCGAAAAACGCCTTCAACGACGAATCCAAACGGGCAGTGCTTCATGCCTAGTAAATGTTCATCAAATCCTCACGAACTCCAATGTGCAGATGACAATCTATGTATAAATGTACCCAAACGGAAGCACATCACTAACTCCAACCTTGAACGCAATCTTCAGCAAGTTAGACACATCCTCACGATGACGGGTCGGAAGTTGGAACTCCAATCCTGTTGTCCAGATATATCCATCGACAAAAGTTCGAAATGATGACCTGAAAACCTGAAATTATATAAAAGAAAAACAGCAGTATCCATTCAAAAGATTAAAAGGTAGTGGGTGGGTGGGTTACTTTGACAATTTATCTATCCAGCTAACGATTTCCAACGTACGCAGCAAAGTGCATTATGGGTAACGCTACATATGTATATCTAATAACTCTACCGTAGTAGCTATTATCAAAATGAACCCCAACGGCCTAACCTGATAACGGAATTTAAGTTGAGCCTTAAATTCAATTATCCTGTATGGCCGTATGAAAACACCAACAGATATGTAAACTTGGTATTGGCGAATTTGGCCACAGTTTAATATAGGAATATACAATGTAGATATACAAACAACAATACAACAGAAAATACAAAAATATCACCGTGGGTACACAGGTGATGACAATTAACACAACGGCACGAATGGCTACCGCAGATTATGGCAACCAAAAATATCAACTGTCAACTTGTATTGGCTGTGGGTTCACAAGCCATTCAACGTTTCAACTTTATATCAACCAATATCAACTGTCAACTTGTATTGGCTGTGGGTTCACAAGCCATTCAACGTTTCAACTTTATATCAACCAATATCAACTGTCAACTTGTATTGGCTGTGGGTTCACAAGCCATTCAACGTTTCAACTTTATATCAACCAACTTTCAACCTTCAACTGATAATGACAACTGGTTTTGTTGTGTGTTGTAACACTGACAATTCAACGTTAGTACTATATTGTATATCAAAGTACATGAAGAGTACCTAAGACGGTTTCAACTTTACAACAATGTTAAATCATGAGCAGCGAAAAACGCCATATTGACTGTCTGAACCATAATTCAAGACAGTCAACCGCCATGAAATGGGGGTTCGCTGCTGACCAAAAACACAATACCAGGAATTAAGTTCCATAAGAATGCAAAAATACCTTCATGAATAAACTTCTTTAATAAGTTCCTAGTACTGATTTAAAATTGATATTACATAGGAAAGGTACAGATGGTCCCTCCATAAGTAACAAACAGTTCAATAGTCCCCTGAATGTTATAAGAAACAGTTCGGTGGCCAAAGGAGTTAGGTGCACACCATCCTGCGAAGGGAAAGTCTCATTAGTTTAATGTCTGGGTGACGTATGCAACAGCCCCCACCTCGTAATACGAATGTTGCTAGCATTATTCACTCTATCTGCATCTAGACATGGCTACCTGGTTTTGAGTATCGCCAGTGAAGACGTGGCAGTATTGGAGACCAATTTATAGTTGTATTTGGCATTATCTTGCCCATCCATCTGATAATTTCTTTGACATAGGTACGTAATTGACCAATTTGTTATAAACCAATATCGTTACCTGCTATGTCCAGGATCAAATCTATTCAGGGTTCTAATTTGATACTTCAATCTAGTAACTGATCATGACATGCCACTTAAACCTTGCCACCAAATAACTCTTATAAAATGTTTAAACTAATCTGCCAAATTGGCTCTAAGATCAAAATTATTTGTGCTATGAACAAATATTTGTAATAAAATATTCAAACTAAACTTATCCAATCAGCCAATTTGGCTCAATTCAAATAACTTGTGCTATATAACTCTGTCTTCAATAACAATTAGATTCCAAGCCAAATTGGCTATAAATGTGTAATTCTTACAACTCCACTTATATTAATTTCCAAGCTAAACTAATCAGCCAAATTGGCTCAATTCAAATAACTTGTGCTATATAACTGTCTTCAATAACAAATAGATTCCAAGCCAAATTGGCTATAAATGTGTAATTCTAAACTAAACTAATCAGCCAAATTGGCTCAATTCAAATAACTTGTGCTATATAACTCTGACTTCAATAACAAATAGATTCCAAGCCAAATTGGCTATAAATGTTCATATCAGCTAAACATCTAATAATAAGGTAAGTACATATCAGTTAAATATCTGAAAATAATTAAAGTACCTATCAGCTAAACATCTGAAAATAATATAAGTACTATCAGCTAAACATCTGATAATAAGATAAGTAAATATCAGCTAACCATCTGATAATAAGGTTAGTTCATATCAGATAAACATCTGAAAATAAGACAAGTACATATCAAATAAATATCTGAAATTAAGATATATACATAACAGCTAAATGTCTGATAATAAGGTTGGTAATTATCGGCTAAACATCTGAAATAAAACACTTGTAAATAAGATAAAAACATAACAGCTAAACATCTGATAATAAGGTTAGTAATTATCAGCTAAACATCTGAAATAAGGTAATTTCATATCAGCTAAAACCTCTGACAATACGATAAGTTCTTATCAGTTAAACACCTGAAAATAAAATAAATACATAACAGCTAAACATCTGATAATGAGGATAGTAATTATCAGCTAAACATCTGAAATAAGATAAGTACATACCAGCTAAACAGCTGATAGTAAGATAAATACATATCGACCAAACATCTGATAATAATATAAGTTCATATCAGCCAAACATCTGATAATAAAATATAAGTACATATCAGCTAAACATCTGATGATGATATAAGTACGTATCAGCTAAACATCTGATAATAATATAAGTACATATCAGCTAAACATCTGATAATAATATAAGTACATATCAGCTAAACATCTGATAATAATATAAGTACATATCAGCTAAGCATCTGATAATAATATAAGCACATATCAGCTAAACATCTGATAATAATATAAGTACATATCAGCTAAACATCTGATAATAAAGTTAGTAATTATCAGCTAAAAATCTGATAATAAGGTTAGTACATATCAGTTAAACATATGAAAATAAGGTAAGTACACATCATTTAAACATCTGATATGATAAGTTCATATCTGACAGCTAAATATCTGATAATAAGATAAGTACAAAATGTACTTGTACATATCAGCTAAACTTCTGATAATAAGGTTAGTACATGTCAATTAAACATCTGATAATCATGTTTTATGCACCATCTGTATAACACATTATATACTGAAATTTATCTGATAATCATGTTTTCGGAACCATTGGTATACAATGTTATATACTGAAATTTATCCGATAATCGTGTTATTGCAACATCGGTATACCATATTATATACTGAAATTTGTTCGATTATCATGTTTCTCCATCTTCGGTATACATGTGTACCACTTTATATACTGAAATGTATCTGATAACATGTATATGCAACATCAGTATACCACTTTATATACTAAAACATATCTAATAATTAAATTTATTTATATGCAACATCGTTATTCTGTGTAATATGCTTAAATTCATATGTACATATTAACACATATTTTATTATTTATTTACCAATGAAGATCTTTCAATAATCAATATTTTTGGAAACTATATAATAGAATGCCTCGAGACAAGAAAACTGAAACAGGGTTTATGATACCGAAATATTTTTCTCTTTCTGTTTATATTATTAATTATTATTATTTTTTTTTTTTAAGGCTCTGAACCCGACAAGAAACATTGTATTTATATATATATTTTTTATATATACATTGTATATGTATAATTGCCTCCAATGACAATAATCAATGTATGCAATTTGCTTGCCCCCATTGATTGGAATAATAAATATTCTTATTCTTATTATATACTGAGCGAAACACCAGCAGTTGTTTACCAATACGAAAAGAATGTGGGCAAATTCTCAAGGGACCTAACCCAATTGCACCATGCATATTTTTTTTTTTTTTTTTAATAGCTGAAAACTGATTACATGTAAGTGGTGAACCATCAAATTGACAAATAAAACAAGCAAATAGTTAATAGATATTATACTTCCCTTGAGACATTCAATTATTGTTGATTTTCGCATTTTATTATGCAAGACCACGATTGAGTGTGCACAAATACCAACACTAGTCACTACGCTTCATAAAATATTTTAACTATGTGTATCTGTTAATTAAAGACAATCGCCGTCTTTGCAGTAAATGTGCATACTCCCCACAAGTTGACAAAGCACATGTCTAGCAAAGTTTTTTTTTTTTTTTATTATACTGTGGCCGGACTTTGCAGGGCTGTGATGTTTTAACATTGTCTTAGATAAGTAAGTTAAAGTGCATCGTTTATTTTATTATTATTATTATGTGTGCGTGTGTGTGTACGCCACGTGGCGACATTTTTAATGATTTTGGCAAGCATCCCTTGCTTGCCCTTGCGCTTATCAGGGAATAAATCACATCTGCAAAGGTGTACGAATTATGTTTTCATTGATTTTATAATAAAATATAAATCGATACTTAATTTCGTGACCTGCTCTGTTGAAATCTTCATGAACTTTTACTTTGACAATTTATCTATCCAGCTAACGATTTCCAACGTACGCAGCAAAGTGCATTATGGGTAACGCTACATATGTATATCTAATAACCCTACCGTAGTAGCTATTATCGAAATGAACCCCAACGGCCTAACCTGATAACGGAATTTAAGTTGAGCCTTAAATTCAATTATGTCTTGCCGGTCAGTTTTAATCGGAGTATCCGGAGAAAACCCCTGAGCCGCCGCAAGCCACTGACAACTTTATCACATAATGTTGTATCGAGTACATCTCGTCATGAACGGGGTTCGAACTCACAACGTTAGTGGTGATAGGCACTGATTGCATAGGTAGTTGTAAATCCAACTGCCATACTATCACGACCACGACGGCTCTTATTTGATTTTAACTATTCGTTGTATTTCAGCAAAACTATTCGCTGTATTTCAGCAGTAGATATAGGTCTATATTACTAATGAAAAATGAAAAAAAAACCAGATTAGGTCATGTGACCCTATGACCTAAGGCCGAAAAGCACATTTCGGTGTCGCCATTGACATGTTCCCAATATATACCATCAGTTTTCTTTAATAAAACTAATTTTATACATATGACAACTTCTGTGTCACAAAAATTAAATATATTATGTACAAAGTTAGAAATTATAACGTTATTTATGATAACGCTGTTAGCCTGGTTATATGTTAGAGTGGACATTTTACTCACGCATGGAAAACGCATGCATGACCGCATTATATCACTACAATGGTATGTTTGAGCCCATTAAACTAGCTTAGCGCCGGTGTCATAGAGTAAACCTTCCCCCATAGTAGATTAACCCCTCGAAGATATTCCATGGGGGAACGTTTACTATATAGTATTTATTCCGCATAGTAAACCTTCCTACCTACTCAAATACTGCAAAATGGCTCCGTACATTTTTTTGTTACCTTCTAATCATAACCGGATATAATTGATGGTATATAACAATTAAAATTAACACCATTAAGGTGCTAAATTCCGAATCAATAGTAATTATCCGGATTAAGGGGGAACATTTACTATATAACAAAATATCGGGGGGATGATCGGCTATGGACGGGGGAATGCTTGCTATATAGTAAATTTCCCCCCGGGGGAATATTTACTGTATAGTAAAGTATCCGGGGGTAAGGTTTACTATATAGCAACTATTCTGAGGGGGAATTCCGGGGGAAGGTTTGCTATGCGGAAGGTTTACTATACGACACCGGCACATAATATGCAAGTGCCGGTAGCAAATAAACGTTAGAGAATACCGAAGGGGCAATCAACAAGGACATCCCTATGGTATATCAGGATATTTCTACAGGTACTGTTAACCTCTCACATCTCCAATGAATATCAGGATATTTCTACAGATACTGTTAACCTCTCACATCTCTAAGTGATATCAGGATATTTCTACAGGTACTGTTAACCTCTCACATCTCTAAGGTATATCAGGATATTTCTACAGGTACTGTTAACCTCTCATATCTCTAAGGTATATCAGGATATGTCTACAGGTACTGTTAACCTTTCACATCTCTAAGGTATATCAGGATATTTATACAGGTACTGTTAACCTCTCATGTGTCTAAGAGATATCAGGCTGTTTCTACATGCACTGTTAATATCTCACATCTCTAAGTGATATCAGGATATTTCGACAGGTACTGTTAACCTCTCACATCTCTAAGTGATATCATAATATTTCTACAAGTACTGTTAACCTTTCACATATCTAAGTGATATCATAATATTTCTACAGGTACTGTTAACATCTCATATCTCTAAGTGATATCATAATATTTCTACAGGTACTGTTAACATCTCATATCTCTAAGTGATATCATAATATTTCTACAGGTACTGTTAACATCTCACATCTCTAAGTGATATCAGAATATTTCTACAAGTACTGTTAACATCTCATATCTCTAAGTGATATCATAATATTTCTACAAGTACTGTTAACCTCTCATATCTCTAAGTGATATCATAATATTTCTACAGGTACTGTTAACCTCTCACATCTCTAAGTGATATCATAATATTTCTACAGGTACTGTTAACATCTCATATCTCTAAGTGATATCATAATATTTCTACAAGTACTGTTAACCTCTCATATCTCTAAGTGATATCATAATATTTCTACAGGTACTGTTAACCTCTCACATCTCTAAGTGATATCATAATATTTCTACAGGTACTGTTAACCTCTCACATCTCTAAGTGATATCATAATATTTCTACAGGTACTGTTAACATCTCATATCTCTAAGTGATATCATAATATTTCTACAAGTACTGTTAACATCTCATATCTCTAAGTGATATCATAATATTTCTACAAGTACTGTTAACCTCTCATATCTCTAAGTGATATCATAATATTTCTACAGGTACTGTTAACCTCTCACATCTCTAAGTGATATCATAATATTTCTACAGGTACTGTTAACATCTCATATCTCTAAGTGATATCATAATATTTCTACAAGTACTGTTAACCTCTCATATCTCTAAGTGATATCATAATATTTCTACAGGTACTGTTAACCTCTCACATCTCTAAGTGATATCATAATATTTCTACAAGTACTGTTAACCTCTCACATCTCTAAGTGATATCATAATATTTCTACAGGTACTGTTAAAATCTCATATATCTAAGTGATATCATAATATTTCTACAAGTACTGTTAACATCTCATATCTCTAAGTGATATCATAATATTTCTACAAGTACTGTTAACCTCTCACATCTCTTTGTCAATGTCAACAATCGCATGGCGGTTGGAGTTAAAACTCCGCCAATACAATCAGTATCTATAACCACTAGTGTTTGCGGCAGACATGATTTTTGTACGGGCTCTCAATTTTTCACCACTAATAAAATTTGCGACCCCCTGTGATGATATGATTGAAATATTGCTAAAAAAAAACCTTTAATCTAAAACTTAAATCATAAATATTAGCAAACTGTCTTTTTTTCCATAAAATATCACTAACAAGTTTAACTTCGCCACATTGTTGTGCCTGTCCCTCTCCAACACCTGTATTTTCAACGTGTTATGTCGTGGCCTGTTTTGTGTTCAATGATTCGGGAAGGGAGTTGACCGTTCATTTGTTGATATTGATAGAACAGAATGTGGAAATTTTTTAGAGATATTTTACTGCTATCAAAACTTTCAAAAAAATGATTCATAATTTATTATCATTATTATTATTATTTTTTAAAATATTATGATATTTTTACCAACTGTTTCACTGTCAATCATGTTTGTTGTATATTTTTAATTATAACATTATTTATTTTATCATTTCAATGTAATTGATATCCATCGTGTGTAAATGGAAATGTCAAGCTGGCCACAAGGACATAAATCTTCAGTTATGCAAAAATAAACTATATAAACTGGGCTCTACTGGACAAAAGCACCAATCGAGTGTTCACTGTAGTATACAGACGAAGCTCAAAAATGAGGACTGTTTTGATGGTATCGGTGATGGCGGTGTGTGTAGCCTTAACATACGCAGGTAAGGCAATGGTTTTGAGATGTTTAGTTTAAATTTATGTACAACATTGTCTGTCAAAAAGGTACTATTTTCTGAAAGATAAAAACAATATTTACCTAACGCTGTTCGACTGATTATATACTACGGTATTTTACTCATTTTACTAAAAGGGGAAATTTGGGTCCATCAAATTAGTTTAACCCAGCCACTTTTATTGATTGGTTTGGTTTGGTTTGGATTATGGTGGTTAACGTCACTTTCAACAATATTTCAGCGATATCGTGGCGGTCAGTTTTATTGGTGGAGGAAAGCGGAGCACCAGGAGAAAACCACCGACCTGTCGTAAGTCACTGACAAACTTTATCACATAATGTTGTATCGAGTACACCTCGCCTGAGTGGGGTTCGAACTTACAACGTTAGTGGTGATAGGCATTGATTGGCTGGGTAGTTATAAATCTAACTACCGTACCATCACGACCACGACTGTCCCCTTAGCATAAATTACCCCTTTGCTTAAGTACTATAGATAGATACATAGCATTATAATATTTTTTATTAAATATTTCGGCTAAAATCACAATTTTTCAAATAAACATACCTGAAGTATATTCTACTCTGATCGTATTAAAGTTTGTATCAACAAAAGCAAAAATGCATGTCGTTTTCTGTAGTTATTTAAAAAATGTATTTTGAAGCACGGTTTTCAAATATTGATGATTTGAACACACACATGAATGATTTTTCTTCAGATGTACTGTCATTGTAAAAGTTTTTTTACGTGCGAAATTCAGATTTAGTTTCACCCCCCAAACAGTTTTGAGTATAAGAAATTAATTTATCTTGAAATTATTAGACAAAACTACATTTAATTCTACTTTTGCTGATAAAAAAATTAAATAAACTTATCAGGAATATCACGGAACAATCTCTAGACAAAATGTGCTTTTATAGGAAATATACAGTGAGATATTTTAACAACGAATATCTTCCGCACGAATTTGTACATGATGTTGTTTTAATATCAACGAGAAGTTCCGAGTAGCAATCATATAATATGTCTTTATTGAGTAAGTGTAGTTCATGGTAATTATTCGTTACTCTCTAGCCGCCACGATCTAGCTGAATTATTATTGAAAGTGGCGTTAAACACCACATCCCTAACACGATAGATAGAAAATAATGCAATAAATATTGTCGGAATCGGCTTATTATGTGTAATTTTCGCTTAACCCCCCCCCCCCCCCCCCCATAAAAAAACCCACTGTCCTGTCAATTCCAAAATTTAATAAGCAAAATTCGCAGAAAGATGCATAAGCAATACATCGAACACGCAAATACATGACTACGCACTTTTCTAGCTCGGTATAGGAACTTTAATAACATGTGGCGGGGTTAAGCTAGTTTTATGGACCCAAACCTCCCTTCTTAGTGGAATGATGTGGTCACGGAAGTGCTTTCTACATGTGAGTAAAATGTAACCCCTCACAATTAACCTGGAGAACAACGTTAGTATAGAGAATACTATGATTCTAAACATTATTTATAAAATGTCTAATCTTTCAATGCCAGCGTAATATAGGAAGTCAAGCAATAGTCAGCTTTGAACGTTTTAAAATTAAGGTTCTCCTCCCTAAGACATAGGTAACATTAGCAAACATTAGCTAACATGTTTAGGCTCTTAGGTTTTATTTCTACCTATTATTGGGCTTTATAATATTGTACTGTTAAGCGTACCTTATGAAGGTTTTTCGAGAAACGCGACGTGCGCACTATATTAGAGATCTAATTGTTATTATACACTAATGTGATAGTTAAAATGTCCGGCAAAATAGATTTTCTTGAGCTTGAATGGACACAGACTGAAGGATTTGAGTAGATTTACATTATATACGTTACTGGGAAAATATGTAAAAGAGATGTTCAGTAATAGCAATATCAATATAACGAAACATAGATAATTATTTCTTTTCAGCACCTACTGACAAGAGGGATTTTGGATTTGACAAGAAAGACTACAGTGGCTATGACAAGAAAGACTACAGTGGTTATGACAAGAAAGACTACAGTGGCTATGACAAAAAAGACTACAGTGGCTATGACAAGAAAGATAACAGTGGTTATGGCTATGACAAGAAAGATTACAGTGGTTATGACAAGAAAGACTACAGTGGCTATGACAAGAAAGACAACAGTGGATATGGCTATGACAAGAAAGACTACAGTGGCTATGACAAGAAAGACTACAGTGGCTATGACAAGAAAGACTACAGTGGTTATGACAAGAAAGACTACAGTGGATATGACAAGAAAGACAACAGTGGCTATGACAAGAAAGATAACAGTGGTTATGGCTATGACAAGAAAGACTACAGTGGTTATGACAAGAAAGACAACAGTGGTTATGGCTATGACAAGAAAGACTACAGTGGCTATGATAAGAAAGACTACAGTGGCTATGACAAGAAAGACTACAGTGGATATGATAAGAAAGATAACAGTGGTTATGGCTATGACAAGAAAGACTACAGTGGTTATGACAAGAAAGACTACAGTGGCTATGACAAGAAAGACAACAGTGGTTATGACAAGAAAGATAACAGTGGTTATGGTTATGACAAGAAAGACTACAGTGGTTATGACAAGAAAGACTACAGTGGTTATGACAAAAAAGATAACAGTGGTTATGACAAGAAAGACTACAGTGGCTATGACAAGAAAGATTACAGTGGTTATGACAAGAAAGACTACAGTGGTTATGACAAGAAAGACTACAGTGGCTATGACAAGAAAGACTACAGTGGTTATGACAAGAAAGATAACAGTGGCTATGACAAGAAAGACTACAGTGGCTATGATAAGAAAGACTACAGTGGCTATGACAAGAAAGACTACAGTGGTTATGACAAGAAAGATAACAGTGGCTATGACAAGAAAGACTACAGTGGCTATGATAAGAAAGACTACAGTGGCTATGACAAGAAAGACTACAGTGGTTATGACAAGAAAGATAACAGTGGTTATGACAAGAAAGATAACAGCGGTTATGGCTATGACAAGAAAGATTACAGTGGTTATGACAAGAAAGACTACAGTGGCTATGACAAGAAAGATAACAGTGGCTATGATAAGAAAGACTACAGTGGCTATGACAAGAAAGACTACAGTGGTTATGACAAGAAGGACTACAGTGGCTATGACAAGAAAGATAACAGTGGTTATGGCTATGACAAGAAAGACTACAGTGGTTATGACAAGAAAGACTACAGTGGCTATGACAAGAAAGACAACAGTGGTTATGACAAGAAAGATAACAGTGGTTATGGTTATGACAAGAAAGACTACAGTGGTTATGACAAGAAAGACTACAGTGGTTATGACAAAAAAGATAACAGTGGTTATGACAAGAAAGACTACAGTGGCTATGATAAGAAAGACTACAGTGGCTATGACAAGAAAGACTACAGTGGTTATGACAAGAAAGATAACAGTGGTTATGACAAGAAAGATAACAGTGGTTATGGCTATGACAAGAAAGATTACAGTGGTTATGACAAGAAAGACTACAGTGGTTATGACAAGAAAGATTACAGTGGCTATGACAAGAAAGACTACAGTGGTTATGACAAGAAAGACTACAGTGGCTATGATAAGAAAGACTACAGTGGTTATGACAAGAAAGATAACAGTGGTTATGGCTATGACAAGAAAGATTACAGTGGCTATGACAAGAAAGACTACAGTGGCTATGATAAGAAAGACTACAGTGGCTATGACAAGAAAGACTACAGTGGTTATGACAAGAAAGACTACAGTGGTTATGACAAGAAAGACTACAGTGGTTATGACAAGAAAGATAACAGTGGTTATGGCTATGACAAGAAAGACAATAGTGGTTCCTATGACAAGAGGGATGGCTAGACAGACAGGTCTAAGTGATGAACAACAGACAAAATTTAGCATTAAATACGTTCAAACAAAATCTGGTAAACATATATTCATGTTACAAATGTACACACTATACCTATTTATGAACAAATTGAAAACTGGAATGATTCACGAAAGTTATTAAAAACAATAATGAAGTGTAACTGTTTATGGTGTTATTTAATGCTACTTTCAACAATATTTCAGTCATATCGTGGCGGTCAGTTTTATTGGTGGAGGAAACAGGAGTACCCAGGGAAAAATCACTGACAAACTTTGTCACATAATGTTGTTTCGAGTACACCTCGTCATGAACAGGGTTCAAACTCACAGATTTAGTGGTGATAGGCACTGATTACACAGGTAGTGGTAGATAGAACTACCATACGACCACGACCACGACGACCCCTTGTTTGTATAGTATGCTTAATAGCCAATAGGAGATGTGTTTATGCAGATTTTATGCTTTTTGATTTTGAACAGTGGTACATGTTATGAAATATTCAACAGAGCGATGGTCAACAAATTTAATCAATGTCAAAAATAAAAAACAAAAACAAAAACAAAAACAAAAAACAAGCAAACAAACAAAGCTAAAAAAAAACAACCGAAAAAAACAAAGAAAACAGAACATAGAAAAAAAAGAAGAAGAAGAAAAACCATTTATGAACTCAAATCATTTAACACAAAAAAACACGACATATGTCGATGTACATCCAGGTCCTGGCAAAGAACTGGCATGTATTTTGCGGGGTAAAGCCGATAACAGAAAGCCTGAGAAAAGTTTGAAGATATCAAAGGGGTAACCGAAAGTCGTAAATCTATAAATGACTCAAAATATAAAGGATACATGAAAAAGTACAACACTGTTATACAAAACACTACACAGGAAACTAAGCATTAATCAATGCAAACCCTGCGATGGGAAGTCCGGTGTTCATGAATGGCTAGCAGTTCCTATTCATATTTGGATAACCAAGAATAATACAGATATCAACAAGGGCCCGGGTGGCTCAATGAGTTAGGTAGTTGGATTACCTAACAACTCATGCAAGCCTATAACCAATACGGCGTGGGTTCGCGCCCAGCTATGTAAATTACAAAAAGGTGCACTCGACTAGCAGTCGCAAGTGATAAAGCTTACCAGTTGCTTGCCCATGGTTGGTGGTTTTCGCAGGATACTCCGGCTTCTTCCACCACTAACACTGGTCGCCATGATATAGTTGAAATATTGCTGAAAGTGGCGTTCAAACACCAACAATCAAAATCAAATTAAATCAGATGTCAACAAACAATAAAGAACCTCCGCTGATTCATTCCAATCACAGACCACACACCACCACACAAACGAATGGCAACGTAAGAATGGACAGTACAATAGCAGTGACAGTGAACGGTCAATAACGGTTACTTAAATTTACTTCAGATTTTGGGGAGATTTAATTGATACCTAAATATAAATGAATTTTCTGAAACCCAGTCCTGCAGGATATAAAACATAAAGTAAACACATTCTGGTCAAGGTAAATACAAATCCCTACAGAGCACGAAGTTGGATAACAAGGTGGTACATGGAAGAATGACAAACAACACAATGACCAAAAGAAAATAGACAAAAAGGACAAACAAATATCTACAAAACAGTACACAAAATACCCAAAGATTGAGGAATACGTACTCACTAAAACCGGAGGTGTACTCAGGTGCTCCGGAAGGGAAAACAGTTGCTGCTCCACAGGTGGCACCCGTCGTGCTACTCTTGTCACAACCCAGTGATAATTCATGAATGTAGAAAGGACCGGATTGTTATTACAACAAAGTAGGGTTGATAATACGTTTTATTTGATTGATCATTAAAAGAAAGTTTAAACCGTGCTGGTCTAGAATTATTACGTGTGCTCCGTAAGGGGGAAACAGTTCCTGCTCCACAGGTGACACCCGTCGTGCTACTCTTGTTACAACCCCGGTGATAATTCATGAATGTAGAAAGGACCGGATTGTTATTACAACAAAGTAGGGTTGATAATACGTTTTATTCGATTGATCATTAAAAGAAAGTTTAAACCGTGCTGGTCTAGAATTAATACGTGTGCAGCGTCGACACTCGTAATGAAATGTACTCTATGTAACCTGACGTAGCGACCATTGTCAGTACTTTCTAGATAAAACCATCTTATTCACCAGCAACATTATGTTAACATAAATGTGATATAAAGCACCAACTACTCACCCTACCGGATCACATGAGTTCATCCCCGTTTTTAGTGGGGTTGGTGTTACTCGATCTGTAGTTTTATATGTATGTTTTGTAGATCGTTGTTTTTCCTTTTGTACATTTTCTTCTGGCCATTGTGTTGTCTGTTCTTCTTCGATGTACGGATTCTGATTGCCCCTTTGGTATCTTCAAACTCTTATAACACTGTATACTAATATCTAAGTTTTTTAATCGGATTAAAATTGTGTTTGTTTAAAAGTGAATAATTTTGGTTATACACAAATATCTAACGACGTCCCTTATGGGGTCACGTCAGGGTTCATATGTTTAACTCCAAATCAGAGAAGAGCCAACCAAATATTGAGTTATCACAACCGAGAGTCGGTTTGATTTTCATATTTAATTATCCTGCATATGATGGGGGGTCAAGCCACACGATAAATATTAGTTTATTGATAAGCGTAAATTTAATATTTGTTTCATTTAATGTTTGACATATATCTACACATATGGATGTAGCGCATATTACAGGGGCTGTCGTGGCCGTGATCTTATTGTAGATTTACAGCTACCTATGCAATCAGTGCCTATCACCACAGATGTTGTGAGTTCGAATCTCGATCAGGGCGAGGTGTACAACATTATCTGATAAAGTTCGTCAGTGACTTGCGACAGGTTGGTGGTGTTTTCCGGGTACACCGGTTTCCTCCACCAATATAACTGACCGCAACGATACAGCTGAACTATTGTGGAAAGTGGCGTTAAACACAAACAAACAAACAAACAAACATCAAACAAACTTATATGACATTAAATTCGTATATATCTAATAGGTCTTTGTAATAACAAAACTGATTGTGATTTATTTTGCTCACCATTCTTCTTTATGAACTTTCCAACGTTCGTGTTAATTTCCTCCATAATGTCACGACGGTCTCATTGGAAAAAATCAGATGCAGTCTTTATATTGATGCTATTATCTGTCAATCCAATGTGTCATTTTTTCATCTTTTTTTTACAGAAAAAAAAAAGCTAAATAAGGTTACCTGTTTCTGAAGCTCGTACAAATAAATTATATATTTTCCGAAAATGTACGTATATTGTTTATGCATTGCATAAAAAGTAGACCATGAGATTGGACACAAGTTATTCATAAATCTATTCATCCGGTGAAACCGGAATATAATTCTTTCTTTTAACATGGTCCATTATTGTGTAATGCGAATTGTATCCTGGGTATTTCTTTCTCATTTGTGCTCGAAGCAGAAGGAGTAATACCACTAAGTAATTCCCCATAGCATTCTATGGTAAATAACATCGTTTTGCACTTGATATAGGTTTCACCTGAAATTTAATATAATATAATAAGCAACATTTATATCACATGGAAGGGGTTCCTAATTGGAAACTTATCTCCGAAAATCAACATACATTTAATGGGACTTAAGAAAAAATCGTCTGCTTGAAGTTGTTAACCGTTGAAAATCCTATTTTAACTTTTGCTTTAGCACAAATTCAGGTGGTAACTTTTCAATGCTAGCAAATTGTTATATAAGACCACAAAGTCATCAAATATTAGTTTCAGACGATCCTTAAATCTGTAGGTTTCTGCTGACATTCAGTATTTTGCAGTATCTACTAGGGTTTATTATTTTTATCTAGCAATGTAGGAATTCATTTTGAATGAACGTACTACTTTTGACTGGTTTCCTGATTTAGTGGTATTATACCAGAAGACGTTGTTGTTTACAGATACAGAAACAATTTAGTACAAAGACCTCAAATTTCTTTCACGCAAAAAAAAATGTATTGTCCATTAAGTGCACATATGTGGGATATTATATAAACTTTTAAAAGAGGAACATTTGGGGAGGATGCTGGGCTCTTTTGTTGATAAATATATTTCACATCTTGAGTGTCTTCTGTTGGTTTAACACTAAAAGACGACGGTACATGGCGGTTACTAACTAATCTTTCGTATCCATAGGCAACAGTGAAACTAATGACGTCATAGATCCTGAATTATGTGAGAATAATATTCCGATCGTTGGACAATGCTTACAATTATACCTAATTTAGGTATGATTACATTACTTCCGTTTTTCATTGAATTATTACAATATGATTGGTTATGAAGTGGTCACATGATTATACAAGAGATGTTTTACATCCCAATAAAACTCAAATCCGAACTTGCACGCGCCTCCATTACGACGTCAGATGTACAACAATCAATGGCGTAGTAATTTCCAACAGCAAATAATCTAACACAAATAAAATTCACAACGAAAAATTCAACTATATTAGATTTTGGTGTGATTTAAATGTAATTAAAGAATTGAATGCATTTTTTTTATAGCTTTATAGGCGTGTAAAAGCGTGAACCGAGGCACATTTTTTGTATGAAACGCGCTTCATGTAAAATGTGCTTCGGTCCACACTTTTACACTCCAATAAAACTACAAAAAATGCATTCAATTCTTAAATGAAGGCAGGGGTTAAAAAATGATTAAATCGGCATTTAGACTACTAATTGTCTCCCCTTCGGATTTTTTATTTACTTAGCAGCCATTTTGAAGGCAATTTCTATATTTTGATAAACGTCTCTTGATGGGATGCTCTTTGTCCTGTTATTTGTTCGAATTTTTACTCGATTGACGAAAAATCGGGTTCCTGAAGCAAACAATACACGAGATAAAAAGATTACCTTACATTAATGCCAAGCTTAGATATAGCGCAATATGCTTAAACACCCAGCTTAACCCATAATTGTACAAAGAGGGAGAGGCGTTAAGGTGCAAAATTGGCCCCACATTATATTAAAAAATAATGCTCGACATAGAATAAAAACAATTTACTAATTTAATTGCTATATAAACAAATTTTCCAAAAATATAACTTTCCGTGAAATTGGGTGCGTTATGATGTCATAATGACATCATAATTAGACGGATAATGCTAAAGATGGACTACAAACGACATATTTAATGTACATTTTAGCTATGTTATATACCTCCACAGTCTTCAACCAACACCAAATTGAGCAGTTGTTTTGAGTATAGAGGGTTAATGATTATATACAAATATTTTGTTGGTGGAGGATTGTGGAGGTTGTTAAATATTAATTTATTTATAACCGCAGCCAGACCCTTAAAATCAATAGTTTCACTCTTCTGATTGTATATATGAGACCATTATATACACAATCTGTACATTTCATGATTCATTTCAAGTAATGAAATTCATCAGTAAATAACTTATGTTTCTGTAAATAATTGTATTTATTTTAAATACAGTTTATGTACATTGAAACCAAGAGAAAAACTCAGTGCATGCAATCCGGCGTCAATGCCATAAAAAGAACTGGGGACTATAAGCGCCATATATGGCCCCATATTTAATGAATCATTATCTTAGAAAATACTTGATTAAAATTTGATGTATTATAGACGAGATCATACTTTTGATGTTAAAACTTGCTTCCAACAAACTCGATACGTATTTGACGTCATGAGCATTATTTGTTTTATGTATATCGTGGAATTTTGCCCGCGATATTTGAACGGTTTTCGAAGAAATTAAGCACCGGTCGTGCACCAGAAAAATATTTTACCAGATTATTAAAATAAATAAAACACAAATACTGTTAAAGTATTTTTTTGGTTTCACGAGATGTTAGATTTCTGGAAAAAACGACGGGAAAATGTTCAAATATTGCAAGCGCTTAGATGACGTTTTGATATTTGAGAAGCAATCTTTGCCGTAAAAAACGATGGTATTTCGGCACGTAACAGTTATATACAAATGTAAGATAAAAATAAAATAAACACCACCTCAACCAAAATAGTATTTTTTTCATAAGCCCCCGATGATTGATTATATATTTTCTTCCGGGATATTGATTGCAGACACAACGTTGGGCATATCAGAACAATACCTTTTCTTTTGCCATCAGACTGGGATGGTAGGCCACTGAATTCACATAACATTTTCATAAATTATATAAAGTTTCCCCTTTTGCGTCCAAATTAAACTTTTAACTTCTATCAGTTCCATTCTCTTAAATCAATCTCCAATGGACAAATGATGGATCATAAGTTAGTGTATGTAGTGCATTGAAAATGCGTTCTGTCATGTGCATAAGTTATTGTTTGCATGATTGACAGGCAATATTCATCATATTGTTTTCTAGCTTCTGAACTGTCGATCGAGAAAAAAAATATATTCTAGACAGGCAGCAAATAGCCAGTCAATGGGGTTTGCAATTAATATTTCGCATGCACAAGGTGTGGAAAATAGAAATATTCTTCTGTGGTTTAAATGCGTATTAACTGCATTACATGTAAACTGTATGATTCTGTTTGATAAAGTCCTTTAACTAGAACAGGAACAAAATGTTCACTTGAGTGGGAGAGTCCTTTAGGATTCCACATGAAAAAAAAAATTACTTAAATTAAATGAAAGCTTAAATTATTGTGACAATCCGTACTCCATTAAAATAATAATAAGAATAATAAAAAAAATAATGTTAAACATTTAGAATCTTTGACTGTGATGTTGATATACTTTTGTTCTAAGGCATTACCCTCATCAAGGGCATTTATAAGACGCTTTGATGACGTGCTGAAATCTGTAAAAGTTATGAAATCCTATCATAAGGCGAGGGTCACTAATGTAATGGAAATTGATGCTGTAATATGGCCTGAATGGTTTATCATTTCAATGGGGCCGAATATCTTTTCCGACAGCAATGAGCGATAATAAAACTTTGTAGCCTTATTCGATCTCTTAAAAAGTTTATATTCCGATACCAAGATCTTGTTGAAATATATTCCGTCTCTTCAGAAACGATTAAAAGCGATGAATTTTCATATAGTGAAAATGTATAATGATAAAGAAGTCAAGAAAAATGTCAAGGATATTTTTTAATCAATGTGTCACGTAAAAATATTTTTGACATTTATGGCACCGAATATGGTACTGCTTTGACAACTATTTTACCTATTTTGTTCCTGTATTTAAATACTGTTATAGTGACAGCCGGAACCTTTGAACCGTAATGAGAGCGGGAGGTTTGGCGCTTTAAAATCTGATTCAACCCACCATTTCTTTAGAAATGCCTGTACCAAGTCAGGGTCATTACGGTTTTCACAGTTTTCCGGTTTTTGACTGATTTTGTCTGTTTATATTATTATGAGTTTTGACTTTCCCTTTGTAAGATTGTTCGGAGTTCGGTAATTTTGTTATTACCCTTATTTTACGACATCAGAGAAAGTGCAAACCTTAGCCTGGTCGTGGGGATTATTCAGACGGAAAATATAAACAGTTAATGTGGCCATATCAATTGAAAAAGACCAATTGTCATACGAGATTTAACATTTATCGAACTTGTACCAATTTGTTGGGATTGTTTATTTGGAACTCTCGATATAAAGAAATAAAGATTTTATATCGTAGATAGTCTATAATTAAAACAAAATAACATCTAATCCCAGATGGTTTATAGAACTTATTAGACCACTGGTTCTAGTGACAATGCAAAATAATATTCAGCTTAGTGGCAGTGAATATAAAGGGCATTAATAATGAAATAGCAGATTCACTCTAGTGTCCAGTTTTAGTTTGCGCCCAAGACTGTCGTATATCCAGAACAAATTCCTGCAGCATTTTTGAAACATAATTACAAGTCTAAGGTTTTAATATTAATATAAATTTAACTTTCTAAAAAATTAAAAAAAATGACAAAAGGACAAACAGTGATATACAAAGCATTACACAGAAAACAAAAGATCAAACAACAAGAATCCTACTAAAAACCGAGGACAACCTAGTGCACACGACCCGTTCCTGAAATAACCTTCATCGAGTACTCTCATAGTGAAACTATTGCAAAACCAAATAATCAAACTCTTTGGGAGCAAGTAGACCAAATGGTCTAAGCAGGATAACCAAAATAGCTTTGTCGTTTAGGAAGATATTGAATTATAATTTTATTGTTCAATACTCGTAGAAAGAGGCGGTGCTGTTGTATTGTATACTATTGTATTCTGCTACGTGATTCATTTCTATTGAAGTGTGTTTGCCAATCAGGGCCGGATCAAATCCAATTCACGCCCTAAGAACAGGCCAACCTTTTTGATGTAAATATCATTTAATTTAATTGTTGTTATCGTTTTAGCATGCATAAATAAAGCCTATAACATTTATTATTTTTTTTTATTTCATATTGCATACATTATTTTGGAGTTCTGGCGTGTTTTGAGCCTAATATCTGGCTGATAAAATAAATTGCTTTGTTGCCGAATCTTCGTGGTGACTCCTTGCCTCTTAATGCCCTAAGGACGTGCTTATTTTGCTTAAGGTTTAATCCAGGCCTGGTACCAATCCATAAAGTGAAGCGAGCGGTCATGCATATATGTGTGTTAGGAGTATATATGTTTGACCTCTTTTTGCGATATTTCGGATTTTGGAAATGTTCCGACAGTGTGTTATTTTGTGCTTTTTATTTTATTCTAAAATTTAATCCGTCAAATGTTTTATCAATTATAATGACGCGTACATCTACTTGCTGAATTAGCCGTTTGTAAAATAAAAACAAATTAATTAACATAAAAATACAATATTTCAGTTTAATGTAGGCAATTTATTAAACGACAGTAAATGGTGAATAGTTGAGTAGAGGGTAGATAGGTTAAATGTTTTAATGTTGTTGCCTTTAGACCTACATTAGAGATCATTGTAAGCATTGTCCAACGATCAGAATATTGTTTTGACATAATTCCGGATCAATGAAGTTATTAACACAGTTTCCTATGGATACGAAAAATTAGTTAGTAACCACCAGGTTCCGTTGTCTTTTAGTGTTAAGCCAACAGGAGACACTGAAGATCTGAAATAAATTTATTAACAAACGTGCCCAGCACCCTCCCCAAATTTCATATTATCATCTTTTATAATTTAATAATGTGCCACATCTGTGCACTCAGTGGACACTACATTTTAAGATTTTTTTTTAATATTTTGTTTTTGACATGAAAAAAATTTGAGGTTTTTGTACTAAATAACGTCTTCTGGTGTAATACCACTCAGTCAGGAAACCAGTCAAAAGTAGTACGTTCAGGTGACATAGAGTACATTTCATTACGAGTTTCGACGCTGCACACGTAATAATTCTAGACCAGCACGGTTTAAACTTTCTTTTAATGATCAATCGAATAAAACGTATTATCAACCCTACTTTGTTGTAATAACAATCCGGTTCTTTCCACATTCATGAATTATCACTGGGGTTGTAACAAGAGTAGCACGACGGGTACCACATGTGGAGCAGGAACTGTTTACCCTTCCAAAGCACCTGAGTACACCTACGGCTATTAGTGGGTTCGTGATGCTCGATCTTTGGTGTTTTGTGTATTGTTTTGTAGATTTTTGTATGTCCTTTTGTCCATATTATTTTGGTCATTGTGTTGTCTGTCATTCTTCCATTTACCACCTTGGTATCTTCAAACTTTTCTTTGAGTATAAGGATTTCAATGCAGATGAAGGGTATCATAGCCCTAATTGGGCACTTGTTATCTAACTTCGTGCTCTGTAGGGATTTGTGTTTTAAGGATGGTTATCGTGACCAGAATGTGTTTACCGTATGTTCAATATCCTGCAGGACTGGGTTAGAGAAAATTCATTTATATTTAGGTATCATTTAAATCTCCTCTAAATCTGAAGTAAATTTAAGTAACCGTTATCGACCGTTCATTCACCCTACAATTGCACTTTCCATGCTTACGTTACCATTCGTTTTTGTGGTGGTGTGTGTGGTCTGTGATTGAAATGAATCAGGGGAGGTTCTTTATTGTTTGTTGATATATTGTTCTTGGTTCTCCAAATATGAAAAGGAACTGCTGACCATTCAGGAGCACTCGCGTTCCCCTCTGGTTTTTAGCAGGTTTGATGTTGCTTAATCTTTAGTTTCCTTGGTAGTGTTTTGTAGAACAGTGTTGTCATTTTTCATTTAGCCAATATATTTTCAGTCATTCCTCGTTTTACGACTTGCGGTTACCCTTTGATATCTTCATGCTTTTCTTAAGCTTCCTTTAACCAACTTTACACCGCAACCTTTTCATACCAATCCTTTGTCAGGACCTGGATGTACATCGACGTATGTCGTGTTTTTTTTAAAAATTCAATGATTTGAGTTCACACGTGGTTTTTCATTTTGTTTTGGCTTTGTTTTGTTTTTGTTTTGTCTTTGCTTTGTTTTTTATTTGTTTTTGTTCTGGTTTTTTTCCTGCTTTTTTGTTGTTGTGTTTTCGGACATTGATTGAATTTGTTGAAAATCACTCTTTTGAATATTTCATAGCATGTACCGCTCTTCAAAATCAAAACGCATAAAATCTGAAATAAACACACTTCCTATTGGTAATTAAGCATAATATACAAACAAGTGGACCACCGTGGTCGGGATCGTATGGTAGTCGGATTTACAACTATCAGTGCAATCTGTGCGTACCAACAGTTCAAACCCCGTTCATATCGATGTGTAATCGATACAACAGTATGTGATAAGGTTTTTCAGTGACTTGCGACATGTCGGTGGTTTTCTCTGGGTACTCCATTTTCCTCTACTAATACAACTAACAGCCACGAAAAGACTGAAATATTGTTGAAAGTGGCATTAAATAAACACCATAAACCAAACCTACCCAAACAAAGGTGGGGGGGGGGGGGGGGAGGGGGGTGAAATGACCATTTCATATATTTAAAAAAGGCACATTACATCATTGTTCTTAAACACTTTCGATTACCAATTCTTGTCTGACCATGCTTAATGCTAAAATTTGTATGTTATTCTTCATTTAGACTTGTTTGTCTAGCCATCCATCTTGTCATAGCCATAACCACTGTAAACTTTCATAATATAGCCACTCCTGTCTTTCTTGTCATAGCCATGACCACTCCAGTCTTTCTTGTCATAGTCATGACCACTCCAGTCTTTCTTGTCAAATGCAAAATCCCTCTTGTCAGCAGTTAAATACCGGCAATCCCTCTTTTCAGTAGGTGCTGTAACAGAAATAATTATTTATATTTCGTGATATTGATTACACTGTTACTGTCTCTTTTACATATTTTGCCAGTAACGTATGTAATGTAGAACTACTTAAACCCTTCAGACTGTGTCCATTCAAGCTCAAGTAAATCTATTTTGCTGGACATTTTAACTATCACATTAGTGTATAATAAAACGTAGATATCTAATATAATGCGCACGTCGGGTTTCTCGAAAAAACCTTCATCAGGTACAATTAACAGCACAATATTATAAAGCCCAATAATAGGTAGAAATAAAACCCAAGAACCTAAACATGATAGCCAATGTTTGCTAATGTTACTTAAGTCTTAGGGAGGAGTACCTTAGCTTTAAAACGTTTAAAGCTGACTATTGTTTGACTTCCCATATTACGCTGGCATTGGAAGATTAGACATTTTGTAAATAATGTTCAAGATCATAGCATTCAGTAAGAAAGGAGGCTTGAGTCGATAAAACCAGTTTAACCTCGCCACATTTTATTAATATATTTGTACCTAGCCCGGGAAGTGAGCGGACATGTATTTGTGTGTTCGGGGTATCAATTTTGACTCTTTCTGGAATCTTTTTTATTGAATTGTTCGGTCAGTGTGATATTTTTTGCCTTTTATTTTATGTACTATCAATATAAAAAGCCACATATAAACTTGAAAATGTGATGATGACATTGGATGTGATTAAACATTTGCTCTGTCTAAACTAAGCTTACTCGGTATGACCATATTTTATGATTGTTACTGGGAACTTCTCATTAATATACATTCGACGTCAAATACAAATTTGTACACAAAATATTGGTCGTAAGAAACCAGTTGAGAGGAGAGGCAAAGTTCCCGAGTCGCAATAGCAGCGAGGGAAATTTGCCTATGTTCGAAACCGGTATTTTCCTCAAATAGCAGTGGCATGCAAGTAGCATTGTAGATTGGAACCAATGAAACTTTCAATGCTTTTTTCACCATTCAAATTAGCTCTGTAAAAATCAAAATAATTTTGTAACAAATGTATATATGAATACGATTTTCAACAAGACGTTTTGCTTTACTGTATCGTTGGTTAAAAGAAGAAACCCGAGTAATTGGGAATCACATCTGTGACGTCATAAACTATTTAAAGAAGGGATTTTCCCTCGAGAGGGGTATTTACCTAGTACCTTGGAAGTTTCTAAGGCAAATATCACGCTATCCGAAATTTCAAAGGACAAATACCCCTGCAAAGGGAAACAAGTGGAAAAAACTAGGAATTGGTAGAAAAGAATAATATACCCCTTTTATCAACCAATCAGAAGACAGGATTCATGTGTTTGGTTCTGGGTCGGCGAAACATCGGCATAGCTAGGAAGCAAATGATACAACCATTTTTGTTTAAAAACCTAATGGGTAACAACTTAGATGCTTATAGAGCGGCTATCGGACTGCTTCATGCCTGTAAAATGGGTCTTAATATCGGCTATGATTCTCGATCTGACACCTTTCATGATATCTTAATTACTAACTTACGATGTTCCTTCCTATTTGCTTCACTTTTAATCCTTCAAAGTCTAAATCCAAAAGTTAATGTTGCCTTCATCCTTTTTGTTTTACATTTTATATTACTGGTTGGCAATATTGAATCCAATCCTGGACCTGAGTCTGCTTACATATCGAGTACACCATTGAGTGCGGTAGATATTTTGTCTGATAAATCCATATCCATATGCAATATCAATATTCGAAGTATAAGAAATAAAATAAATGTTCTCCAAAATTGTGTTGATGAATTCAATATTATTGTTTTAACTGAAACACATCTTGACAACAGCATTGAAAACAGAGATCTCGAACTCGATTCATTTGATAAAAATCCTCAACGAAAAGATCGTACTAATTCTGGTGGCGGGTTACTTATTTACTCAAAGGAAGACATCGGCATTTGCAGGAAACACGAACTTGAAAATGATATAGATGAAACGATTTGGATTGAACACTCTTTTCTTTTGTGTAATACATATCGACCTGAATAGACCGACTCTGAATATCTGGCACGTTTAAATCATGCTATAGGTTTAGCATATCAAGTCAACGAAAATATTGTGATCTCCGGAGATCTGAACTCTGACCTTATGTCTTTAAACAATAACAAATTGATTAATATGATGAGGCTTTTTAACTTAAAAAATGTAATAGAGAAACAAGCAAGGGTAACAAATCATAGTAGAACATTATTAGACCCCATTATAGTAAGTGACACAATTAATTATGTATTTTCTGATGTTTTTAAATTACCTGATAATATTAGTGATCATGATGCCTCAGTCGTAATTCTTCAATGTTCCAAAAATATCTCTCGATCATTTAAAAGAGAAATTTGACAGTATCAAAAAATTAATTACGAAAAATTTGAAGAAAAATTAAATGAAATTAACTGGAATTAAAAACTTGACCACTTAAATGACGTTGATGAAATGTGCCAAAAATTTACAGTGTTTCCTAAAAATAGCACAGGAATGTATCCCGACAAAAATAATAACTATTCGGAATAATGATAAGCCGCGGTTTAACAACGAAATACGAAAAGAAATTCGCATAAGGGAGCGATTTAGAAAAACTGTTTTGAAATTTCACAGGGAAAGGGATATTAAACTATATAAAAAAACAGAGAAATAAAGTTAATAACATGAAAAAAATTGCAAAAGAAAATTTTGAAAATAATTTAGATCACATTCTTTTAGAAAACTCGTCCAATCCAAAAACATACTGGAAAATTATGAAAATGCTTATCAAATCAAATAAGGGAAGCAACTGTATTCCTCCTCTTACAAACTCTATAAATGAAGAAAACTTCGACGATATTGTGTATGGAGATGAAGACAAGTGTGATTTATTAAATAAATACTTTAGTCTTATATCGAAATTGGAGGAGGAGAACGTGCCTCTTCCAGACTTTGATGCAAAAACTAATAATGTAATAAATGAGATTTGTGTAAACATAAGTGAAATTGTAGATATATTAAAACTTATTGATCCATACGAAGTTTCTGGACCCGGCAAAATTAGTCACAAAATGTTAAAAATTTTCCCTCAAAAGATAGCCATCCCACTACAAATTATTTACAATAAATCTCTCCGTCAATGTAAATATCCCTCTAGTTGGAAAAATGCACATGTCACGGCGATTTTTTTTTTAGAAAGGTGATACTTCTTTACCTTCTAATTACCGCCCAATATCACTGATTAGTTGTGTCGGAAAAGTAATGGAAAGGATTATATACAAAC
Source organism: Bathymodiolus brooksi (assembly GCA_963680875.1). Lineage (NCBI taxonomy): Eukaryota > Metazoa > Mollusca > Bivalvia > Mytilida > Modiolidae > Bathymodiolus > Bathymodiolus brooksi. The sequence continues at coordinate 67,498,799 of OY804584.1, forward strand.
ACGTATATAACCATTTAATACAAAACAAGCTTATCTACCAGTACCAATCTGGTTTTTTGCCTAAGCATTCCTCAGTCCATCAATTAAGGAACTATATAATACTATCTTAAAGGACTAGTGACACGATTTTACAAAAAAAATTATTATTGTTCAGCCGACTTTTATTTTATGATTAATTAATAAATAAAAGCAAAAAAAGTCGACAATCCTTGACTAATTAGTAAATTTCTCACTTTTTTGTTACCGGGGACGCGATCTGATTAATATTAATGAGATAGTTGGTCACGTGACATTATGACGTCACTTGTTCTTTTGGAACAAAATGGCTGGATAAACACACGAGGAAGTTATTTACACGGAGGAAAGCATCGATTTATTGCTATGGCACACAGTGACAGCGACATGAACATTGATGAAGCTGTTTCTGATATACGTCCGTACCAGTTTGAGCCTTTGTTGGGCACTGCCAGTGTTGTTTTCAACGAAGAAAGTTCAGATTCCGACTCGGACATTGACCTAGACCAACATTCGCAAAATTGATAAATACAACCTGGTAAGACGCATACAATTAATATTTTTTGTTATATCATTTGCAGGAATGTATTATATGATTCTTCTTATTTGCATTTCGCTGATACGAGTTGAACTAGTGGTAAATGAAAGGAAAATAGGATCAATTATTCATGTAGAAAATGGGGGGGGGGGGGGGGGGGTCATCATGCTCTACAACTTCTGTTTACATAGTAACCCATTTATGTCACTGTAATTTATAGAATATATAGTCAAAGGTGATTCAGTGTACTATTCAAGTTCTCTGCCCTTGGTAGAAGTTGTTTATAAATTATATTCTGCAAATGTCAATATTCAGAACGTAAACTGAACAGAAAGTAATGTTTACAGTCCCGGGACATGAGTGGCACGCACTCTCATCTATGCACTTTTGTGCTGCCAACAGTGTTTATACATATGCTGTGGTAAAATAATAGTGAACAATATTCTTGATGACAATCATGTGCAAAGTGTAAACAACTGTTGAATTCCTTACACAGCTCAGGCATTTTAAATTACTTTATTACTGACTTTCTTTTCGGCACATACAAAGCTTTTTTTTTCAAGACATACTTGGAGATGTAATCTGCATTAATTTATTTAATCATTTTAGGTGCGAGTGTGAGTCAGCAGAAGAATGCATCTGTTGTCAAGCTATTTCGACAGTGATCATCAATATGGAAGACGGTGATATTTCCTGCATAACAGAACATGACATACTTGTTGCCAATTGTCTGAACCGACATGTACTACATATCAGCATGTTGGAGTACTTAGAAAATGTGGGACCATTAGATGACAATGAACCAATAAATGAGTAAGTAGCTGTAGAATTTTTTATATAGCTGAAAGATTGCTGCAGTGACGTTAAATAGTAGAAAAAAGGATGAGACGACGACCCCTAACCAACAACAATAAAAAACAAAAAGAGGACACTGCCCAGTCATCAATGCGGTGAATAAACTCTCACTCGACGGCAAGCTCTTATTGGTCCCTTTAATAACAATGACAAATTTTGTATAAAACTACCACTCATTTGACAAAGACATCCCAAATTCAAATAATGTACACACAACAGTAAGAGACAGGACCATTACCAAACAGTTTCCTGACTTGGAACAGGCCCATAAAACGCAGTGTTAAACCAGTTTGTGGGATCCCAACCCACACCCCATTAAACAAACAAATAAAACGTTGTGACATGTTGAAGGATGTCCTTTATTACTTGTTTGCATTTGTGAGATAAAACACAAACTGTATTATATACATATATTTATTATGATTCAATTAATATCGTACAAAATGCATAACCCCCCTCCTTTTTCCACCAGCACTGTCATAGTCCTTAGATCATACACTGCCATGCTTATACTGGCATAAAGCCTGATTTTTCATATGAAAAACCCTGGTTAAGCATGGAATGGAAGTCAATTAGGGAGAACCGGTAGAATTATAACTGAGGTATAATAAATTAGTTTTATAATGTAACCAGAGGCTCTCAAGAGCCTGTATCGTTCACCTGGTTATTAAAAAAACCAATTGGTTCTATGTAAAAACTATGTCCTGCAGTGGTAGTCATCTTGGAATTACGATCAACATAAAAACACAAAGTTTGTAAAGGACCTTCCAATGATTGATGCACAATTTAGGTTCAATCAGTGCAATAGCTTCAGAGAAGAATACATTTCTGTATTTTCCCCTGTGTTAATACTATGACCTGTGGTGGCAGCCATCTTGGATTTCCGATCGGCATAGAAAACAGAAACTTGTAGAGGACTTTCCAATGATCATTCCTGGGCAGTTTGGTTTCAACTGTCCAAGTGGTTTCAGAGAAGAAGCGTTTTGAAACATTTTCCCCATAGGGTCCAATGTTAAACTAAGTCCTGCCGTAGCCGCCATTTTGAATTTCATATCGGAACAAAAAACGTAAAGTTTGTAGAGGACCATCCAATGCACATTCATGTACAGTTTGGCTTTAATAATATTTGTAGTTTCTGAGAAGAAGGCATTTGAACATTTTCCCATAGGGTCCAATGTTAGTCTATGTATTGCGGTGGCAGCCATCTTGGATTTCCGATCGGCATAAAAAACATAAAATTTGTAGAGGACCTTCCAATGATCATTCCTGGGCAGTTTGGTTTCAACTGTTCTAGTGGTTTCAGAGAAGAAGCGTTTTGAAACATTTTCCCATAGGGTCCAATGTTAAACTAGGTCCTGCCGTAGCCGCCATTTTGAATTTCATATCAGAACAAAAAACGTAAAGTTTGTAGAGGATCATCCAATGAACATTCAGTACAGTTTGGCTTTAATCATATTTGTAGTTTCTGAGAAGAAGGCATTTGAATATTTTCCCATAGGGTCCAATGTTAATCTATGTCTTGCGGTGGCAGCCATCTTGGATTTCCGATCCGCATAAAAAACAGAAACTTTGTAGAAGACCGTCCAATGATCATTCCTGGGCAGTTTGGTTTCAACTGTCCTAGTGGTTTCAGAGAAGAAGCGTGTTGAAACATTTTCCCCATAGGGTCCACTGTTAAACTATGTCCTGCCGTAGCCGCCATTTTGAATTTCATATCAGAACAAAAAACGTAAAGTTTGTAGAGGACCATCCAATGAACATTCATGTACAGTTTGGCTTTAATCATATTTGTAGTTTCTGAGTAGAAGGCATTTGAACATTTTCCCATAGGGTCCAATGTTAATCTATGTATTGCGGTGGTGGCCATCTTCGATTTCCGATCGGAATAAAAAATACACACCTCGTAGAGAACCTTCCAATGATCATTCCTGGGTAGTTTGGTTTCAATTATTCAAGTGGTTTCAGAGAAGAAGCGTTTTGAAACATTTTTCCCATAGGGTCCAATGTTAAACTAAGTCCTGCCGTAGCCGCCATTTTGAATTTCATATCGGAATAAAAAACGTAAAGTTTGTAGAGGACCATTCAATGAACATTCATGTACAGTTTTGCTTTAATCATATTTGTAGTTTCTGAGAAGAAGGCATTTGAACATTTTCCCGTAGAGTCCAATGCTAATCTATGTCCTGCGGTGGCGGCCATCTTGAATTTTCGATCGGCATAAAAAAACAGAAACTTTGTAGAGGATCTTCCAATGATCATTCCTGGGCAGTTTGGTTTCAACTGTCCAAGTGGTTTCAGAGAAGAAGCATTTTGAAACATTTTTCCCATAGGGTCCAATGTTAAACTAAGTCCTGCCGTAGCCGCCATTTTGAATTTCATATTGGAACAAAAAATGTAAAGTTTGTAGAGGGCCATCTAATGAACATTCATGTACAGTTTGGCTTTAATCATATTTGTAGTTTCTGAGAAGGAGGCATTTGAATATTTTCCCATAGGGTCCAATGTTAATCTATGTCCTGCGGTGGCGGCCATCTTGTATTTCCGATCGGCATAAAAAACAGAAACTGTGTAGAGGATCTTCCAATGATCATTCCTGGGCAGTTTGGTTTCAACTGTCCAAGTGGTTTCAGAGAAGAAGCATTTTGAAACATTTTCCCCATAGGGTTCAATGTTAAACTAAGTCCTGCCGTAGCCGCCATTTTGAATAACCTATCGGAACAAAAAACTTTAAGATTGTAGAGGACCATTCAATGAACATTCATGTACAGTTTGGCTTTAATCATATTTGTAGTTTCTGAGAAGAAGGCATTTGAATATTTTCCCATAGGGTCCAATGTTAATCTATGTCCTGCGGTGGCGGCCATCTTGGATTTCCGATCGGCATAGAAAACAGAAATTTTGTAGAGGACCTTCCAATGATCATTCCTGGGCAGTTTGGTTTCAACTGTCCAAGTGGTTTCAGAGAATAAGCATTTTGAAACATTTTCCCCATAGGGTCCAATGTTAAACTAAGTCCTGCTGTAGCCGCCATTTTGAATTTCATATCGGAACAAAAAAGCTTAAGATTGTAGAGGACCATCCAATGAACATTCATGTACAGTTTGGCTTTAATCATATTTGTAGTTTCTGAGAAGAAGGCATTTGAATATTTTCCCATAGGTTCCAACGTTAATTTATTTCCTGCGGTGGCGGCCATCTTGGATTTCCGATCGGCATAAAAAACAGAAACTTTGTAGAGGACCTTCCAATGATCATTTCTGGGCAGTTTGGTTTCAACTGTCCAAGTGGTTTCAGAGAAGAAGCATTTTGAAACATTTTTCCCATAGGGTCCAATGTTAAACTAAGTCCTGCCGTAGCCGCCATTTTGAATTTCATATCGGAACAAAAAACCTTAAGATTGTAGAGGACCATTCAATGAACATTCATGTACAGTTTGGCTTTAATCATATTTGTAGTTTCTGAGAAGAAGGCATTTGAATATTTTCCCTTAGGGTCCAATGTTAATCTATGTCCTGCGGTGGCAGCCATCTTGGATTTCCGATCGGCATAAAAATCAGAAACTTTGTAGAGGACCTTCCAATGATCATCCCTGGGCAGTTTGGTTTCAACTGTCCAAGTGGTTTCAGAGAAGAAGCATTTTGAAACATTTTTCCCATAGGGTCCAATGTTAAACTAAGTCCTGCCGTAGCCGCCATTTTGAATTTCATATCGGAACAAAAAACCTTAAGATTGTAGAGGACCATCCAATGAACATTCATGTACAGTTTGGCTTTAATCTTATTTGTAGTTTCTGAGAAGAAGGCATTTGAATATTTTCCCATAGGGTCCAATGTTAATCTACGTCCTGCGGTGGCGGCCATCTTGGATTTCCGATCGGCATAAAAAACAGAGACTTTGTAGAGGACCTTCCAATGATCATTCCTGGGCAGTTTGGTTTCAATTGTCCAAGTGGTTTCAGAGAAGAAGCGTTTTGAAACATTTTTCCCATAGGGTCCAATGTTAAACTAAGTCCTGCCGTAGCCGCCATTTTGAATTTCATATCGGAACAAAAAACGTAAAGTTTGTAGAGGACCATCCAATGAACATTCATGTACAGTTTGGCTTTAATCATATTTGGAGTTTTTGAGAAGAAGGCATTTGAATATTTTCCCATAGGGTCCAATGCTAATCTATGTATTGCGGTGGCAGCCATCTTGGATTTCCGATCGGCATAAAAAACATAAATTTGTAGAGGACCTTCCAATGATCATTCCTGGGCAGTTTGGTTTCAACTGTCCAAGTGGTTTCAGAGAAGAAGCATTTTGAAACATTTTTCCCATAGGGTCCAATGTTAAACTAAGTCCTGCCGTAGCCGCCATTTTGAATTTCATATCGGAACAAAAAACCTTAAGATTGTAGAGGACCATCCAATGAACATTCATGTACAGTTTGGCTTTAATCATATTTGTAGTTTCTGAGAAGAAGGCATTTGAATATTTTCCCATAGGGTCCAATGTTAATTTATTTCCTGCGGTGGCGGCCATCTTGGATTTCCGATCGGCATAAAAAACAGAAACTGTGTAGAGGACCTTCCAATGATCATTTCTGGGCAGTTTGGTTTCAATTGTCCAAGTGGTTTTAGAGAAGAAGCAATTTGAAACATTTTTCCCATAGGGTCCAATGTTAAACTAAGTCCTGCTGTAGCCGCCATTTTGAATTTCATATTGGAACAAAAAACGTAAAGTTTGTAGAGGGCCATCTAATGAACATTCATGTACAGTTTGGCTTTAATCATATTTGTAGTTTCTGAGAAGGAGGCATTTGAATATTTTCCCATAGGGTCCAATGTTAATCTATGTCCTGCGGTGGCGGCCATCTTGTATTTCCGATCGGCATAAAAAACAGAAACTGTGTAGAGGATCTTCCAATGATCATTCCTGGGCAGTTTGGTTTCAACTGTCCTAGTGGTTTCAGAGAAGAAGCATTTTGAAACATTTTTCCCATAGGGTCCAATGTTAAACTAAGTCCTGCCGTAGCCGCCATTTTGAATTTCATGCCGGAACAAAAAACGCAAAGTTTGTAGAGGGCCATCTAATGAACATGCATGTACAGTTTGGCTTTAATCATATTTGTAGTTTCTGAGAAGAAGGCATTTGAATATTTTCCCATAGGGTCCAATGTTAATCTATGTCCTGCGGTGGCGGCCATCTTGGATTTCCGATCGGCATAGAAAACAGAAATTTTGTAGAGGACCTTCCAATGATCATTCCTGGGCAGTTTGGTTTCAACTGTCCAAGTGGTTTCAGAGAAGAAGCATTTTGAAACATTTTCCCCATAGGGTCCAATGTTAAACTAAGTCCTGCCGTAGCCGCCATTTTGAATTTCATACCGGAACAAAAAACCTTAAAGTTTATAGAGGGCCATCTAATGAACATGCATGTACAGTTTGGCTTTAATCATATTTGTAGTTTCTGAGAAGAAGGCATTTGAATATTTTCCCATAGGGTCCAATGTTAATCTATGTCCTGCGGTGGCGGCCATCTTGGATTTCCGATCGGCATAAAAAACAGAGACTTTGTAGAGGACCTTCTAATGATCATTCCTGAGCAGTTTGGTTTCAACTGTCCAAGTGGTTTCAGAGAAGAAGCATTTTGAAACATTTTCCCCATAGGGTCCAATGTTAAACTAAGTCCTGCCGTAGTCGCCATTTTGAATTTCATATCGGAACAAAAAACGTAAAGTTTGTAGAGGACCATCCAATGAACATTCATGTACAGTTTGGCTTTAATCATATTTGGAGTTTTTGAGAAGAAGGCATTTGAATATTTTCCCATAGGGTCCAATGCTAATCTATGTATTGCGGTGGCAGCCATCTTGGATTTCCGATCGGCATAAAAAACATAAATTTGTAGAGGACCTTCCAATGATCATTCCTGGGCAGTTTGGTTTCAACTGTCCAAGTGGTTTCAGAGAAGAAGCATTTTGAAACATTTTCCCCATAGGGTCCAATGTTAAACTAAGTCCTGCCGTAGCCGCCATTTTGAATTTCATATTGGAACAAAAAATGTAAAGTTTGTAGAGGGCCATCTAATGAACATTCATGTACAGTTTGGCTTTAATCATATTTGTAGTTTCTGAGAAGGAGGCATTTGAATATTTTCCCATAGGGTCCAATGTTAATCTATGTCCTGCGGTGGCGGCCATCTTGTATTTCCGATCGGCATAAAAAACAGAAACTGTGTAGAGGATCTTCCAATGATCATTCCTGGGCAGTTTGGTTTCAACTGTCCTAGTGGTTTCAGAGAAGAAGCATTTTGAAACATTTTCCCCATAGGGTTCAATGTTAAACTAAGTCCTGCCGTAGCCGCCATTTTGAATAACATATCGGAACAAAAAACTTTAAGATTGTAGAGGACCATTCAATGAACATTCATGTACAGTTTGGCTTTAATCATATTTGTAGTTTCTGAGAAGAAGGCATTTGAATATTTTCCCATAGGGTCCAATGTTAATCTATGTCCTGCGGTGGCGGCCATCTTGGATTTCCGATCGGCATAGAAAACAGAAATTTTGTAGAGGACCTTCCAATGATCATTCCTGGGCAGTTTGGTTTCAACTGTCCAAGTGGTTTCAGAGAATAAGCATTTTGAAACATTTTCCCCATAGGGTCCAATGTTAAACTAAGTCCTGCTGTAGCCGCCATTTTGAATTTCATATCGGAACAAAAAATCTTAAGATTGTAGAGGACCATCCAATGAACATTCATGTACAGTTTGGCTTTAATCATATTTGTAGTTTCTGAGAAGAAGGCATTTGAATATTTTCCCATAGGTTCCAACGTTAATTTATTTCCTGCGGTGGCGGCCATCTTGGATTTCCGATCGGCATAAAAAACAGAAACTTTGTAGAGGACCTTCCAATGATCATTTCTGGGCAGTTTGGTTTCAACTGTCCAAGTGGTTTCAGAGAAGAAGCATTTTGAAACATTTTCCCCATAGGGTCCAATGTTAAACTAAGTCCTGCCGTAGCCGCCATTTTGAATTTCATATCGGAACAAAAAACCTTAAGATTGTAGAGGACCATTCAATGAACATTCATGTACAGTTTGGCTTTAATCATATTTGTAGTTTCTGAGAAGAAGGCATTTGAATATTTTCCCATAGGGTCCAATGTTAATCTATGTCCTGCGGTGGCAGCCATCTTGGATTTCCGATCGGCATAAAAATCAGAAACTTTGTAGAGGACCTTCCAATGATCATCCCTGGGCAGTTTGGTTTCAACTGTCCAAGTGGTTTCAGAGAAGAAGCATTTTGAAACATTTTTCCCATAGGGTCCAATGTTAAACTAAGTCCTGCCGTAGCCGCCATTTTGAATTTCATATCGGAACAAAAAACCTTAAGATTGTAGAGGACCATCCAATGAACATTCATGTACAGTTTGGCTTTAATCATATTTGTAGTTTCTGAGAAGAAGGCATTTGAATATTTTCCCATAGGGTCCAATGTTAATCTACGTCCTGCGGTGGCGGCCATCTTGGATTTCCGATCGGCATAAAAAACAGAAACTTTGTAGAGGACCTTCCAATGATCATTCCTGGGCAGTTTGGTTTCAATTGTCCAATTTGTTTCAGAGAAGAAGCGTTTTGAAACATTTTTCCCATAGGGTCCAATGTTAAACTAAGTCCTGCCGTAGCCGCCATTTTGAATTTCATATCGGAACAAAAAACGTAAAGTTTGTAGAGGACCATCCAATGAACATTCATGTACAGTTTGGCTTTAATCATATTTGGAGTTTTTGAGAAGAAGGCATTTGAATATTTTCCCATAGGGTCCAATGTTAATCTATGTATTGCGGTGGCAGCCATCTTGGATTTCCGATCGGCATAAAAAACATAAATTTGTAGAGGACCTTCCAATGATCATTCCTGGGCAGTTTGGTTTCAACTGTCCAAGTGGTTTCAGAGAAGAAGCATTTTGAAACATTTTTCCCATAGGGTCCAATGTTAAACTAAGTCCTGCCGTAGCCGCCATTTTGAATTTCATATCGGAACAAAAAACCTTAAGATTGTAGAGGACCATTCAATGAACATTCATGTACAGTTTGGCTTTAATCATATTTGTAGTTTCTGAGAAGAAGGCATTTGAATATTTTCCCATAGGGTCCAATGTTAATCTATGTCCTGCGGTGGCGGCCATCTTGGATTTCCGATCGGAATAAAAAACAGAAATTTTGTAGAGGACCTTCCAATGATCATTCCTGGGCAGTTTGGTTTCAACTGTCCAAGTGGTTTCAGAGAAGAAGCATTTTGAAACATTTTTCCCATAGGGTCCAATGTTAAATTAAGTCCTGCCGTAGCCGCCATTTTGAATTTCATATCGGAACAAAAAACCTTAAGATTGTAGAGGACCATCCAATGAACATTCATGTACAGTTTGGCTTTAATCATATTTGTAGTTTCTGAGAAGAAGGCATTTGAATATTTTCCCATAGGGTCCAATGTTAATTTATTTCCTGCGGTGGCGGCCATCTTGGATTTCCGATCGGCATAAAAAACAGAAACTTTGTAGAGGACCTTCCAATGATCATTTCTGGGCAGTTTGGTTTCAATTGTCCAAGTGGTTTTAGAGAAGAAGCAATTTGAAACATTTTTCCCATAGGGTCCAATGTTAAACTAAGTCCTGCCGTAGCCGCCATTTTGAATTTCATATTGGAACAAAAAACGTAAAGTTTGTAGAGGGCCATCTAATGAACATTCATGTACAGTTTGGCTTTAATCATATTTGTAGTTTCTGAGAAGGAGGCATTTGAATATTTTCCCATAGGGTCCAATGTTAATCTATGTCCTGCGGTGGCGGCCATCTTGTATTTCCGATCGGCATAAAAAACAGAAACTGTGTAGAGGATCTTCCAATGATCATTCCTGGGCAGTTTGGTTTCAACTGTCCTAGTGGTTTCAGAGAAGAAGCATTTTGAAACATTTTTCCCATAGGGTCCAATGTTAAACTAAGTCCTGCCGTAGCCGCCATTTTGAATTTTATGCCGGAACAAAAAACGCAAAGTTTGTAGAGGGCCATCTAATGAACATGCATGTACAGTTTGGCTTTAATCATATTTGTAGTTTCTGAGAAGAAGGCATTTGAATATTTTCCCATAGGGTCCAATGTTAATCTATGTCCTGCGGTGGCGGCCATCTTGGATTTCCGATCGGCATAGAAAACAGAAATTTTGTAGAGGACCTTCCAATGATCATTCCTGGGCAGTTTGGTTTCAACTGTCCAAGTGGTTTCAGAGAAGAAGCATTTTGAAACATTTTTCCCATAGGGTCCAATGTTAAACTAAGTCCTGCCGTAGCCGCCATTTTGAATTTCATACCGGAACAAAAAACCTTAAAGTTTATAGAGGGCCATCTAATGAACATGCATGTACAGTTTGGCTTTAATCATATTTGTAGTTTCTGAGAAGAAGGCATTTGAATATTTTCCCATAGGGTCCAATGTTAATCTATGTCCTGCGGTGGCGGCCATCTTGGATTTCCGATCGGCATAAAAAACAGAGACTTTGTAGAGGACCTTCTAATGATCATTCCTGAGCAGTTTGGTTTCAACTGTCCAAGTGGTTTCAGAGAAGAAGCATTTTGAAACATTTTCCCCATAGGGTCCAATGTTAAACTAAGTCCTGCCGTAGTCGCCATTTTGAATTTCATATCGGAACAAAAAACGTAAAGTTTGTAGATGACCATCCAATGAACATTCATGTACAGTTTGGCTTTAATCATATTTGGAGTTTTTGAGAAGAAGGCATTTGAATATTTTCCCATAGGGTCCAATGCTAATCTATGTATTGCGGTGGCAGCCATCTTGGATTTCCGATCGGCATAAAAAACATAAATTTGTAGAGGACCTTCCAATGATCATTCCTGGGCAGTTTGGTTTCAACTGTCCAAGTGGTTTCAGAGAAGAAGCATTTTGAAACATTTTTCGCGTAGGGTCCAATGTTAAACTAAGTCCTGCCGTAGCCGCCATTTTGAATTTCATATTGGAACAAAAAATGTAAAGTTTGTAGAGGGCCATCTAATGAACATTCATGTACAGTTTGGCTTTAATCATATTTGTAGTTTCTGAGAAGGAGGCATTTGAATATTTTCCCATAGGGTCCAATGTTAATCTATGTCCTGCGGTGGCGGCCATCTTGTATTTCCGATCGGCATAAAAAACAGAAACTGTGTAGAGGATCTTCCAATGATCATTCCTGGGCAGTTTGGTTTCAACTGTCCTAGTGGTTTCAGAGAAGAAGCATTTTGAAACATTTTCCCCATAGGGTTCAATGTTAAACTAAGTCCTGCCGTAGCCGCCATTTTGAATAACATATCGGAACAAAAAACTTTAAGATTGTAGAGGACCATTCAATGAACATTCATGTACAGTTTGGCTTTAATCATATTTGTAGTTTCTGAGAAGAAGGCATTTGAATATTTTCCCATAGGGTCCAATGTTAATCTATGTCCTGCGGTGGCGGCCATCTTGGATTTCCGATCGGCATAGAAAACAGAAATGTTGTAGAGGACCTTCCAATGATCATTCCTGGGCAGTTTGGTTTCAACTGTCCAAGTGGTTTCAGAGAATAAGCATTTTGAAACATTTTCCCCATAGGGTCCAATGTTAAACTAAGTCCTGCTGTAGCCGCCATTTTGAATTTCATATCGGAACAAAAAATCTTAAGATTGTAGAGGACCATCCAATGAACATTCATGTACAGTTTGGCTTTAATCATATTTGTAGTTTCTGAGAAGAAGGCATTTGAATATTTTCCCATAGGTTCCAACGTTAATTTATTTCCTGCGGTGGCGGCCATCTTGGATTTCCGATCGGCATAAAAAACAGAAACTTTGTAGAGGACCTTCCAATGATCATTTCTGGGCAGTTTGGTTTCAACTGTCCAAGTGGTTTCAGAGAAGAAGCATTTTGAAACATTTTCCCCATAGGGTCCAATGTTAAACTAAGTCCTGCCGTAGCCGCCATTTTGAATTTCATATCGGAACAAAAAACCTTAAGATTGTAGAGGACCATCCAATGAACATTCATGTACAGTTTGGCTTTAATCATATTTGTAGTTTCTGAGAAGAAGGCATTTGAATATTTTCCCATAGGGTCCAATGTTAATCTATGTCCTGCGGTGGCAGCCATCTTGGATTTCCGATCGGCATAAAAATCAGAAACTTTGTAGAGGACCTTCCAATGATCATCCCTGGGCAGTTTGGTTTCAACTGTCCAAGTGGTTTCAGAGAAAAAGCATTTTGAAACATTTTTCCCATAGGGTCCAATGTTAAACTAAGTCCTGCCGTAGCCGCCATTTTGAATTTCATATCGGAACAAAAAACCTTAAGATTGTAGAGGACCATCCAATGAACATTCATGTACAGTTTGGCTTTAATCATATTTGTAGTTTCTGAGAAGAAGGCATTTGAATATTTTCCCATAGGGTCCAATGTTAATCTACGTCCTGCGGTCGCGGCCATATTGGATTTCCGATCGGCATAAAAAACAGAGACTTTGTAGAGGACCTTCTAATGATCATTCCTGAGCAGTTTGGTTTCAACTGTCCAAGTGGTTTCAGAGAAGAAGCATTTTGAAACATTTTCCCCATAGGGTCCAATGTTAAACTAAGTCCTGCCGTAGTCGCCATTTTGAATTTCATATCGGAACAAAAAACGTAAAGTTTGTAGAGGACCATCCAATGAACATTCATGTACAGTTTGGCTTTAATCATATTTGGAGTTTTTGAGAAGAAGGCATTTGAATATTTTCCCATAGGGTCCAATGCTAATCTATGTATTGCGGTGGCAGCCATCTTGGATTTCCGATCGGCATAAAAAACATAAATTTGTAGAGGACCTTCCAATGATCATTCCTGGGCAGTTTGGTTTCAACTGTCCAAGTGGTTTCAGAGAAGAAGCATTTTGAAACATTTTTCCCATAGGGTCCAATGTTAAACTAAGTCCTGCCGTAGCCGCCATTTTGAATTTCATATTGGAACAAAAAATGTAAAGTTTGTAGAGGGCCATCTAATGAACATTCATGTACAGTTTGGCTTTAATCATATTTGTAGTTTCTGAGAAGGAGGCATTTGAATATTTTCCCATAGGGTCCAATGTTAATCTATGTCCTGCGGTGGCGGCCATCTTGTATTTCCGATCGGCATAAAAAACAGAAACTGTGTAGAGGATCTTCCAATGATCATTCCTGGGCAGTTTGGTTTCAACTGTCCTAGTGGTTTCAGAGAAGAAGCATTTTGAAACATTTTCCCCATAGGGTTCAATGTTAAACTAAGTCCTGCCGTAGCCGCCATTTTGAATAACATATCGGAACAAAAAACTTTAAGATTGTAGAGGACCATTCAATGAACATTCATGTACAGTTTGGCTTTAATCATATTTGTAGTTTCTGAGAAGAAGGCATTTGAATATTTTCCCATAGGGTCCAATGTTAATCTATGTCCTGCGGTGGCGGCCATCTTGGATTTCCGATCGGCATAGAAAACAGAAATTTTGTAGAGGACCTTCCAATGATCATTCCTGGGCAGTTTGGTTTCAACTGTCCAAGTGGTTTCAGAGAATAAGCATTTTGAAACATTTTCCCCATAGGGTCCAATGTTAAACTAAGTCCTGCTGTAGCCGCCGTTTTGAATTTCATATCGGAACAAAAAATCTTAAGATTGTAGAGGACCATCCAATGAACATTCATGTACAGTTTGGCTTTAATCATATTTGTAGTTTCTGAGAAGAAGGCATTTGAATATTTTCCCATAGGTTCCAACGTTAATTTATTTCCTGCGGTGGCGGCCATCTTGGATTTCCGATCGGCATAAAAAACAGAAACTTTGTAGAGGACCTTCCAATGATCATTTCTGGGCAGTTTGGTTTCAACGGTCCAAGTGGTTTCAGAGAAGAAGCATTTTGAAACATTTTTCCCATAGGGTCCAATGTTAAACTAAGTCCTGCCGTAGCCGCCATTTTGAATTTCATATCGGAACAAAAAACCTTAAGATTGTAGAGGACCATCCAATGAACATTCATGTACAGTTTGGCTTTAATCATATTTGTAGTTTCTGAGAAGAAGGCATTTGAATATTTTCCCATAGGTACCAACGTTAATTTATTTCCTGCGGTGGCGGCCATCTTGGATTTCCGATCGGCATAAAAAACAGAAACTTTGTAGAGGACCTTCCAATGATCATTTCTGGGCAGTTTGGTTTCAACTGTCCAAGTGGTTTCAGAGAAGAAGCATTTTGAAACATTTTTCCCATAGGGTCCAATGTTAAACTAAGTCCTGCCGTAGCCGCCATTTTGAATTTCATATCGGAACAAAAAACCTTAAGATTGTAGAGGACCATTCAATGAACATTCATGTACAGTTTGGCTTTAATCATATTTGTAGTTTCTGAGAAGAAGGCATTTGAATATTTTCCCATAGGGTCCAATGTTAATCTATGTCCTGCGGTGGCAGCCATCTTGGATTTCCGATCGGCATAAAAATCAGAAACTTTGTAGAGGACCTTCCAATGATCATCCCTGGGCAGTTTGGTTTCAACTGTCCAAGTGGTTTCAGAGAAGAAGCATTTTGAAACATTTTTCCCATAGGGTCCAATGTTAAACTAAGTCCTGCCGTAGCCGCCATTTTGAATTTCATATCGGAACAAAAAACCTTAAGATTGTAGAGGACCATCCAATGAACATTCATGTACAGTTTGGCTTTAATCATATTTGTAGTTTCTGAGAAGAAGGCATTTGAATATTTTCCCATAGGGTCCAATGTTAATCTACGTCCTGCGGTGGCGGCCATCTTGGATTTCCGATCGGCATAAAAAACAGAGACTTTGTAGAGGACCTTCTAATGATCATTCCTGAGCAGTTTGGTTTCAACTGTCCAAGTGGTTTCAGAGAAGAAGCATTTTGAAACATTTTCCCCATAGGGTCCAATGTTAAACTAAGTCCTGCCGTAGTCGCCATTTTGAATTTCATATCGGAACAAAAAACGTAAAGTTTGTAGAGGACCATCCAATGAACATTCATGTACAGTTTGGCTTTAATCATATTTGGAGTTTTTGAGAAGAAGGCATTTGAATATTTTCCCATAGGGTCCAATGCTAATCTATGTATTGCGGTGGCAGCCATCTTGGATTTCCGATCGGCATAAAAAACATAAATTTGTAGAGGACCTTCCAATGATCATTCCTGGGCAGTTTGGTTTCAACTGTCCAAGTGGTTTCAGAGAAGAAGCATTTTGAAACATTTTTCCCATAGGGTCCAATGTTAAACTAAGTCCTGCCGTAGCCGCCATTTTGAATTTCATATTGGAACAAAAAATGTAAAGTTTGTAGAGGGCCATCTAATGAACATTCATGTACAGTTTGGCTTTAATCATATTTGTAGTTTCTGAGAAGGAGGCATTTGAATATTTTCCCATAGGGTCCAATGTTAATCTATGTCCTGCGGTGGCGGCCATCTTGTATTTCCGATCGGCATAAAAAACAGAAACTGTGTAGAGGATCTTCCAATGATCATTCCTGGGCAGTTTGGTTTCAACTGTCCAAGTGGTTTCAGAGAAGAAGCATTTTGAAACATTTTCCCCATAGGGTTCAATGTTAAACTAAGTCCTGCCGTAGCCGCCATTTTGAATAACATATCGGAACAAAAAACTTTAAGATTGTAGAGGACCATTCAATGAACATTCATGTACAGTTTGGCTTTAATCATATTTGTAGTTTCTGAGAAGAAGGCATTTGAATATTTTCCCATAGGGTCCAATGTTAATCTATGTCCTGCGGTGGCGGCCATCTTGGATTTCCGATCGGCATAGAAAGCAGAAATTTTGTAGAGGACCTTCCAATGATCATTCCTGGGCAGTTTGGTTTCAACTGTCCAAGTGGTTTCAGAGAATAAGCATTTTGAAACATTTTCCCCATAGGGTCCAATGTTAAACTAAGTCCTGCTGTAGCCGCCATTTTGAATTTCATATCGGAACAAAAAATCTTAAGATTGTAGAGGACCATCCAATGAACATTCATGTACAGTTTGGCTTTAATCATATTTGTAGTTTCTGAGAAGAAGGCATTTGAATATTTTCCCATAGGTTCCAACGTTAATTTATTTCCTGCGGTGGCGGCCATCTTGGATTTCCGATCGGCATAAAAAACAGAAACTTTGTAGAGGACCTTCCAATGATCATTTCTGGGCAGTTTGGTTTCAACTGTCCAAGTGGTTTCAGAGAAGAAGCATTTTGAAACATTTTTCCCATAGGGTCCAATGTTAAACTAAGTCCTGCCGTAGCCGCCATTTTGAATTTCATATCGGAACAAAAAACCTTAAGATTGTAGAGGACCATCCAATGAACATTCATGTACAGTTTGGCTTTAATCATATTTGTAGTTTCTGAGAAGAAGGCATTTGAATATTTTCCCATAGGGTCCAATGTTAATCTATGTCCTGCGGTGGCAGCCATCTTGGATTTCCGATCGGCATAAAAATCAGAAACTTTGTAGAGGACCTTCCAATGATCATCCCTGGGCAGTTTGGTTTCAACTGTCCAAGTGGTTTCAGAGAAGAAGCATTTTGAAACATTTTTCCCATAGGGTCCAATGTTAAACTAAGTCCTGCCGTAGCCGCCATTTTGAATTTCATATCGGAACAAAAAACCTTAAGATTGTAGAGGACCATCCAATGAACATTCATGTACAGTTTGGCTTTAATCATATTTGTAGTTTCTGAGAAGAAGGCATTTGAATATTTTCCCATAGGGTCCAATGTTAATCTACGTCCTGCGGTGGCGGCCATCTTGGATTTCCGATCGGCATAAAAAACAGAAACTTTGTAGAGGACCTTCCAATGATCATTCCTGGGCAGTTTGGTTTCAATTGTCCAAGTGGTTTCAGAGAAGAAGCGTTTTGAAACATTTTTCCCATAGGGTCCAATGTTAAACTAAGTCCTGCCGTAGCCGCCATTTTGAATTTCATATCGGAACAAAAAACGTAAAGTTTGTAGAGGACCATCCAATGAACATTCATGTACAGTTTGGCTTTAATCATATTTGGAGTTTTTGAGAAGAAGGCATTTGAATATTTTCCCATAGGGTCCAATGTTAATCTATGTATTGCGGTGGCAGCCATCTTGGATTTCCGATCGGCATAAAAAACATAAATTTGTAGAGGACCTTCCAATGATCATTCCTGGGCAGTTTGGTTTCAACTGTCCAAGTGGTTTCAGAGAAGAAGCATTTTGAAACATTTTTCCCATAGGGTCCAATGTTAAACTAAGTCCTGCCGTAGCCGCCATTTTGAATTTCATATCGGAACAAAAAACGTAAAGTTTGTAGAGGGCCATCTAATGAACATTCATGTACAGTTTGGCTTTAATCATATTTGTAGTTTCTGAGAAGGAGGCATTTGAATATTTTCCCATAGGGTCCAATGTTAATCTATGTCCTGCGGTGGCGGCCATCTTGTATTTCCGATCGGCATAAAAAACAGAAACTGTGTAGAGGATCTTCCAATGAACATTCATGTACAGTTTGGCTTTAATCATATTTGTAGTTTCTGAGAAGAAGGCATTTGAATATTTTCCCATAGGGTCCAATGTTAATTTATTTCCTGCGGTGGCAGCCATCTTGGATTTCCGATCGGCATAAAAAACAGAAACTTTGTAGAGGACCTTCCAATGATCATTTCTGGGCAGTTTGGTTTCAATTGTCCAAGTGGTTTTAGAGAAGAAGCAATTTGAAACATTTTTCCCATAGGGTCCAATGTTAAACTAAGTCCTGCCGTAGCCGCCATTTTGAATTTCATATTGGAACAAAAAACGTAAAGTTTGTAGAGGGCCATCTAATGAACATTCATGTACAGTTTGGCTTTAATCATATTTGTAGTTTCTGAGAAGGAGGCATTTGAATATTTTCCCATAGGGTCCAATGTTAATCTATGTCCTGCGGTGGCGGCCATCTTGTATTTCCGATCGGCATAAAAAACAGAAACTGTGTAGAGGATCTTCCAATGATCATTCCTGGGCAGTTTGGTTTCAACTGTCCTAGTGGTTTCAGAGAAGAAGCATTTTGAAACATTTTTCCCATAGGGTCCAATGTTAAACTAAGTCCTGCCGTAGCCGCCATTTTGAATTTCATGCCGGAACAAAAAACGCAAAGTTTGTAGAGGGCCATCTAATGAACATGCATGTACAGTTTGGCTTTAATCATATTTGTAGTTTCTGAGAAGAAGGCATTTGAATATTTTCCCATAGGGTCCAATGTTAATCTATGTCCTGCGGTGGCGGCCATCTTGGATTTCCGATCGGCATAGAAAACAGAAATTTTGTAGAGGACCTTCCAATGATCATTCCTGGGCAGTTTGGTTTCAACTGTCCAAGTGGTTTCAGAGAAGAAGCATTTTGAAACATTTTTCCCATAGGGTCCAATGTTAAACTAAGTCCTGCCGTAGCCGCCATTTTGAATTTCATACCGGAACAAAAAACCTTAAAGTTTATAGAGGGCCATCTAATGAACATGCATGTACAGTTTGGCTTTAATCATATTTGTAGTTTCTGAGAAGAAGGCATTTGAATATTTTCCCATAGGGTCCAATGTTAATCTATGTCCTGCGGTGGCGGCCATCTTGGATTTCCGATCGGCATAAAAAACAGAGACTTTGTAGAGGACCTTCTAATGATCATTCCTGAGCAGTTTGGTTTCAACTGTCCAAGTGGTTTCAGAGAAGAAGCATTTTGAAACATTTTCCCCATAGGGTCCAATGTTAAACTAAGTCCTGCCGTAGTCGCCATTTTGAATTTCATATCGGAACAAAAAACCTTAAGATTGTAGAGGACCATCCAATGAACATTCATGTACAGTTTGGCTTTAATCATATTTGTAGTTTCTGAGAAGAAGGCATTTGAATATTTTCCCATAGTGTCCAATGTTAATTTATGTATTGCGGTGGCGGCCATCTTGGATTTCCGATCGGCATAAAAAACAAAAATTTTGTAGAGGGCCATCCAATGATCATTCCTGGGCAGTTTGGTTTCAACTGTCCAAGTGGTTTCAGAGAAGAAGCATTTTGAAACATTTTTCCCATAGGGTCCAATGTTAAACTAAGTCCTGCGTAGCCGCCATTTTGAATTTCATATCGGAACAAAAAACCTTAAGATTGTAGAGGACCATCCAATGAACATTCATGTACAGTTTGGCTTTAATCATATTTGTAGTTTCTCAGAAGAAGGCATTGGAACATTTTCCCATAGGGTCCAATGTTAATCTATGTCCTGCGATGGCGGCCATCTTGGATTTCCGATCGGCATAAAATACAGTAACTTGGTAAAGGACATTCCAATGATCATTCATGTACAGTTTAGGTTCAGTCAGTTCATTAGTTTCAGAGAAGAAGATCTTTGAAATTTCAGTCAATCAGAGCATAATATTGGCCTTGGCAGCCATATTGAATATCCGACTGGAACGAAAAACAATAACTTTGTAGAGGACCATCCAAGGAACATTCCTGCTAAGTTTGGTTCCAATCGGCCCAGTGGTTTCGGAGAAGAAGCTTGAAATGTGAAAAGTTTACAGACGACAGACGACGGACGCCAAGTGATGGCAAGAACTAATAAAATAGTTCTACTTTTTTTCTTCAGGAAATATCAATTCATGGCATACAGTAGATTTGTACAGTGGGTTAGGAGACGTCTTGGAAGAAACAAAAGAATTTTTTTAACCAGCATGTGTAGTTATGAAAATTAGACAGACATTTCCATCAGAACAATATTGTGGATTTAAATATGCACAAATGTAATTTTAATATATTCAAAATTATTCAGTGTCAATGGACAAAACAGCATCTGTGATATTCACAATTCAATGTCGATGGATAACACATCATCTACGATTTGTGAATTTGTTGCATATTGTTACATATTAAAACGTGAACGATGTCTTTCAACTAATTGTCTCTTGTAAAACTGAACGAATTTTGATGTTAACGGAAGTGGAATGTGGTTGTTCATGATCTGGATGTCATCGGTAGCATTCGAGTTTGTTGGACACTCCACTTTTGTTCTTTCTATTACTGCCTGTTTTATCAGTCACATAACCTGTAAATAAAAATAAATTTTTAAATATCCAAATAAAAATATAGTTTATTGGTTATTATTTGAATTTTGGTGTTTAACGCCACTTTTAGCTATATCATGACGACCAGTTTTAGTGGTGGAGAGAATCACCGACCATGGGCAAGCAACTGGTAATTTATATCACTTGCAGCTGCGAGTCGAGTGCACTTTTTTTGTAATTTACAAAGCTGGGCGCGAACCCACACCGTATTGGTGATAGGCTTGTATGAGTTGTTAGATCCAACGACCTAACTCATTGTGCCACCCGGGCCCATTATTACTTGAATAAACTTTCACTTTACAAACATACGTTGCAATTGTTTTTGGTTCCAGTTTGCATGAAAACATCTCGTATACTAGATAGGGAGTGTAGCGGACATAGGGTTAGGGTATTGTATCTATTCATATACATGTACATACTAAGGCATATTTTATGTTTTTTTTTGGAGATGGGTCTTCTAGAAAATGGAAAAATTAACCATAAGTCGGAGGACCTTTTCGTGGCTTCACCATTGCTTCGGTACCCTTCTTTGCTTTTGGATAGCTGATATTGTAGCATAAATCACCATTTTCTGTCACAAGTTGTTGTCTTCCACAGTTCTCGTTGTAATGAATAGCTGCTATAGATAACCTGTGAATAGTATAAAATACAACTTTAAATTTAAAGAACAGATTAAACAGTAATAATATTATAAGCAACATAATTATGTCTAACAAAAATGAAATTATTGATTGATTGGTGATTAATTGATTTACATGTCAGCAATACTGCAGCTATCTCGTGATGTTGAACATAAATACAGATGGGAGACAATTTACTCTATACTGCTATATATATGCGCAATTCAATAGCAACTTATAGGAAATTCAAAGAAAATAATTACCTTGTTAGCATTGCTGCATAGAAAAAGTGGGTGCTCTTTGGTGCAAACTGGTTAACTATGGAGGGAAACACTTCTAAACAGTATGTTTGGTGAAGTGGCGAAAGTTTTGGGACATCTCTACGCAGGTGGTCGTTTTCCAAGACACCCTTCAGTAATTTATGAGGCACTGAATCTGAAACAAAAATAATGAGCAATGGTTAAACACAGACATATAGTCCCAAATGATTAGAGTGGGAGGGAACAAGCCTATCACTAATATCACGTGGGTTCGTGCCCAGCTTTCTAAATTACAAAAAAGGGTGCACTCGACTCGTAGCCGCAAGTGATAACGTTTATCAGTTGCTTACACAGGGGCGGTGGTTCTCTCCGGTTCCTCCACCACTACAACTGGTCGCCATGATTGATATACCCTGTAGCTGAAATATTGTTGAAAATGGGATTAAACACCAAAAATTCATTCATTCATTCCTCTTTGATCTGTTTCATACAGTAATGATACTTCATGTATAATTTGAAAAGGTAACAGCTAAGTGTAAAGGTACATTTCAAACACCATCATGAAAAGATGTATATAATCAGACTGGCCACCTTATTTACATTATAACAATGGTGTTCATTTCAAATGAGTAATTAGCTTAGACAATATCAACAATTGCTTATTTTTCTAGTTTGTTTTTCGTTCTATCTGTGATATGGCCGGAATAACTTGACCAGCATGTATTCTCTCTAGGGTAACATTACATATTGTTTACAAAAGTCAAAATGACGATGCAACCAGGCAGCATTAGGAAATATGCATATATACCGTTAATATTATTACAAGTTGATTGCACATGTACAAATACAAGTTACATTGGAAACGACTATTATATATGCATAGATTTACTAACCTCAACTTTCCTACGCTTTTCGAAAGCTCTTGGCATCGGCCATCTTTCACCTCTCTGCTGACTGTCAATGGTATCGATGGAACGGCGTCTGGCTTCAACCGTGCCTGGAATTTACCGTGAACACCTAGCTCTGCCAACCTCAAAGGGTCTTGCGTAAAACTGTCCTTAGAGAAATGCACAGAACACAACCCGTAACAGGGACGGGGAACGAAGTTCCATCTCTTGCAGTAAGGTGTCCACACTTTTCAGAGATTACTGTCTTACGGGAATGAAAAAAAAACTTAGTCCATTTCCCTTTTTCGCTTGGTTATTACAACCAAATGCTGCACAATAAACCATGTTGGAATCTATTTCATCAGAACACGTGTTTAAATCGTAAACAAAACACCGTTATTGAAAGGTAAATTAGCTGTCAATCAATCTTGTCAATCACTTCCTTCTCAAAATTTATCAAAAGAACAAATGACGTCACACAACATCAGCCTCGGTTTGGATTGAAAAATATGCATAAATTACAGGTAGCTCAATAGACAGTTATTATGGGCGTAAACTAGTAGTTATATATTCCAAATATGGGAATAGAGACGTTTTTTTAAATTCTTGATACATACTAAGAGGTTTAGTTGCAAAAAAACAGATATGATAAATTCATGTCACTAGTCCTTTAAGCTCTCTTGAAAAAAACAGATTTATGTGGCTTCGTTTTCTGTGATTTCTCAAAGGTTTTCGATAAAGTTTGGCACAAAGGTTTGATACATAAAATGAATTGTTATGAAAATAAAAGGGAATTTACTAAAATGGTTTGAAAATTATTTATATTGTAGACACCAAAAAGTAGTAAATAGAGATTCGTCGTCCGCATATGTGTCTGTGTCTGCTGGCGTCCCCCAAGTGTCTGTTGTTGCCCTCTGTTATTTCTGGTTTATATCAATGATATTGGTGATAAGCTTCTTTCCTTAAGCCGTTTGTTTGCTGATGACACTTCCCTTGGCTATGCAAGCCAAGATGAAGATAAAATAAAATAAGTCATAAATCATGATCTACATGAACTTGGTGACTGGTCAAAGAGATGGTTGATATCTTTCAACCCAGACAAAAATGAAATCATGCTTTTTAAAAATGTAGAAAACTCAAGAAATTTTTATTTTCATTTTGATGGAAAATTAATTCCACTTACATCAGACCATAAACATTTAGGGATAACATTTAGCGAGGAAGTAAAATGGAATAAACATGTAGAAAATATAATAAAAAGTGTCTCTAAACACATATGTGTTTTGCGTAAATTGAAATATAAATTAGATAGACAAAATTTAGAGAAATTATACTTAATTTACATTCGACCAATATTTGAGTATCCATGTGAGGTCTGGGACAACTGTGGTGTCTCTAATTCGTGCAAATTGGAGAGGCTACAGTTGGAGGCAGCTAGAATTATCACCGGACTTCCAATCTTTACCAACACAGAATAGCTATATAGAGAAACTGGCTGGGAGAGATTGGAAGAAAGAAGAACTAGGAGAAAGTTCCAATTATTATATAATATCCAAAACAGTAACACACCCTCTTATTTACTCGATCTTATTCCATCAACAATCCAAAGTACGACTATTTATTCCCTTCGAAATGGCAACGATATTATTGTTCCATTCTGTAGACTATCTTTAACTAGAGATTCTTTCGTCTCAGCTACAGTAAGGGAATGGAATAACCTTAATCTTTCAGTGCGTAATCTTGATACATTATCTAAATTTAAAAAGGCAATCCGCAGTTCAATCTCAATGCCAATTCCGAGACACTATTCTTATGGTCCTAGAAAACTAATATAATTCTAACACAGCTTAGCTGCAATGCATCCTTCTTGAATTACGACTTATGTAAAGTTAAAATTTTATCAAATGCTTCCTGTAACTGTGGCGCACCATGTGAAAATTCTCACCATTTCTTGTTTGATTGCGATAAATATACAGATATTAGGGAAATATTATTTAATAGTCTTAACTGGCTACCTTCTATCATTAATATTGATGTAAATCTACTGACAAAAAGAAGTGATCACCTAACATATCAAGAAAATATAACTATATCTAAGCATGCCTTTAAATATATTAAAGAATCCAAAAGATTTACAATTGTCTAAATGATCTAAATGAATCAAATCTCCAAAAGTATTTATTCTCTTTTCTTTTTTCTTTTTTTTTCATATATTATCTAAACCTATGTTTTTGTGTATAATCATTCTTTGTATATTTAACTCTATGCTATTATATACATATTATATCATTTCATTGCGCATGCTATTCCATATTTATACAATGATATTGTGTTGTCCATGTTATATGCCGAAATGTGTCACAAGGTTAGAAAGCATAATGCACAACCCGGAAGGGGAGTGCATTATGCCTTCTAAACTTGGGACATATTTCGGCATATAACATGGACAACACAATATTAATGTTATTATTACTCTGAATGTCTTTGGTGATGTTATACTCTGAATGTCTTTGGTGATTTAAAAAAATGAAATTTGTCTAAAATGTATTGATAGTATAAAGATTGGAAAATCATATTCATTTAAATTCAAGAAATATTTAATTTCAACAATAACAATGAACTGTAAAATATTTAATTCCCAAACCTGGAACTAGCCATTGTTTTGACAGACGACAGCATCAACGTTAAAGAAAAACGTATAATACATTGTAAATTGTACACTGTTAAAAGCGCTCAGGTGATCCCGTTTAGACCCCGCCTATTTAAATGACTTAACATTGTTCTAAGCTGCGCCCATCAGCATAGTAATGACTTCAACAATAGTACTATGCGAGTGCATAGTACAACGACGCTATTCATTCTTTGTAAAATTATGTTTCGATAATATCATATCAATTATAATGAAAGTTTCTTACATGAAGAGTAATGATGTAAATTATTGTCTTCGGGAGAAGACTTCATAAGTTGGAAAAACTTGTGTCCGATCCCTATTTGTTATATTTAGCAAATAAAAATATGCTTAAACTAAAAAAACTAAAAAAACAGGATTCATATATAAGGGGGAATTACATAAGCCAATTTCTCTTCATCTTAGATGATTTGTTTTTCAAAAAAGAAGAATCAAATACAGTTGTACCTAATAATTTCAGGATATTTTATTAATTAATTCCAATAAAATATTTGTAAGAGGTTTTTCTTAGGCTAAGCTAAACATAAAAAAACATAATACAATGATAGTACATTTGAAGACAAGTAATTTCAAATTTGTGCTCAAATCATGAATATTTGAAAACCCTACTTCAAATTTATATTTTAAAAATAAGTACAGAAAAATACATAGATTTTTGTTTTTATTGATTCAAATTTAAATAAGGTCAAAGAAAAATAGACCTTTTTTAAATTGTTATTTTATCCGAAATATTTAATGAAAATACATTTTTTGAAATCAATGCATTTTTTGCTTCTATGTCATTAAGGTACGCGTTCATTTATAATATATTAATGATATTGTGATAAAATTAGTACACTTACTAAATGTGGCGGTGTTAAGTTAGTCTTAGGGGCCACGCGTCCCCACTTATTGAAACGAAGCGTTCATGCAGGTGTCTGTCTCATGTGAATACAATGTTAACCATATTATAAATAATATTATAAATAATACTTTAATCTTTATGAAAATAGTTCCTTTTATTAAAGACATTGCAGCACGTGAATTTAAGCTAAGCATATTAAAACCATTGTCTTACCTGTGTATGTTAAGGCCACACACACCACCATCACCGACACTATCAGTAAACTCCTCATTTTTGAGCTTCGTCTGTAGACTACAGTCAACTCTCGAAAGAAACTTTGTCCAGTAGAGCTCACTTTATATAGTTTATGTTTGCATAACTGCAGATTTATGTCCTTGTAGCAAGCTAGATAGATATCAATTACATTGAAATATTAAAATAAATAATATTGAAGTGAAAAATATACAATAATCATTACTTAAAGTGAAATAGTTGTATATAATATCACAATATTTCCCAAAAATACAGGTCCTGCATAAAAAACATTAAACTAGTTAGTGATATGCACGGAAATAAAGACATATTTCTAAATATATATGACTTAGGCTTAGTCCTACTATTTTTTAGCAATATCTTAGTTATATCCTGATAGCAAGTTTCATTGGAGGTGGCAAATCGAGAGCACTGACAAAAACCAATGTCTATCTCAAACATTAATGATCATCAACAGAGATGTCATTGTCAGATTGTTAATTCCAAAAAGCATTCGACTGTAGGTACTTATGTTAGTAAGATCCTAATATCCCTCGGAGATTAACCGCATCGGTGGTGTAATGGTTAGCGTGCTCAGATCGAGGCGGTATCGCAAAGACTGATTGGTTCGGAATCAGGAAAATATGTCCTAGAGGGGCGTATGTCTATCCGCTGTTGGTTCAATAAATTAGCACTATAAACACCCAACTTAACGTATTGGTCTAGTACAAAGCGGACCTTATCATCATCTTATTGACAACTATTTTATTCTCGCAATAATATAACTGAAAAAGTGCTGAATTGGCACTAAACAACAATCACTCACTCATTGAATCCCTCAGAGATGTGAGAGGTGAACGCACATGTAGAAATGACTTGATTGAATCAGAGGGTATGTTCTTTTGTGATTCATTGAACGATTAGTGTATTATTCTTTGCCTCTTTCTGTATATTTACACTGACGTACACAAGCGTAATACATGTATGTACATCGAATAAAAGAGTTGACATTTATATATTCATACGCTGTATGTCCCTGCACATGGGAAACAACGGTTCCTTTTGTAGATTAAGATATTGGAAAAATACAAAACCACTGAATTTCCTGGCTTAGAGATCTATGCAGTCATGCAAGTGTTTTTTTTAGATGTGAGTAACAAGTTATGTTTAATGAGATGATGATGAGGTCCCCTTTGTACTGAACCAACACTCTTAGTTGTATTTTTAAAATAGTGCTAGCTCACTGAAACAACAGTCCGCGGAAAGACATATCGGCGTACTCAAACACATTATCTTGATTCCGATCCACCTAGTTTTTGCTCTTTTTCCTTAATGCTACGTTCCTAGCAGAGAAGCAGCAAATACCAATTTGATAGTCTTTCGTTTGACATGATCTGGGATCAAACCACGATCTACCTCACTCGGTGTGAGCACGATAACCATTACAACACCGACGCTGTTTTATACTTTATTTATGTGTTTATGGTCATGTGTATGGCGTACTATGTAGTTCATTAAATAGAGTGTTGGGTTATTGTACTTAATGACATTTTCAACAAATTTCAGATATATCAGTATTATTGGGAGAGGCAACCGCAGTGCCCGCAGAAAACCACCGTCCTGCCGAAAGTCATTGACAATCATTATCACATAATGCTGTATCGAGTACACCTCTCTTCGTCGGTATTCGAAATCCCAAATTTAGTGGTGATAGGTGCTAATTGCACAGGTAGATGTAAATCTAACTACCATACGATAACGACCACAACGGTCCCGTCTTTCAATATATAAAGAGTAGTTGTCTTAAGATAGGTGTTATGATTTTGTAGTTACCAGAGTATTACATGGTTCAAATAAATGACTTTTTTACAGAACCTGATAGATTGGTTGTTGTGTAACATCCGACGGCAAACAATTTACGCATATTCAAAACGATAATAAATTTGAAAATATATGAAAATCATACAAAAAAGGGCGAAATATGACAATGATGGAGCGACAACGACGTCTGACGTCTAGGAAGAACCCATGGAGAATTGAGTAGAGACGACAAAATAGCCTACATTTTTGTTGAAATATACAGTTGTGTTGTCAGTTTCTCTGGATTGTCCCTTTTTGATTGCCCTTTTGATATTCTCTCACGTATATATACAATCAATCAAGTCATTTCTACATGTACTGTCCACCTCTCACATCTCCGAGTGAGTGAGAGAGCGAGTGAGTGAGTGAGTGAGTGAGTGAGTGAGTGAGTGAGTGAGTGTTGTTTAACGCCAGCGTAGCTATTCTTCAGCTATATCATGGCGTGAACAAGTGAATTTGCTACGAGATGATGATAATGCCCGCTTTGTTCTAGACTAATACGTTTATCTTGATTTTGTTATAGTGCTAACTCTCTGTAACAACAGCGGATAAGCTTCTTGTCGCCCCTGTAAGAGTCCGTGCCAATCAATCTTTGCTCTTTGTCTTTAATGATGCGTGCTTAGCGGAGAAGCAAAAATACCGATTCCATAGTCTTTGGATTGACTAGATGGGGGTTTGAAGCACTAGCTACCGTATAGAGGCGAGCACGCTAACCATTACACCATCGATGTCGTTCATCTCCGAGGGATAAGGGTAATAACAAAATTACCGAACTCCGAACAATCTTACAAAGGGAAAGTCAAGACTCATAAGTATATAGACAGACCAAATCAGTCAACAATCGGAAAACTGTGGATATAGGATCTTATATAAGTACCTACAATCGAATGGTATTTGAAATTAACAATCTGACAATGACATCGCTGTCGATAACCACTAATGTTTGTTGCGACAGACATTGGTTTTTGTCGGTGCTCTCGATTTTCCCCCTCCAATGAAACTAGCCCCTACGGTAGACCTAAAATATTGCCATGAAAAGTAAGCTTTAGCCTAAATCATATATATTTAGAAAAATGTCTTTATATCCGTACAGTAGCCAGTTGAATTTTGTGTGTGCATGTCCCACTCCAGGACCTGTATTTTCAAGGTTATATTCCGTGGTCTGTTATGTGTCCAATGATTCAAGGTGAGAGGTGATTGTTCGTTTGTTTTTGAAATATTGTGATATTATATACAACTGTTCCACTTTAAGTAATGATTATTGTATATTTTTAATTTCGATATTATTTATTTTAATATTTCAATGTAATTGATATCTATCTACAAGGACATAAATCTGCAGTTATGCAAACATAAACCTATATAAACTGAGCTCTACTGGACAAAGCATCATTTGAGAATGACTGTAGTCTACAGACATCTATTTACACTAACGTACACACGCGTAATACATGTATGTACATCTAATAAAAGAGTTGACATTTGTATATTTACACTAACGTACACACGCGTAATACATGTATGTACATCTAATAAAAGAGTTGACATTTGTATATTTACACTGACGTACACACGCGTAATACATGTATGTACATCTAATAAAAGAGTTGACATTTGTATATTTACACTGACGTACACA
The DNA here is from genome assembly GCA_963680875.1 of Bathymodiolus brooksi. Taxonomy (NCBI): domain Eukaryota; kingdom Metazoa; phylum Mollusca; class Bivalvia; order Mytilida; family Modiolidae; genus Bathymodiolus; species Bathymodiolus brooksi. The sequence goes on from OY804584.1 coordinate 67,528,358, forward strand.
CGCGTAATACATGTATGTACATCTAATAAAAGAGTTGACATTTGTATATTTACACTGACGTACACACGCGTAATACATGTATGTACATCTAATAAAAGAGTTGACATTTGTATATTCATACGCTGTATGTTCCTCCACATGGGAAACAACGGTTCCCTTTGTAGATTAAGATATTGAAAAAATACAAAACCACTGAATTTCCTGGCTTAGAGATCTATGCAGTCATGCAGGTGGTTTTTTTTTAGATGTGAGTAACAAGTTAATTTTTAATGAGATGATGATGAGGTCACCTTTGTACTGAACCAACACTCTTAGTTGGATTTGTTGAATAGTGTTAGCTGACTGAAACAACAGTCCGCGGATAGAGATGGCGCCGCACTCGAACACATTATCTTGATTCCGATCCACCTAGTTTTTGCTCTTTTTCCTTAATGCTACGTTCCTAGCAGAGAAGCAGCAAATACCAATTTGATAGTCTTTCGTTTGACATGATCTGTGATCAAACCACGATCTACCTCACTCGGTGTGAGCACGATAACCATTACAACACCGACGCTGTTTTATACTTTATTTATGTGTTTATGGTCATGTGTATGGGGTACTATGTAGTTCATTAAATAGAGTGTTGCGTTATTGTACTTAATGGCATTTTCAACAAATTTCAGATATATCAGTATTATTGGGAGAGGCAACGCAGTGCCCGCAGAAAACCACCGTCCTGCCGAAAGTCATTGACAATCATTATCACATAATGCTGTATCGAGTACACCTCTCTTCGTCGGTATTCGAAATCTCAACTTTAGTGGTGATAGGTACTAATTGCACAGATAGATGTGAATCTAACTACCATACAATAACGACCACAACGGCCCCGTCTTTCAATATATAAAGAGTAGTTGTCTTAAGATAGTTGTTATGAGTTTGTAGATACCAGAGTATTACATGGTTCAAATAAATGACATTTTTACAGAACTTGATTGATTGGTGGTTGCGTAGCATCCGGCGGAAGCATTTTACGCATATTCAAACGATCACGTTAAAGTTCTCCACCTACACGTTGTTCTGTAAATTTCTCATTCAAATGTTCATAAATTCATCCCTGGATACTCATTAGTTGGAACTGGTTTGATTTATGGTGTTTAAGGCCACTTTCAACAATATTTCAGTTATCCTGTATGGCCGTATGAAAACACCAACAGATATATAAGCTTGGTATTGGCGAATTTTGCCACAGTTTAATATAGGAATATACCATGTAGATATACAAACAACAATATAACAGAAAATACAAAAATATCACCGTGGGTACACAGGTGATGACAATTAACACAACGGCACGAATGGCTACCGCAGATTATGGCAACCAAAAATATCAACTGTCAACTTATATTGGCTGTGGGTTCACAAGCCATTCAACGTTTCAACTTTATATCAACCAACTTTCAACCTTCAACTGATAATGTCAACTGGTTTTGTGTAACACCGACAATTCAACGTTAGTACTACATTGTATATCAAAGTACATGAAGAGTACCTAAGACGGTTTCAACTTTACAACAATGTTAAATCATGAGCAGCGAAAAACGCCTTCAACGACGAATCCAAACGGGCAGTGCTTCATGCCTAGTAAATGTTCATCAAATCCTCACGAACTCCAATGTGCAGATGACAATCTATGTATAAATGTACCCAAACGGAAGCACATCACTAACTCCAACCTTGAACGCAATCTTCAGCAAGTTAGACACATCCTCACGATGACGGGTCGGAAGTTGGAACTCCAATCCTGTTGTCCAGATATATCCATCGACAAAAGTTCGAAATGATGACCTGAAAACCTGAAATTATATAAAAGAAAAACAGCAGTATCCATTCAAAAGATTAAAAGGTAGTGGGTGGGTGGGTTACTTTGACAATTTATCTATCCAGCTAACGATTTCCAACGTACGCAGCAAAGTGCATTATGGGTAACGCTACATATGTATATCTAATAACCCTACTGTAGTAGCTATTATCAAAATGAACCCCAACGCCTAACCTGATAACGGAATTTAAGTTGAGCCTTAAATTCAATTATCCTGTATGGCAGTATGAAAACACCAACAGATATGTAAACTTGGTATTGGCGAATTTGGCCACAGTTTAATATAGGAATATACAATGTAGATATATACAAACAACAATACAACAGAAAATACAAAAATATCACCGTAGGTACACAGGTGATGACAATTAACACAACGGCACGAATGGCTACCGCAGATTATGGCAACCAAAAATATCAACTTTATATCAACCAATATCAACTGTCAACTTGTATTGGCTGTGGGTTCACAAGCCATTCAACGTTTCAACTTTATATCAACCAACTTTCAACCTTCAACTGATAATGTCAACTGGTTTTGTTGTTTGTTGTAACACTGACAATTCAACGTTAGTACGACATTGTATATCAAAGTACATGAAGAGTACCTAAGACGGTTTCAACTTTACAACAATGTTAAATCATGAGCAGCGAAAAACGCCATATTGACTGTCTGAACCATAATTCAAGACAGTCAACCGCCATGAAATGGGGGTTCGCTGCTGACCAAAAACCCAATACCAAGAATTAAGTTCCATAAGAATGCAAAAATACCTTCATGAATAAACTTCTTTAATAAGTTCCTAGTACTGATTTAAAATTGATATTACATAGGAAAGGTACAGATGGTCCCTCCATAAGTAACAAACAGTTCAATAGTCCCCTGAATGTTATAAGAAACAGTTCGGTGGCCAAAGGAGTTAGGTGCACACCATCCTGCGAAGGGAAAGTCTCATTAGTTTAATGTCTGGGTGACGTATGCAACAGCCTCCACCTCGTAATACGAATGTTGCTAGCATTATTCACTCTATCTGCATCTAGACATGGCTACCTGGTTTTGAGTATCGCCAGTGAAGACGTGGCAGAATTGGAGACCAATTTATAGTTGTATTTGGCATTATCTTGCCCATCCATCTGATAATTTCTTTGACATAGGCATGTAATTGACCAATTTGTTATAAACCAATATCGTTACCTGCTATGTCCAGGATCAAATCTATTCAGGGTTCTAATTTGATACTTCAATCTAGTAACTGATCATGACATGCCACTTAAACCTTGCCACCAAATAACTCTTATAAAATGTTTAAACTAATCTGCCAAATTGGCTCTAAAATCAAAATTATTTGTGCTATGAACAAATATTTGTAATAAAATATTCAAACTAAACTTATCCAATCAGCCAAATTGGCTCAATTCAAATAACTTGTGCTATATAACTCTGTCTTCAATAACAATTAGATTCCAAGCCAAATTGGCTATAAATGTGTAATTCTTACAACTCCACTTATATTAATTTCCAAGCTAAACTAATCAGCCAAATTGGCTCAATTCAAATAACTTGTGCTATATAACTGTCTTCAATAACAAATAGATTCCAAGCCAAATTGGCTATAAATGTGTAATTCTAAACTAAACTAATCAGCCAAATTGGCTCAATTCAAATAACTTGTGCTATATAACTCTGACTTCAATAACAAATAGATTCCAAGCCAAATTGGCTATAAATGTTCATATCAGCTAAACATCTAATAATAAGGTAAGTACATATCAGTTAAACATCTGAAAATAATTAAAGTACCTATCAGCTAAACATCTGAAAATAATATAAGTACTATCAGCTAAACATCTGATAATAAGATAAGTAAATATCAGCTAACCATCTGATAATAAGGTTAGTTCATATCAGATAAACATCTGAAAATAAGACAAGTACATATCAAATAAATATCTGAAATTAAGATATATACATAACAGCTAAATGTCTGATAATAAGGTTGGTAATTATCGGCTAAACATCTGAAATAAAACATCTGTAAATAAGATAAAAACATAACAGCTAAACATCTGATAATAAGGTTAGTAATTATCAGCTAAACATCTGAAATAAGGTAATTTCATATCAGCTAAAACCTCTGACAATACGATAAGTTCTTATCAGTTAAACACCTGAAAATAAAATAAATACATAACAGCTAAACATCTGATAATGAGGATAGTAATTATCAGCTAAACATCTGAAATAAGATAAGTACATACCAGCTAAACAGCTGATAGTAAGATAAATACATATCGACCAAACATCTGATAATAATATAAGTTCATATCAGCCAAACATCTGATAATAAAATATAAGTACATATCAGCTAAACATCTGATGATGATATAAGTACGTATCAGCTAAACATCTGATAATAATATAAGTACATATCAGCTAAACATCTGATAATAATATAAGTACATATCAGCTAAGCATCTGATAATAATATAAGCACATATCAGCTAAACATCTGATAATAATATAAGTACATATCAGCTAAACATCTGATAATAAAGTTAGTAATTATCAGCTAAAATTTGATAATAAGGTTAGTACATATCAGTTAAACATATGAAAATAAGGTAAGTACACATCAGTTAAACATCTGATATGATAAGTTCATATCTGACAGCTAAATATCTGATAATAAGATAAGTACAAAATGTACTTGTACATATCAGCTAAACTTCTGATAATAAGGTTAGTACATGTCAATTAAACATCTGATAATCATGTTTTATGCACCATCTGTATAACACATTATATACTGAAATTTATCTGATAATCATGTTTTCGGAACCATTGGTATACAATGTTATATACTGAAATTTATCCGATAATCGTGTTATTGCAACATCGGTATACCATATTATATACTGAAATTTGTTCGATTATCATGTTTCTCCATCTTCGGTATACATGTGTACCACTTTATATACTGAAATGTATCTGATAACATGTATATGCAACATCAGTATACCACTTTATATACTAAAACATATCTAATAATTAAATTTATTTATATGCAACATCGTTATTCTGTGTAATATGCTTAAATTCATATGTACATATTAACACATATTCTATTATTTATTTACCAATGAAGATCTTTCAATAATCAATATTTTTGGAAACTATATAATAGAATGCCTCGAGACAAGAAAACTGAAACAGGGTTTATGATACCGAAATATTTTTCTCTTTCTGTTTATATTATTAATTATTATTATTATCATTTTTTTTTTATTTTTTATTTTTTTTTTTTAAGGCTCTGAACCCGACAAGAAACATTGTATTTATATATATATTTTTTATATATACATTGTATATGTATAATTGCCTCCAATGACAATAATCAATGTATGCAATTTGCTTGCCCCCATTGATTGGAATAATAAATATTCTTATTCTTATTATATACTGAGCGAAACACCAGCAGTTGTTTACCAATACGAAAAGAATGTGAGCAAATTCTCAAGGGAACTAACCCAATTGCACCATGCATATTTTTTTTTTTTTTTTTAATAGCTGAAAACTGATTACATGTAAGTGGTGAACCATCAAATTGACAAATAAAACAAGCAAATAGTTAATAGATATTATACTTCTCTTGAGACATTCAATTATTGTTGATTTTCGCATTTTATTATGCAAGACCACGATTGAGTGTGCACAAATACCAACACTAGTCACTACGCTTCATAAAATATTTTAACTATGTGTATCTGTTAATTAAAGACAATCGCCGTCTTTGCAGTAAATGTGCATACTCCCCACAAGTTGACAAAGCACATGTCTAGCAAAGTTTTTTTTTTTTTTTATTATACTGTGGCCGGACTTTGCAGGGCTGTGATGTTTTAACATTGTCTTAGATAAGTAAGTTAAAGTGCATCGTTTATTTTATTATTATTATTATGTGTGCGTGTGTGTGTACGCCACGTGGCGACATTTTTAATGATTTTGGCAAGCATCCCTTGCTTGCCCTTGCGCTTATCAGGGAATAAATCACATCTGCAAAGGTGTACGAATTATGTTTTCATTGATTTTATAATAAAATATAAATCGATACTTAATTTCGTGACCTGCTCTGTTGAAATCTTCATGAACTTTTACTTTGACAATTTATCTATCCAGCTAACGATTTCCAACGTACGCAGCAAAGTGCATTATGGGTAACGCTAAATATGTATATCTAATAACCCTACCGTAGTAGCTATTATCGAAATGAACCCCAACGGCCTAACCTGATAACGGAATTTAAGTTGAGCCTTAAATTCAATTATGTCTTGCCGGTCAGTTTTAATCGGAGTATCCGGAGAAAACCCCTGAGCCGCCGCAAGCCACTGACAACTTTATCACATAATGTTGTATCGAGTACATCTCGTCATGAACGGGGTTCGAACTCACAACGTTAGTGGTGATAGGCACTGATTGCATAGGTAGTTGTAAATCCAACTGCCATACTATCACGACCACGACGGCTCTTATTTGATCTTAACTATTCGTTGTATTTCAGCAAAACTATTCGCTGTATTTCAGCAGTAGATATAGGTCTATATTACTAATGAAAAATGAAAAAAAAAACCAGATTAGGTCATGTGACCCTATGACCTAAGGCCGAAAAGCACATTTCGGTGTCGCCATTGACATGTTCCCAATATATACCATCAGTTTTCTTAAATAAACTAATTTTATACATATGACAACTTCTGTGTCACAAAAATTAAATATATTATGTACAAAGTTAGAGATTATAAAGTTATTTATGATAACGCTGTTAGCCTGGTTATATGTTAGAGTGGACATTTTACTCACGCATGGAAAACGCATGCATGACCGCATTATATCACTACAATGGTATGTTTGAGCCCATTAAACTAGCTTAGCGCCGGTGTCATAGAGTAAACCTTCCCCCATAGTAGATTAACCCCCCGAAGATATTCCATGGGGGAACGTTTACTATATAGTATTTATTCCGCATAGTAAACCTTCCTACCTACTCAAATACTGCAAAATGGCTCCGTACATTTTTTTGTTACCTTCTAATCATAACCGGATATAATTGATGGTATATAACAATTAAAATTAACACGATTAAGGTGCTAAATTCCGAATCAATAGTAATTATCCGGATTAAGGGGGAACATTTACTATATAACAAAATATTCGGGGGGATGATCGGCTATGGACGGGGGAATGCTTGCTATATAGTAAATTTCCCCCCGGGGGAATATTTACTATATAGTAAAGTATCCGGGGGTAAGGTTTACTATATAGCAACTATTCTGAGGGGGAATTCCGGGGGAAGGTTTGCTATGCGGAAGGTTTACTATACGACACCGGCACATAATATGCAAGTGCCGGTAGCAAATAAACGTTAGAGAATACCGAAGGGGCAATCAACAAGGACATCTCTATGGTATATCAGGATATGTCTACAGGTACTGTTAACCTCTCACATCTCTAAGGTATATCAGGATATTTCTACAGGTACTGTTAACCTCTCACATCTCCAATGAATATCAGGATATTTCTACAGATACTGTTAACCTCTCACATCTCTAAGTGATATCAGGATATTTCTACAGGTACTGTTAACCTCTCACATCTCTAAGGTATATCAGGATATTTCTACAGGTACTATTAACCTCTCACATCTCTAAGTGATATCAGGATATTTCTACAGGTACTGTTAACCTCTCACATCTCTAAGGTATATCAGGATATGTCTACAGGTACTGTTAACCTTTCACATCTCTAAGGTATATCAGGATATTTCTACAGGTACTGTTAACCTCTCACATCTCCAATGAATATCAGGATATTTCTACAGATACTGTTAACCTCTCACATCTCTAAGTGATATCAGGATATTTCTACAGGTACTGTTAACCTCTCACATCTCTAAGGTATATCAGGATATTTCTACAGGTACTATTAACCTCTCACATCTCTAAGGTATGTCAGGATATTTATACAGGTACTGTTAACCTCTCACGTGTCTAAGAGATATCAGGCTGTTTCTACATGCACTGTTAACATCTCACATCTCTAAGTGATATCAGGATATTTCGACCCCCTCTGATGATATGATTGAAATATTGCTAAAAAAAAACCTTTAATCTAAAACTTAAATCATAAATATTAGCAAACTGTCTTTATTTCCATAAAATATCACTAACAAGTTTAACTTCGCCACATTGTTGTGCCTGTCCCTCTCCAACACCTGTATTTTCAACGTTTTATGTCGTGGCCTGTTTTGTGTACAATGATTCGGGAAGGGAGTTGACCGTTCATTTGTTGATATTGATAGAACAGAATGTGGAAATTTTTTAGAGATATTTTACTGCTATCAAAACTTTCAAAAAAATGATTCATAATTTATTATCATTATTATTATTATTTTTTAAAATATTATGATATTTTTACCAACTGTTTCACTGTAATTCATGTTTGTTGTATATTTTTAATTACAACATTATTTATTTTATCATTTCAATGTAATTGATATCTATCGTGTGTAAATGGAAATGTCAAGCTGGCCACAAGGACATAAATCTTCAGTTATGCAAAAATAAACTATATAAACTGGGCTCTACTGGACAAAAGCACCAATCGAGTGTTCACTGTAGTATACAGACGAAGCTCAAAAATGAGGACTGTTTTGATGGTATCGATGATGGCGGTGTGTGTAGCCTTCACATACACAGGTAAGGCAATGGTTTTGAGATGTTTAGTTTAAATTTATGTACAACATTGTCTGTCAAAAAGGTACTATTTTCTAAAAGATAAAAACAATATTTACCTAACGTTGTTCGACTGATTATATACTACGGTATTTTACTCATTTTACTAAAAGGGGAAGTTTGGGTCCATCAAATTAGTTTAACCCAGCCACTTTTATTGATTGGTTTGGTTTGGTTTGGATTATGGTGGTTAACGTCACTTTCAACAATATTTCAGCGATATCGTGGCGGTCAGTTTTATTGGTGGAGGAAAGCGGAGCACCAGGAGAAAACCACCGACCTGTCGTAAGTCACTGACAAACTTTATCACATAATGTTGTATCGAGTACACCTCGCCTGAGTGGGGTTCGAACTTACAACGTTAAAGGTGATAGGCATTGATTGCCTGGGTAGTTATAAATCTAACTACCGTACCATCACGACCACGACTGTCCCCTTAACATAAATTACCTCTTTGCTTAAGTACTATAGATAGATACACAACAGTACAAAAAACCTTAGTTTCTATAATATTTTTATTAAATATTTCGGCTAAAATCACAATTTTACAAATAAACATATCCTGAAATATATTCTTCTCTGATCGTATTAAAGTTTGTATCAACAAAAGCAAAAATGCATGTCGTTTTCTGTAGTTATTTAAAAAAATTATTTTGAAGCACGGTTTTCAAATATTGATGATTTGAAAACACACATGAATTATTTTTCTTCAAATGTACTATCATTGTAATAGGTTTTTTACGTGCGAAATTCAGATTTAGTTTCACTCCCCAAACATTTTTGAGTATAAGAAATTAATTTATCTTGAAATTATTAGACAAAACTACATTTAATTCTACTTTTGCTGATAAAAAAATTAAATAAACTTATCAGGAATATCACGGAACAATTTCTAGACAAAATGTGCTTTAATAGGAAATATACAGTGAGATATTTTAACAACGAATATCTTCCGCACGAATTTGTACATGATGTTGTTTTAATATCAACGAGAAGTTCCGAGTAGCAATCATATAATATGTCTTTATTGATAAAGTGTAGTTCATGGTGTTTATTCGTTACTCTCTAGCAGCCACGATCCAGCTGAAATATTATTGAAAGTGGCGTTAAACACCACATCCCTAACACGATAGATAGAAAATAATGCAATAAATATTGTCGGAATCGGCTTATCATGTGTAATTTTCGTTTACCCCTCCCAAGAAAAAACCAATAAAAAAAACACTGTTCGGTCAGTTCCAAAATTGAATAAGCAAAATTCGCAGAAAGATGCATAAGCAATACATTGAACACGCAAATACATGACTACGCACTTTTCTAGCTTGGTACAGGAACTTTAATAACATGTGGCGAGGTTAAACTAGTTTTATGGACCCAAACCTCCCTTCTTAGTGGAATGATGTGGTCATGTAAGTGCTTTTTACATGTGAATAAAATGTAACCCCTCACATTTAACCTGGAGAACAACGTTAGTATAGAGATTACTATGATTCTAAACATTATTTATAAAATGTCTAATCTTTCAATGCCAGCGTAATATAGGAAGTCAACCAATAGTCAGCTTTGAACGTTTTAAAATTAAGGTTCTCCTCCCTAAGACATAGGTAACATTAGCAAACATTAGCTAACATGTCTAGGCTCTTAGGTTTTATTTCTACCTATTATTGGGCTTTATAATATTGTACTGTTAAGCGTACTTGATGAAGGTTTTTTGAGAAACGCGACGTGCGCACTATATTAGATATCTAATTGTTATTATACACTAATGTGATAGTTAAAATGTTCAGCAATATAGATTTACTTGAGCTTGAATGGACACAGTCTGAAGGATTTGAGTATATTTACATTATATACGTTACTGGCAAAATATGTAAAAGACATGTTCAGTAATAGCACAATCAATATAACAAAACATAAATAATTATTTCTTTTCAGCACCTACTGACAAGAGGGATTTTGGATTTGACAAGAAAGACTACAGTGGTTATGACAAGAAAGACTACAGTGGTTATGACAAGAAAGACTACAGTGGCTATGACAAGAAAGACTACAGTGGCTATGACAAGAAAGATAACAGTGGTTATGGCTATGACAAGAAAGATTACAGTGGTTATGACAAGAAAGACTACAGTGGTTATGACAAGAAAGATAACAGTGGTTATGGCTATGACAAGAAAGACTACAGTGGCTATGACAAGAAAGACTACAGCGGATATGACAAGAAAGATAACAGTGGTTATGGCTATGACAAGAAAGACTACAGTGGCTATGACAAGAAAGACAACAGTGGCTATGACAAGAAAGACTACAGTGGTTATGACAAGAAAGACTACAGTGGTTATGATAAGAAAGATAACAGTGGTTATGGCTATGACAAGAAAGATTACAGTGGTTATGACAAGAAAGACTACAGTGGCTATGACAAGAAAGATAACAGTGGTTATGGCTATGACAAGAAAGACTACAGTGGTTATGACAAGAAAGACAACAGCGGTTATGGCTATGACAAGAAAGACTACAGTGGCTATGATAAGAAAGACTACAGTGGTTATGACAAGAAAGACTACAGTGGCTATGACAAGAAAGACTACAGTGGTTATGACAAGAAAGACTACAGTGGTTATGACAAGAAAGACAACAGTGGTTATGGCTATGACAAGAAGGACTACAGTGGCTATGACAAGAAAGACTACAGTGGTTATGATAAGAAAGATAACAGTGGCTATGACAAGAAAGACTACAGTGGTTATGACAAGAAAGATAACAGTGGTTATGGCTATGACAAGAAAGACAACAGTGGTTATGACAAGAAAGACTACAGTGGCTATGACAAGAAAGACTACAGTGGTTATGACAAGAAAGATAACAGTGGTTATGACAAGAAAGGCTACAGTGGCTATGACAAGAAAGACTACAGTGGCTATGACAAGAAAGACTACAGTGGTTATGACAAGAAAGATAACAGTGGCTATGACAAGAAAGACTACAGTGGCTATGACAAGAAAGACTACAGTGGTTATGACAAGAAAGATAACAGTGGTTATGACAAGAAAGATAACAGTGGTTATGGCTATGATAAGAAAGATTACAGTGGTTATGACAAGAAAGACTACAGTGGTTATGACAAGAAAGATTACAGTGGCTATGACAAGAAAGAGTACAGTGGTTATGACAAGAAAGACTACAGTGGTTATGACAAGAAAGACAACAGTGGTTATGGCTATGACAAGAAGGACTACAGTGGCTATGACAAGAAAGACTACAGTGGTTATGATAAGAAAGATAACAGTGGCTATGACAAGAAAGACTACAGTGGCTATGACAAGAAAGACAGCAGTGGCTATGACAAGAAAGACTACAGTGGTTATGACAAGAAAGATAACAGTGGTTATGGTTATGACAAGAAAGACAACAGTGGTTATGACAAGAAAGACTACAGTGGCTATGACAAGAAAGATAACAGTGGTTATGACAAGAAAGATAACAGTGGTTATGACAAGAAAGACTACAGTGGCTATGACAAGAAAGACTACAGTGGCTATGACAAGAAAGACTACAGTGGTTATGACAAGAAAGATAACAGTGGCTATGACAAGAAAGACTACAGTGGCTATGACAAGAAAGACTACAGTGGTTATGACAAGAAAGATAACAGTGGTTATGGCTATGATAAGAAAGATTACAGTGGTTATGACAAGAAAGACTACAGTGGTTATGACAAGAAAGACTACAGTGGCTATGATAAGAAAGACTACAGTGGCTATGACAAGAAAGACTACAGTGGTTATGATAAGAAAGACAACAGTGGCTATGACAAGAAAGACTACAGTGGCTATGATAAGAAAGACTACAGTGGCTATGACAAGAAAGACTACAGTGGTTATGACAAGAAAGACTACAGTGGTTATGACAAGAAAGACTATAGTGGTTATGACAAGAAAGATAACAGTGGTTATGGCTATGACAAGAAAGACAATAGTGGTTCCTATGACAAGAGGGATGGCTAGACAGACAGGTCTAAGTGATGAACAACAGACAAATTTTAGCATTAAACACGTTCAAGCAAAATCTGGCAAACATATATTCATGTTATTGAACAAATGTACATACTATACCTATTTATGAACAAATTGAAAACTGGAATGATTCACGAAAGTTTTTAAAAACAATAATGAAGTATAGCCGTTTATGGTGTTATTTAATGCCACTTTCAACAATATTTCAGTCATATCGTGGCGGTCAGTTTTATTGGTGGAGGAAACAGGAGTACCCGGGGAAAAATCACTGACAAACTTTGTCACATAATGTTGTATCGAGTACACCTCGTCATGAACAGGGTTCAAACTCACAGATTTAGTGGTGATATGCACTGATTACACAGGTAGTGGTAGATAGAACTACCATACGATCACGACCACGACGTCCCCTTGTTTGTATAATATGCTTAATAGCCAATAGGAGATGTGTTTATACAGATTTTATGATTTTTGATTTTGAACAGTGGTACATGTTATGAAATATTCAACAGAGCGATGGTCAACAAATTTAATCAATGTCAAAAATAAAAAACAAAAACAAAAACAAAAACAGAAAACAAGCAAACAAACAAAGCTAAAAAAAAACAACCGAAAAAAACAAAGAAAACAGAACATAGAAAAAAAAGAAGAAGAAGAAAAAACATTTATGAACTCAAATCATTTAACACAAAAAAACACGACATATGTCGATGTACATCCAGGTCCTGGCAAAGAACTGGCATGTATTTTGCGGGGTAAAGCCGATAACAGAAAGCCTGAGAAAAGTTTGAAGATATCAAAGGGGTAACCGAAAGTCGTAAATCTATAAATGACTCAAAATATAAAGGATACATGAAAAAGTACAACACTGTTATACAAAACACTACACAGGAAACTAAGCATTAATCAATGCAAACCCTGCGATGGGAAGTCCGGTGTTCATGAATGGCTAGCAGTTCCTATTCATATTTGGATAACCAAGAATAATACAGATATCAACAAGGGCCCGGGTGGCTCAATGAGTTAGGTAGTTGGATTACCTAACAACTCATGCAAGCCTATAACCAATACGGCGTGGGTTCGCGCCCAGCTATGTAAATTACAAAAAGGGTGCACTCGACTAGCAGTCGCAAGTGATAAAGCTTACCAGTTGCTTGCCCATGGTTGGTGGTTTACTCAGGATACTCCGGCTTCTTCCACCACTAACACTGGTCGCCATGATATAGTTGAAATATTGCTGAAAGTGGCGTTCAAACACCAACAATCAAAATCAAATTAAATCAGATGTCAACAAACAATAAAGAACCTCCGCTGATTCATTCCAATCACAGACCACACACCACCACACAAACGAATGGCAACGTAAGAATGGACAGTACAATAGCAGTGACAGTGAACGGTCAATAACGGTTACTTAAATTTACTTCAGATTTTGGGGAGATTTAATTGATACCTAAATATAAATGAATTTTCTGAAACCCAGTCCTGCAGGATATAAAACATAAAGTAAACACATTCTGGTCAAGGTAAATACAAATCCCTACAGAGCACGAAGTTGGATAACAAGGTGGTACATGGAAGAATGACAAACAACACAATGACCAAAAGAAAATAGACAAAAAGGACAATCAAATATCTACAAAACAGTACACAAAAAACCCAAAGATTGAGGAATACGTACTCACTAAAACCGGAGGTGTACTAAGGTGCTCCGGAAGGGAAAACAGTTGCTGCTCCACAGGTGGCACCCGTCGTGCTACTCTTGTCACAACCCAGTGATAATTCATGAATGTAGAAAGGACCGGATTGTTATTACAACAAAGTATGGTTGATAATACGTTTTATTTGATTGATCATTAAAAGAAAGTTTAAACCGTGCTGGTCTAGAATTATTACGTGTGCTCCGTAAGGGGGAAACAGTTCCTGCTCCACAGGTGACACCCGTCGTGCTACTCTTGTTACAACCCCAGTGATAATTCATGAATGTAGAAAGGACCGGATTGTTATTACAACAAAGTAGGGTTGATAATACGTTTTATTCGATTGATCATTAAAAGAAAGTTTAAACCGTGCTGGTCTAGAATTAATACGTGTGCAGCGTCGACACTCGTAATGAAATGTACTCTATGTAACCTGACGTAGTGACCATTGTCAGTACTTTCTAGATAAAACCATCTTATTCACCAGCAACATTATGTTAACATAAATTGTGATATAAAGCACCAACTACTCACCCTACCGGATCACATGAGTTCACCCCCGGTTTTAAGTGGGGTTCGTGTTACTCAATCTAGTTTTATGTGTATGTTTTGTAGATCGTTGTTCGTCCTTTTGTACTTTTTCTTTTTGGCCATTGTGTTTTCTGTCCTTTTTCCTTTGGCCAGTGTTTTCTGTCCTTTTTCTTTCGGCCATTGTGTTGTCTGTTCTTCTTCTTCTGGCCATTGTGTTGTCTGTCCTTCTTTTGGCCATTGTGTTGTCTGTTCTTCTTCTTCTGGCCATTGTGTTGTCTGTCCTTCTTTTGGCCATTGTGTTGTATGTCCTTCTTTTGGCCATTGTGTTGTCTGTTCTTCTTCGATGTACGGATTCTGATTACCCTTTGGTATCTTTTGGCTATTGTGTTGTCTGTTCGTCTTCGATGTACGGATTCTGATTGCCCCTTTGGTATCTTCAAACTCTTATAACACTGTATACTAATATCTAAGTTTTTTAATCGGATTAAAATTGTGTTTGTTTAAAAGTGAATAATTTTGGTTATACACAAATATCTAACGACGTCCCTTATGGGGTCACGTCAGGGTTCATATGTTTAACTCCAAATCAGAGAAGAGCCAACCAAATATTGAGTTATCACAACCGAGAGTCGGTTTGATTTTCATATTTGATTATCCTGCATATGATGGGGGGTCAAGCCAAACGATAAATATTAGTTTATTGATAAGCGTAAATTTAATATTTGTTTCATTTAATATTTGACATATATCTACACATATGGATGTAGCGCATATTACAGGGGCTGTTGTGGCCGTGATCTTATTGTAGATTTACAGCTACCTATGCAATCAGTGCCTATCACCACAGATGTTGTGAGTTCGAATCTCGATCAGGTCGAGGTGTACAACATTATCTGATAAAGTTCGTCAGTGACTTGCGACAGGTTGGTGGTGTTTTCCGGGTACACCGGTTTCCTCCACCAATATAACTGACCGCAACGATACAGCTGAACTATTGTGGAAAGTGGCGTTAAACACAAACAAACAAACAAACAAACATCAAACAAACTTATATGACATTAAATTCGTATATATCTAATAGGTCTTTGTAATAACAAAATTGATTGTGATTTATTTTGCTCACCATTCTTCTTTATGAACTTTCCAACGTTCGTGTTAATTTCCTCCATAATGTCACGACGGTCTCATTGGAAAAAATCAGATGCAGTCTTTATATTGACGCTATTATCTGTCAATCCAATGTGTCATTTTTTCATCTTTTTTTTAACAGAAAAAAAAAAGCTAAATAAGGTTACCTGTTTCTGAAGCTCGTACAAATAAATTATATATTTTCCGAAAATGTACGTATATTGTTTATGCATTGCATAAAAAGTAGACCATGAGATTGGACACAAGTTATTCATAAATCTATTCATCCGGTGAAACCGGAATATAATTCTTTCTTTTAACATGGTCCATTATTGTGTAATGCGAATTGTATCCTGGGTATTTCTTTCTCATTTGTGCTCGAAGCAGAAGGAGTAATACCACTAAGTAATTCCCCATAGCATTCTATGGTAAATAACATCGTTTTGCACTTGATATAGGTTTCACCTGAAATTTAATATAATATAATAAGCAACATTTATATCACATGGAAGGGGTTCCTAATTGGAAACTTATCTCCGAAAATCAACATACATTTAATGGGACTTAAGAAAAAATCGTCTGCTTGAAGTTGTTAACCGTTGAAAATCCTATTTTAACTTTTGCTTTAGCACAAATTCAGGTGGTAACTTTTCAATGCTAGCAAATTGTTATATAAGACCACAAAGTCATCAAATATTAGTTTCAGATGATCCTTAAATCTGTAGGTTTCTGCTGACATTCAGTATTTTGCAGTATCTACTAGGGTTTATTATTTTTATCTAGCAATGTAGGAATTCATTTTGAATGAACGTACTACTTTTGACTGGTTTCCTGATTTAGTGGTATTATACCAGAAGACGTTGTTGTTTACAGATACAGAAACAATTTAGTACAAAGACCTCAAATTTCTTTCACGCAAAAAAAAAATGTATTGTCCATTAAGTGCACATATGTGGGACATTATATAAACTTTTAAAAGAGGAACATTTGGGGAGGATGCTGGGCTCTTTTGTTGATAAATATATTTCACATCTTGAGTGTCTTCTGTTGGTTTAACACTAAAAGACGACGGTACATGGCGGTTACTAACTAATCTTTCGTATCCATAGGCAACAGTGAAACTAATGACGTCATAGATCCTGAATTATGTGAGAATAATATTCCGATCGTTGGACAATGCTTACAATTATACCTAATTTAGGTATGATTACATTACTTCCGTTTTTCATTGAATTATTACAATATGATTGGTTATGAAGTGGTCACATGATTATACAAGAGATGTTTTACATCCCAATAAAACTCAAACCCGAACTTGCACGCGCCTCCATTACGACGTCAGATGTACAACAATCAATGGCGTAGTAATTTCCAACAGCAAATAATCTAACACAAATAAAATTCACAACGAAAAATTCAACTATATTAGATTTTGGTGTGATTTAAATGTAATTAAAGAATTGAATGCATTTTTTTTATAGCTTTATAGGCGTGTAAAAGCGTGAACCGAGGCACATTTTTTGTATGAAACGCGCTTCATGTAAAATGTGCTTCGGTCCACACTTTTACACTCCAATAAAACTATTTTCAATTCTTAAATGAAGGCAGGGGTTAAGAAATGATTAAATCGGCATTTAGACTACTAATTGTCTCCCCTTCGGATTTTTTATTTACTTAGCAGCCATTTTGAAGGCAATTTCTATATTTTGATAAACGTCTCTTGATGGGATGCTCTTTGTCCTGTTATTTGTTCGAATTTTTACTCGATTGACGAAAAATCGGGTTCCTGAAGCAAACAATACACGAGATAAAAAGATTACCTTACATTAATGCCAAGCTTAGATATAGCGCAATATGCTTAAACACCCAGCTTAACCCATAATTGTACAAAGAGGGAGAGGCGTTAAGGTGCAAAATTGGCCCCACATTATATTAAAAAATAATGCTCAACATAGAATAAAAACAATTTACATATTTAATTGCTATATAAACAAATTTTCAAAAAATATAACATTCCGTGAAATTGGGTGCGCTATGATGTCATAATGACATCATAATTAGACGGATAATGCTAAAGATGGACTACAAACGACATATTTAATGTACATTTTAGCTATGTTATATACCTCCACAGTCTTCAACCAACACCAAATTGAGCAGTTGTTTTGAGTATTGAGGGTTAATGATTATATCAAAATATTTTGTTGGTGGAGGATTGTGGAGGTTGTTAAATATTAATTTATTTATAACCGCAGCCAGACCCTTAAAATCAATAGTTTCACTCTTCTGATTGTATATATGAGACCATTATATACACAATCTGTACATTTCATGATTCATTTCAAGTAATGAAATTCATCAGTAAATAACTTATGTTTCTGTAAATAATTGTATTTATTTTAAATACAGTTTATGTACATTGAAACCAAGAGAAAAACTCAGTGCATGCAATCTGGCGTCAATGCCATAAAAAGAACTGGGGACTATAAGCGCCATATATGGCCCCATATTTAATGAATCATTATCTTAGAAAATACTTGATTAAAATTTGATGTATTATAGACGAGATCATACTTTTGATGTTAAAACTTGCTTCCAACAAACTCGATACGTATTTGACGTCATGAGCGTTATTTGTTTTCTGTATATCGTGGAATTTTGCCCGCGATATTTGAACGGTTTTCGAAGAAATTAAGCACCAGTCGTGCACCAGAAAAATATTTTACCAGATTATTAAAATAAATAAAACACAAATACTGTTAAAGTATTTTTTTGGTTTCACGAGATGTTAAATTTCTGGAAAAAACGACGGGAAAATGTTCAAATATTGCAAGCGCTTAGATGACGTTTTGATATTTGAGAAGCAATCTTTGCCGTAAAAAACGATGGTATTTCGG
Organism: Bathymodiolus brooksi; assembly: GCA_963680875.1. NCBI lineage: Eukaryota > Metazoa > Mollusca > Bivalvia > Mytilida > Modiolidae > Bathymodiolus > Bathymodiolus brooksi. The sequence goes on from OY804584.1 coordinate 67,547,280, forward strand.
CACGTAACAGTTATATACAAATGTAAGATAAAAATAAAATAAACACCACTTCAACCAAAATAGTATTTTTTTCATAAGCCCCCGATGATTGATTATATATTTTCTTCCGGGATATTGAAATAGTTATTACTACAGGGATACGGAGGTAGCCGTTTAATGGTCTATCGATGCTACTTCTAAAATGAAGTAAAATAGCTTGATCCAAAAGGAGTAGATATGGGCACAATCCAACAGATAGCTCTCACATTATGACCCAAAGGTGTTTTATGTTATGCACTACATACACAAACGTTTGATCCATCATTTGTCCATTGGAGGTTAGGTGTTTAACACCACTTTCAAAAATATTTCATTTACTACTTTTGTGGCGGAAATTGGAATACCCAGAGAAATCCACAAACCTGTCGCAAGTCACTGACAAACTTTATCACATAATGTTTTATCGAGTACACCTCGCCATGAATGGGGTGTTCAAACTCTCAACTTAAGTGGTGATAGGCAATGATTGCACAGGTAGTTGTAAATTCAACTACCATACGACCACGACGGCTCAAGTTCAGTTAAGATGAAAGGTAATTGTTTTATTGATATTGATGGAATTTATGATTATCACTGTTTATAAACTTTCTTTTCATATCAATCAATGAAAAGAATTGGTTTGCTGAAAGTATGTTTTTGTTGGGGTTCATTGGATGGAATTTGTATCTCATGTGAAGTTCCGTCGATTGCAGACACAACGTTAGGCATATCAGAACAATACCTTTTCTTTTGCCATCAGACTGGGATGGTTGGCCACTGAATTCACATAACATTTTCATAAATTATATAAAGTTTCCCCTTTTGCGTCCAAATTAAACTTTTAACTTCTATCAGTTCCATTCTCTTAAATCAATCTCCAATGGACAAATGATGGATCATAAGTTAGTGTATGTAGTGCATTGAAAATGCGTTCTGTCATGTGCATAAGTTATTGTTTGCATGATTGACAGGCAATATTCATCATATTGTTTTCTAGCTTCTGAACTGTCGATCGAGAAAAAAAAATATTCTAGACAGGCAGCAAATAGCCAGTCAATGGGGTTCGCAATTAATATTTCGCATGCACAAGGTGTGGAAAATAGAAATATTCTTCTGTGGTTTAAATGCGTATTAACTGCATTACATGTAAACTGTATGATTCTGTTTGATAAAGTCCTTTAACTAGAACAGGAACAAAATGTTCACTTGAGTGAAATAGAATTGTAATAAAAGATCGTGAACGTGATGTACAAGTATTGAAGAATGTCCAGGTATATTTTAAATGAGGTTGAAACACGTCACCATTTGATATTAATTCGGTTGTATTTCATTTTGACGATTCTAATTACGAAGACGACCACAACCATATTGTTTTTGATTGGATTAAAATTATAGCTGTATAATAATGTATAATATCCTATTATTATTAGAATCCTAAGTTACATGACTGCGAATTTGACATTAATAAAATAACAAATGGCTTTCACTAGGAAAACGCAGACTTTATGTGAAAGGGACACCAGACAGCTATGAGGAACGAATTTAATACACCCCTTAGCGCGGGGTGTAAAGGACACACTCCTTACACGTGAAAGACCACTTTCAGCAGATTCTGATAGCAACAGTTTATTAGGAGTGTTGTTGTTGGTTTGTCACAAAGCAAAATAATATCTACCATCTCCTCTTTTTCTAGTGACAATCAAAACAATCATACATAGACTCATGGCAGCGACAAACATTTTACCTACACGATTAATCATATGGTTGTAAACTTGTTCTCGTCATAAATATATATGAAATACTTGATTGTAAAACAATTATCTATCGACAACCACTTTCTATGGGATATCTGATTCCAAGGCTTGTTATCAGTTTATCAAAAAAACAAAAATAATTCTCACAGGGTCCTTGCTAAAATCGTTACACATTAAACATTTTGCTTCACACCATTTCCCAAAATATTTCCATATTATAAAAAAAGCTGTCTTTAAATATTGGACATTTTGTTTATAGATTTGTGATGGTTGTCCGTAAAAATGTACTGGAATATATCATCGCATTGGTTGTCGTTAAGAATAAAGTACGGTTAAAAAAGTGTTTAAACAAATTTCAAATATGACAAAGTTCTATTGTCCAAATAAATCTATCTATTACTTCGTTAAGATTAATACAAAAATTTCTGAATAGATGCCCCAGGGACGGATCCAGGGGGTCCCACCCGGCACCCGGCGCCCCCCCTCTGCTCGGCGCAATTTTTTAAATCCGCCCCCCTAACTTGAAATCCTGGATCCGCCCCTGATATTAACCTCAATATGTACATTATCAATGTCATAGCAGACGATGAATCCAAAATTGGTCTGTATGAGATTTAAGGTGACGAAAAACTGAATTACGAAAAACTACAATTTGAACGTGAAATAATAGATGTGGTACGTAGTTCTTATATTTAAAGATGACATTTTTAGATCAGATTTCATGAGATCATTCATGCAATTTCAGCATCATAATATAACCTCTGACAAATTAAGCGATCAAAATAATGAGAAATGTTATCACGTGAAACAAACCGTCGAAAATGGGTGACGTTGTGACATTACTATTCGTTCACTTTAATTTCATAATACAGTTTCGGAACATGTTTTTATTCCTGAAATCATCCACATTGCATATTATGTCAAATTTATGCTGTGTTTATTGAGTTTTATTATGCTTTGTTTTTGTTTTTGTTTTTTTAATGATATGCATTATAATACAATGATACGAATGTTCTGTATAATGAAAAAATGACGTTCATTGCTTTTCAGTACCTGAATTTGTCGATCCGCTGTGAGGAATTAGATACAATATTAAGTAACTGTATTTATTTCTGAAAAGCACATATTGTGAATACATTTTGGAGAAAATTTTATCGACATCTGAGATGGGGCCGATTTTGACCCTTATAGTAATTTTTTTTTTCATGTGTAATCCTAAAGGACTGGGAGAGTCCTTTAGGATTCCACATGAAAAAAAAAAATTACTTAAATTAAATGAAAGCTTAAATTATTGTGACAATCCGTACTCCATTAAAATAATAATAAGAATAATAAAAAAAATAATGTTAAACATTTAGAATCTTTGACTGTGATGTTGATATACTTTTGTTATAAGGCATTACCCTCATCAAGGGCATTTATAAGACGTTTTGATGACGTGCTGAAATCTGTAAAAGTTATGAAATCCTATCATAAGGCGAGGGTCACTAATGTAATGGAAATTGATGCTGTAATATGGCCTGAATGGTTTATCATTTCAATGGGGCCGAATATCTTTTCCGACAGCAATGAGCGATAATAAAACTTTGTAGCCTTATTCGATCTCTTAAAAAGTTTATATTCCGATACCAAGATCTTGTTGAAATATATTCCGTCTCTGCAGAAACGATTAAAAGCGATGAATTTTCATATAGTGAAAATGTATAAAGATAAAGAAGTCAAGAAAAATGTCAAGGATATTTTTTTTATCAATGTGTCACGTAAAAATATTTTTGACATTTACGGCACCGAATATGGTACTGCTTTGACAACTATTTTACCTATTTTGTTCCTGTATTTAAATACTGTTATAGTGACAGCCGGAACCTTTGAACCGTAATGAGAGCGGGAGGTTTGGCGCTTTAAAATCTGATTCAACCCACCATTTCTTTAGAAATGCCTGTACCAAGTCAGGGTCATTACGGTTTTCACAGTTTTCCGGTTGTTGACTGATTTTGTCTGTTTATATAATTATGAATTTTGACTTTCCCTTTGTAAGATTGTTCGGAGTTCGGTAATTTTGTTATTACCCTTATTTTACGACATCAGAGAAAGTGCAAACCTTAGCCTGGTCGTGGGGATTATTCAGACGGAAAATATAAACAGTTAATGTGGCCATATCAATTGAAAAAGACCAATTGTCATACGAGATTTAACATTTATCGAACTTGTACCAATTTGTTGGGATTGTGTATTTGGAACTCTCGATATAAAGAAATAAAGATTTTATATCGTAGATAGTCTATAATTAAAACAAAATAACATCTAATCCCAGATGGTTTATAGAACTTATTAGACCACTGGTTCTAGTGACAATGCAAAATAATATTCAGCTTAGTGGAAGTGAATATAAAGGGCATTAATAATGAAATAGCAGATTCACTCTAGTGTCCAGTTTTAGTTTGCGCCCAAGACTGTCGTATATCCAGAACAAATTCCTGCAGCATTTTTGAAACATAATTACAAGTCTAAGGTTTTAATATTAATATAAATTTAACTTTATAAAAAATTAAAAAAATGACAAAAGGACAAGCAGTGATATACAAAGCATTACACAGAAAACAAAAGATCAAACAACAAGAATCCTACTAAAAACCGAGGACAACCTAGTGCACACGACCCGTTCCTGAAATAACCTTCATCGAGTACTCTCATAGTGAAACTATTGCAAAACCAAATAATCAAACTCTTTGGGAGCAAGTAGACCAAATGGTCTAAGCAGGATAACCAAAATAGCTTTGTCGTTTAGGAAGATATTGAATTATAATTTTATTGTTCAATACTCGTAGAAAGAGGCGGTGCTGTTGTATTGTATACTATTGTATTCTGCTACGTGATTCATTTCTATTGAAGTGTGTTTGCCAATCAGGGCCGGATCAAATCCAATTCACGCCCTAAGAACAGGCCAACCTTTTTGATGTAAATATCATTTAATTTAATTGTTGTTATCGTTTTAGCATGCATAAATAAAGCCTATAACATTTATTTTTTTTTTTTATTTCATATTGCATACATTATTTTGGAGTTCTGGCGTGTTTTGAGCCTAATTTCTGGCTGATAAAATAAATTGCTTTGTTGCCGAATCTTCGTGGTGACTCCTTGCCTCTTAATGCCCTAAGGACGTGCTTATTTTGCTTAAGGTTTAATCCAGGCCTGGTACCAATCCATAAAGTGAAGCGAGCGGTCATGCATATATGTGTGTTAGGAGTATATATGTTTGACCTCTTTTTGCGATATTTCGGATTTTGGAAATGTTCCGACAGTGTGTTATTTTGTGCTTTTTATTTTATTCTAAAATTTAATCCGTCAAATGTTTTATCAATTATAATGACGCGTACATCTACTTGCTGAATTAGCCGTTTGTAAAATAAAAACAAAATAATTAACATAAAAATACAATATTTCAGTTTAATGTATGCAATTTATTAAACGACAGTAAATGGTGAATAGTTGAGTAGAGGGTAGATAGGTTAAATGTTTTAATGTTGTTACCTTTAGACCTACATTAGAGATCATTGTAAGCATTGTCCAACGATCAGAATATTGTTTTGACATAATTCCGGATCAATGAAGTTATTAACACAGTTTCCTATGGATACGAAAAATTAGTTAGTAACCACCAGGTTCCGTTGTCTTTTAGTGTTAAGCCAACAGGAGACACTGAAGATCTGAAATAAATTTATTAACAAACGTGCCCAGCACCCTCCCCAAATTTCATATTATCATCTTTTATAATTTAATAATGTGCCACATCTGTGCACTCAGTGGACACTACATTTTAAGATTTTTTTTTAATATTTTGTTTTTGACATGAAAAAAATTTGAGGTTTTTGTACTAAATAACGTCTTCTGGTGTAATACCACTCAGTCAGGAAACCAGTCAAAAGTAGTACGTTCAGGTGACATAGAGTACATTTCATTACGAGTTTCGACGCTGCACACGTAATAATTCTAGACCAGCACGGTTTAAACTTTCTTTTAATGATCAATCGAATAAAACGTATTATCAACCCTACTTTGTTGTAATAACAATCCGTTCTTTCCACATTTATGAATTATCACTGGGGTTGTAACAAGAGTAGCACGACGGGTACCACATGTGGAGCAGGAACTGTTTACCCTTCCAAAGCACCTGAGTACACCTACGGCTATTAGTGGGTTCGTGATGCTCGATCTTTGGTGTTTTGTGTATTGTTTTGTAGATTTTTGTATGTCCTTTTGTCCATATTATTTTGGTCATTGTGTTGTCTGTCATTCTTTCATTTACCACCTTGGTATCTTCAAACTTTTCTTTGAGTATAAGGATTTCAATGCAGATGAAGGGTATCATAGCCCTAATTGGGCACTTGTTATCTAACTTCGTGCTCTGTAGGGATTTGTGTTTTAAGGATGGTTATCGTGACCAGAATGTGTTTACGTATGTTCAATATCCTGCAGGACTGGGTTAGAGAAAATTCATTTATATTTAGGTATCATTTAAATCTCCTCTAAATCTGAAGTAAATTTAAGTAACCGTTATCGACCGTTCATTCACCCTACAATTGCACTTTCCATGCTTACGTTACCATTCGTTTTTGTGGTGGTGTGTGTGGTCTGTGATTGAAATGAATCAGGGGAGGTTCTTTATTGTTTGTTGATATATTGTTCTTGGTTCTCCAAATATGAAAAGGAACTGCTGACCATTCAGGAGCACTCGCGTTCCCCTCTGGTTTTTAGCAGGTTTGATGTTGCTTAATCTTTAGTTTCCTTGGTAGTGTTTTGTAGAACAGTGTTGTCATTTTTCATTTAGCCAATATATTTTCAGTCATTCCTCGTTTTACGACTTGCGGTTACCCTTTGATATCTTCATGCTTTTCTTAAGCTTCCTTTAACCAACTTTACACCGCAACCTTTTCATACCAATCCTTTGTCAGGACCTGGATGTACATCGACGTATGTCGTGTTTTTTTTTTAAAAATTCAATGATTTGAGTTCACACGTGGTTTTTCATTTTGTTTTGGCTTTGTTTTGTTTTTGCTTTGTCTTTGCTTTGTTTTTTATTTGTTTTTGTTCTGGTTTTTTTCCTGCTTTTTTGTTGTTGTGTTTTCGGACATTGATGGAATTTGTTGAAAATCACTCTTTTGAATATTTCATAGCATGTACCGCTCTTCAAAATCAAAACGCATAAAATCTGAAATAAACACACTTCCTATTGGTAATTAAGCATAATATACAAACAAGTGGACCACCGTGGTCGGGATCGTATGGTAGTCGGATTTACAACTATCAGTGCAATCTGTGCGTATCAACAGTTCAAACCCCGTTCATATCGATGTGTAATCGATACAACAGTATGTGATAAGGTTTTTCAGTGACTTGCGACATGTCGGTGGTTTTCTCTGGGTACTCCATTTTCCTCTACTAATACAACTAACAGCCACGAAAAGACTGAAATATTGTTGAAAGTGGCATTAAATAAACACCATAAACCAAACCTACCCAAACAAAGGTGGGGGGGGGGGGGGGGGGGGGGTGAAATGACCATTTCATATATTTAAAAAAGGCACATTACATCATTGTTCTTAAACACTTTCGATTACCAATTCTTGTCTGACCATGCTTTATGCTAAAATGTGTATGTTATTCTTCATTTAGACTTGTTTGTCTAGCCATCCATCTTGTCATAGCCATAACCACTGTAAACTTTCTTAATATAGCCACTCCTGTCTTTCTTGTCATAGCCATGACCACTCCAGTCTTTCTTGTCATAGTCATGACCACTCCAGTCTTTCTTGTCAAATCCAAAATCCCTCTTGTCAGCAGTTAAATACCGGCAATCCCTCTTTTCAGTAGGTGCTGTAACAGAAATAATTATTTATATTTCGTGATATTGATTACACTGTTACTGTCTCTTTTACATATTTTGCCAGTAACGTATGTAATGTAGAACTACTTAAACCCTTCAGACTGTGTCCATTCAAGCTCAAGTAAATCTATTTTGCTGGACATTTTAACTATCACATTAGTGCATAATAAAACGTAGATATCTAATATAATGCGCACGTCGCGTTTCTCGGAAAGCCTTCATCAGGTATGCTTAACAGCACAATATTATAAAGCCAAATAATAGGTAGAAATAAAACCCAAGAACCTAAACATGATAGCCAATGTTTGCTAATGTTACTTAAGTCTTAGGGAGGAGTACCTTAGCTTTAAAACGTTTAAAGCTGACTATTGTTTGACTTCCCATATTACGCTGGCATTGGAAGATTAGACATTTTGTAAATAATGTTCAAGATCATAGCATTCAGTAAGAAAGGAGGCTTGAGTCGATAAAACCAGTTTAACCTCGCCACATTTTATTAATATATTTATACCTAGCTCGGGAAGTGAGCGGACATGTATTTGTGTGTTCGGGGTATCAATTTTGACTCTTTCTGGAATCTTTTTTATTGAATTGTTCGGTCAGTGTGATATTTTTTGCCTTTTATTTTATGTACTATCGATATAAAAAGCCGCGTTCGACCATAATATCATAAAAACTTGATAATGTGATGATGACATTGGATGTGATTAACCATTTGCTCTGTCTAAACTAAGCTTACTCGGTATGACCATATTTTATGATTGTTACTGGGAACTTCTCATTAATATACATTCGACGTCATATACAAATTTGTACACAAAATATTGGTCGTAAGAAACCAGTTGAGAGGAGAGGCAAAGTTCCCGAGTCGCAATAGCAGCGAGGGAAATTTGCCTATGTTCGAAACCGGTATTTTCCGCAAATAGCAGTGGCATGCAAGTAGCATTGTAGATTGGAACCAATGAAACTTTCAATGTTTTTTTCACCATTCAAATTACCTCTGTAAAAATCAAAATAATTTTGTAGCAAATGTATATATGAATACGATTTTCAACAAGACGTCTTGCTTTACTGTATCGTTGGTTAAAAGAAGAAACCCGAGTAATTGGGAATCACATCTGTGACGTCATAAACTATTTAAAGAAGGGATTTTCCCTCGAGAGGGGTATTTACCTAGTACCTTGGAAGTTTCTAAGGCAAATATCACGCTATCCGAAATTTCAAAGGACAAATACCCCGGCAATGGGAAACAAGTGGAAAAAACTAGGAATTGGTAGAAGAGAATAATATACCCCTTTTATCAACCAATCAGAAGACAGGATTCATGTGTTTGGTTCTGTGTCGGCGAAACATCGGCATAGCTAGGAAGCAAATGATACAACCATTTTTGTTTAAAAACCAAATGGGTAACAACTTAGATGCTTATAGAGCGGCTATCGGACTGTTTCATGCCTGTAAAATGGGTCTTAATATCGGCTATGATTCTCGATCTGACACCTTTCATGATATCTTAATTACTAACTTACGATGTTCCTTCCTATTTGCTTCACTTTTAATCCTTCAAAGTCTAAATCCAAAAGTTAATGTTGCCTTCATCCTTTTTGTTTTACATTTTATATTACTGGTTGGCAATATTGAATCCAATCCTGGACCTGAGTCTGCTTACATATCGAGTACACCATTGAGTGCGGTAGATATTTTGTCTGATAAATCCATATCCATATGCAATATCAATATTCGAAGTATAAGAAATAAAATAAATGTTCTCCAAAATTGTGTTGATGAATTCAATATTATTGTTTTAACTGAAACACATCTTGACAACAGCATTGAAAACAGAGATCTCGAACTCGATTCATTTGATAAAAATCCTCAACGAAAAGATCGTACTAATTCTGGTGGCGGGTTACTTATTTACTCAAAGGAAGACATCGGCATTTGCAGGAAACACGAACTTGAAAATGATATAGATGAAACGATTTGGATTGAACACTCTTTTCTTTTGTGTAATACATATCGACCTGAATAGACCGACTCTGAATATCTGGCACGTTTAAATCATGCTATAGGTTTAGCATATCAAGTCAACGAAAATATTGTGATCTCCGGAGATCTGAACTCTGACCTTATGTCTTTAAACAATAAGAAATTGATTAATATGATGAGGCTTTTTAACTTTAAAAATGTAATAGAGAAACAATCAAGGGTAACAAATCATAGTAGAACATTATTAGACCCCATTATAGTAAGTGACACAATTAATGATGTATTTTCTGATGTTTTTAAATTACCTGATAATATTAGTGATCATGATGCCTCAGTCGTAATTCTTCAATGTTCCAAAAATATCTCTCGATCATTTAAAAGAGAAATTTGACAGTATCAACAAATTAATTACGAAAAGTTTGAAGAAAAATTAAATGAAATTAACTGGAATGAAAAACTTGACCACTTAAATGACGTTGATGAAATGTGCGAAAAATGTACAGTGTTTCCTAAAAATAGCACAGGAATGTATCCCGACAAAAATAATAACTATTCGGAATAATGATAAGCCGCGGTTTAACAACGAAATACGAAAAGAAATTCGCATAATGGAGCGATTTAGAAAAACTGTTTTGAAATTTCACAGGGAAAGGGATATTAAACTATATAAAAAAACAGAGAATTTTGAAAATAATTTAGATCACATTCTTTTAGAAAACTCGTCCAATCCAAAAACATACTGGAAAATTATGAAAATGCTTATCAAATCAAATATGGGAAGCAACTGTATTCCTCCTCTTACAAACTCTATAAATGAAGAAAACTTCGACGATATTGTGTATGGAGATGAAGACAAGTGTGATTTATTAAATAAATACTTTAGTCTTATATCGAAATAGGAGGAGAACGTGCCTCTTCCAGACTTTGATGCAAAAACTAATAATGTAATAAATGAGATTTGTGTAAACATAAGTGAAATTGTAGATATTTGAAAACTTATTGATCCATACGAAGTTTCTGGACCCGACAAAATTAGTCACAAAATGATAAAAATTTTCCCTCAAAAGATAGCCATCCCTCTACAAATTATTTACAATAAATCTCTCCGTCAATGTAAATATCCCTCTAGTTGGAAAAATGCACATGTCACGGCGATTTTTTTTTAGAAAGGTGATACTTCTTTACCTTCTAATTACCACCCAATATCACTGATTAGCTGTGTCGGAAAAGTAATGGAAAGGATTATATACAAACACGTATATAACCATTTAATACAAAACAAGCTTATCTACCAGTACCAATCTGGTTTTTTGCCTAAGCATTCCTCAGTCCATCAATTAATGGAACTATATAATACTATCTTAAAGGACTAGTGACACGATTTTACAAAAAAAATTATTATTGTTCAGCCGACTTTTATTTTATGGTTAATTAATAAATAAAAGCAAAAAAAGTCGACAATCCTTGACTAATTAGTAAATTTCTCACTTTTTTGTTACCGGGGACGCGATCTGATTAATATTAATGAGATAGTTGGTCACGTGACATTATGACGTCATTTGTTCTTTTGGAACAAAATGGCTGGATAAACACACGAGGAAGTTATTTACACGGAGGAAAGCATCGATTTATTGCTATGGCACACAGTAACAGCGACATGAATATTGATGAAGCTGTTTCTGATATACGTCCGTACCAGTTTGAGCCTTTGTTGGGCACTGCCAGTGTTGTTTTCAACGAAGAAAGTTCAGATTCCGACTCGGACATTGACCTAGACCAACATTCGCAAAATTGATAAATACAACCTGGTAAGACGCATACAATTAATATTTTTTGTTATATTATTTGCAGGAATCTATTATATGATTCTTCTTTTTTGCATTTCGCTGATACGAGTTGAACTAATGGTAAATGAAAGGAAAATAGGATCAATTATTCATGTAGAAAATGGGGGGGGGGGGGGGGTCATCATGCTCTACACCTTCTGTTTACATAGTAACCCATTTATTTCACTGTAATTTATAGAATATATAGTCACAGGTGATTCAGTGTACTATTCAGGTTCTCTGCCCTTGGTAGAAGTTGTTTATAAATTATATTCTGCAAATGTCAATATTCAGAACGTAAACTGAACAGAAAGTAATGTTTACAGTCCCGGGACGTGAGTGGCACGCACTCTCATCTATGCACTTTTGTGCTGCCAACAGTGTTTATACATATGCTGTGGTAAAATAATAGTGAACAATATTCTTGATGACAATCATGTGCAAAGTGTAAACAACTGTTGAATTCCTTACACAGCTCAGGCATTTTAAATTACTTTATTACTGACTTTCTTTTCGGCACATACAAAGCTTTTTTTTTCAAGACATACTTGGAGATGTAATCTGCATTAATTTATTTAATCATTTTAGGTGCGAGTGTTAGTCAGCAGAAGAATGCATCTGTTGTCAAGCTATTTCGACAGTGATCATCAATATGGAAGACGGTGATATTTCCTGCATAACAGAACATGACATACTTGTTGCCAATTTTCTGAACCGACATGTACTACATATCAGCATGTTGGAGTACTTAGAAAATGTGGGACCATTAGATGACAATGAACCAATAAATGAGTAAGTAGCTGTAGAATTTTTTATATAGCTGAAAGATTGCTGCAGTGACGTTAAATAGTAGAAAAAAGGATGAGACGACGGCCCCTAACCAACAACAATAAAAAACAAAAAGAGGACACTGCCCAGTCATCAATGCGGTGAATAAACTCTCACTCGACGGCAAGCTCTTATTGGTCCCTTTAATAAAAATGACAACTTTTGTATAAAACTACCACTCATTTGACAAAGACATCCCAAATTCAAATAATGTACACAAAACAGTAAGAGACAGGACCATTACCTAACAGTTTCCTGACTTGGAACAGGCCCATAAAACGCAGTGTTAAACCAGTTTGTGGGATCCCAACCCACACCCCATTAAACAAACAAACAAAACTTTGTGACATGTTGAAGGATGTCCTTTATTACTTGTTTGCATTTGTGAGATAAAACACAAACTGTATTATATACATATATTTATTATGATTCAATTAATATCGTACAAAATGCATAACCCCCCTCCTTTTTCCACCAGCACTGTCATAGTCCTTAGATCATACACTGCCATGCTTATACTGGCATAAAGCCTGATTTTTCATATGAAAAACCCTGGTTAAGCATGGAATGGAAGTCAATTAGGGAGAACCGGTAGAATTATAACTGAGGTATAATAAATTAGTTTTATAATGTAATAAAATAGTTCTACTTTTTTTCTTCAGGAAATATCAATTCATGGCATACAGTAGATTTGTACAGTGGGTTAGGAGACGTCTTTGAGGAAACAACAGAATTTTTTTAACCAGCATGTGTAGTTATGAAAATTAGACAGACATTTCCATCAGAACAATATTGTGGATTTAAATATGCACAAGTGTAATTTTAATATATTCAAAATTATTCAGTGTCAATGGACAAAACATCATCTGTGATATTCACAATTCAATGTCAATGGATAACACATCATCTACGATTTGTGAATTTGTTGCATATTGTTACATATTAAAACGTGAACGATGTCTTTCAACTAATTGTCTCTTGTAAAACTGAACGAATTTTGATGTTAACGGAAGTGGAATGTGGTTGTTCATGATCTGGATGTCATCGGTAGCATTCGAGTTTGTTGGACACTCCACTTTTGTTCTTTCTATTACTGCCTGTTTTATCAGTCACATAACCTGTAAATAAAAATAAATTTTTAAATATCCAAATAAAAATATAGTTTATTGGTTATTATTTGAATTTTGGTGTTTAACGCCACTTTTAGCTATATCATGACGACCAGTTTTAGTGGTGGAGAGAATCACCGACCCTGGGCAAGCAACTGGTAATTTATATCACTTGCAGCTGCGAGTCGAGTGCACTTTTTTTTGTAATTTACAAAGCTGGGCGCGAACCCACACGTATTGGTGATAGGCTTGTATGAGTTGTTAGATCCAACGACCTAACTCATTGTGCCACCCGGGCCCATTATTACTTGAATAAACTTTCACTTTACAAACATACGTTGCAATTGTTTTTGGTTCCAGTTTGCATGAAAACATCTCGTATACTAGATAGGGAGTGTAGCGGACATAGGGTTAGGGTATTGTATCTATTCATATACATGTACATACTAAGGCATATTTTATGCTTTTTTTTGGAGATGGGTCTTCCAGAAAATGGAAAAATTTACCATAAGTCGGAGGACCTTTTCGTGGCTTCACCATTGCTTCGGTACCCTTCTTTGCTTTTGGATAGCTGATATTGTAGCATAAATCACCATTTTCTGTCACAAGTTGTTGTCTTCCACAGTTCTCGTTGTAATGAATAGCTGCTATAGATAACCTGTGAATAGTATAAAATACAACTTTAAATTTAAAGAACAGATTAAACAGTAATAATATTATAAGCAAAATAATTATGTCTAACAAAAATGAAATTATTGATTGATTGGTGATTAATTGATTTACATGTCAGCAATACTGCAGCTATCTCGTGATGTTGAACATAAATACAGATGGGAGACAATTTACTCTATACTGCTATATATATGCGCAATTCAATAGAAACTTATAGGAAATCCAAAGAAAAGAATTACCTTGTTAGCATTGCTGCATAGAAAAAGTGGGTGCTCTTTGGTGCAAACTGGTTAACTATGGAGTGAAACACTTCTAAACAGTATGCTTGGTGAAGTGGCGAAAGTTTTGGGACATCTCTACGCAGGTGGTCGTTTTCCAAGACACCCTTCAGTAATTTATGTGGCACTGAACCTGAAACAAAAATAATGAGCAATGGTTAAACACAGACATAGTCCCAAATGATTAGAGTGGGAGGAAACAAGCCTATCACCAATATCACGTGGGTTCGTGCCCAGCTTTCTAAATTACAAAAAAGGGTGCACTCGACTCGTAGCCGCAAGTGATAAGGTTTACCAGTTGCTTGCACAGGGGCGGTGGTTCTCTCCGGTTCCTCCACCACTACAACTGGTCGCCATGATTGCTATACCCTGTAGCTGAAATATTGTTGAAAGTGGCATTAAACACCAAAAATTCATTCATTCATTCCTCTTTGATCTGTTGCATACAGTAATGATACTTCATGTATAATCTGAAAAGGGAACAGCTAAGTGTAAAGGTACATTTCAAACACCATCATGAAAAGATGTACATAATCAGACTGGCCACCTTATTTACATTATAACAATGGTGTTCATTTCAAATGAGTAATTAGCTTAGGCAATATCAACAATTGCTTATTTTTTCTAGTTTGTTTTTCGTTCTATCGGTGATATGGCCGGAATAACTTGACCAGCATGCATTCTCTCTAGGGTAACATTACATATTGTTTACAAAAGTCAAAATGACGATGCAACCAGTCAGCATTAGGAAATATGCATATATACCGTTAATATTATTACAAGTTGATTGCACATGTACAAATACAAGTTACATTGGAAACGACTATTATATATGCATAAATTTACTAACCTCAGCTTTCCTACGCTTTTCGAAAACTCTTGGCATCGGCCATCTTTCACCTCTCTGCTGACTGTCAATGGTATCGATGGAACGGCGTCTGGCTTCAAGCGTGCCTGGAATTTACCGTGAACACCTAGCTCTGCCAACCTCAAAGGGTCTTGCGTATAACTGTCCATGGAGAAATGCCCAGAACACAACCTGTGACAGGGACGGGGAACGAAGTTCCATCTCTTGCAGTAAGGTGTCCACACTTTTCAGAAATTACTGTCTTACGGGAATGAAAAAAAAACTTAGTCTATTTCCCTTTTTCGCTTGGTTATTACAACCAAATGCTGCACAATAAACCATGTTGGAATCTATTTCATCAGAACACGTGTTTAAATCGTAAACAAAACACCGTTATTGAAAGGTAAATTAGCTGTCAATCAATCTTGTCAATCACTTCCTTCTCAAAATTTATCAAAAGAACAAATGACGTCACACAACATCAGCCTCGGTTTGGATTGAAAAATATGCATAAATTACAGGTAGCTCAATAGACAGTTATTATGGGCGTAAACTAGTAGTTATATATTCCAAATATGGGAATAGAGACGTTTTTTTAAATTCTTGATACATACTAAGAAGTTTAGTTGCAAAAAAACAGATATGATAAAATCATGTCACTAGTCCTTACAGCTCTCTTGAAAAAAAACAGATTTATGTGGCTTCGTTTTCTGTGATTTCTCAAAGGTTTTCGATAAAGTTTGGCACAAAGGATTGATACATAAAATGAATTGTTATGGAATAAAAGGGAATTTACTAAAATGGTTTGAAAATTATTTATATTGTAGACACCAAAAAGTAGTAAATAGAGATTCGTCGTCCGCATATGTGTCTGTGTCTGCTGGCGTCCCCCAGGTGTCTGTTCTTGCCCCTCTGTTATTTCTGGTTTATATCAATGATATTGGTGATAAGCTTCTTTCCTTAAGCCGTTTGTTTGCTGATGACACTTCCCTTGGCTATGCAAGCCAAGATGAAGATAAAATAAAATAAGTCATAAATCATGATCTACATGAACTTGGTGACTGGTCAAAGAGATGGTTGATATCTTTCAACCCAGACAAAAATGAAATCATGCTTTTTAAAAATGTAGAAAACTCAACGAATTTTTATTTTCATTTTGATGGAAAATTAATTCCACTTACATCAGACCATAAACATTTGGGGATAACATTTAGCGAGGAAGCAAAATGGAATAAACATGTAGAAAATATAATAAAAAGTGTCTCTAAACACATATGTGCTTTTCGTAAATTGAAATATAAATTAAATAGACAAAATTTAGAGAAATTATACTTAATTTACATTCGACCAATATTTGAGTATCCATGTGAGGTCTAGGACAACTGTGGTGTCTCTAATTCGTGCAAATTGGAGAGGCTACAGTTGGAGGCAGCTAGAATTATCACCGGACTTCCAATCTTTACCAACACAGAATATCTATATAGAGAAACTGGCTGGGAGAGATTGGAAGAAAGAAGAACTAGGAGAAAGTTCCAATTATTATATAATATCCAAAACGGTATTTACTCGATCTTATTCCATCAACAATCCAAAGTACGACTATTTATCCCCTTCGAAATGGCAACGATATTATTGTTCCATTCTGTAGACTATCTTTAACTAGAGATTCTTTCGTCTCAGCTACAGTAAGGGAATGGAATAACCTTAATCTTTCAGTGCGTAATCTTGATACATTATCTAAATTTAAAAAGGCAATCCGCAGTTCAATCTCAATGCCAATTCCGAGACACTATTATTATGGCCCTAGAAAACTAATATAATTCTAACACAGCTTAGCTGCAATGCATCCTTCTTGAATTACGATTTATGTAAAGTAAAAATTTTATCAAATGCTTCCTGTAACTGTGGCGCACCATGTGAAAATTCTCACCATTTCTTTTTTGATTGCGATAAATATATAGATATTAGGGAACTATTATTTAATAGTCTTAACTGGCTACCTTCTATCATTAATATTGATGTAAATCTACTGACAAAAAGAAGTGATCTCCTAACATATCAAGAAAATATAACTATATCTAAGCATGCTTTTAAATATATTAAAGAATCCAAAAGATTTACAATTGTCTAAATGATCTGAAGAATCAAATCTCCAAAAGTATTTATTCTCTTTTCTTTTTTCTTTTTTTTTCATATATTATCTAAACCTATGTTTTTGTATATAATCATTCTTTGTATATTTAACTCTATGCTATTATATACATATTATATAATTTCATTGCGCATGCTATTCCATATTTATACAATAATATTGTGTTGTCCATGTTATATGCCGAAATGTGTCCCAAGGTTAGAAAGCATAATGCACAACCTTGTAAGAGTCCGAGCCAATCAGACTTTGATCTTTCCCTTTAATGCTGCGTGCTTAGCGGAGAAGTAAACATACCGTTTTCATAGTCTTTGGATTGACTAGATGGGGGTTTGAAACACTAGCTACCGTATAGAGGCGACCACGCTAACCATTACACCATCGATGTGGTTCATCTCCGAGGGATATTAGGATCCTATATAAGTACCTACAATCGAATGGTATTTGAAATTAACAATCTGACAATGACATCGCTGTCGATAACGACTAATGTTTGTTGCGATAGACATTGGTTTTTGTCGGTGCTCTCGATTTGCCCCCTCCAATTAAACTAGCCCTACGGTAGACCTAAAATATTGCCATGAAAAGTAAGCTTTGCCTAAATCATATATATTTAGAAAAATGTCTTTATATCCGTACAGTAGCCAGTTGAATGTTTTGTGTGCATGTCCAAACCCATGACCTGTATTTTCAAGGTTATAATCCGTGGTCTGTTATCTGTCCATTGATTCAAGGTGAGAGGTGATTGTTCGTTTGTTTTTTAAATATTATGATATTATATACAAATGTTTCACTTTAAGTAATGATTATTGTATATTTTTAATTTCGATATTATTTATTCTAACATTTCAATATAATTGATACCTATCTAGCTTGCTACAAGGACATAAACCTGCATTTATTCAAACATAAACTATATAAAGTGAGCTCTACTGGACAAATCATCATTCGAGAGTTGACTGTAGTCTACAGACGAAGCTCAACAATGGGGAGTTTACTGATAGTGTTGGTGATGGTGGTGTGTGTGGCCTTAGCATACACAGGCAATACAATGGCTTTAATATGCTTAGTTTAAATTCACGTCCTGCAATGTCTTTCATCTTGAATGGACACACTCTGAAGGATTTGAGTAGATCTACATTACATACGCTACTGGCAAAATATGTAAAAGAGATGTTCAGTAACAGCACAATCAATATCACGAAACATAAATAAATATTTTTGCTACAGCACCTACTGACAAGAGGGATGGTTACCGGTATATAGCTGATGATTTCGTGAAGAGGGATTTTGGATTTGACAAGAAAGACCACAGTTGTGCCTATGATAAGAGGGATTTTGGATTTGACAAGAAAGACTACAGTGGTAATGGCTATGATAAGAGGGATTTAGGATTTGACAAAAAAGACTACAGTGGTAATGGCTATGATAGGAGAGATTTTGGATTTGACAAGAAAGACTACATTAGTGCCTATAATAAGAGAGGTTTTGGATTTGACAAGAAAGACTGCGGTGGTTGTGGCTATGATAAGAGGGATTGTGGATTTGACAAGAAAGACTACCGTGGATATGGCTACGATAAGAGGGATTTTGGATTTGACAAGAAAGACTCCAGTGGATATGGCTATGATAAGAGGGATTTTGGATTTGACAAGAAAAACTGGAGTAAGAAAGACTACAGTGGTCATGGCTATGATAAGAGGAATTTTGGATTTGATAAGAGAGGTGATTTCGAAAAGAGGGATTTTGGATTTGACAAGAAAGGCTTTGATATATAACTTAAATCAAAGTGCAAAATGACGACTATTTGAATTTATTTTTCATATACATATTACATTGTATTTGTATTAAACATTAGTAAGCAACAAGACAACAACATAATATTATAAAACGAATTAAAACAGCAAGATATATCAAACCTTTAAGAACTTTTTGTCTTTTATTGCATTACAAGAGGCCGCGCAAGATAAGAATTGTAAACACTTCTTTACAATAATTAAAATCGTAATTGTGTTAATTTGTTAAAATTTCCAAGAGAAATATTTTTTAAGAATCAAATTATTAGAAGAAAAACATTAGTGAGGCTGGTTTTAATATCAATAAAATCATCTTTTCCGGATGTGGGTTCGCATGTTCGCATTACGCCGATAACAAGTTCCTCCTTAGTCTTCTTCTCTTCCTTGTTCTTCTTCTCTTCCTTCTTCTTCTCCTCTGTGTTCTTCCTCTTCCTTCATTTTCCCATTCCTGTCTTTGTATAGAAAATCTAAAGCAGCCTTCTTTGTCATGTTGTAACATTGCATATTTCGCTTAAAATCCTTACTCCCTGTATTTAGAAAGTATGAAAATTAGAAGGCGACCATTTAATTACACCAGCAGACGATATCAAGAAAGATATATAGAAATACTGAGTCATGAATCACC
This sequence comes from Bathymodiolus brooksi, assembly GCA_963680875.1. NCBI lineage: Eukaryota > Metazoa > Mollusca > Bivalvia > Mytilida > Modiolidae > Bathymodiolus > Bathymodiolus brooksi. Next base: position 67,567,052 of record OY804584.1, read on the forward strand.
TTGACAATAGATAAAACAACACAACGAAGACATCATAAGTTAACTGTAAAAAGTCAATCTGATTAAAATTAGATCTGGTACTTTCTCCCATTTATGTCACTGTTTTTGTTGGTTTTATGGTGTTAGACGCCTCTTTCAATCATATGGTGGTGGTCGGTTTTATTCGTGGAGAAAACCGGAGTGAACGGAAAAAAACCACCGACCTGCCGCAAGTCACTGGCAAACTTCATCACATAATGTTTTACACCTCGCCATGAGAGGGATTCGAACTCACAACATTAGTGGTGATATGCACCGATTGCATGTAGTTGTAAATCCAGCTACCATACGGTCATGACCACGACGGCCCATCTATATGTCACGGAGTGTGAGATTTGAGTAATCCCAAGTACGGGTCACATGTAAGTGACATTATTTCATAGATATGATAAATATGATACTATTAACTTTTTTGGCCAATCGGTTTTCTGGTATCATGCAAGGCAGCTTAGTAACACTGTCATAGTCTCTCAATAGTCATGTTCATTGGCTGATACATAGGGTTACTCGTATGTGACCGGTAATGTGGCTTGCTCAGATCTTCGACGCTGTGAGATATCAATACAGGGGAGCAATAGATATATCTGATTTGCATCAGATTGGTAAAAAGTATAATTGACAGAAATTATGTATTTAGATTTATGACAAACAATATTCAGTGCACGTATGCATATTTTATATGAATAGTTATTTTACAATTATTTTTATGAGTGTTACTGATGATGGCATTGTCGTATGCACTAAGTTGGATATCTACGTACAGTGTAACTTGTGCAATCCGACACCTAACTTTTCCAACATCCTGTGAGTCCGACAAAAAAATTATGGTCCGAAAATATTTCTGTTAACTAAAATAAGACCCGAGTATTTTATATGAATAGTTATTTTAAGATTATTTTTACGAGTTATTTTTACGAGTTATTTTTACGAGTTATTTTTACGAGTTATTTTAAGATTATTTTTACGAGTTATTTTAAGATTATTTTTACGAGTTATTTTTACGAGTTATTTTTACGAGTTATTTTTACGAGTTATTTTAAGATTATTTTTACGAGTTATTTTAAGATTATTTTTACGAGTTATTTTTACGAGTTATTTTTACGAGTTATTTTAAGATTATTTTTACGAGTTATTTTTACGAGTTATTTTTACGAGTTATTTTTACGAGTTATTTTTACGAGTTATTTTTACGAGTTATTTTAAGATTATTTTTACGAGTGTAACTTCTGATGAAGGCATTCCAGAAGCGCGTCGTATGCACTAAGTTGGATATCTACGTACAATGGAACTGGTGCAATCCGACACCTTAGTTTTCCAACATCCTGTGAGTCCGGCAAACATTTATGGTCCCAAAGTATTTCTGTTAACTAAAATTAAACCCGAGTATTCCAACATCCTGTACAATCCGACACATATCCCTGATACCTTGGTGTGTCGAATTGGACAGGTTCTATTGTATTTGTTTCACACTTTTGTATGCTGGATTGTCAGGCAATATAAGTCCCATTATTCTAATCTCCGGGTTACCACCTCTGGCATAGCGTGGGACCTCTATATACACTGATGCGGTGGTATATACAATAGCTCAAATTTATGTCATACCTGTAAGTTCCTTCGGGTTTATCATATCGATAACCATGAATACCATAAACACTGTCAAGACAAGTTTGGAGACCATTTCCCTGTACTATCAGGTGTAGAAATTTAAACCCTTTTGACGTTGTTCTACAAGATAATTATTATGATACATTTAAAACAAGATTTGGGACAATTTTATAATGCTGTCTGGTGTATAAAGTTAAACCCTTTTCCCGTTGTTCTACAAAACAATTATTATGATAAATTTAACACAAGTGTGGATACCATTTAATAATGGCATCTGTCTTACAAAGTAAGATCTTTTGTCGTTGGTCTACAACAAAAGAAAAACAATACATTTAATACAATATTTAGGACAATTTTATAGTGCTATCTGGTATATAAAGTTAAACCCTTTTGTCATTGGTCTACACGACAATTATCACAATTAATTTAAAACAAGTGTGAATGCCATTTTAGAATGCTATCTGGCATATAATTAAAATATCTTTTTATCGATGGTATATATGAAAAGGATCACTATACTTTTAAAACAAGATTGGGGACAATTGTATAGTGCTATCTGGTATATAAAGTTAAACCCCTTTGTCGTTGATCTACAACAAAAGGATAATAATACATTTAAACAAGTGTGGATATCATTTTGTAATGGTATCTGCCTTATAAAGTAAAGACATTTTTATCGTTGGTACTTATGAAAAGGATCATTGTACATATAAAACAAGATTTGGGACTATTTTATAGTGTTATTAGCCATATAAAGTAAAATGTTTTGTCGTTGGTTAACAACATGAGTATCATAATACATTTAAATAAACGTCAGAGAATACCAAAGGGGCAATCAAATATGGACAAGCCAGAGAAACTGGCAAGATAGGGTATGCAAGACGAAGGAAAACAAAGCAAAACAAACAACACAATATGTGTTGGACACAACTATAGAATTACAAACACAAATAACTTAGCTAAGACATGAGCCGTCCTACAAACAACTGGAGGTAAAGACGAAGCGATCGTATTTTATGAGATACATTTTCGATTCGAGCGTACCCGATGAAGGTTATTCCAGAAACGGGTAGTGTGCACTAAATTTGATATATACGTTTTCATTATAGTGCTATCTGGAATATAAAGTATAATAAGACATGCCTTGTCGTTGGTCTACAAGAAAAGGATCATAATCGCATTAAATAGTTTGACCGCACTAATGTAAAGATATTGTTTCTTAAATTATACACTCTTTGATACAATTTGTGAAGGTTACTTGAATGAATCGTGATCCAGAAAGATTTCTTACAGACATACACCACAGTTATTCATTTTATTTCAGAAGGCATGGTTTTGAGCAAGTTTATTATTTGTCTTATTCACGTTAATTGTGTTTGCTTATGCATAGTGGTGTCCAGCACATATTGTGTTCTTTTTTTGTTCGTGTTTTGTATCCTGTGTTTCTCTGGATTGTCCATTTTTGATTGTCCCTTCAGTATTCTCTAACGTTTACCTAAATCAAATTATTTAGAAGATGCACATGAATGGACAACTTAGAATGAACAATCAAGAGAAACAGACAATATTGTGCGCATGATACAGAACGAAGGCACAGACACACAACACAGACAACTTACAATTCGGATATACAAATGAAAGCATAAAATAATTAAAAACAAAATATAGCACGACATTATGCAACAAAATGTCATCATAAAAATAGACTAGAAAAATGGTAGATGATGGCAAAGAAAAAGAAAAAATCTCCTGCTTTTGTTGGAAGAAGATTGTTGTGTAAATTGATGAAATAGCATCAACGGTATCAGGGGTCAGGAGTTATGGTGTTTAAGACCACTTTCAACAATATTTCCGTTATATCGTGGAGGTCAGCTTTATTGGTGGAGGAACACGGAGTACGTGAAGAAAACACTGATCTGCAGAAGTTACTGACAAACTTTATCACATAAAGTTCTATCTAGTACACCTCTGCATCGGTGGGATTCGAACTCACAACATTAGTGGTGATATGCACTGATTGCAAAGGTAGTTGTAAATCCACTTACCATACGATGACGACCACGACAACCCTTTCGTGGATAATCATTTGATTATCCACGAAAGGGTCGTCGTGGTCGTTATAATAATAATTTAGGATGAAATGATCAACAAAAAATGGCACACTGTCAGTATATTTCCACAATTCAATAGAAACATCGTAGAAAGAGCCAAAATCGATAATCTCTGAACCATTAAAACATGACCTCTCACCTTCCTGACTTGGTAGAGGGCTTGATAGCTTTTCTGCTAATGTTTCCAATATGAGGATGATATTTTATTTTTTTGGGAAAACAGAAATTCCAAAACTAAATTGAATAAGTCATTTCACTGTTTCTAAAAACAACGAAAAAAAAAGCACACGTATATTGTTTATTTATTTCGTTGTTTGATATTTTTTAGGGCCACTTTCAACAATATTTCAGCTATATAGTGGAGGTCAGTTTTATTGGTGGAGGAAAGCGAAGGACCCGGGGAAAACCACTTTGCTGTCGCAAGTCACTGACATACTTTATCACATGATGTTGTACACTTCTCTCTGATCAGTGTATCACCTGAGTGGGATTCGAACCAACAACGTTAGTGGTGATATGAACTGATTGCATGGGTAATTGTACATCCAACTACCATACCATCACGACCACGAGGGCCCCACTTATAATAGAAGCGCCTGTACCAATTTTATTACAATATCATACGATCACGGCCATCAGTGAATGGCAAAATGACATTCTTTTATTAAGAAAATGTAATTCAAATTTTATTACATACCCCCTCCCCTCTCTCCCTTGGACGTAGTGTGAAATGTTATTGACATGCTCCGTTCTAATTCTTTAGAGTACACCGCTGTGAAAATTAAAACAGGTCGAGACTACAGTAGTAATGCATATCAATGTACCAATGTATATGTACTAATGTTCTACCAATAACATCATTAAACCTCGTGGGAATACAAATTATAATACTTATATTTATTGATTGGTAAAGTATGTCACGAAAGAAAATGTCACCAAAGAAATATTCTTAAAGGTGACCCCATTGTTCTAAAAATCATCAAACCTTTCATATGTTGACGATATCGATCTATATATATTTAAATTGTTTGTGTTTATGTAAAAAACTATAAGAAAATAATGCGTATTTCTCCAATTGCAATAGACCTTCCCCATTTAGCGCAGATTTGTCTATTCTCTACCAGCGACAATACCTTAGCAGAACTTGACTATCAGTAACACAGTGGGTGTCTTATACGAAACGGAAAAAACGTATCCTTCGCGAGCATCTTGGTTATTGCTAGGTTTGTTGGTGGGGTCTTTGTTGTTCATATTTCTGGTTTTCTGTGTTATGTTTTTTTCTGTGTTTTGTTTGCCTTCGCTATGCTTCTTGTGGTCAGTGTTGCCTGTTTTTCTGTGTTTTGTTTGCCTTCGCTATGCTTCTTGTGGTCAGTGTTGCCTGTTTTTCTGTGTTTTGTTTGCCTTCGCTATGCTTCTTGTGGTCAGTGTTGCCTGTTTTTCTGTGTTTTGTTTGCCTTCGCTATGCTTCTTGTGGTCAGTGTTGCCTGTTTTTCTGTGTTTTGTTTGCCCTCGCTATGCTTCTTGTCGTCAGTGTTGCCTGTTTTTCTGTGTTTTGTTTGCCCTCGCTATGCTTCTTGTGGTCAGTGTTGCCTGTTTTTCTCTGTTTTGTTTGCCTTCGCTATGCTTCTTGTCGTCAGTGTTGCCTGTTTTTCTGTGTTTTGTTTGCCCTCGCTATGCTTCTTGTGGTCAGTGTTGCCTGTTTTTCTCTGTTTTGTTTGCCTTCGTTATGCTTCTTGTGGTCAGTGTTGCCTGTTTTTCTGTGTTTTGTTTGCCTTCGCTATGCTTCTTGTCGTCAGTGTTGCCTGTTTTTCTGTGTTTTGTTTGCCCTCGCTATGCTTCTTGTGGTCAGTGTTGCCTGTTTTTCTGTGTTTTGTTTGCCTTCGCTATGCTTCTTGTCGTCAGTGTTGCCTGTTTTTCTGTGTTTTGTTTGCCCTCGCTATGCTTCTTGTGGTCAGTGTTGCCTGTTTTTCTGTGTTTTGTTTGCCTTCGCTATGCTTCTTGTGGTCAGTGTTGCCTGTTTTTCTGTGTTTTATTTGCCCTCGCTATGCTTCTTGTGGTCAGTGTTGCCTGTTTTTCTGTGTTTTGTTTGCCTTCGCTATGCTTCTTCTGGTCAGTGTTGCCTGTTTTTCTGTGTTTTATTTGCCCTCGCTATGCTTCTTGTGGTCAGTGTTGCCTGTTTTTCTGTGTTTTGTTTGCCTTCGCTATGCTTCTTGTCGTCAGTGTTGCCTGTTTTTCTGTGTTTTATTTGCCTTTGATATGCTTCTTGTGGTCAGTGTTGCCTGTTTTTCTGTGTTTTGTTTGACCTCGCTATGCTTCTTGTGGTCAGTGTTGCCTGTTTTTCTGTGTTTTATTTGCCTTTGCTATGCTTCTTGTGGTCAGTGTTGCCTGTTTTTCTGTGTTTTGTTTGCCCTCGCTATGCTTCTTGTCGTCAGTGTTTCCTGTTTTTTTGTGTTTTGTTTGCCCTCGCTATGCTTCTTGTGGTCAGTGTTGCCTGTTTTTCTGTGTTTTGTTTGCCTTCGCTATGCTTCTTGTGGTCAGTGTTGCCTGTTTTTTTGTGTTTTGTTTGCCTTCGCTATGCTTCTTGTGGTCAGTGTTGCCTGTTTTTCTGTGTTTTGTTTACCTTGGCTATGCTTCTTGAGGTCAGTGTTGCCTGATTTCTGTGTTTTGCTTGGCTTCGCTATGCTTCTTGTGGTCAGGGTTGCCTGTTTTTCTGTGTTTGTTTGCCTTCGCTATGCTTCTTGTGGTCAGGGTTGCCTGTTTTTCTGTGTTTTGTTTGCATTCGCTATGCTTCTTGTGGTCAGTGTTGCCTGTTTTTCTGTGTTTTGTTTGCCTTCGCTGTGCTTCTTGTGGTCAGTGTTGCCTGTTTTTCTGTGCTTTATTTGCCTTCGCTATGCTTCTTGTCAGTGTTGCCTCTTTTTTGTGTGTTTTGTTTGCCTTCGCTATGCTTCTTGTGGTCAGTGTTGCCTGTTTTTCTGTGTTTTGTTTGCCTTCGCTATGCTTCTTGTGGTCAGTGTTGCCTGTTTTCTGTATTTTGTTTACCTTGGCTATGCTTCTTGAGGTCAATGTTGCCTGATTTCTGTGTTTTGCTTGGCTTCGCTATGCTTCTTGTGGTCAGTGTTGCCTGTTTTTCTGTGTTTGTTTGCCTTCGCTATGCTTCTTGTGGTCAGTGTTGCCTGTTTTGCTGTGTTTTGTTTGCCTTTGCTATGCTTCTTGTGGTCAGTGTTGCCTGTTTTTCTCTGTTTTGTTTGCCTTCGCTATGCTTCTTGTGGTCAGTGTTGCCTGATTTCTGTGTTTTGTGTGCCTTCGCTATGCTTCTTGTGGTCAGTGTTGCCTGTTTTTCTGTGTTTAGTTTGCCTTCGCTATGCTTCTTGTGGTCAGTGTTGCCTGTTTTTTTGTGTTTTGTTTGCCCTCGCTATGCTTCTTGTGGTCAGTGTTGCCTGTTTTTCTGTGTTTTATTTGCCTTCGCTATGCTTCTTGTCGTCAGTGTTGCCTGTTTTTCTGTGTTTTGTTTGCCTTCGCTATGCTTCTTGTGGTCAGTGTTGCCTGTTTTTCTGTGTTTTGTTTGCCTTCGATATGCTTCTTGTGGTCAGTGTTGCCTGTTTTTCTGTGTTTTGTTTACCTTTGCTATGCTTCTTGTGGTCAGTGTTGCCTGTTTTTCTCTGTTTTGTTTGCCTTCGTTATGCTTCTTGTGGTCAGTGTTGCCTGTTTTGCTGTGTTTTGTTTGCCTTTGCTATGCTTCTTGTGGTCAGTGTTGCCTGTTTTTCTGTGTTTTGTTTACCTTTGCTATGCTTCTTGTGGTCAGTGTTGCCTGTTTTTCTCTGTTTTGTTTGCCTTCGTTATGCTTCTTGTGGTCAGTGTTGCCTGTTTTTCTGTGTTTTGTTTGCCTTCGCTATGCTTCTTGTGGTCAGTGTTGCCTGTTTTTCTGTGTTTTGTTTGCCTTCGCTATGCTTCTTGTGGTCAGTGTTGCCTGTTTTTCTCTGTTTTGTTTGCCTTCGCTATGCTTCTTGTGGTCAGTGTTGCCTGGTTTTCTGTGTTTTGTGTGCCTTCGCTATGCTTCTTGTGGTCAGTGTTGCCTGTTTTTCTGAGTTTTGTTTGCCTTCGCTATGCTTCTTGTCGTCAGTGTTGCCTGTTTTTCTGTGTTTTGTTTGCCTTCGCTATGCTTCTTGTGGTCAGTGTTGCCTGTTTTTCTGTGTTTTGTTTGCCTTCGATATGCTTCTTGTGGTCAGTGTTGCCTGTTTTTCTGTGTTTTGTTTACCTTTGCTATGCTTCTTGTGGTCAGTGTTGCCTGTTTTTCTCTGTTTTGTTTGCCTTCGCTATGCTTCTTGTGGTCAGTGTTGCCTGTTTTTCTGTGTTTTGTTTGCCTTCGATATGCTTCTTGTGGTCAGTGTTGCCTGTTTTTCTGTGTTTTGTTTACCTTGGCTATGCTTCTTGAGGTCAGTGTTGCCTGATTTTTGTGTTTTGCTTGGCTTCGCTATGCTTCTTGTGGTCAGCGGTGCCTGTTTTTCTGTGTTTGTTTGCCTTCGCTATGCTTCTTGTGGTCAGTGTTTCCTGTTTTTCTGTGTTTTGTTTGCCATCGCTATGCTTCTTGTGGTCAGTGTTGCCTGTTTTTCTGTATTTTGTTTACCTTGGCTATGCTTCTTGAGGTCAGTGGTGCCTGATTTCTGTGTTTTGTTTGCCTTCGCTATGCTTCTTGTGGTCAGTGTTGCCTGTTTTGCTGTGTTTTGTTTACCGTGGCTATGCTTCTTGAGGTCAGTGTTGCCTGATTTCTGTGTTTTGCTTGGCTTCGCTATGCTTCTTGTAGTCAGTGTTGCCTGTTTTTCTGTGTTTTGTTTGCCTTCGCTATGCTTCTTGTGGTCAGGGTTGCCTGTTTTTCTGTGTTTTGTTTGCCTTCGCTATGCTTCTTGGGGTCAGTGTTGCCTGTTTTTCTCTGTTTTGTTTGCCTTCGCTATGCTTCTTGTGGTCAGTGTTGCCTGTTTTTCTGTATTTTGTTTGCCTTCGCTATGCTTTTTGTGGTCAGTGTTGCCTGTTTTTCTGGATTGCCCATTCGGTTTTATCTTACATATATTTTCTTAATATATACAAAGACAAAGTAATCCGCCCTCCATCTGCCCAAATGTCATCATGGTCGTGATCGCATGGTAGTTGGATTTATAACTACTAATCCAATCAGTGCCTATTACCACTAACGTTATGAGTTCAAATCCCGGACGAGTTGTGCTCGATACAACATTATATGATACATTTTTTCGGTGACTTGCGACAGGTCAGTGGTTTTTCTCCTAGAAATCCGGTTTCCTTCACCAATAAAACTGACCGCCACGATATAGCTGAAATATCTTCCTTGTGTCCATTATTATTTTGGGGACTATCGGCTTCTACCTAGAAATAAACACACATTATACATAGCTGTGTTTTAATAACTTTATGTGGGTTATTTTCGTATATTAGTGCACTATGCATATTTTGTAGTGTTTTTGATTTGTGTTTCTTCGTCTTGTGTACTACATGTTGCCAGTTTCTCTGGATTGTAAATTTTTGATTGCCCTTCGGTATTCTCTAACGTTTATTTACCAATATTTTTCTTGATTAAATAATTTGATGGTGACATTCTCAAAATGAAAGTGCGCCCCTCACCCCTTTATTTTGGTTTTGACATTATAATAATAATCTTTATTGAATGTGACTAATCATCGAATTCATTGACACGAGTAACAAGACGGACTCCACTCTTGAAAAATGAAGTGATTTTTCTGCAACTGCCGTACTGCTTCATTATCCCACGGATTTAGTGAGGTTCGTTCACTGTCTGTTATGACAATGTGCTATTAAAATCCAACCTAGAGCGTTTATCTAGTGCAAGAGGAGTTCGAAGAAATCAAAGGGGTAATCAGAATCCGTAAATCGAATGACAGACAACACAAAAAAGGACACACACTGATCTAAAAAGCATACACATCAAGCTAAAGATCGAGTAAAACGAACCACATTAACAACCGGAGGTGATCTCAGGTGCTCCTGATTAGTATGCAGTTCCTGTTCCACTAGTGGCACCTGTTCTGTTAGGTATATCTTGTCTTAGAAATAGATACATCATATTTAAGAAAAAATCAAACAAAAATAAGCAAAAGATGGCTCTCTGACACTAACATCGTTTAAATACTCGAGGTTTGTTTGACAACATACACATGTATTTGCTATTTTCGGTGGGTGTGTTTTCCAACAGACATTTCTGTATACCTGTGAGTAGTATATGGGCATGGACAAAGTAGTATTTGCGGATGATCGATGAGGATCGGACCAATGCGCACGCTTGACCAGAAGTGACGTCACCGGAAGTCACGTGATTTTTCCATTGCTTTATTTTCCCGTACATTTTCTTTATCGTATTTTCCCGCATTTTTCCCCCGTATTTTCCTGTACTTTTTTTCTCGTAATTTCCCGTACTTTTTTCTCGTACCTTTTCCCGTACTCTTCCCCGTACTTTTTTTCCTGTACTTTTTTCCGTCATTATTTTTCCGTACTTTTCCCCGTATTTTTTTCCGTACGTTTTTCCCGTGTTTTTTTTTGGGGGGGGGGGGGAATTTTTTCCGTATTTATTTTTCCGCAATTTGATTTCGTACTTTTTTTCGTATTTTTTACCTGTACTTTTTTTTCCGTACTCTTTCAAAAGTCGCGACGTTTGAAATTCAACGTTTTGAAATATCAGTGAGTTTTTTCTACGAACTAGCCCTTTTACTGGTTATCTGCCCCTTACCCGCCATTTTATTTTATTTATCCGCGTCCTATAACCTTATTATTTTCTACGAACTAGCCCTTTTACTGGTTATCTGCCCCTTCCACGCCATTTTATTTTCATTATCCGCGTCCTATAACCTTCTTATTTTCTACGAACTAGCCCTTTTACTGGTTATCTGCCCCTTTCCCGCCATTTTATTTTCATAATTACATTATATATTTCAATAATTACATTTCTTACAAAAGTTTGCCACCACCATGACCACCATCATCACCACCACCACCACCACTACCACCACCCATTTTCCCTATCTTTTCACTATTCAACTTACTTTTCCTCTGTATTTTCCATCTCTTCACATTTCAACTTACTTTTCTTCCTTGTTTTCTATATCATTTCACTATTCAACTTATCTTTCTTTCATAATTTCCAAAGCATTTCACTATTCAATTTACTTTTCTTCCATATTTTCCCTATCTTTTCACTATTTTCTTCCATATTTCCACTATTTTATCACTATTCGACTTGCCTTTCTTCCATATTTTCCATATCATTTCACTATTTTCTTCCATATTTTCCCTATCTTTTCACTATTTTCTTCTCTATTTCCCATATCATTTCATTATTCAACCTGCTTTTCTTCAGTATATTCCATATCATTTCACTATTCAACCTACTTTTCTTCCATATTTTCCATATCTTTTCACAATTTTCTTCAATATTTTCCAAATCGTTTCACTACTAGGCTTGCCTTTCTTCCATATTTTCCTTATCATTTCACATTTCAACTTTCCTTTCTTTCATATTTTCCATATCAATTCACTATTCAGCCTACTTTTCTTCCGTATTTTACATATCATTTCACTATTCAACTTGGCTTTCTTCCATATTGTCTCTATCTTTCCACTATTCAACTTAGTTTTCTTCCATATTTTCCATATCATTTCACAATTCAACCTACTTTTCTTCCCCGTTTTCCCTATCTTTTCACTATTCAACTGACTTTTCTTCTGTATTTTCAATATCATTTCACAATTTTCTTCTGTATTTTCCATATCTTTTCACAATTGTTTTCCATATTTTCCATATCTTTTCACAATTTTCTTCCATTTTTTCCATATCTTTTCACAATTTTCTTCCATATTTTTCATATCTTTTCACTATTTGACTTGCCTTTCTCTCATATTTTCCATATCTTTTCACTTTTCAACTTACCTTTCTGCCATATTTTTCATACCATTTCACACTTAAGCTTACTACTTTTCTTTCATATTTTCCATATCATTTCACAATGCAACCTACTTTTCCTCCATATATTCCATATCTTTTCACTATTCGACTTGCCTTTCTTCCATATTTTCCATATATTTTTACTATTTTCTTCTGTATTTTCCAAATTTTCCATATCATTTCACATTTCAATTTACTTTTTTTCATATTTTCTAGTTATCTGTCCCTTCCCAGCAATTTTATTTTCATTTTCCGTGTCCTATAACCTTATTATTTTATACGAACTAACCCTTTCATTGGTTACATGCCCCTTCCCCGCCATTTTATTTTCATAATTACATTATTTATTTCAATAATTACATTTCTTACAAAAGTTTGTCACCATTTTATTTTCCAAATCTTTCCACTATTCAAGTTACCTTTCTTCCATACTTTCCAAATCTTATCACTATTCAACTTACTTTTCTTCCATATTTTCCCTATCTTATTACTATTCGACTTGCCTTTCTTCCATATTTTCCATATCACTTCACTATATTCTTCCATATTTTCCCTATCTTTTCACTATTTCCTTCTGTATTTTCCATATCATTTCACTATTCAACCTACTTTTCTTCCGTATTTTCCATATCTTTTCACTATTCCACATATTTTTCTTCCACATTTTCCAAATCTTATCGCGATTCAACTTACTTTTCTTCCATATTTTCCCTATCTTATTACTATTCGACTTGCCTTTCTTCCATATTTTCCATATCATTTCATTATATTCTTCCATATTTTCCCTATCTTTTCACTATTTCCTTCTGTATTTTCCATATCTTTTAACTATTCAACTTATTTTTCTTCCACATTTTCCAAATCTTATCACTATTCAACTTACTTTTATTCCATATTTGTCATATGTTTTCACTATTCAACTTTCCTTTCTTATGTATTTTCTATATCTTTTCACGTTTCAACTGACTTTTCTTCCATATTTTTCGTATCTTTTCACTTTTCAATTTACTTTTCTTCCATATTTCCATATCATTTCACTATTCAACTTACTTTTCTTCGTATTTTCCATATCATTTCACTATTCAACTTACTTTTCTTCTGTATTTTCCAAATCTTTTCACTATTCAACTTGCTTTTCTTCATTTCTTACTCATTCAATGATATTCCCAACATAATCAAGTTTTAAAATTCCTCTGTGAATTAAATTTATTTCAAAGAATACCCATTGCTCTAAAATATATTGTGTTCTCCAGCTATTTGAAGAGTATTGAGCAATGTTTTCCAGTTATCATAAACAAGCATTAACAGTTATGATATCTCCTTTATATACAAACTGCCACCATATAACTGTAATATTGTTGAATGTGGAATTAAACACCATATATCTAACCCTTTATTTACAAAGACATATACCTACCTACCTATATATCTACATTTTTATCAGAATTATAGATTTTATTCAATTTTTTGCTAGTTATTTTCTTATCTTGATGAGTTTCAAATTTCCACAATCAAATTTATTTTTCATAAGAGCCTAACACAGTGTTCTATTTTTAGAGTAGTAAGAAAACTTACTTCCTGAACAGGGCTTTAGTATATTTTTACCTGCCAAAGGCAAGCAAATATCTGTATCTATTTTCCTGCCAAGGGCAAGTAAAACTCTTTGTATATAAGTGTAACAATCGATTTCCAAATAGCCATTTCTTGATACGTATTACATAGTACAATGTATTTCTCTTTCTGCACAGGTATATGTCCAAATTACGGGAAAAGTAGAAAAAAAACTAACGAGGGAAAAAGTACGAAAAAAAAACGGGAAAATAAATACGAGAAATTATTACTGGGAAAATTACGGGAAAAAAACTACGAGAAAAAAATACGGGGGGAAAAGTACGGGAAAATACGGGAAAACAAAGTACGAAAAAAAAAGTAAGGGGACAAGTCACGTGACTTCCGGTGACGTCACTTCTGGTCAAGCATGCGCAATGGTCCGATCCTCATTGATCCTCCGTAAATACTACTTTTTCCATGCCCATATACTACTCCTGTGGGTTCCAACGGTTTCTCAATTTGCAAGCTTGTTCTTTTATTCGTATGGAGCAGATTTCATTCAGGGTATTTTCAAGAAAATTAAAAAAAGCTAGCCCCGTCCTTTCATTTCACGTTTACATGTAGATATCGAATTTAGTATGCAGGACGCGTTTCTTGAATAGCATTCATCAGGTATGTTCATAATCAAAAGATTGGAAAGTCTAATAATAAGTATTTGGGAACAGGAAACCCAAACGGCATACAGGATAGGCAATCTCCACTAACGTCTAACATGCCTGAAGGATTGGTATATGGTGTGAACGTCACTTCCAAAACAATTTCAGTTATATCGTGGTGGTCATTTTTATCGGTGGAGGAAACCGGATTACCCTTAGAAACCACCGACCTGTCACAAATCACCGACAAACTTTATCACATAATGTTGTATCGAGTGCACCTCGCCTGCGCGGGGTTTGAACTCACAACATTAGTGGTGATATGCACTGATATCACAGGTAGTTGTATATCCAACTACTCTACAATCATGCCCACGACGGCCCCTCGTGCATGAAGGAGGAGAACCTTAGCTGGAATAATAATGCATCAGCTTCTGTTGAAAACTGGTAGTATGAGATAGTGTGCAAATCGAGTGTTGAACACAATTAGATAAAAATCAATGTATCGATCGCAACATTAAAACAGTCTGCATGGCGACTGATGTGCTAAGATTGGTTAGGTGTATGGTGTCTTACGACACTTTCAACAATATTTTAGCTATATCGTGGTGGTCAGGTTTATTGGTGGAGGAAGCCTGCAGTACCCGGGGGTAAACCACCGACCTGTCGTAAGTCACTGATAAACTTTATAACATAACGTTGTATGAAGTACACCTCGCCTGAGCGGGGTTCGAACTTACAACGTTAGTGGTGATAGGCATTAATTGCCTGGGTAGTTATAAATCTAACTACTGTACCATCACGACCACGACTCCCTCCTTAAGTCAATTGGGTTGTAAATCAATGTATCGGTCGCAACATTAAAACATTCTGTATGGCGATCAATGGCCTAAGACTAATTCATCTAACTATATATAAATTAATGGATTTATTTTTATTAATGTTTTGACAATATGCATTATTCCATTGACCTGGTGTACAAGTAACAATTACTGTCCTTTAATGCATTTTATACATTTAAAATGAAATATTGTAGCTTAATGTTAATCAATTATTTTTTTATTTTGCGAACGCCATTTCAACTAATATACATTTATTACATGCTGGTGAGGGAAATACGAAAATGTATTCACCCAAGAGTACTCGTGGGTGATTAAATTTTCATATTTCCTGAACCCATATGCTGTGAATGTTTTTATTATACCGAATGAAACCAAGAAAACACATACATGTGGAATACTGCTGGCAAACATATTTTAAGTCCATTGGAACGTTGTCTCAGACGCTTAAAAACCACATCCACAACAACATTGTAACGATCGCTTGCAAGTGATGCGTTCCGAGTGCCTCTGTCGTTTTGCTGTCAAAGAACGATAACTATGGCGGGAAAATCCGCGAGGCTTCCGAAGGGGTGGAATATGATATTTATTTCACGGAATATGATTTTTTTCCTGTGTGATCACGTGTTCCGATCTTTACCCATTGTCCAATCAAATTAATATATTTATGGTTATTAATATATGAGGAATACTAATACATGTTATCCATTTGTTGGATTAGATCATAGAGTAAAGTGAAAAGCAATGAGCAACTGAGATTTAATAATAATTACATTATTTAATGTTTTGACAATATGCATTATTCCATTGACCTGGTGTACAGGTAACAATTACTGTCCTTTACTACATTTTATACATTTAAAATGAAATATTGTAGCTTTATGTTAATCAATTATTTATTATTTGACGAACGGCCATTTCAACTAATACATGTACGCGTCATAATAATTGATAAACCATTTGTTGGATTAGATCATAGAGTAAAGTGAAAAGCAATGAGCAACTAAGCCAAAGAATCTAAACAGGATAGCCAAATTCTGCTAAAGTCACCTATGCCTGAGGGAGGAGAACCTTAGTTTTAACAATAATTACATTATTTAGGAACTGTAGATTTCAGTAGCAAATATATATAATAAATCATGTCAGTACCGAAACACTGACTACCAGGCGGATAATATCCTCGGTGACTAATAGTCCACCAACAGTGGTATCGACCAGGTGATAGTTAGTGTTCCGAAATATCATAGAAAGAGACAAAAGAGATACTCCTAACGCATATACATGACCGCTCGCTTCCCTGCATGGCTTGGTACATGCACTTCAATAAAAAGTGGCGGGGTTGAAATATTTTTTTGAACCCAGGCTTCCTCTCTAACTGAAATAATGCTGTCATGCACGTGTGTTCCACATAGGAGTAAGCTATCAACCTTCAGATATAACCGGGTCAACAGTGTTGTATAAAGAATGCTCTAATCTTGATCTTTACATATAGGATAATAGTTTTCGTGACACAGATGTTTGAACAATTGAGGTTTAATGTTTAGGTTTACGGTGGCCAACACCACATTCAACAATATTTCAGTTATATCGTGGATGTCAGTTTTATTGGTGGAGGAAACCGCAGTACCCGGAGAAAACCACCGACCTGTCGAAAGTCACTGACAAACTTTATCACATACGGTGTATCGAGTACACCTCGTCATGAACGGGGATTGAAATCACAACTTGTGGTGATAGGCATTGATTGCACAGGTCGTTGTAAATCCAACTAACATACGATCACGACCACGACGGTCCCTTAAATAAATTGAAATAATAACTTTGATTAAGTATTGTCATATCCGTTCAAAATATATTATTTTAGTCATTAAAATGAGGTTTACAATGAACTTGTATTCGGTTCATAATTCGTAACCATATTATCTCCTTATTCACAAAGAACATTTAAATAAAGGCTCTATTATCAAGAAAAATTGTTATATTATTTTATTTTGAAAGTATCCCGAGATTTAAATGTTTTAGAAAAAACCTCAAAGAACTTGAATGTGTTCCGTTAGGCTAAAACTTGTAACCAATGCAGAGGCCGTCGTGGTCGTGATCGCAAGATAGTTGGATTTACAACTACCTATGCAATCAGTGCCTATCACCACTAACATTGTGATATTGATCCCCACTCAGGCGAGGTGTACTGGATACAACATTCGGATATTATGAAGCAGCCGGCCGCGATACTGGTATTACCAGTATTTTACCAGAATCTTCCAGTATCTGCAATGCTGGTACAGATACTGGTAAATACTAGTATCCCAGTATCTTCCAGAATCTTCCAGTATCTGCAATACTAGAAGATGCTGGTCATTGCCAAAATATGTGTATTGCAGATACCGGAAGATTCTGGGAAATACTGGTTATACCAGTATTGCAGATACTGGAAGGTTAGGTACGAAGTTGCGGAATGTACTTATATTGGGTTTTTTGTCCTGTCTGTGCTTCTGTTATGAGAGGACGGAGTGCATAGGGAGACCGGCAGAAAGGAGACTAGGGGCGGGAGAAAGGAAAAGAGGGGGGAAAGAGGGGAAGAGGGGGGAAAGAGTGGAAAAGAGGGAAGGGAGAAAGGTGAAGCGAGGTTGGAGAAATGTGAAAAGGGGTGGGAGAAAGGAGAAGAGGGGCGGGAGAAAACTCAAAAAGAAATAATTTCTAAATTATTTTTCTAAACACAAGATAAAAGATTATGTGTTATTGTGTTTCATAAAGTTGAAGTTTAAGCCCTAAAGTCATGGTATAGATACAATCAGGTATAATTCTCTTATTCCCTTTGCTAATTTTGGGAGTAGCCAATATTCAATCTTAAAATTAATAACTATGCACAATCTGGCATGTTCATACGTCATTTCTGCGGTACATAACATAAGAGGCAAAAGTCCTGTAATGTCAAAATATTTTGTATGGTCCTTTAGAGTTTGATATATACTGGTGAATTCAGGATACTAGAGTTTCCAGTATTGTGTGTTTTACAATACTAGTATTATCAGTATTGCTGAATGAAGAATACTGGAGCTTCCAGCATTGTGTGTTTTACATTACTAGTATTACCAGTATTGCTGGATGAAGAATACTGGAGCTTCCAGTATTGTGTGTTTTACAATACTAGTATTATCAGTATTGCTGGATGAAGAATACTGGAGCTTCCAGTATTGTGTGTTTTACAATACTAGTGTTACCAGTATTGCTGGATGAAGAATGCTGGAGCTTCCAGTATTGTGTGTTTTACAATACTAGTGTTATCAGTATTGCTGGATGAAGAATACTGGAGCTTCCAGTATTGTGTGTTTTACAATACTGGTATTACCGGTATTGCTGGATGAAGAAGACTGGAGCTTCCAGTATTGTGTGTTTGCAATATTAGTATTACCAGTATTGCTGGATGAGGAATACTGGAGCTTTCGGTATTGTGCATAGATCAACGATTCTGGTATTCCAGTATTGTAAATGCACGATACTGGTACATCCAGCATTGTATATATACGATACTGGAGTTCCGGTATTGTAACATTACAATACTGGTATTTCTAGTATTGTATAGTGCTACAATACTGGTAATATTTACAATACAGGTATTTTCAGTATTGTAAATATTATAATACTGGTAATACCAGTATTGTAAATATCACAATACTAGTAATACCAGTATCGCGGCCGGCTGCTTCATATCATCCCAACATTCTAACATAGCGTCCTTCTTTCGCTTTGTTGGCAAACGAGCGATTTATCGATGGTATAATGTCATTCGCACATGCGCGGTTGAATGTGACTGACTTTTCCATTGGCAGCATAAATTGTGTGAGACATTTTCCGCAAGCGTAAATATAAATTACCGTCTTCCAATCAAAGTATACTACCGTATTTGTACTCTTAGACATATCATAATGGAAATACATCATGGAATCCAGAATGTGTTTTGAGTTTTAACATGGATTGGCGGATATTAGAACATTTTATCCCTCGCTTCTGGCACGAGATAAAATACTATTCCCTGATGTTCTCGTGGCAAGTAGAGTTTTGATTGGCTATAAAAGTACTTTTAAAACTTCAGGGAAGCCGTGCGGTGACAGAAAATCAATAATCGCTCTCACATTTACATTGTGTACAGCAGACGACACACATTTACATTGTGTACAGCAGACGACACCCATTTATCAAGATGACAGACAATCAATAATCGCTCTCTGTGATCTTTGCCCAAAGATACACGTATTTATGTTTTTCCTATAATAAGGACATACTTATTAATGTTGGAACATTCAGATAAAAATGTTATTAGTCTCTAGATGTTATATATCCCGTTTTAAAGGTTAGGGTTATGGTTAGGGTTAGGTTTTGGTGTTAGGGTTAGGGTTAGTATGTTTGCATAAATAGTGAGGAGAGTTCGGACATGGGATGTACTTTATCTAAACTCCATGATGTTACCATTGCTTTAAACATCAGAAATATATATCCCTACGCTAATTCGATTACTGTTTCTACAAGAATTGACTCACGTGATTCTAAAACCTCATCTCGGTCATGGATTTCATGAATTTGCATTGACAAATGCTCATTTAGTTAGTTGTTTCTATTAACTAATTGCACGCCATAATTGGAATTTTAAGCTCTTTCCAGAATGGAATAAGGTTTGTGGGGCACTGTAATGATGGACACGTCAAATGTACATTAGTTATATATTAGCTAGTTTAATATTATATATGTACAATCGCTACATTGGATTTATATAAAATGGAATATGTCAAACCCGATGTACATAGGAGTCTTTACAGTTGTTAGCAGTTTGAAGTTAAATATGGTTCACTTATATGATTTGATAATTACTTTGACGTTTCCGTTTTGTAAGTTTGTTTAACTTTGGATGAATTGTAATAATTATTCACGATAAAATTACTTACACATTAATGTAACTATCGGAATAGTGTTATATATAAAGGTTTGATTGGAAAACAATATTGGTGCGATTGGATAATTAAAATAATGAAGAACGATTACAAATTCCCTCGTTGTTACCATACATATATATTATCTAATTATAAATACTTTGCTTATCTATTTATTTACAACATGATATTAATTGTCGACTTTATCGAAAACAAATTTATTGTATTATAAGCATAGGTGGTTTTTATTTACTTTGATTGATTAAACAGATAATTGATAATAATTTTGTCGCATTCATATAAGAGTCTATTAAACCTATTATCTAATTATAAATATTTTTTTTTTACCTAGGGTTAGGGCTAGGGCTAGGGTTAGGGTTAGAGCTAGTGTTAGGGTTAGGGTTACTAGGGTTAGGGTTACTAGGGTTAGGATTACTAGGGTTATGGTTAGGGTTAGGTCTTGGTTTTAGGGTTAGGGCTTGACCACGTGGTTTTACCTATCGGCTCCCCATCGTATCGGTATAAATCCTCATACTATACTACTCCTTAAATATGCTTTGTGCACCACATTTTTTAACTAATTGATACTTTTTTTTTACAACATAATAATTTTATTTCCTCTAATTTTTGCTTGTGGCAATTCTAATCAAGAATCAAATCTTCTCTTAATGTATCTTCCACCTGGGAACTAACCAACTGGTACAAATTATAATAACGTCAATTAATACTTAAGACATAAATCATGGAAGCCAGAATGTGTTGGGAGTTTTAACATGGATTGGCGGATGTTAGTATTTTATCCCGAACCATGATTTATTTCGATTCTGATATGTCTAAGAGTATGCATACGGTAGTATACTTTGATTGGAAGACGGTAATTTATATTTACGCTTGCGGAAAATGTCGCACACAATTTATGCTGCCAATGTAAAAGTCAGTCACATTCACCGGCGCATGTGCTAATGAGATTATACCGATTGGTATGCAAAGCGAAAGAAGGAGGTCATGTTAGAATTAGTGATTTAAACCGGGACCATGGGTATAGATAGCTGTGGGCGGAGCAAACATTCAGATTGTTCATTATTTCGACCACGATTATCTCGAGGAGGAAAAATCAATGATACATAGTTTCACCATTACCTTTCGAGGCAAATATTTGACAGACATGGTCACTAGTGTTCCTCCCTACGAAACTTTCAATCTTATTAAAAATAATATTCTTCATCATTCTAAAAACTACAAAAATCACTTCGAACATTCAAATGTCTGAGATATGTGACCTTTAGGTCACGTTGGTCATGCGACATGCAGTTTCATAAATATGCTGTTCATATCGACGGTGATTTTTGATGATAAGCTCCGCCAACAAATTTTGTCGGTTGGCACTAACGCAAATGCCGCTTTAAAGAACACTTATCTATCAATTTAGTTATAATTTAAACGTCGTTTGTGCAACCAAGTCTTCGTTAGCACATTTTAACTGACTTTGGTATTCTTTTATATACCTAAATAGTAACAGATAGCAAAAAATAAAAATCATACATTGGCTTGCTGCAATTGTAAAGCTCATGACATGATATTTACCGGACTTGGCTATAAAATAAACGTTAGAGAATACCGAAGGCGCAATACAAAATGGACAATTCAGAGAAACTGGCAGAACAGGGCACACAAGACGAAGAAAAACAAAGCTAAAATACAAGGCAATATGCATTGGACACCACCATACACAAACAAACACAAACAACTGTGAGCTTGCATATATAGTATTATGTAATTACCAAAAAGTGTGGGAGCGAAAACAATTATGGTTGATGTGACACAATGTAATCAATCAAAGTAAATAAAAACCACATGTGCTTATAATACAATAAAGGAGTAAGTATGATAAGGTAGAAATTGGCCTAAAAAATAGACAAATTATAAATGAAACGTATAGCTTTCGTTGTTACTTGTCTTCCATATTTTTCAAATCTTTCCACTATTCAACTGCCTTTTCTTCCCCACTTTCCAAATCTTATCACTATTCAACTTATTTTTATTCCATATTTTTCATATTATTTCACTATTCAACTTTCTTTTCTTCTGTATTTCCCATATCTTTTCACTTTTCAACTTACTTTTCCGCCATATTTTTCGCATCTTTTCATTGGCTTGCTGCAATTGTAAAGATCATGACATGATATTTAATGGACTAAAATAAACGTTAGAGAATACCGAAGGGGCAATACAAAATGGACAATTCAGAGAAACTGGGAGCACAGGGCACACAAGACGAAGAAAAACAAAGCGAAAACACAAGGGAATATGCGTTGGACACCACCACATGCAAACAAACACAAATAACGTAAAAAAAACAAATAATTAACTTGTGCATACCTCAAAACTATACCTTTAGAAATAAAATTTATAACTGTGGTGTATGTCTGTAAGAAATCTTTCTAGATAATGCTTCATTCAGCGAACATTTAGAACGTGCTTTAATATAACTAACCTTCACAAATTGTATCAAAGAGTGTAGGATTTAAGATTTTTTTTTTTATATTAGTAGGGTGGTCAAGCCAAACATTGAAATGCTAATAAATCATCCAATTATAGTTTAATATGACAGTACATACAAAATGGGAAATTTTGGTCCAAAAATTATTAAAATCGGTGGAGCTGTTCAAAAGTTATGGCCTTTTTGATGAGCCAAAATTGGTCGATTTTCTGTTTTTTTGGAAAAATGTAAAAAAAATGACATTTTTGGACCAAAATATGTTTATTCCACTACTTAATAGGTCATCATGCTTTCTTCTATAGTACTGTATCCTCCTTATGCTTCAAAAAGAGGTATTATACACACCTGTAGGTGTTACATGAAAAAAATGTCACAGAATTTAAAACATTGAAAATAGCCTTTGGACTTTTTTATTTTATGTGTCAGCCGTCTGCTTGTTCAAACTACCAGGTTTGTGGTCAAATATCTTAAAAAACCTTTAACTTGCAAGGCTGAAACTTGCAGCACTGTCCACAAAGTGCCCAGTCTCTAGGTAAAAATATCAAGAATAACATTTATTCAATTAATATATATGCTTTTTTTAATATTATTTCCTTTGCACAGGCCTCCATAATTTTGACGTCAAATTTTATTAAAAAAATCAAGTTTTTGGTCATAAAATTTCTGAAAAAAGTACTAGAATTTTTCTGAATACTGATTATGGTAGGGAAAAGAGCCCTCTAACAGGGAACACCTATATTTATCAGCTAAAAAAATTATCACAGTCTGTAGCGCCAGAATTATAAACTCTGTAACTTAATATTTTGAGCTCCGTAAAGTGTAAAAATAAGTTATTTTAGGGAATTCATTTATATTTTTTATGTTCAAATTGATATTTTTATGGTAAACAACCTCAATATCCATACATCAATGAAGTTATTATTACAGTTTGTGTAAAAACTGCCATTTTTTCCATTGAAAAGATCAATTTTCTTTATTCAATCAAAATTTCAGATAATTCCCGAAATTGATACAATTTCAATGATTGTCGAATATTATAATATCAAATGTTCAAGTGTTTGGTATCATTTTGATCCTATAACTGTATACTGCAAGGAGAAACCTATCAGCAACCCCAATTCTGACACTGGTATGAACTATGTCCTAGTTCATTAGCCCTCTACCTGGAAATTTAGTAAAAATAATATTTCAATTATGGCCCCGTATTCCATGAAAAGTCTTATATGGATTATCAGATATGTTCTCTGTACAATTTATAAGCCAGTCTTAAAGTTATTTTATCTTTTAAACATTTAATTGGCACATTTTATACATGATTTTCATTTTCTTGTCTGAGAAAAACCTCAAATTTGACAATTTTAGCTGATTTAAGCGAACAGTTCATGCGATTAGAAAGTCACAAATTTTCAAAGTTATCATTTTTATTGTCACAAATCAATAAACTGTTATCTTCTACTGTTATTTATAATCTTAATTCATAACAGTCCTCAATGTCACTCTCTTTTCCTTTATATACTATAATTTTACATTTGACGAAGACAAATAGTGCTGTGTCCCAGTTCATGACCAACTTATTCCAAATGAAATCTTTGTGTTTCCTTAAATTGTGTGTTTTGTGATCCTATGCATAGTTGATTAACTGAATCATAATCAACAGTATCAACTTTCAGAAGTGGCATTTTAATGATTTAAAACTCTTAATGATCTACTGAGATGCCACGATCACACCTGTAAAATAAAAATAAACCTTAATATGTTATACAGAATAAAAATAAAGAACTAAAAATAATTTGTCTTTTCCAGAAATATTTTATCATACATATACAAATGAAAAAAGTTTTAATACAATGCACTCTTGACTAAAAATTATCTTTATACATATTATGTTTGGTGGCAATTAGATTAAATGGAAAAATAGCCTTACTCCAGAAATGTTTGCAGCATGCATCATAAATGCTCTGTCATACCAAACAAGTGTGCACACAGTAATGGTGTAATTAAAAAAATGTAATTAATTAAACTTAACATATCACTGATATGTACACAGTATGTAGTCATGTTACATTGTATATAACCAGACTGTAAATACATGCACATACTGTAATGTATGCATTAAGCATATATTTCATAAAGCTTCCCTAATAGCACTGAATCATAATAATATGCTTTATAATAATTTAAATATATTCAAAAATGTTGCATGGAAATTCAGGTTACTATTTAAAAACTATATAGACCTATGTATTGCTACAACATACTACACAAGGAACTTAATGAGAAATGCATAAATTTTTATCTCAGTTTTCATGTAGACAAATTTCATTTAAAACCAAAAACTAAAAAAGATCTCGATATTTCACAAAAGATTCCCACTTTTATAAAAATATCAAAGAATACCGGAACAACTCCTTTATATAGATGTATTAATAAATCCCGATAATTCCCGAGTCGCCTGGTTACGTCACCAAACCACTTGTCTGATAAAGTTATTTATAGGTTGGGAGAATTTGACAACTTCATATTGAATCTTGCCGTTTTCATCATTTTTCAAGTAAAATAATAAAATCGTGAATTAAATTCTATCTCTTTTTCATTTATAGAAGCAAAGATATATATAAATTCAGTTCTTGTAAAGTTTCTGTGCGATTTTTGTGCATCTTTTGTTTTCAAAATTAACCCCATTTGATCCGGTTGAAAACGATATTTCTTTTGAGAATAAAACTATATTTTAGAAGAAATTTTGTAACTTACCGTGCATGATTGACCTCCATGGCCTTAATACATCAATGTTAGATAATTATTGTATCAATTGGTGGCACAATACGTCGGTGAATGCCATTTTTGGTTACGACTCTGTGAAATTGCCCTGGCTAAGATGGCGAAAGACATGCTTCCCGGTCATGCGCAAAACAACGTCCGATAACTCTTCCCGCTCAACTCTGATTGCAAATTCAGAAAATATGACCCGAACATTTACTGATTTCCGCATGCTATTGTTGCTTATCCATTGAAATTTTGGCGAAATATCTTTAGAGAAAGGTCCATATTATTGTATCTGACTGCGAACCTTTTTGCTTAAAAGCGGTAAGCGAGTTTAAAAACACTGTTTTGTAAACTTTTATATTTTACGTTACGATTTCGATCTTTTTTTAATTGGTTCAAATGGGATTGTTAAAATTGAAGACTTTCTGCAAATTTTAAGCTATACATGAAAAATATTGGTCCAGGAATAGCGTGCGGAATTATTTTTGAAAATGGGTTGTTTGTTGACACATAAATCAACATGGCGTCCGATTTTCTCGGAACCGTTTCACTTTGGACGTTCAGTAGTAGTACCCAATCATATTTTTAATGCTTATAACTGCCAAATTAATGAAGATCTAGCTTTCAAGTTTTATCTGATATATTTTTTATCACGAAATATTCAATTTTAGGTGTTTTTCTAATGAAATGAAAAAGGTGAAAAATCGTTTTTTTTTACTCCGACAGAAAATAATAACGTTATCGGCGACTACGTTTGACCTCCCTAATATTAGTGCGGTCAAACTATTTAGTACGATTATGATCCTTTTCTGGTAGACCAACGACAAGACATGTGTTATTTTACTTTATATTCCAGAGAGCAATATAATAAAAACGTAGATATTAAATTTAGAGCCCAGGCAGCGTTTCTGGAATTAACCTTCATCAGGTACGCTCAAATCGTAAAATGATCTCAAAGCTCCTTTACCGGACTTCACTGTACATAAGATTACCACGACGGGTGTCAGACAAGAAGCAGGAACTGCTTACCATTCGCGACCATCACTATATGCAACAAACACAAGTAACATAAACAAGACATGAGCCGTTCACAAATAACTGGAGATAAAGACGAATGGAACATCATTGGTATGCGGAAATCGTAACGAACAAATGAACACAGAACGTAAAGACACATACAAGGGCAACACAAAAAGCTGAAGCGGTCAGCAACACGAACCCAACCAAAAAAACCGGGGTGAACCCAGGTGCTCGGGAAGAGTAAACAGTTCCTGCTTCTTATAAGATACCCGCCGTGTTACTCATATGCACAGTCTAGCCCGGTAAATCTCTTGACAGTGGAAAGAAAACATCTACGTAAAGAGTAAAAGACCCATTGTTGTTTTGGCTATTTTGTAACTGTCAACCAGATTGTGATGACGACCGTATACTTTTTGTAGCGATGACTTCAACCTAGGTGCAACGTAGCCTTGTTTTAGTAGCTTTTGTGTTAGCAGCTGAACTGGGCACAAGCTCTAGAATAACGTATGAGTTGTGAAATGTAAACTCCATACTCTGGTGATGTTGGAATATTGCTTCTGATGAAGGGGAAATTGACTATTGGAAAAGTGAAGTAAGTGCGTTTGTAGTATAATTTTCTTTAATCTTCCTCCGTTATCGATTTCAATGTGAAGGTCAAGGTAAGAAACAGACTTTGAGTATCAATAGTATCCTTAACTTCAAGATCATTTGGATAGATGAGATGTATATATTCACCAAATGGAGGATTGTTCAGTGATTGAACATCATCTATATAGCGGAAGCTGGAATTAAAGTCTTAGCTAATTTTCTATCTTTATTCTTGAGAATCCCTTGAAGGAAATCTGCCTCATAAGCGTGTAGAAATAAATCGGCGAGTAGCGGAGCACAATTCGTACCCATTAGAATACATATCGTTTATTGAAACACCCGTCCACCAAACGGAATCTTTGTTCTTATTTATTATTAGATTTTGAATGGCTTTTTGGCAGAGCAATATTTGCATTATACCAATAACAAGATTATGATACCTTTGTCGAGTCGTGTACAGGTATGCTGGATATGTAGTGATATGTTGGTCATAATACAGCTATGCTATATTCACCTTGATATATGGTTCGTACTCAGGTATTGTAGATATGCAGCTATGCGAGAAAAGTAGTGATACATTGGCCGTATACAGATATGCTCGCTAAGGATAGCTACATAGTGCGAATTGTTGTTGGTTGTATACAGATATGCTGAATAGGTAAGGGGATGTAGGTCGCACACATGTATGGACTATAGGCAAGACTATGCTTGCGGAAAACATGTGTACCAACTAGACAGGTTTATGTAGACCATATACATATATGATGGACAGGAAGGGATTTATATGCTGAATACAGGTATGCTAGATAGGAACGGATATGTAGGAAACATAAAAGTATGGTGGACATGGAGGAATATTATGCCGTATAAATATATGAATTTACTGGGTATGACGGAATATGTAGGCTGTATAGGGGTATGCTGAATAGGCAGGGATATGTTGGTCTCATGAATATATGCTGGATAGACAAGTGTATGTAGGATGAATGCTGGATTGTAGGGGATATGTAGGTTATATACAGGTATGCCGAATAGGTAATTATGTTTAGACCATATACAGGTATGCTTGATAGGTAAGTAGGTTTAAATCATATACAGGTATGTTTGATAGCTAAGCATGCTTAGATCATATTCAGGTATGCTTCATAGGAAAGTATGTTTAGATCACATACAGGTATGCTTGATAGGTAAGTATGTTTAGATCATATAGAGGTATGCTTGATAGGTAAGTATGTTTAGATCATATACAGGTATGATTGATATGTAAGTATGTTTAGATCATATACAGGCATGCCTGATAGCCAAGTATGTTTAGATCATATACAGGTATACTGGATAGGTAAGTATGTTTAGTCCATATACAGGTATGCTTGATAGGTAAGTAAGTTTAGACCATATACAGCTATGCTTGATAGGTAAGTATGTTTAAACCATATACAGGTATGCTTGATAGATAAGTATGTTTAGATCATATGCAGGTATGCTGGATAGGCAGGGGTATGTTTGTCATATACAGATATCCTAGATTGTGGTCAGTAAACGACGGCCGTTCACTGCCCCTGTTATTGTACTGTCCATGCTTACGTTACCATTTTATTTGTGGTTGTGTGTGTGGTCTGTGAGCGAAATGCATCAGTGGAAGTTCTTTATTGTTTGTTGATATCTGTATTGTTCTTGGTTATTCGAATATGAAAAGGAACTGCTAACCATTCAGGAGCACTCGAGTACCCATCTGGTTTTTAGCGGGTTTTGTGTTGCATAATCTTTAGTTTTCTGTGTAGAGTTTTGTATAACAGTGTTGTACCTTTTCATGTATCCTTTATATTGTCAGTCATTCTTAGATTTATGACTTCCGGTTACCCCTTTGATATCTTCAAGGTTTTCTTAAACTTTATGGAACCCGCTTTACCTCGAAAAATTTGCATACCAGTTCTTTACCAGGACCCGAATGTATATCAACATATGTCGTGTTTTTGTGTTCAATGATGTGAGTTCTCATGTGTTTTTTTCATTTGTTTTTGTTTGTGTTGTTTTCGGTTTTGTTTTTGTTTTGCTTTATATATTTTGTTTGTTTGTTTGTTTTTAAGCATTGATTGAATTTGTTGACCATAACTCTTTAGATTATTTAATAGCATGTACCACTCTTCAAAATCAAAAAGCATAAAGTCTTCTATAAACACACTTCCTATTGGTTATTAAGCATAACATGCAAACAAGAGGTGTGCCGTGATCGGGATCGCATGGTGGTTGGATTTACAACTACCAGTGCAATCTGTGCCTATCAACAGTTTGAACCCCGCTCATATCAATGAGTAATCGATACAACAGTATGTGATAAAGTTTGTCAGTGACTTGCAACATGTCGGTGGTTTTCTCTGGGTACTCCATTTTCCTCTACTAATAAAACTAAAAGCCACGATAAGACTGAAATATTGTTGAAAGTGGCATTAGATAAACACCATAAACCAAGCCTACCCAAAAAAAAGGGGGGGGGAGGGAGTGAAAGGGCCATTTCATACTTTTTAAACAGGTACACTACATTATTGTTCTTATACCCTTTCGATTTCCAAATCATGTCTGAACGTGTTTAATGCTAAAATGCCAAAGTTTTTCTTCATTTAGACCTGTTTGTCTAGCCATCCCTCTAGACAAGAAAGACTGGAGTGGTCATGGCTATGACAAGAAAGACAGGAGTGGATATGGCTATGGCTATGACAAGAAAGACTGGAGTGGTCATGGCTATGACAAGAAAGACTGGAGTGGTCATGGCTATGACAAGAAAGACTGGAGTGGTCTTGGCTATGACAAGAAAGACTGGTGTGAATATGGCTATGACAAGGAAGACTGGAGTGGTCATGGCTATGACAAGAAAGACTACAGTGGATATGGCTATGATAAGAGGGATTTTGGATTAGATAGGAAAGACTGGAGTGGATATGGCTATGACAAGAAAGATTGGAGTGGTCATGGCTATGACAAGAAAGACTGGAGTGGTCATGGCTATGACAAGAAAGACTGGAGTGGTCTTGGCTATGACAAGAAAGACTGGTGTGAATATGGCTATGACAAGGAAGACTGGAGTGGTCATGGCTATGACAAGAAAGACTACAGTGGATATGGCTATGATAAGAGGGATTTTGGATTAGACAAGAAAGACTGGAGTGGTCATGACTATGACAAGAAAGACTGGAGTGATCATGGCTATGACAAGAAAGACTGGAGTGGTCATGGCTATGACAAGAAAGACTGGAGTGGTCATGGCTATGACAAGAAAGACTGGAGTGGCTATGGCTATGACAAGAAAGATTACAGTGGTTATGGCTATGACAAGAGGGATGGCTGGACAAACAGGTGTAAATGAAGAACAACATGCACATTTTAGCATTAAACACGTTCAGACAATAATGTAGTGTACCTGTTATAAATGTATCAAACGGCCATTTCAATCCCCCCGCCCTTTCTTTGGGTAGGTTTGATTTATGGTGTTAATTTGAAGCCATTTTCAACAATATTTCAATCTTATCCTGGCTGTTAGTTTTATTAGTAGAGGAAAATGGAATACCCAGAGAAAACCACCGACACACTTTATCATATACTGTTGTATTGATTTTACATCGATATGAGCGGGGTTCGAACTGTTGATAGGCACAGATTGCACTGGTAGTTGGAAATCCGACTACCATACGATCCCGATTACGACAGCCACCTTGTTTGTATATTATGCTTAATAACCAATAGGAAGTCTGTTTAAAGAAGATTTTATGCTTTTTGATTTGGAAAAGTTGTACATGCTACGAAATAATCTATAGAGTTATGGTCAACAAATGCAATCAATGTTTAAAAACAAACAAACAAACAAAATAAACGAAGCAAAACAAAAACAAAACCAAAAACAAGACAAACAAAAACAAATGAAAAAAACACGTGTGAACTCAAATCATTGAGCACAAAAAACACGTGTGAACTCAAATCATTGAGCACAAAAAACACGACATATGTCGATGTACATCCGGGTTCTGGTAAAGGACTGGTAAGCAAATTTTCCGGGTTGAATCGGGTTACATAAAGTTTAAAAAAAAACTTGAAAATATCAAAGGGGTAACCAGAAGTTTATAAATCTAAGAATGACTGACAATATAAAGGATACATGAAAAAGTACAACATTGTTATACAAAACACTACACAGAAAACTAATGATTAAGCAACACGCACCCCGCTAAAAACCAGAGGGGAACCCGAGTGCTCCTGAATGGTTAGCAGTTCCTTTTCATATTCGGATCACCAAGAACAATACAGATATCAAAAAACAATAAAGAGATTCCACTGATACAATTCACTCACAGACCACACACAACCACAGAAACAAATGGCAACGTAAGCATGCGCAGTACAATAACATGGGCAGTGAACGGCCGTCGTTTACTGACCTCGATCTAGGATATCTGTATATGACAAACATAACCCTGCCTATCCAGCATACCTGTATATGATCTAAACATACTAACCTATCAAGCATACCTGTATATGATCTAATCATACTTACCTATCAAGCATACCTGAATATGGCCTAAATATACTAACCTATCAAGTATACCTGTATATGGTCAAAACATACTTACCTGTCAAACATACCTGTATATGCTTTAAGCATGCATAGCTGTCAAGCATACCTGTATATGGTCTAAACATACTTTCCTGTCAAGCATACCTGTATATGATATATACATACTTACGTATCAAGCATACCTGTATATGATTTAAACATACTTACTTATCAAGCATACCTGTATATGGTCTAAACATACTTACCTATCAAACATACCTGTATATGAGTTAAACAAACTGATCTATCAAGCATACCTGTATTTGGTCTAAACATACTTACCTATCAAGCATACTTGTATATGCTCTAAACATATTTACCAATCAAGTATACATGTATATGGTTTGAACAGCCCTACATATCAAGAATACATGTATATGATCTAAATATATATACTTACCTATCAAGCATAACTGTATATGACTTAAACATACTTACTTATCAGGCATACCTGTATATGGTATAAACATACTTACCTACCAAGCATATCTGTATATGGTCTAAACATACTTACCTGTCAAGCACACCTGTATATGGTCTAAACATGTTTACCTATCAAGAATACCTGTATATGATCAAAACATACTTACCTATCAAGCATACCTGTATAAGATCTTAACATACTTACCTATCAAGCATACCTGTATATGATCTCGACATACTTTCTTATCAAGAATACCTGTATATGATCTAAACATAGTTACCTCTCAAGCATACCTGTATATGGTCTAAACACACTTACCTAAAAAGCATACCTGTATATGATTTAAACATATTTACATATCAACCATACCTGTATATGGTCTAAACATACTTACCTATCAAGCACACCTGTATATGGACTAAACATATTTACCTATCAAGTATACCTGTATATGGTCTAAACATACTTACCTATCAAGAATACCTGTATATGGTCTAAACATACTTACCTATACAGAATACCTGAATATAATCTAAACATACTTACATATGAAGTATACCTGTATATGATCTAAACATACTTAGCTATCAAGCATACCTGTATATGATCGAAGCATACTTACCTATCAATGATACCTGTATATGATCTAAACAGATTTACCTATCAAGCATACCTGTATATGATCTAAACATACTTACCTATCAAGCATACCTGTATATGATCTAAACATACTTACCTATCAAGCATACCTGTATATGATCTAAACATACTTACCTATCAAGCATACCTGTATATGATCTAAACATACTTACCTATCAAGCATACCTGTATATGATCTATTCATACCTACGTATCAAGTATACCTGTATATGATCTAAACATACTTACCTGTCAAGCATACCTGTATATGGTCTAAACACACTTACCTATCAAGCATACCTGTATATAATTTAAACATACTAACCTATCAAGCATACCTGTATATGGTCTAAACATGCTTACCTATCAAGCATATATGTACATGGTCTAAACATGCTTACCTATCCATTTTACCTGTGTATAGTCTAAACATACTTACCTATCAAACATACTTTTGACTGATCTAAACATACTTACTTATCAAGCATACCTGTACATGGTCTAAACATGCTTCTCTATCAAGGATACCTGTATATAATTTAAACATACTTACCTATCAAGCATACCTGTATATGGTCTAAACATGCTTACCTATCAAGCATACCTGCACATGGCCTAAACATAATCACCTATCCAGTATACCTGTATATGATTTAAATATACTTACTTATCAAACTTTCCTGTATATGGTCTAAACATACTTACTTATCAAACTTTCCTGTATATGGTCTAAACATACTTACCTGTCAAGCATACCTGTACATGGTCTAAACATGCTTACCTATCAAGCATACATGTATATGATCAAAACATACTTACCTATCAAGCATACCTATATATGATCTAAACATACTTACCTTTCAAGCATACCTGTATACGATCTAAGCATATCAACCTGTCAAGCATACCTGTATATGGTCTAAGCACACTTACATATCAAGCATACCTGTATATGATCTAAGCATACTTACCTATCCAGTATACCTGTATATGATTTAAACATACCTTCTTATCAAACGTACCTGTATATTGTCTAAACATGCTTACCTATCAAGCATTCAAGATGTACATGTATTGTCCTAAACCAAGGAACATGCACTGAGTAGCAGATCACTATACAAATGTACCTTGCATTGCATTTACTGGTTGGTCAGATGTCACAATGTCATTTCCTACGGTATCCTCATCTACATTTTCTATCTTTTCCTTGACATTATCCCTTCTTCTTTTGATGGCAAAATGAATGATTCATGAACGATGAGTCCTAGTGATGATGGAGTTGATGGACCTATTTTCTTGACATCATCTTCTGTGTATAATACCATCTCTAATTTCAAAAGATTTCCAAGCAATGGCGTGTTTATCCCTACAAGACATTAAAAGATATTTTGAGTTTTGATAAACATTAACTTTGCATCTTAAAAATGTTATAGGCTTTTACAAGTACACCACAATGCTGATCAGCATCCATCCTTTTTCTATGTAAAGTTTTGTACAGACTTATGAAGAATGGATATCTGTTAATGTAGCTGTTGTATGTCCATATATTTTCTTTTAAGTCACATCCAAATATTCTGAAGATGAACCGATAATTTACAAACTCTCAGAATTTAAAAAGACCCAAGTAATGCAAAACCAACATGTACTGTTGAAAATTAAGGAAATAAAATATTGCAGTGTACACTGTCATGCTCTGGAGCCAAGAAATGTTATGACAATTTTGAATTTAAAGGCACAAGCTGACCCAATACTTGCCGAACATATAGCTACAATGTAGTACTAGTAGCAGGGAGGAATATACTTTCCCTGTTATCCAGGATGAGATCATTTATATCATAAAAAATCAGATTTGTACCGCAATAGTTTGTAACTGAATGCAACACTAATAATTTGTTCGCTCTCATAGCCCATGAAACAACAATTGTTTCGACCCGGTAACACATATCGGTGTGTCTTCGACATCCGAGCAGAGATCTTATCAGTATTTGTGTCTGCTAAGGCAAGAAGGGCAGATTTTGAACTATTATAAACATACTTTGTTAACTCAGGTAATTAAAATTGTACCTGGTCATGCCTTCTTTGATACTCCCAATGTCCCAAGAATGCACCATTTTGGGTTCAGTAATATGAAAAAAAATTGTGGAGAACCAACCCCTCTGCTGTCCACTTTATTTAGCCCCAGCTATGTCCCTGTAGTAATAATTTCAACTATGTAACTATGGTATAATTTTCATTATTAGCAGGTAACTAAAAATAAACTGTATTGTATTTCAAGCTTTACAGAGGTAAATCATGGGCATTACTAGTACTGTTGCAAATTAACAGCGTTATATCACACAAGGATATCCTATATATGCAAATCTGAACATCAGACATTTTCTTACTTTCCATACTCTTTTAATTTTTCAAGGTAGGCATTGTTTATTTTGTATATAATTATATTAACAAAACATTATACAGTAATCAATGCAATCCTGTAAATTTGCTATATTTTTCAGAAATTATTTTTGCTATCTAAATTTAACTAAATTTTACTTTTGAAAAACTTTATCTTGTGATTATGAATAAAAAGTTTGTAAACATACCATTTCAACAGGTAGTAAAATACCATAGTCCTCCAAGATTATCTGGCTATGGAAAGAAGAGAGTCCTCTAAATGTCTTTTATTTCCCTGTATGTTGAAGATGAGTGCAACTTTTACTCTGCCGAAAGTCTACACCGAGCTTGTAACGATGTATAGTGCACACTGTTACGTATACAGTAAGAGACAGATTCGTTGTAAAAAGTCCTACTATACGACACAACTAATCTCGTTGAGATTAGACTACTGAAGAAAGTTTCTGCTCTGTATCTCCAGGATAATTTCTTGGTGAAATATTATATGTTGCATGTGTCACAACGAAATTTCTCAATCATATAGTGAAAATGTATAAAGATAAGTGGTCAAAAACAAAAATGTCAAAAATATTTTTTTATCAATGTGTGACGTAAAAATGTTTTTGACATTCACTTCACTGAGTTTGGTGCTGTTATGACAACTGTTTTACCTGTTTTGTTCAGGTATTGTTATAAATACTGTTATAGTGACAGCCGGAAACTGAGCTGTAATGAAAGGGGGAGGTTTGGCGCTTTAAAATCTGATTCAACCCACCATTTCGTTAGAAATGCCTGTACCAAGTCAGGGTGATTACGGTTTTCACAGTTTTCAGGTTGTTGACTGATTTTGTCTGTTTATATACTTATGAGTTTTGACTTTCCCTTTGTAAGATTGCTCGGAGTTCGGTAATTGTGGTATTACCCTTATTTAAGAGTACAGCAGTCCAGTGAGGTGATATATGAGCAAAACCGGAAGTGATGAATGGTAAGCAAACAATATATACGGACAGAATGAAAATAAACATAAAAAATATGAAATTAATGAATTTCATCATCAAAATTTATTGCTATTTTAACCAATTAAAAGTAAAAATAGATTTTCCTCCAAAGGTTTACCTAAAATAAGAAAAATGTTATTCATTTTGTAGTTCAACATGAGTTCTCGTTCTTGGAATTGTGATTTGGAGCGGTTAATTTAAAACTAAAATAAAAAAAAATTGACACTAGGCTACAAATGAAAAAAATTTATATTTTGTAGAGGAGATCCAATATTTTTCATTGTGCTATATAGTTTACACAAATCGCCTGTTCACTGCAGATAATGTGTTCTGATATCCAACATTTTTACATACTTTATTAACAGTTAAAAAAAATGTGACAATACTGATTTTAATTTGGGTATAATAGCAAAAATAACATATATAGGCACTTGTCTTTGAATATACATTTATTTTTACTCAAAATATGTCCTATAGCAAAATATTGAGTGAATTGATGACATAAGGTAGATCACTTTTTCTTTATTTTGCATGATTCTTAAGTGGAGCCATACTTAAATGAATTGTTATCTAATAATTTCAGGATGTTAACACTGATATGTTCCACTTGTCGTAAGCATTTCCCGGTCCTTTCTTCATTCATGAATTATTACCGGGTGAATAACTAGATTAACACGAAGGGTGGCACTAGTAGAGCAGGAACTGCTTACCCTTTCGGGGCACCTGATTTCCCTCCTGGACTTAGTGGGGTTCGTGTTACTCGATCTTTAGTTTTATGTGTATACTTTGTAGATCGGTATTTGTCCTTTTGTACTTTTTCTTTTGACCATTATGTTGTCTGTTCTTTTTCGAATTAGATATTCTGATTAAGCCTTTGGTATCTTCAATCTGTTCTTAATAAAAAAATAATTTAGTAACTAATTATTTTTGTACTTCTATATTATTAAGGTAAGCTTTAATTGATAAAATATCAATAATAAAAGTGGCGGCGTTAAATTTGTCCTATGGGCCAAGACCTTTCATTATTGTGAAGCGCTCAAAGACATGTTTTAAATTGGTAAGATGTGACTGAAAATCACTCCCTAGGACCAATATGTCATCTAGAAAGGCCAATACAGTGTTCGAGGTTAAACCACGTAGGACCAAGTTCATCACCCTGGCGTACGTCCCTGGAGCATTACATAACCCAAAACTCATTTTGACGCACTCAAAAAGTCCAAACTTTGTGGTGAACGCTGTTTTTTTTTACTATCTTCTGGTTTTATTCCTACCTGCCAATATACACTATTGACATTACGCTTTGAGTACCAGATGTTTCCGTCCAAAGTATCCAGACATTCTTCAACTAACGGCAAGGGGAAAACATCCTAAGCCGTCACTGTGTTCAAAGCACGGTAGTCTATGCACCATCGTACTCCACCGTCTCGTTTACGGATTAATGCTGGAGCAGATACCCACTCCGAGATGGAGGGTTGAATAACTCCGGCATCAAGCATCTTCTGGAGGTGTGCCTCTTCTTCATCTACAAAACAGGTGTTCTTCTCATTCTCTGTTTTACGGGTTTAGCAGTATCCGTATAAATGGCATGTTCTAATTTATGTGAAATTGAAGTCTAAGTCATCCTGGGCAAAAACATCACTGTATTCTGACAACAATCTTTTTACTTCAGACTTCTGGTGTTTATCCAGCCCATTGGTGGACAACCTAAGGGAACGACCATTTAACTTGAAAGGGGGGGGGAGGTTATGTTTTTTTTTCTAAAAAAATATTCTGATTCCCAATGTTGCTGAAAAAAATATTCTGATTTTGGTGGAGGAAAAAAAAATAATCTGATTCAGAGTTATTGTCGTATTACCTAACGACAAAAAAAAATATTCTATCTCTTGTGTCGTCTGAAAAAAAATTTCTGAACGAAACAAAAAACCATACCCCCCCCCCCCCTTCAAGTTAAATGGTCGGTCCCTAAGCAACTCTTCTGTATGCTTTGGTATAGTATCTGTCTTTTTCGAGACCCTAGTTTTCGGAATGTTTGATTCTGTTTCAGCACCTAAGACTTGCGCCTCTTCAACAGTGGCAATTTCCTGTCCACTGTGCAGGATTATATTTTTGTCAGTTACATTGACAAAGCACAGCTCTGGTTTACTTGTCTTAGAACAAACAGTTCTTGGTATCAGAAGTGACTGCATTTCTGTATGCTCCACAATAAAATCTTTGCTCTGCGGAGTAGTCTCGCATGTTAGCCTGACAACCGAACTGGGGGGAACTACTGTACGGGTTAGTATTGTTACCCGATTAACTGAAGGTTTAGATTGAGGACCAAAAGTTACATTCATGGTTTTTCCATTTAAAGTCAGTGTTAACTTTCCCAAGTCCAGATTGGCCCTGTACCTACTTAGAAAATCCATTCCCAGCAGTATATCACAATCTATTGGTGCCACATGTAAACTCTGTCTGAACTCAAAACCGTGTATAGAGAAACACATCGGTTGCATAACCCGACAATTCATGCTCATCTCTCGACCAACCGTGTGAAGCTGGGTTTCCCTGTCTGTATACGGTTTCGATGGCAACTGATCAAAAATTTGATCATTCAAGATCGTAACAAGAACCGTATCAATGATGGCATTTACCCTCTGTTCTGAATATCAGTCTCTATCCTTATCATTCTTGCTGTTCCCAAGTAATTAAATGTGGCAGTTCCAGTTATGCCATCATCTGACCCGCTATCTCTTGACTTAAAAGCAATTCTCTCTCTTTTCTTTAAAGACGACTGACCTTCTCCCTGAATTTGTTTATTGTTATCGGGGCAGTCTCCTCTTAAATGTCCTTTCTTCTTACACTGAAAATAGCGTCTAGTTTCCGGACTTTGTTGCGGTCCAGTGGGCTCCGGACTACTCTGTCGGCTTCTCCAGTTTCTGTTAGATGAAGCACCTTCTCGTGACCTAACAGGTTTCTCATTAAGTTGCTCACCTATCGCCTTCAAGCTTGCCATCATCTCATTCATTTGGTTTTCCATATTAAATTTCCATTCGGAGTCTTGCGGTTTTTTCATACTAGTGGCTTGGACTGACACTGGTTTTACCGGATCAAATGTTACCAGATCCTTAGTCGTCTCCATATTCCGGTTTGCCTGTACCGCCTTCTTAGAGTATTGATACCACTTTAGTGTATCAATAGCTGCCTCCATTGATTGGGGTTTTTGTACACATGCGTGCTGTCCAGCATCCAAATCATAACACCCCTGACAGAACCTTAGCGTTCACGAAAAGCTTTATTTGCAAAAGACAATACCCGGTTTGCCCAGTACTCCAGGGATTCATGCTTATCCTGTTTGCAATTATTAAATT
Source organism: Bathymodiolus brooksi (assembly GCA_963680875.1). NCBI lineage: Eukaryota > Metazoa > Mollusca > Bivalvia > Mytilida > Modiolidae > Bathymodiolus > Bathymodiolus brooksi. Next base: position 67,606,002 of record OY804584.1, read on the forward strand.
GTATCATGGACATTTCCGGTACATCCTGGAATCTAAATCGCTTTTCCAGCTTCTGGATTATTTCTGGATAAGTAATCTGTGGATCACGTTCCAATGATAACTGAAGTACTCCCCATCCTTGTCCTCCAGACTCCACAAAAGTTTATCTTTCTTTTGTTCGTCTGTCCATCCGGCAGTGCAGGCATATCCCCTAAGCTTTGTGTAGAATACTTTCCAGCTAGTCTTGACGGTGTACTCAAGGATTTGTACATCCCTATGTAATAGCGACGGTCTTGCTGCCTATCCATATTGATGCCTTGTCTTATTGGTGGTACTCGAGGTGGTGTACGTCGATTATCATCTAGACGATCCTCATGTGAGAAGTGTGCCACTTGTGGTTCATCCACCTCTGTCTGCGAGTATTCATCAGATTCATCTGTTGGAGAATAATACCTATTATAATGGTCACGGCGTTGCTGGGTAGTAGCCGGACGACGTCGACGACGATTATGGATGGTTGGTTCACGGTGGCGGTTACCACGATATCTATCTGGTGAGTGTGATGACTCAGAGACTGATTGTCATACCTTGATGTAGCAATCATAGGTCTCCATGATTGAACTTATGATTGATCAGAAGGATGGTCATGATTCCGATTGTAGTCATGTGATACGTCTGGTAAACCCGATGTATGTTTACGTGTTGAATTCACCAATCTGTCGCTCTCTAACTTCATTTGTTGTAAGACATTGTACATTTCGCCCAACATGTTCGGTTCGTGTTGAACCGTGATAGGTGGCGGGGGCACTGAATATGTATTACTACCTTGCGTTAAGTTACCCTGTGTTATAATATGACCACCCCTTAACATACCAGATGGTGTATGTTGTACATGTGCTGTACTGTACTGTTGTTGGGTTACAGTATTTGGAGGAATATGTGTCACATCAGGGAATACTGTTGATATCCCAGATTGTACTGGGGCCGAAGAAACAAGGTATGTACCCTGCTGCAAACGCATGTCTCCTATCTGACCCTGTGATAAATCTCCAGCCACCACCCTTTGTTGACTCACAATTGGAAATGGTCTGTATGAATCATTACTATCTAATGACCCTGTGTATAATTGGTATTCTTGATCAGTATCTAAGAAATTATTACTTTTCATCGGTGCTGAAACTAGAGGTTTATAAACCCGAGTCGGTTCGGGGACCGACGCAGGGTGTGATGAAACACCGTGTATGTACGGTGAGGACACTTTCTGGGAAAGCAATTCATCACTCTTGCCCACCCTTGGTTCCTCAACATTTTTCAATCTCTGATACATGTTTAAAGGATCAAGATCTGTGAAATCAGACACCGTTGTGGTATAGTCTATCATTTCAAACAATTCTGGAGAAATAATCAAATAAGGGATATTTGCCAGTCTCTCCCTGTTGAACTATACCCCTTCCTCTCTAATACTACAGATCTGATCGGCAATTTTATTGACCACAACCGGCAGTCTTAATAATTCCCACCTGCTACAGGTGTCTATTTTTTACTTTTGCCAGTCTATCCATTCTAATAGTAATTATAAGACAAAACAATTGCATTTCAACCTATGTTAGCAAAACATAAACTTCATTTTATTCACAAAAACAGACAAAAATAACCGCTTGCTCGTGTCTCAATTTCAGAAAATCAATTTCCGGAAATGTGTATCCCCCAAAAGACAATACAACCTATTTCCGTTTATGAACATTCAATGATGGCGTGATAAACACGTGACTTTTCATAAACTTTCCACCGGTTTCAAAACTTCAGAAAACCTGAAAAGGTTGCACCAGTTTAATTCATATTTAGTTAAGCCTACAAACAAAGTCACAACAAATTTATTAATAACACGACAAATGTAAGATATCGATTTTATATAAAAACGACTCTCAATTTTTTCAAGCAAATTCGTTGCGCTTCAGTCGACCGCATGTTCAAATCGGCATTTTAAATCCTCCTCGCCAATGTTGTATAATTCCGTCCCTCTACCTGCGTAATTGCATTCTAGGGACCAATTATAGTATTCTCGTATCTGTGGGGTTGCTAGTCCCCAACGAGATAGTAACCCGCTAATAATATGAGCATGCAATAATTACCTCAATACTAGCATCAACTCTCAATAGTAATCTGTATTACGTCTTTACTGCTCCAAGTCAGCTATCGGAATGAGACTGGACCCAGGCTACTTCCGGGCAGGTCCATGTGGTCAGCATCCCAGCATCACACTGGCCGCAAGCTTCCACGTCACAGGCTTACACGTCACCGTTCCTTCCTCAGTGTGGAGCACACAGCTGCACACCCCAGGGTAGTTTCACGATAATTTTTTACAACGAATCTGTCTCTTACTGTATACGTAACAGTATGCACTTTACATCGTTACAAACTCGGTGTAGACTTTCGGCAGAGTAAAAGTTGCACTCATCTACAACATACAAGGAAATAAAAGACATTTAGAGGATTCTCTTCTTTCCATAGCCAGATAATCTTGAAGGACTATGGTATTTTACTACCTGTTGAAATGGTATGTTTACAAGCTTTTTATTCATAATCACAAGATAAAGTTTTTCAAAAGTAAAATTTAGTTAAATTTAGATAGCAAAAATAATTTCTGAAAAATATAGCAAATTTACAGTATTGCATTGATTACTGTATAATGATTTGTTAATACAATTATATACAAAATAAAGAGTGCCTACCTTGAAAAATTAAAAGAGTATGGAAAGTAAGAAAATGTCTGATGTTCAGATTTGCATATCTAGGATATCCTTGTGTGACATAGCGCTGTTAATTTGCAACAGTACTAGTAATACCCATGATTTACCTCTGGAAAGCTTGAAATACAATACAGTTTATTGTTAGTTATCTGCTAATTATGAAAATTATACCAAAGTTACATAATTGAAATTATCCCTGTACAGAGGCATAGCTGGGGCTAAATAAAGTGGACAGCAGAGGGGTTGGTTCTCGCCAATTTTTTTTTATTACTGAACGCAAAATAGTGCATGCTTGGGGCATTTAAGAGTATCAAAGAAGGCATGACCAGGTAAAATTTTAATTACCTGAGTTAACAAAGTATGTGTATAATAGGTCAAAATCTGCCCTTCTTGCCTTAACAGACACAAATACTGATAATATCTTTGCTCGGATATCGAAGACACACCAATATATGTTACCGGGTCGAAACAGTTGTTGTTTCATGGGCTATGAGAGCGAAACAATTATTAGTGTTGCATTCAGTTACAAACTGTTGCGGTACAAATCTTATTTGTTATGATATAAATGATCTCATCCTGGATATCAGGGGAAGTATGTTCCTCCCTGCTACTAGTACTACATTGTAGCTATATCTTCGGCAAGTATTGGGTCAGCTTGTGCCTTTGAATTCAAAATTGTCATAAAATTATTTGGCTCCAGAGCATGGCAGTGTACACTGCAGTATTTTATTTCCTTGATTGTTAACAGTACATGTTGGTTTTTCATTACTTGGGTCTTTTTAAATTCTGGGAGTTTGTAAATTATCTGTTCATCTTCAGAATATTTGGATGTGACATAAAGGAAAATAAGGACATACAACAGCTATATTAACTGATATCCATTCTTCATAAGTCTGTACAAAACTTTACATAGAAAAAGGATGGATGCTGATCAGCATTGTGGTGTACTTGTAAAAACCTATAACATTTTTAAAATGCAAAAGTTAATGTTTATCAAAACTCAAGATATCGTTTAATGTCTTGTAGGGATAAACACGCCATTGCTTGGAAATCTTTTGAAATTGGAGATGGTATTATACACAGAAGATGATGTCAAGAAAATATGTCCATCAACTCCATCATCACTAGGACTCATCGTTCATGAATCATTCATTTTGCCATCAAAAGAAGAAGGGATAATGTCAAGGAAAAGATAGAAAATGTAGATGAGGATACCATAGGAAATGAAATTGTGACATCTGACCAACCAGTAAATGCAATGCAAGCACATTTTTATAGTGGTCTGCTACTCAGTGCCTGTTCCTTGGCTTCGGATAACACATTTACATCTTGAATGCAATGTTTAATGGTCTATATTATAAAAACAAAATACTAAATTAACTCTCATGGCATTTGTGAAAAAAGTAAACCCTAAGTCTTGCTACAGAACATTTGTTCCAACAAACTTTGTAAAGTTGAATAGGTACTTTTTTCTTCACAAAGAATATTATATATAATTTAGAAGTCATCATATCAAACTTTTGTCCTTTAAAGTATTAAAGGAATTGTCATGTTATTGTAATGTTCAACTATTTGAAAAAAGTAAATGTTGATTTTTTTTTCAGTGTCTGATTATTATTTATTTGTAAAAAGAGCAATAGGAGACTATTGTTTAATGATATTGTTTTTTGGTGGGATCATTTGTCAGTATAAAGGAGGTGAGAAATGGCTACAAGGGAGGTGGAGGCCATGTATTTTTTGTTAAATATAACTTTAATATGTCCTATATTTTCATAAAAAAATTCCTATTTTCCTATATAATTTTTGTCAAAAGAGGCTTGACACTCTGCACTAAATGACTATCTCATTCCAATTCAGATTGCATTTTTGTCAAGACTTTCTCTAGCGTCTCGAAGCTCAAAGCTACAAACAGTAGAGTGAGTGATTGTTACTTAGCTCCAACTCAGCAATTTTCAGCTATATCATGGCGAGATCAAGTTAATTTTTAATGAGATGATGTCTGTTTTGCACTAAACCAAGACACCTAGTTGCATTTTTATAGTGCTAGCTCACTGAAAAAAACAGTCCGTGGATAGACATGTTGTCCCACTCAGACACATTATCCTGATTCCGAGCCAACAAGTATTTGCTCTTTCTTCTTAATGCTGCGTGCTTAGTACAGAAGCAACACATACTAATTTTATGGTCTTTGGTTTACAAACAGTAAAAGATGGGGATCTTGAATCAGCTATTCAGATGACAGAAGTTGTCTAAGCTGTGAACTCTGAATAATCTAAATATTTTGTTCTAGGCTGACGAGACATAGGTATTACTAGCATTATTTGTAGGAGCCATCTTTATACCTAGGGCAACCAAACAAGCTTATGGCATTACTTTGACCTCATATTTACAGTCTAGCGACCATGTACAAAATTTTAATTTCCTTTTTTTCATGGAAGGTCAATAATATTTCGTTTATATTTTCCTTATGGTGATCTGTTAGCAAATCCGATTATTCTGCCGTGAAGAAAATTTCATGTGATGTTATTATAGAAAATAAGTATCCCAAAATGATCTGGTTTTTTTTATGAACTAAATGTCAAAAAGGGCAAACAAACATGTACATGTTTCTATGAACAAATAGACTGTGCATGTAAAACCAATTTTCCAGATTACACTATAGGAATTTATAATGTTAAAAAGAGATGTCATTTGCAATAATATGATTTGCAAAACAGAATACAACCCTCTGGCACATTGTGAAAAGTCACAAGATTGTAATAAGCCTTGAAATAAGCCCGTAATTTTGGCCTGCTACCCTTCGAACAATGCCAACCTTCTTAATCTTTTTGTTTTGTTTCGGAATATATTTTTGATATAAATTGTAATGTAATCAGGATTAGTACCTCATATTTGTATTATATGTATATAATAACATGTTACTACAACAAATCTTTAGTATCTAAAAAGTTACTTAAAATAATAGTACTAGAATTGTATTATAAATGTATAGTACAATAAATATTCTAGTACCATAATTTTATACTACCTGAAATTTACAATTGGAAAATTAGCAGATTAGATTTTTAAAATGATTGAGAAATTAATGCTAGAATTTGTTTTTTGCTGTGTTTGAATTGCAGATTTATCAAACTCTTTGTTTATGTTTCCATGGCAACCATGGACATTATCTAAATTTCCATTGTTATCAGTTCCAGAGTTGACATTTAGTTATATAATCAGTAATATGGAAATCTTTGTGATCAAGAGAAATTTTTAAGATATTAGCATGATATGAAATGCATTTAATATGTAAAATGTTTTATTTTTGTTTCCAGGGCAACCGTTCACACAATTTAAGGTTAACAGTTTATTTAGTAGTTAGCTTTGTTATAAGTTATGTGAAAAAGATAATATCAGTAAATACATTTTAGAGAAGTAGAAATATTCTGTAAAAAATGTTGTTGTGTAGTATTTGCTAAAAAAAACCCTGAAGTATGGGATAAAAAACACTTTTACCCAAAAAATCTAAAAGAGGCTACAAACGATTATTATTTATATGTTTTAGACAAGTGTCTATTCAACGGATACAAACAAGCATCATTCACATAGCACCCTGTTCACGGGAGATAATAGATAATGAAAATCCTATTTTTTGGCGTTTTTTTGAAGATGCGAAATGAGGCTGTTTGGTTGCCATGGTAAAAATAATTGGCAAACTTGTATTTTTTGTACATATACTTTAATTTTTAGAAGAATTTTCAACATCACTAATATGTAATTATATTATGAATTTTAAATTATTTTGTTTTGGGAAATCTGTGTGGCTAAAGTGCAAATTTAGTGATTTGAAGACTGAAATAAAATGGGTCAATACATGGTAAGCATGTTGAAATCATATACAGGTATGCTTGATAGGTAAGTATGTTTAGACTCTATACAGGTATACTGGATAGGTATTTATGCCTGATAGGTAAGTATGGATAGATCATATACAGGTATGCTTGATAGGTAGGTATGTTTAGATCTTATACAGGTATCCTTGATAGGTAAGTACGTTTCGATCATATACAGATATGATTGATAGGTAAGTATGTTCAGATCAGACACATGTATGCTAGATAGGTATGTAGGTTTAGACTATATACAGGTATACTGGATAGGTAATTATGCTTGATAGGTAAGTATGGATATATCATATACAGGTATGCTTGATAGGTAAGTATGTTTAGATCATATACAGGTATCCTTGATATTTAAGTACATTTCGATCATATACAGGTATGATTGATAGGTAAGTATGTTTAGATCAGGCAGATAGATAAGTAGGTTTAGACTATATACAGGTATACTGGATAGGTAATTATGTTTAGACCATGTACAGGAATGCTTGATAGGTAAGCATGTTTAGAACATATACAGGTATGCCTGATAGGTAAGTATGTTTAAATCATATTCAGATATGCTTGATATGTAAGTGTGTTTAGACCATATACAGGTATGCTTGACAGGTAAGTATGTTTAGATCATATACAGGTATAATTGATAAGTAAGTATGCTTAGATCATATACAGGTATGCTTGATAGGTAAGTATGTTTAAATCATACACAGGTATGCATGATAGGTAATTATGCTTAAATCATATACAGGTATGCTTGATAGGTAAGTATGTTTAGATCATATACAGGTATGCTTGATAGGTAAGTATGTTTTGATCATATACAGGTATGCTTGATAGGTAAGCCTATTTAGACCATGTACAGGTATACTTGACAGGTAAGTATGTTTAGACCATATACAGGTATATTTGATAGGTAAATATGTTTAAATCATATACATGTATGCTTGGTAGGTAAGTGTGTTTAGACCATATACAGGTATGCTTGATAAGTAAGTATGTTTAAGTCATATACATGTATACTTGATAGGTAAGTATGTTCAGATCATATACAGGTATGCTTGATATGTAAGTGTGTTTAGATCATATACAGGTATGCTTGATAGGTAAATATGTTTAGATCATATACAGGTATTCTTGATATGTAAGTATGTTTCGATCATATACATGTATGCTTGATAGGTAAGCATGTTTAAAATCATATACAAGTATGCTTGATAGGTAAGTATGTTTAGATCATATAGCGGTATGCTTGATAGGTAAGTATGTTTAGACCATATACAGGTATACTTGATAGGTAAGTATGTTTAAATCATATACAGATATGCTTGATAGGTAAGTATGTTTAGACTATATACAGGTATACTGGATAGGTAATTATGCTTATGCCCTGTATAGGTATGCTTGATAGGTAAGCATGTTTATACCATATACAGGTATGCTTGACAGGTAAGTATGCTTAGATCATATACATCTATACTTGATGAGTAAGTATGCTTAGATCATATACAGGTATGCTTGATAAGTAAGTATGTTTATATTATATACAGGTATGCTTGATTGGTAAGTGTGTTTAGACCATATACAGGTATGCTTGATAAGTAAGTATGTTTAAGTCATATACGGGTATGCTTGATAGGTAAGTATATTTAGATCATATACAGGTATGCTTGATAGGTAAGTATGTTTAGACCATATACAGGTATGCTTGATAAGTAAGTATGTTTAAGTCATATACGGGTTTGGTTGATAGGTAAATATGTTTATATTATATAGAAGTATGCTTGATAGGTAAGTATGTTTAGAACATATACAGGTATACTTGGTAGGTAGGTATGTTTAAATCATATACAGGTTTGCTTGATAGGTAAGCATGTTTAGATCATATACAGATATGCTTGATAGGTAAGTATGTTTAAATCATATACAGGTGTGCTTGATGGGTAAGTCTGTTTAGACCATATACAGGTATGCTTAATAAGTAAGTATGTTTAAATCATATACAGGTTTGCTTGATATGTAAATATGTTTAGATCATATACAGGTATGCTTGATAGGTAAGTATGTTTAGACCATATACAAGTATGCTTGATAGTTAAGCATGCTTAAAGCACACACAGGTATGTTTGACATGTAAGTATGTTCAGATCATATACAGGTATGTTTGACAGTTAAGTATGTTTTGACCATTAACAGGTATACTTGATAGGTAAGTATGTTTTAACCATATACAGGTATGGTAGACAAGCAGGGGTATGTTTGTCATATAAAGATATCCTAGATTGTGGTCAGTAACCGACGGCCGTTCACTGCCCCTGCTATTGTACTGTCCATGTTTAAGTTGCCATTTGTATTTGTGGTTGTGTGTGTGATCTGTGAGTGAAATCCATCAGTGGAAGTTCTCTATTGTTTGTTGATGTCTGTATTGTTCTTGGTTATCCTAATATGAAAAGGAATTGCTAACTATTCAGTAGCACTCAAGTACCCATCTGGTTTTAGCGGGATTCGTGTTGCTTAAACTTTAGGTTTCTGTGTAGTGTTTTGTATAACAGTGTTGTACTTTTTCATGTATCCTTTATATTGTCAGTCATTCTTAGTTTTATGACTTTCGGTTACCCCTTTGATATTTTCAAGCTTTTCGTAGACTTCATTTAACCCGATTCAACCCGGAATATTTGGATGCAAGTTCTTTACTAGGACCCGGATGTACACAGACATATGTCGTGTTTTTTGTGTTGAATGATTTGAGTTCACACGTGTTTTTTTCATTTGTTTTTGTTTGTGTGGTTTTTGGTTTTGTTTTCGTTTCGCTTCGTTTATTTTGTTTGTTTGTTTGTTTTTAAACATTAATTGAATTTGTTGACCATAACTCTTTAGATTATTTCGTAGCATGTACAACTCTTCCAAATCAAAGAGCATAAAATCTTCTTTAAGCACACTTCCTATTGGTTATTAAGCATAATATACAAACAAGGGGGCTGTCGTGATCGAGATTTACAACTACCAGTGCAATTTGTGCCTATCAACAGCTAGAACCCCGATCATATCGATGTGTAATCGATACACCAGTATGCGATAAAGTTTGTCAGTGACTTACGACATGTCGGAGGTATTCTCTGAGTACTCCATTTTTCTCTACTAATAAAACTAACAGCCACGATAAGACTGAAATATGTTTGAAAGTGGCGTTAAATAAACACCATAAACCAAACTTACCGAAACAAGGGGGGTGGTGAAATGGCCATTTCGTACATTTTAACCACACATTATTGTTCTGAAACACTTTCGATTTCCAAATCTTGTCTGAACGTGTTTAATGCTAAAATGTGTATGTTGTTCTTCATTTACACCTGTTTGTCTAGCCATCCCTCTTGTCATAGCCATAACCACTGTAATCTTTCTTGTCATAGCCATAACCACGCCAGTCTTTCTTGTCATATCCATGACCTCTCCAGCCTTTCTTGCCATTGCCATAACCACTCCAGTCTTTCTTGTCATATCCATGACCTCTCCAGCCTTTCTTGCCATTGCCATAGCCACTCCAGTCTTTCTTGTCTAATCCAAAATCCCTCTTATCATAGCCATATCTACTGTCGTCTTTCTTGTCATAGCCATTGCCTCTCCAGCCTTTCTTGCCATTGCCATAGCCACTCCAGTCTTTCTTGTCTAATCCAAAATCCCTCTTATCAGAGCCATATCCACTGTAGTCTTTCTTGTCATAGCCATGACCTCTCCAGCCTTTCTTGCCATTGCCATATCCACTCCAGTCTTTCTTGTCTAATCCAAAATCCCTCTTATCATAGCCATATCCACTGTAGTCTTTCTTGTCATAGCCATAACCACTCCAGTCTTTCTTGTCATAGCCATGATCACTCCAGTCTTTCTTGTAATCCTTCTTGTTAGTTGGTGCTGTAATAGAAAAAAATAGTTATGCTTCGTGATATTGATTACAGTGTTACTGAACATCTCTTTTACATATTTTGCCAGTAGCGTATATAATGTAAAACTACTCAAACCCTTTAGACTGTGTCCATTCAAGCTCAAGTAAATCTATTTTGGTGGACATTTTAACTATCACATTAGTGCATAATAAAACATAGATATCTAATATAATGCGCATATCGCGTTTCTCGGAAAGCCTTCATCAGGTATGCTTAACAGCACAATATTATAAAGCCTAATAATAGGTAGAAATAAAACCCAAGAACCTAAACATGATAGCCAATGTTTGCTAATGTTACTTAAATCTTAGCTTTAAAACGTTCAAAGCTGACTATTGCTTGACTTCCCATATTACGCTGGCATTGGAAGATTAGACATTTTGTAAATAATGTTCAAGGTCATAGCATTCAGTAAGAAAGGAGGCCTGATTCGATAAAACCAGTTTAACCTCGCCTCATTTTATTAATATATCTGTACCAAGCTCGGGAAGTGAGCTGACATGTATTTGTGTGTTCGGGGTATCAATTTTGACTCTTTCTGGAATCTTTTTTATTGAATTTTTCGGTCAGTGTGATATGTTTTGCCTGTTCTTTTATGTACTATCAATATAAAAAGTCGCGTTCGACCTTAGTATCATAAAAACCTGATAATGTGATGATGACATTGGATGTGATTAACCATTTGCCTTGTCTAAACTAAGTTTACTCGGTATGACCATATTTTATGATTGTTACTCGGAACTTCTCATTAATATACATTCGACGTCATATACAAATTTGTACACGAAATATTGGTCGTAAAAAATCGGTTGAGAGGAGAGGCAAATTTCCCGAGTCGCAAATGCAGCGAGGGAAATTTGCCTATGCTCGAAACCGGTATTTTTGCAAATAGCGGTGGCATGCAAACAGCATTGTAGATTGGAATCAATGAAACTTTGAATGTTTTTTCACCATTCAAATTAGTTCTGTAAAAATCAAAATAAATTTGGAGGAAATGTATATATGAATACGATTTTCAACAAGACGGCTGACACTGTCGTATGCCATCTTGCTTTACTGTATCGTTGGTTGAAAGAAGAAACCCGAGTAATTCGGAATCACATCTGTGACGTCATAAGCTATTTAGAGAAGGCATTTTCCTTCGAGAGGGGCATTTGCCTGGTACCGTGGAAGTTTATTAGGCAAATACCACGCTATCCGAAATCTCAAAGGACAAATACCCCTGCGACGGGAAAAAAACGGAAAAACTAGGAATTGGTAGAAGAGAATAATATACCCCTTTTATCAACCAATCAGAAGACAGGATTCATATATAAGGGGGAATTACATATTAAAACACATTATGTCTAGTAATTGTTCCAAGCCAATTTCTCTTCATCTTAGATGATTTGTTTTTCAAAAAAGAAGAATTAGATACAGTTGTACCTAATAATTTCAGGATATTTTATTAATTGATTCCAATAAAATAGTTGTAAGAGGTTTTTCTTTTGGTTAAGCTAAATTTCAAAGATATAATACAATGATAGCACATTTGAAGACTAGTAATTTCAAATTTGTGTTCAAATCATGAATATTTGAAAACTCTACTTCAAATTTATATTTAAAAATAAGTACAATATTGTTATTTTATCCGAAATATTTAATGAAAAAATATTTTTTGAAATCAATGCCTTTTTTGCTTCTATGTCATTAATGTACGCGTTCATTTATAGTATATTAATGATATTGTGATAAAATTGGTACACTTACAAAATGTGGCGGTGCTAAATTAGCTTAAGGGACCACGCGTCCTCACTTATTGAAACGAAGCGTTCATGGAAGTGTCTGTCTCATGTGAATACAATGTTAACCATATTATAAATAATGCTTTAATTTTTATGAAAATAGTTCCTTTTATGAAAGACATTGCAACACGTGAATTTAAGCTAAGCATATTAAAACCATTGTCTTACCTGTGTATGTTAAGGCTACACACACCACCATCACCGACACTGTCAGTAAACTGCTCATTTTTGAGCTTCGTCTGTAGACTACAGTCAACTCTCAAATGATGCTTTGTCCAGTAGAGCTCAGTTTATATAGGTTTATGTTTGCATACCTGCAGATTTATGTCCTTGTAGCAAGCTAGATAGATATCAATTACATTGAAATATTAAAATAAATAATATCGAAATTAAAAATATACAATAATCATTACTTAAAGTGGAACAGTTGTATATAATATCACAATATTTCAAAAACAAACGAACAATCACCTCTCACCTTGAATCATTGGACACATAACAGACCACGGAATATAACCTCGAAAATACAGGTCCTGGAGTGGGACATGCACACACAAAATTCAACTGGCTACTGTACGGATATAAAGACATTTTTCTAAATATATATGATTTAGGCTAAAGCTTACTTTTCATGGCAATATTTTAGGTCTACCATAGGGGCTAGTTTCATTGGAGGGGGAAATCGAGAGCACCGACAAAAACCAATGTCTGTCGCAACAAACATTAGTGGTTATCGACAGCGATGTAATTGTCAGATTGTTAATTTCAAATACCATTCGATTGTAGGTACTTATATAAAATCCTATATCCACAGTTTTCCGATTGTTGACTGATTTGGTCTGTCTATATACTTATGAGTCTTGACTTTCCCTTTGTAAGATTGTTCGGAGTTCGGTAATTTTGTTATTACCCTTATCCCTCGGAGATGAACGACATCGATGGTGTAATGGTTAGCGTGCTCGCCTCTATACGGTAGCTAGTGCTTCAAACCCCCATCTAGTCAATCCAAAGACTATGGAATCGGTATTTTTGCTTCTCCGCTAAGCAAGCATCATTAAAGACAAAGAGCAAAGATTGATTGGCACGGACTCTTACAGGGGCGACAAGAAGCTTATCCGCTGTTGTTACAGAGAGTTAGCACTATAACAAAATCAAGATAAACGTATTAGTCTAGAACAAAGCGGGCATTATCATCATCTCGAAGCAAATTCACTTGTTCACGCCATGATATAGCTGAAGAATAGCTACGCTGGCGTTAAACAACACTCACTCACTCACTCACTCACTCACTCACTCACTCACTCACGCACGCACGCACGCACTCACTCACTCACTCACTCACTCACTCACTCAGTACATGTAGAAATGACTTTATTGAATGTATATAAACGTTAGAGAATATCAAAAGGGCAATCAAAAATGGATAATCCAGAGAAACTGACAACACAACTGTATATTTAAACAAAAATGTAGGCTATTTAGTCGCCTCTACTCAATTCTCCATGGGTTCTTACTAGAAGTCAGACATCGTTTTCGCTCGATCATTGTCATATTTCCGCCCTTTTTTGTATGATTTTCATATATTTTCAAATTTATTATCGTTTTGAATATGCGTAAAATATTTTCCGTCGGATGTTACGCAACCACCAATCAATCAAGTTCTGTAAAAATGTCATTTATTTGAACCATGTAATACTCTGGTAACTACAAACTCATGACAACTATCATAAGACAACTACTCTTTATATATTGAAAGACGTTGTGGTCGTTATCGTATGGTAGTTAGATTTACATCTACCTGTGCAATTAGTACCTATCACCACTAAAGTTCAGATTTCGAATATCGACGAAGAGAGGAGTACTCGATACAACATTATGTGATAATGATTGTCAATGACTTTCGGCAGGACGGTGGTTTTCTCCGGGCATTGCGGTTACCTCCTCCAATAATACTGATATATCTGAAATTTTTTGAAAATGCCGTTATGTACAATAACCCAACACTCTATTTAATGAACTACATAGTACGCAATACACATGACCATAAGCACATATATAAAGTATAAAACCGAGTCGGTGGTGAAATAGTTCAGGTGCTCACCCCGAGTGCGTAGATCGTGGTTTGAATCCAGATCATGTCAAACGAAAGACTATAAAATGGTATTTGCTGCATCTGTGTTAGGTACGTAGCAATAAGGAGAAAGAGCAAAAATTAGTTGGATCGGAATCAGGACAATTCGTTCGATTACGGCGCCATGTCTATCCGCGGACTGTTGTTTCAGTGAGCTAGCACTATTTAAAAAATCCAACTAAGAGTGTTAGTTCAGTACAAAGGGGACCTCATCATCATCTCATTAAAAATTAACTTGTTACTCACATCTAAATAAAACAATTGCATGGCTGCATAGATCTCTAAGCCAGGAAATTCAGTGGTTTTGTATTTTTTCAATATCTTAATCTACAAAAGGAACCGTTGTTTCCCCATGTGGAGGGACATACAGCGTATGAATATACAAATATCAACTCTTTTATTAGATGTACATACATGTATTACGCTTGTGTACGTCAGTGTAAATATATAGAAAGAGGCAAAGAATAATACACTAATCGTTCAATGAATCACAAAAGAATATATCCTCTGATTCAATCAAGTCATTTCTACATGTACGTTCACCTCTCACATCTCCGAGGGATTCAGTGAGTGAATGATTGTTGTTTAGCGCCAACTCAGCACTTTTTCAACTATGTCATGGCGAGAATAAAATAGTTCTCAATGAGATGATGATAAGGTCCGCTTTGTACTAGACCAATACGTTAAGTTGGAGTTTTATAGTGCTAATTCATGGAAACAACAATGGATAGACATGTCGCCCCTCTAACACATATTTTGCTGAGTCCGTTCCAATCAGTTTTTGCAATTTCTCCTTAATGCTGCATGCTTAATGGAGAAGCAACAAATACCAATTTCATAATCTTTGGTTTGACTAGATCGTGATTCGAAACACCATCTACCGCCTCGAGCTGAGCACGCTAACCATTACACCACCGATGTGGCTAATCTCCGAGGGATATTAGAATCTTACTTACATAAGTACCTACAGTCGAATGCTTTTTGGAATTAACAATCTGACAATGACATCTCAGATGATAGCCACTAATGTTTGAGACAGACATTGGTTTTTGTCGGTGCTCTCGATTTGCCACCTCCAATGAAACTTGCTATCACGATATAACTAAGATATTGCTAAAAAAAATAGTAGAACTAAGCCTAAGTCATATATATTTAGAAAAATGTCTTTATTTCCGTACATATCACTGACTATTTTAATTTTTCTTATTCAGGACCTGCATTTTCAAGGTTATATTCCGTGGTCTGATATGTGTCCTTGATTCGAGGTGAGAGGTGATTGTTCGTTTGTTTTTGAAATATTATGATATTTTACACAACTGTTTCACTTTAAGTAATGATTATTGTATATTTTTAATTTCGATATTATTTATTTTAATATTTCAATGTAATTGATATCTATCTAGCTTGCTACAAGGACATAAATCTGCAGTTATGTAAACATAGACCTATATAAACCGAGCTCTACTGGACAAAGCATCATTTGAGAGTTGACTGTAGTCTACAGACGAAGCTCAAAAATGAGGAGTTTACTGACAGTGTCGGTGATGGTGGTGTGTGTAGACTTAGCATACACAGGTAAGACAATGGTTTTAATATGCTTAGCTTAAATTCATGTATTGCAATGTCTTTCATAATAGGAACTATTTTAATAAAAATTAAAACATTATTTATAATATGGTTAACATTGTATTCACATGAGACACACACTTGCATGAACGCTTCATTTCAATAAGTGGGGACGCGTGGCCCCTAAATCTAATTTAACACCACCACATTTTGTAAGTGTACCAATTTTATCACAATATCATTAATATATTATAAATGAACGCGTACCTTAATGACATAGAAGCAAAAAAGGCATTAATTTCAAAAAATATTTTTTCATTAAATAATTCGGATAAAATAACAATTTTGTACTTATTTTTAAATATAAATTTGAAGTAGAGTTTTCAAATATTCATGATTTGAACACAAATTTGAAATTACTAATCTTCAAATAAACTATCTTTGTATTATGTTTTTGATGTTTAGCTTAACATAAAAAAACTCTTACAACTATTTTATTGGAATTAATTAATAAAATATCCTGAAATTATTAGGTACAACTGTATTTAATTCTTCTTTTTTGAAAAACAAATCATCTAAGATGAAGAGAAATTGGCTTGGAACAATTACTAGACATAATGTGTTTTAATATGTAATTCCCCCTTATATATGAATCCTGTCTTCTGATTGGTTGATAAAAGGGGTATATTATTCTCTTCTACCAATTCCTATTTTTTTCAGCTTTTTTCCCATTGCAGGGGTATTTGTCCTTTAAAATTTCGGATAGCGTGGTATTTGCCTAAGAAACTTCCACGGTACTAGGCAACTGCCCCTCTCGAGGAAAAATGTCTTCTTTAAATAGCTTATGACGTCACGGATGTCATTCAGAATTACTCGGGTTTCTTCTTTAAACCAACGATACAGTAAAGCAAGATGGCACACGACAGTGTCAGCCGCCTTGTTGAAAATCGTATTCATATATATATACATTTGCTACAACATTATTTTGATTTTTACAGAGCTAATTTGAATGGTGAAAAAAACATTGAAAGTTTCATTGGTTCCAATCTACAATGCTGCTTGCATACCACTGCTATTTGCGAAAAATACCGGTTTCGAGCATAGGCAAATTTCCCTCGCCGCTTTTGCGACTCGGGAAATTTGCCTTTCCTCTCAACCGGTTCCTCTCAACCGGTTTTTTATGACCAATATTTTGTGTACAAATTTGTATATGACGTCGAATGTCTATTAATGAGAAGTTCCGAGTAACAATCATAAAATATGGCCATACCGAGTAAGCTTAGTTTAGACAAAGCAAATGGTTAATCACATCCAATGTCATCATCACATTATCAAGTTTTTATGATATTATGGTCGAACGCGGCTTTTTATATTGATAGTACATAAAAGAACCGGCAAAAATATCACACTGACCGAAAAATTTAATACAAAAGATTCCAGAAAGATTCCAAATTGATACCCCGAACACACAAATACATGTCCGCTCACTTCCCGAGCTTGGTACAAATATATAAATAAAATGTGGCGAGGTTAAACTGGTTTTATCGAATCAGGCCTCCTTTCTTACTGAATGCTATGACCTTGAACATTATTTACAAAATGTCTAATCTTCCAATGCCAGCGTAATATGGGAAGTCATGCAATAGTCAGCTTTGAACGTTTTAAGGCTAAGGTACTCCTCCCTAAGACTTAAGTAACATTAGCAAACATTGGCTATCATGTTTAGGTTCTTGGGTTTTATTTCTACCTATTATTGGGCTTTATAATATTGTGCTGTTATGCATACCTGATGAAGGGTTTTCGAGAAACGCGACGTGCGCATTATATTAGATATCTACGTTTTATTTTACACTAATGTGATAGTTAAAATGTCCACCAAAATAGACTTGCTTGAGCTTGAATGGACACAGTCTGAAGGGTTTAAGTAGTTCTACATTACATACGTTACTGGCAAAATATGTAAAAGAGATGTTCAGTAACAGTGTAATCAATATCACGAAACATAAATAATTATTTCTGTTACAGCACCTACTGAAAAGAGGGATTACCGGTATTTAGTTGATGACAAGAGGGATTATGGGTATTTAGTTGATGACACGAGGGATTTTGGATTAGACAAGAAAGACTGGAGGGATTTTGGATTAGACAAGAAAGACTGGAGTGGATATGGCAATGGCAAGAAAGGCTGGAGAGGTCATGGCTATGACAAGAAAGACTACAGTGGATATGGCTATGATAAGAGGGATTTTGGATTAGACAAGAAAGACTGGAGTGGCTATGGCAATGGCAAGAAAGGCTGGAGAGGCAATGGCTATGACAAGAAAGACTACAGTAGATATGGCTATGATAAGAGGGATTTTGGATTAGACAAGAAAGACTGGAGTGGCTATGGCAATGGCAAGAAAGGCTGGAGAGGTCATGGATATGACAAGAAAGACTGGAGTGGTTATGGCAATGGCAAGAAAGGCTGGAGAGGTCATGGATATGACAAGAAAGATTACAGTGGTTATGGCTATGACAAGAGGGATGGCTAGACAAACAGGTGTAAATGAAGAACAACATACACATTTTAGCATTAAACACGTTCAGACAAGATTTGGAAATCGAAAGTGTTTCAGAACAATAATGTGTGGTTAAAATGTACGAAATGGCCATTTCACCACCCCCCTTGTTTCGGTAAGTTTGGTTTATGGTGTTTATTTAACGCCACTTTCAAACATATTTCAGTCTTATCGTGGCTGTTAGTTTTATTAGTAGAGAAAAATGGAGTACTCAGAGAATACCTCCGACATGTCGTAAGTCACTGACAAACTTTATCGCATACTGGTGTATCGATTACACATCGATATGATCGGGGTTCTAGCTGTTGATAGGCACAAATTGCACTGGTAGTTGTAAATCTCGATCACGACAGCCCCCTTGTTTGTATATTATGCTTAATAACCAATAGGAAGTGTGCTTAAAGAAGATTTTATGCTCTTTGATTTGGAAGAGTTGTACATGCTACGAAATAATCTAAAGAGTTATGGTCAACAAATTCAATTAATGTTTAAAAACAAACAAACAAAAAAAATAAACGAAGCGAAACGAAAACAAAACCAAAAACCACACAAACAAAAACAAATGAAAAAAACACGTGTGAAATCAAATCATTCAACACAAAAAACACGACATATGTCGATCTACATCCGGGTCCTAGTAAAGAACTTGCATCCAAATATTCCGGGTTGAATCGGGTTAAATGAAGTCTACGAAAAGCTTGAAAATATCAAAGGGGTAACCGAAAGTCATAAAACTAAGAATGACTGACAATATAAAGGATACATGAAAAAGTACAACACTGTTATACAAAACTCTACACAGAAACCTAAAGTTTAAGCAACACGAATCCCGCTAAAACCAGATGGGTACTTGAGTGCTACTGAATAGTTAGCAATTCCTTTTCATATTAGGATAACCAAGAACAATACAGACATCAACAAACAATAGAGAACTTCCACTGATGGATTTCACTCACAGATCACACACACAACCACAAATACAAATGGCAACTTAAACATGGACAGTACAATAACAGGGGCAGTGAACGGCCGTCGCTTACTGACCACAATCTAGGATATCTTTATATGACAAACATACCCCTGCTTGTCTACCATACCTGTATATGGTTAAACATACTTACCTATCAAGTATACCTGTAAATGGTCAAAACATACTTAACTGTCAAACATACCTGTATATGATCTGAACATACTTACATGTCAAACATACCTGTGTGTGCTTTAAGCATGCTTAACTATCAAGCATACTTGTATATGGTCTAAACATACTTACCTATCAATCATACCTGTATATGATCTAAACATATTTACATATCAAGCAAACCTGTATATGATTTAAACATACTTACTTATTAAGCATACCTGTATATGGTCTAAACAGACTTACCCATCAAGCACACCTGTATATGATTTAAACATACTTACCTATCAAGCATATCTGTATATGATCTAAACATGCTTACCTATCAAGCAAACCTGTATATGATTTAAACATACCTACCTACCAAGTATACCTGTATATGTTCTAAACATACTTACCTATCAAGCATACCTCTATATAATATAAACATATTTACCTATCAACCAAACCCGTATATTACTTAAACATACTTACTTATCAAGCATACCTGTATATGGTCTAAACATACTTACCTATCAAGCATACCTGTATATGATCTAAATATACTTACCTATCAAGCATACCCGTATATGACTTAAACATACTTACTTATCAAGCATACCTGTATATGGTCAAAACACACTTACCAATCAAGCATACCTGTATATAATATAAACATACTTACTTATCAAGCATACCTGTATATGATCTAAGCATACTTACTTATCAAGTATAGATGTATATGATCTAAGCATACTTGTTTTTCTTTCCATGGCTACAATGGACATTATTTAAATTGTCATTGTTATCAGTTTAAGAGTTGGTATTTAGTGATAAAATCAGCAATATGGAAATTTTTGTGACCAAAAGAAAATTTAGGATTTTAGCATGATATGAAATGCATTTAAAATGTTGTTTTCTTTGCTTCCATGGCAACCATTTGCATAATTTAAGGTTAAAAGTTTATTTAGTAGTTAGTTTGGTTATAGGTTATGTGAAAAAGATAATGTTAGTAAATACATTTTATAGAAGTAGAAATATTTTGTAAAAAATGTAGTTGTATACTATTTGCTAAAAAAACAAAAGTATGGGACAAAAAACACTTTTACCCAAAAAATCTAAAAGAGGCTACAAACGATTATTTTTTATATGTTTTAGACAAATGTCTATTCAACGGATACAAGCAAGCATCATTCACATAGCACCCTGTTCACAGGAGATAATAGATAATGAAAATCCTATTTTTTGCGTTTTTTTGAAGATGCGAAATGAGGCTGTTTGGTTGCCATGGTAAAAATAATTGGCAAACTTGTATTTTTTGTACATATACTTTATTTTTAGTAGAAATGTTCAACATCACTAATATGTAATTATATTATGAATTTTAAATTATTTTGCTTTGAGAAATCTGTGTGGCTAAAGTGCAAATTTAGTGATTTGAAGACTGATATAAAATGGGTCAATACATGGTAAGCATGTTGAAATCATATACAGGTATTCTTGATATATAAGTATGTTTAGACTCTATACAGGTATACTGGATAGGTAATTATGCCTGATAGGTAAGTATGGATATATAATATACAGGTATGCTTGATAGGTAGGTATGTTTAGATCATATACAGGTATCCTCGATAGGTAAGTACGTTTTGATCATATACAGGTATGAATGATAGGTAAGAATGTTCAGATCAGACACATGTATGCTAGATAGGTAAGTAGGTTTAGACTATATACAGGAATACTGGATAGGTAATTATGCTTGATAGGTAAGTATGGATAGATCATATACAGGTATGCTTGATAGGTAAGTATGTTTAGATCATATACAGGTATCCTTGATATTTAAGTACGTTTCGATCATATACAGGTATGATTGATAGGTAAGTATGTTTAAATCAGACACATGTATGCTAGATAGATAAGTAGGTTTAGACTATATACAGGTATACTGGAACTGGATAGGTAATTATGTTTAGACCATGTACAGGTATGCTTGATAGGTAAGCATGTTTAGAACATATACAGGTATGCCTGATAGGTAAGTATATTTAATTCATATACATATATGCTTGATATGTAAGTGTGTTTAGACCATATACAGGTATGCTTGACAGGTAATTATGTTTAGATCATATACAGGTATAGTTGATAAGTAAGTATGCTTAGATCATATACAGGTATGCTTGATAGGTAAGTATGTTTAAATCATACACAGTTATGCTTGATAGGTAATTATGCTTAAATCATATACAGGTATGCTTGATAGGTAAGTATGTTTAGATCATATACAGGTATGCTTGATAGGTAAGTATGTTTTGATCATATACAGGTACGCTTGATAGGTAAGCATATTTAGACCATGTACAGATATACTTGACAGGTAAGTATGTTTAGACCATATACAGGTATACTTGATAGGTAAATATGTTTAAATCATATACATGTATGCTTGGTAGGTAAGTGTGTTTAGACCGATATACAGGTATGCTTGATAGGTAAGTATGTTTAAGTCATATACATGTATGCTTGATAGGTAAGTATATTCAGATCATATACAGGTATGCTTGATATGTAAGTGTGTTTAGATCATATACATGTATGCTTGATAGGTAAATATGTTTAGATCATATACAGGTATCCTTGATATGTAAGTATGTTTCGATCATATACATGTATGCTTGATAGGTAAGTATGTTTAGATCATATACAGGTATGCTTTATAGATAAGTATGTTTAGATCATATAGCGGTATGCTTGATAGGTAAGTATGTTTAGACCATATACAGGTATACTTGATAGGTAAGTATGTTTAAATCATATACAGATATGCTTGAGAGGTAAGTATGTTTAGAATATATACAGGTATGCTTGACAGGTAATTATGTTTAGATCATATACAGGTAAAGTTGATAAGTAAGTATGCTTAGATCATATACAGGTATGCTTGATAGGTAAGTATGTTTAAATCATACACAGGTATGCTTGATAGGTAATTATGTTTAAATCATATACAGGTATGCTTGATAGGTAAGTATGTTTAGATCATATACAGGTATGCTTGATAGGTAAGTATGTTTTGATCATATACAGGTATGCTTGATAGGTAGGCATATTTAGACCATGTACAGATATACTTGACAGGTAAGTGTGTTTAGACCGATATACAGGTATGCTTGATAGGTAGGTATGTTTAAGTCATATACATGTATGCTTGATAGGTAAGTATGTTCAGATCATATACAGGTATGCTTGATATGTAAGTGTGTTTAGATCATATATAGGTATGCTGATAGGTAAATATGTTTAGAACATATACAGGTATCCTTGATATGTAAGTATGTTTTGATCATATACATGTATGCTTGATAGGTAAGTATGTTTAGATCATATACAGGTATGCTTTATAGATAAGTATGTTTAGATCATATAGCGGTATGCTTGATAGGTAAGTATGTTTAAATCATATACAGATAGGCTTGAGAGGTAAGTATGTTTAGACTATATACAGGTATACTGGATAGTTAATTATGTTTATGCCATGTACAGGTATGCTTGATAGGTAAGCATGTTTAGACCATATACAGGTATGCTTGATAGGTAAGTATGTTTAAATTATATACATGTATGCTTGATAGGTAAGTGTGTTTAAACAATATACAGGTATGCTTGACAGATAAGTATGCTCAGATCATATACATATATACTTGATAAGTAAGTATGCTTAGATCATATACAGGTATGCTTGATTAGTAAGTATGTTTATATTATATACAGGTATGCTTGATAGGTAAGTGTGTTTAGACCATATACAGGTATGCTTGATAAGTAAGTATGTTTAAGTCATATACGGGTATGCTTGATAGGTAAGTATATTTAGATCATATACAGGTATGCTTGAAATGTAAGTATGTTTAGACCATATACAGGTATGCTTGATAAGTAAGTATGTTTAAGTCATATACGGGTTTGCTTGATAGGTAAATATGTTTATATTATATACAGGTATGCTTGATAGGTAAGTATGTTTATATTATATACAGGTATGCTTGATAGGTAAGTGTGTTTAGACCATATACAGGTATTCTTGATAAGGAAGTATGTTTAAGTCATATACGGGTATGCTTGATAGGTAAGTATATTTAGATCATATATAGGTATGCTTGATAGGTAAGTATGTTTCGAACATATACAGGTATACTTGATAGATAGGTATGTTTAAATCATATACAGGTTTGTTTGATAGGTAATCATGTTTAAATCATATACAGATATGCTTGATAGGTAAGTGTGTTTAAATCATATACAGATATGGTTGATTGGTAAATGTGTTTACACCATATACAGATATGCTTGATAAGTAAGGATATTTAAATCATATACAGGTTTTCTTGATAGGTAAATATGTTTTAATCATATACAGGTTTGCTTGATAGGTAAGCATGTTTAGATTATATACAGATATGCTTGATAGGTAAGTATGTTTAAATCATATACAGGTATGCTTGATGGGTAAGTGTGTTTAGACCATATACAGTTATGCTCGATAAGTAAGGATGTTTAAATCATATACAGGTTTGCTTGATAGGTAAATATGTTTAGTTCATATACAGGTATGCTTGATAGGTAAGTGTGTTTAGACCATATACAAGTATGCTTGATAGTTAAGCACGCTTAAAGCACACACAGGTATGTTTGACATGTAAGTATGTTCAGATCATATACAGGTATGTTTGACAGGTAAGTATGTTTTGACCATATACAGGTATACTTGATAGGTAAGTATGTTTTAACCATATACAGGTATGATTGATATGTAAGTATGATTAAATCATATACAGGCTTGCTTGATAGGTAAGTATGTTTAGATCATATACAGGTATGCTGGACAAGCAGGGGTATATTTGTCATATAAAGATATCCTAGATTGTGGTCAGTAAGCGACGGCCGTTCACTGCCCCTGTTATTGTACTGTCCATGTTTAAGTTGCCATTTGTATTTGAGGTTGTGTGTGTGATCTATGAGTGAAATCCTTTGGTTTACTTTCTCTCAATCATTTGGGTTGTGTTGTGTGGATCCTTTGGTTTACTTACTCTCAAAGATTTGGGCTGTGTTGTGTGTATCCTTTGGTTTACTTTCTCTCAATGATTTGGGCTGTGTTGTGTGGGTCCTTTGGTTTACCTTCTCTCAAAGATTTGGGCTGTGTTGTGTGGGTCCCTTGGTTTACCTTCTCTCAAAGATTTGGGCTGTGTTGTGTGGGTCCTTTGGTTTACCTTCTCTCAAAGATTTGGGCTGTGTTGTGTGGGTCCTTTGGTTTACTTTCTCTCAAAGATTTGGGTTGTGTTGTGTGGGTCCTTTGGTTTACTTTCTCTCAAAGATTTGGGCTGTGTTGTGTGGATCCTTTGGTTTACTTTCTCTCAAAGATTTGGGCTGTGTTGTGTGGGTCCTTTGGTTTACTTTCTCTCAAAGATTTGGGCTGTGTTGTGTGGGTCCTTTGGTTTACTTACTCTCAAAGATTTGGGCTGTGTTGTGTGTGTCCTTTGGTTTACTTTCTCTCAAAGATGTGGGCTGTGTTGTGTGGGTCCTTTGGTTTACTTTCTCTCAAAGATTTGGGCTGTGTTGTGTGTGTCCTTTGGTTTACTTACTCTCAAAGATTTGGGCTGTGTTGTGTGGATCCTTTGGTTTACTTTCTCTCAAAGATTTGGGCTGTGTTGTGTGGGTCCTTTGGTTTACTTTCTCTCAAAGATTTGGGCTGTGTTGTGTGGGTCCTTTGGTTTACTTTCTCTCTAAGGTTTGGGCTGTGTTGTGTGGATCCTTTGGTTTACTTACTCTCAAAGATTTGGGCTGTGTTGTGTGGATCCTTTGGTTTACTTTCTCTCAAAGATTTGGGCTGTGTTGTGTGGATTCTTTGGTTTACTTTCTCTCAAAGGTTTGGGCTGTGTTGTGTGGGTCCTTTGGTTTACTTTCTCTCAAAGGTTTGGGCTGTGTTGTGTGGGTCCTTTGGTTTACTTTCTCTCAAAGATTTGGGCTGTGTTGTGTGGGTCCTTTGGTTTACTTTCTCTCAAAGATTTGGGCTGTGTTGTGTGGATCCTTTGGTTTATTTCTCTCAAAGATGTGGGCTGTGTTGTGTGAGTCCTTTGGCTTACTTTCTCTCAAAGATTTGGGCTGTGTTGTGTGGGTCCTTTGGTTTACTTACTCTCAAAGATTTGGGCTGTGTTGTGTGTGTCCTTTGGTTTACTTACTCTCAAGGATTTGGGCTGTGTTGTGTGTGTCCTTTGGTTTACTTTCTCTCAAAGATTTGGGCTGTGTTGTGTGGGTCCTTTGGTTTACCTTCTCTCAAAGATTTGGGCTGTGTTGTGTGAGTCCTTTGGTTTACTTACTCTCAAAGATTTGGGTTGTGTTGTGTGTGTCCTTTGGTTTACTTTCTCTCAAAGATTTGGGCTGTGTTGTGTGGGTCCTTTGGTTTACTTTCTCTCAAAGATTTGGGCTGTGTTGTGTGGGTCCTTTGGTTTACTTTCTCTCAAAGATGTGGGCTGTGTTGTGTGGGTCCTTTGGTTTACTTTCTCTCAAAGATGTGGGCTGTGTTGTGTGGGTCCTTTGGTTTACTTTCTCTCAAAGATGTGGGCTGTGTTGTGTGGGTCCTTTGATTAACTTTCTCTCAAAGATTTGGGCTGTGTTGTGTGGATCCTTTGGTTTACTTTCTCTCACAGATTTGGGCTGTGTTGTGTGGATCCTTTGGTTTACTTTCTCTCAAAGATTTGGGTTGTGTGGTGTGGATCCTTTGGTTTACTTAATCTCAAAGATTTGGGCTGTGTTGTGTGGGTCCTTTGGTTTACTTTCTCTCAAAGATTTGGGCTGTGTTGTGTGGGTCCTTTGGTTTACCTTCTCTCAAAGATGTGGGCTGTGTTGTGTGGGTCCTTTGGTTTACTTTCTCTCAAAGATTTGGGTTGTGTTGTGTGTGTCCTTTGGTTTACTTTCTCTCAAAGATGTGGGCTGTGTTGTGTGGGTCCTTTGGTTTACTTTCTCTCAAAGATTTGGGCTGTGTTGTGTGGGTCCTTTGGTTTACTTACTCTC
Source organism: Bathymodiolus brooksi (assembly GCA_963680875.1). Classification (NCBI taxonomy): domain Eukaryota; kingdom Metazoa; phylum Mollusca; class Bivalvia; order Mytilida; family Modiolidae; genus Bathymodiolus; species Bathymodiolus brooksi. The sequence goes on from OY804584.1 coordinate 67,632,786, forward strand.
AAAGATGTGGGCTGTGTTGTGTGTGTCCTTTGGTTTACTTTCTCTCAAAGATGTGGGCTGTGTTGTGTGGGTCATTTGGTTTACTTTCTCTCAAAGATGTGGGCTGTGTTGTGTGGGTCCTTTGGATTACTTACTCTCAAAGATGTGGGCTGTGTTGTGTGGATCCTTTGGTTTACTTTCTTTCAAAGATTTGGGCTGTGTTGTGTGGGTCCTTTGGTTTACTTTCTCTCAAAGATTTGGGCTGTGTTGTGTGGGTCCTTTGGTTTACTTTCTCTCAAAGATTTGGGTTGTGTTGTGTGGGTCCTTTGGTTTACCTTCTCTCAAAGATTTGGGGTGTGTTGTGTGGATCCTTTGGTTTACTTTCTCTCAATCATTTGGGTTGTGTTGTGTGGATCCTTTGGTTTACTTACTCTCAAAGATTTGGGCTGTGTTGTGTGTGTCCTTTGGTTTACTTTCTCTCAATGATTTGGGCTGTGTTGTGTGGGTCCTTTGGTTTACTTTCTCTCAAAGATGTGGGCTGTGTTGTGTGGGTCCTTTGGTTAACTTTCTCTCAAAGATTTGGGCTGTGTTGTGTGGATCCTTTGGTTTACTTTCTCTCACAGATTTGGGCTGTGTTGTGTGGATCCTTTGGTTTACTTTCTCTCAAAGATTTGGGTTGTGTGGTGTGGATCCTTTGGTTTACTTAATCTCAAAGATTTGGGCTGTGTTGTGTGGGTCCTTTGGTTTACTTTCTCTCAAAGATTTGGGCTGTGTTGTGTGGGTCCTTTGGTTTACCTTCTCTCAAAGATGTGGGCTGTGTTGTGTGGGTCCTTTGGTTTACTTTCTCTCAAAGATTTGGGTTGTGTTGTGTGTGTCCTTTGGTTTACTTTCTCTCAAAGATGTGGGCTGTGTTGTGTGGGTCCTTTGGTTTACTTTCTCTCAAAGATTTGGGCTGTGTTGTGTGGGTCCTTTGGTTTACTTACTCTCAAAGATGTGGGCTGTGTTGTGTGTGTCCTTTGGTTTACTTTCTCTCAAAGATGTGGGCTGTGTTGTGTGGGTCATTTGGTTTACTTTCTCTCAAAGATGTGGGCTGTGTTGTGTGGGTCCTTTGGATTACTTACTCTCAAAGATGTGGGCTGTGTTGTGTGGATCCTTTGGTTTACTTTCTTTCAAAGATTTGGGCTGTGTTGTGTGGGTCCTTTGGTTTACTTTCTCTCAAAGATTTGGGCTGTGTTGTGTGGGTCCTTTGGTTTACTTTCTCTCAAAGATTTGGGTTGTGTTGTGTGGGTCCTTTGGTTTACCTTCTCTCAAAGATTTGGGGTGTGTTGTGTGGATCCTTTGGTTTACTTTCTCTCAATCATTTGGGTTGTGTTGTGTGGATCCTTTGGTTTACTTACTCTCAAAGATTTGGGCTGTGTTGTGTGTGTCCTTTGGTTTACTTTCTCTCAATGATTTGGGCTGTGTTGTGTGGGTCCTTTGGTTTACCTTCTCTCAAAGATTTGGGCTGTGTTGTGTGGGTCCTTTGGTTTACCTTCTCTCAAAGATTTGGGCTGTGTTGTGTGGGTCCTTTGGTTTACCTTCTCTCAAAGATTTGGGCTGTGTTGTGTGGGTCCTTTGGTTTACTTTCTCTCAAAGATTTGGGTTGTGTTGTGTGGGTCCTTTGGTTTACTTTCTCTCAAAGATTTGGGCTGTGTTGTGTGGATCCTTTGGTTTACTTTCTCTCAAAGATTTGGGCTGTGTTGTGTGGGTCCTTTGGTTTACCTTCTCTCAAAGATTTGGGCTGTATTGTGTGGGTCCTTTGGTTTACTTACTCTCAAAGATTTGGGCTGTGTTGTGTGTGTCCTTTGGTTTACTTTCTCTCAAAGATTTGGGCTGTGTTGTGTGGGTCCTTTGGTTTACTTTCTCTCAAAGATTTGGGCTGTGTTGTGTGTGTCCTTTGGTTTACTTACTCTCAAAGATTTGGGCTGTGTTGTGTGGATCCTTTGGTTTACTTTCTCTCAAAGATTTGGGCTGTGTTGTGTGGGTCCTTTGGTTTACTTTCTCTCAAAGATTTGGGCTGTGTTGTGTAGTTCCTTTGGTTTACTTTCTCTCAAAGATTTGGGCTGTGTTGTGTGAGTCCTTTGGTTTACTTTCTCTCAAAGGTTTGGGCTGTGTTGTGTGGATCCTTTGGTTTACTTACTCTCAAAGATTTGGGCTGTGTTGTGTGGATCCTTTGGTTTACTTTCTCTCAAAGATTTGGGCTGTGTTGTGTGGATCCTTTGGTTTACTTTCTCTCAAAGGTTTGGGCTGTGTTGTGTGGGTCCTTTGGTTTACTTTCTCTCAAAGATTTGGGCTGTGTTGTGTGGGTCCTTTGGTTTACTTACTCTCAAAGATTTGGGCTGTGTTGTGTGGATCCTTTGGTTTACTTTCTCTCAAAGATGTGGGCTGTGTTGTGTGAGTCCTTTGGCTTACTTTCTCTCAAAGATTTGGGCTGTGTTGTGTGGGTCCTTTGGTTTACTTACTCTCAAAGATTTGGGCTGTGTTGTGTGTGTCCTTTGGTTTACTTACTCTCAAGGATTTGGGCTGTGTTGTGTGTGTCCTTTGGTTTACTTACTCTCAATGATTTGGGCTGTGTTGTGTGGATCCTTTGGTTTACTTTCTCTCAAAGATTTGGGCTGTGCTGTGTGGGTCCTTTGGTTTACTTTCTCTCAAAGATTTGGGCTGTGTTGTGTGGATCCTTTGGTTTACTTTCTCTCAAAGATTTGGGCTGTGTTGTGTGGATCCTTTGGTTTAATTTCTCTCAAAGATTTGGGCTGTGTTGTGTGAGTCCTTTGGCTTACTTTCTCTCAAAGATTTGGGCTGTGTTGTGTGGGTCCTTTGGTTTACTTACTCTCAAAGATTTGGGCTGTGTTGTGTGGGTCCTTTGGTTTACTTTCTCTCAAAGATTTGTGTTGTGTTGTGTGTGTCCTTTGGTTTACTTACTCTCAAAGATTTGGGTTGTGTTGTGTGTGTCCTTTGGTTTACTTACTCTCAAAGATTTGGGCTGTGTTGTGTGTGTCCTTTGGTTTACTTACTCTCAAAGATTTGGGCTGTGTTGTGTGGGTCCTTTGGTTTACTTTCTCTCAAAGATTTGTGTTGTGTTGTGTGTGTCCTTTGGTTTACTTACTCTCAAAGATTTGGGTTGTGTTGTGTGGGTCCTTTGGTTTACTTACTCTCAAAGATTTGGGCTGTGTTGTGTGTGTCCTTTGGTTTACTTACTCTCAAAGATTTGGGTTGTGTTGTGTGTGTCCTTTGGTTTACTTACTCTCAAAGATTTGGGCTGTGTTGTGTGTGTCCTTTGGTTTACTTACTCTCAAAGATTTGGGCTGTGTTGTGTGGGTCCTTTGGTTTACTTACTCTCAAAGATTTGGGTTGTGTTGTGTGGGTCCTTTGGTTTACTTTCTCTCAAAGATTTGGGATGTGTTGTGTGGGTCCTTTGGTTTACTTTCTCTCAAAGATTTGGGCTGTGTTGTGTGGATCCTTTGGTTTACTTACTCTCAAAGATGTGGGCTGTGTTGTGAGTGTCCTTTGGTTTACTTTCTCTCAAAGATTTGGGCTGTGTTGTGTGGGTCCTTTGGTTTACTTACTCTCAAAGATTTGGACTGTGTTGTGTGGGTCCTTTGGTTTACGTACTATCAAAGATTTGGACTGTGTTGTGTGGGTCCTTTGGTTTACTTACTATCACAGATTTGGACTGTGTTGTGTGTGTCCTGTGGTTTACTTTCTCTCAAAGATTTGGGTTGTGTTGTGTGTGTCCTTTGGTTTACTTACTCTCAAAGATTTGGGCTGTGTTGTGTGGATTCTTTGGTTTACTTACTCTCAAAGATTTGGGTTGTGTTGTGTGTGTCCTTTGGTTTACTTACTCTCAAAGATTTGGACTGTGTTGTGTGGGTCCTTTGGTTTACTTACTATCAAAGATTTGGGCTGTGTTGTGTGGGTCCTTTGGTTTACTTCCTCTCAAAGATTTGGGTTGTGTTGTGTGGGTCCTTTGGTTTACTTACTCTCAAAGATTTGGGTTGTGTTGTGTGTGTCCTTTGGTTTACTTACTCTCAAAGATTTGGGCTGTGTTGTGTGGATCCTTTGGTTTACTTTCTCTCAAAGATTTGGGTTGTGTTGTGTGTGTCCTTTGGTTTACTTACTCTCAAAGATTTGGGCTGTGTTGTGTGGGTCCTTTGGTTTACTTACTCTCAAAGATGTGGGCTGTGTTGTGTGGGTCCTTTGGTTTACTTACTCTCAAAGATTTGGGCTGTGTTGTGTGGGTCCTTTGGTTTACTTTCTCTCAAAGATTTGGGCTGTGTTGTGTGGGTCCTTTGGTTTACTTACTCTCAAAGATTTGGGCTGTGTTGTGTGTGTCCTTTGGTTTACTTACTCTCAAAGATTTGGACTGTGTTGTGTGGGTCCTTTGGTTTACTTTCTCTCAAAGATTTGGGTTGTGTTGTGTGTGTCCTTTGGTTTACTTACTCTCAAAGATTTGGGCTGTGTTGTGTGGGTCCTTTGGTTTACTTTCTCTCAAAGATTTGGGCTGTGTTGTGTGTGTCCTTTGATTTACTTACTCTGAAAGATTTGGGTTGTGTTGTGTGTGTCCTTTGGCTTACTTACTCTCAAAGATTTGGGTTGTGTTGTGTGGGTCCTTTGGTTTACTTACTCTCAAAGATTTGGGCTGTGTTGTCTGTGTCCTTTGGTTTACTTACTCTCAAAGATTTGGGTTGTGTTGTGTGTGTCCTTTGGTTTACTTACTCTCAAAGATGTGGGCTGTGTTGTGTGTGTCCTTTGGTTTACTTACTCTCAAAGATTTGGGTTGTTTTGTGTGTGTCCTTTGGTTTACTTACTCTCAAAGATGTGGGTTGTGTTGTGTGTTTCCTTTGGTTTACTTTCTCTCAAAGATATGGGTTGTGTTGTGTGTGTCCTTTGGTTTACTTACTATCAAAGATGTGGGTTGTGTTGTGTGTGTCCTTTGGTTTACTTACTCTCAAAGATTTGGGCTGTGTTGTGTGGGTCCTTTGGTTTACTTACTCTCAAAGATTTGGGTTGTGTTGTGTGTGTCCTTTGGTTTACTTTCTCTCAAAGATTTGGGTTGTGTTGTGTGTGTCCTTTGGTTTACTTTCTCTCAAAGATTTGGGCTGTGTTGTGTGGGTCCTTTGGTTTACTTTCTCTCAAAGATTTGGGTTGTGTTGTGTGTGTCCTTTGGTTTACTTACTCTCAAAGATTTGGGCTGTGTTGTGTGTGTCCTTTGGTTTACTTACTCTCAAAGATTTGGGTTGTGTTGTGTGTGTCCTTTGGTTTACTTACTCTCAAAGATTTGGGCTGTGTTGTGTGTTTCCTTTGGTTTACTTACTCTCAAAGATTTGGGCTGTGTTGTGTGGGTCCTTTGGTTTACTTACTATCAAAGATGTGGGTTGTGTTGTGTGGGTCCTTTGGTTTACTTTCTCTCAAAGATTTGGGCTGTGTTGTGTGGGTCCTTTGGGTTACTTTCTCTCAAAGATTTGGGCTGTGTTGTGTGGATCCTTTGGTTTACTTACTCTCAAAGATGTGGGCTGTGTTGTGAGTGTCCTTTGGTTTACTTTCTCTCAAAGATTTGGACTGTGTTGTGTGGGTCCTTTGGTTTACGTACTATCAAAGATTTGGACTGTGTTGTGTGGGTCCTTTGGTTTACTTACTATCACATATTTGGACTGTGTTGTGTGTGTCCTGTGGTTTACTTTCTCTCAAAGATTTGGGTTGTGTTGTGTGTGTCCTTTGGTTTACTTACTCTCAAAGATTTGGGCTGTGTTGTGTGGATTCTTTGGTTTACTTACTCTCAAAGATTTGGGTTGTGTTGTGTGTGTCCTTTGGTTTACTTACTCTCAAAGATTTGGACTGTGTTGTGTGGGTCCTTTGGTTTACTTACTATCAAAGATTTGGGCTGTGTTGTGTGGGTCCTTTGGTTTACTTCCTCTCAAAGATTTGGGTTGTGTTGTGTGGGTCCTTTGGTTTACTTACTCTCAAAGATTTGGGTTGTGTTGTGTGTGTCCTTTGGTTTACTTACTCTCAAAGATTTGGGCTGTGTTGTGTGGATCCTTTGGTTTACTTTCTCTCAAAGATTTGGGTTGTGTTGTGTGTGTCCTTTGGTTTACTTACTCTCAAAGATTTGGGTTGTGTTGTGTGGGTCCTTTGGTTTACTTACTCTCAAAGATTTGGACTGTGTTGTGTGGGTCCTTTGGTTTACTTACTCTCAAAGATTTGGGTTGTGTTGTGTGTGTCCTTTGGTTTACTTACTCTCAAAGATTTGGACTGTGTTGTGTGGGTCCTTTGGTTTACTTACTCTCAAAGATGTGGGCTGTGTTGTGTGGGTCCTTTGGTTTACTTACTCTCAAAGATTTGGGCTGTGTTGTGTGGGTCCTTTGGTTTACTTTCTCTCAAAGATTTGGGCTGTGTTGTGTGGGTCCTTTGGTTTACTTACTCTCAAAGATTTGGGCTGTGTTGTGTGTGTCCTTTGGTTTACTTACTCTCAAAGATTTGGACTGTGTTGTGTGGGTCCTTTGGTTTACTTTCTCTCAAAGATTTGGGTTGTGTTGTGTGTGTCCTTTGGTTTACTTACTCTCAAAGATTTGGGCTGTGTTGTGTGGGTCCTTTGGTTTACTTTCTCTCAAAGATTTGGGCTGTGTTGTGTGTGTCCTTTGGTTTACTTACTCTCAAAGATTTGGGTTGTGTTGTGTGTGTCCTTTGGTTTACTTACTCTCAAAGATTTGGGTTGTGTTGTGTGGGTCCTTTGGTTTACTTACTATCAAAGATTTGGGCTGTGTTGTGTGTGTCCTTTGGTTTACTTACTCTCAAAGATTTGGGTTGTGTTGTGTGTGTCCTTTGGTTTACTTACTCTCAAAGATGTGGGCTGTGTTGTGTGTGTCCTTTGGTTTACTTACTCTCAAAGATTTGGGTTGTTTTGTGTGTGTCCTTTGGTTTACTTACTCTCAAAGATGTGGGTTGTGTTGTGTGTGTCCTTTGGTTTACTTTCTCTCAAAGATTTGGGTTGTGTTGTGTGTGTCCTTTGGTTTACTTACTATCAAAGATGTGGGGTGTGTTGTGTGTGTCCTTTGGTTTACTTACTCTCAAAGATTTGGGCTGTGTTGTGTGGGTCCTTTGGTTTACTTACTCTCAAAGATTTGGGTTGTGTTGTGTGTGTCCTTTGGTTTACTTTCTCTCAAAGATTTGGGTTGTGTTGTGTATGTCCTTTGGTTTACTTTCTCTCAAAGATTTGGGTTGTGTTGTGTGGGTCCTTTGGTTTACTTTCTCTCAAAGATTTGGGTTGTGTTGTGTGTGTCCTTTGGTTTACTTACTCTCAAAGATGTGGGCTGTGTTGTGTGGGTCCTTTGGTTTACTTACTCTCAAAGATTTGGGCTGTGTTGTGAGTGTCCTTTGGTTTACTTTCTCTCAAAGATTTGGGCTGTGTTGTGTGGGTCCTTTGGTTTACTTACTCTCAAAGATTTGGACTGTGTTGTGTGGGTCCTTTGGTTTACGTACTATCAAAGATTTGGACTGTGTTGTGTGGGTCCTTTGGTTTACTTACTATCACAGATTTGGACTGTGTTGTGTGTGTCCTGTGGTTTACTTTCTCTCAAAGATTTGGGTTGTGTTGTGTGTGTCCTTTGGTTTACTTACTCTCAAAGATTTGGGCTGTGTTGTGTGGATTCTTTGGTTTACTTACTCTCAAAGATTTGGGTTGTGTTGTGTGTGTCCTTTGGTTTACTTACTCTCAAAGATTTGGACTGTGTTGTGTGGGTCCTTTGGTTTACTTACTATCAAAGATTTGGGCTGTGTTGTGTGGGTCCTTTGGTTTACTTCCTCTCAAAGATTTGGGTTGTGTTGTGTGGGTCCTTTGGTTTACTTACTCTCAAAGATTTGGGTTGTGTTGTGTGTGTCCTTTGGTTTACTTACTCTCAAAGATTTGGGCTGTGTTGTGTGGATCCTTTGGTTTACTTTCTCTCAAAGATTTGGGTTGTGTTGTGTGTGTCCTTTGGTTTACTTACTCTCAAAGATTTGGGCTGTGTTGTGTGGGTCCTTTGGTTTACTTACTCTCAAAGATGTGGGCTGTGTTGTGTGGGTCCTTTGGTTTACTTACTCTCAAAGATTTGGGCTGTGTTGTGTGGGTCCTTTGGTTTACTTTCTCTCAAAGATTTGGGCTGTGTTGTGTGGGTCCTTTGGTTTACTTACTCTCAAAGATTTGGGCTGTGTTGTGTGTGTCCTTTGGTTTACTTACTCTCAAAGATTTGGACTGTGTTGTGTGGGTCCTTTGGTTTACTTTCTCTCAAAGATTTGGGTTGTGTTGTGTGTGTCCTTTGGTTTACTTACTCTCAAAGATTTGGGCTGTGTTGTGTGGGTCCTTTGGTTTACTTTCTCTCAAAGATTTGGGCTGTGTTGTGTGTGTCCTTTGATTTACTTACTCTCAAAGATTTGGGTTGTGTTGTGTGTGTCCTTTGGTTTACTTACTCTCAAAGATTTGGGTTGTGTTGTGTGGGTTCTTTGGTTTACTTACTCTCAAAGATTTGGGCTGTGTTGTCTGTGTCCTTTGGTTTACTTACTCTCAAAGATTTGGGTTGTGTTGTGTGTGTCCTTTGGTTTACTTACTCTCAAAGATGTGGGCTGTGTTGTGTGTGTCCTTTGGTTTACTTACTCTCAAAGATTTGGGTTGTTTTGTGTGTGTCCTTTGGTTTACTTACTCTCAAAGATGTGGGTTGTGTTGTGTGTTTCCTTTGGTTTACTTTCTCTCAAAGATTTGGGTTGTGTTGTGTGTGTCCTTTGGTTTACTTACTATCAAAGATGTGGGTTGTGTTGTGTGTGTCCTTTGGTTTACTTACTCTCAAAGATTTGGGCTGTGTTGTGTGGGTCCTTTGGTTTACTTACTCTCAAAGATTTGGGTTGTGTTGTGTGTGTCCTTTGGTTTACTTTCTCTCAAAGATTTGGGTTGTGTTGTGTGTGTCCTTTGGTTTACTTTCTCTCAAAGATTTGGGCTGTGTTGTGTGGGTCCTTTGGTTTACTTTCTCTCAAAGATTTGGGTTGTGTTGTGTGTGTCCTTTGGTTTACTTACTCTCAAAGATTTGGGCTGTGTTGTGTGTGTCCTTTGGTTTACTTACTCTCAAAGATTTGGGTTGTGTTGTGTGTGTCCTTTGGTTTACTTACTCTCAAAGATTTGGGCTGTGTTGTGTGTTTCCTTTGGTTTACTTACTCTCAAAGATTTGGGCTGTGTTGTGTGGGTCCTTTGGTTTACTTACTATCAAAGATTTGGGTTGTGTTGTGTGGGTCCTTGGTTTACTTTCTCTCAAAGATTTGGGCTGTGTTGTGTGGGTCCTTTGGGTTACTTTCTCTCAAAGATTTGGGCTGTGTTGTGTGGATCCTTTGGTTTACTTACTCTCAAAGATGTGGGCTGTGTTGTGAGTGTCCTTTGGTTTACTTTCTCTCAAAGATTTGGACTGTGTTGTGTGGGTCCTTTGGTTTACGTACTATCAAAGATTTGGACTGTGTTGTGTGGGTCCTTTGGTTTACTTACTATCACAGATTTGGACTGTGTTGTGTGTGTCCTGTGGTTTACTTTCTCTCAAAGATTTGGGTTGTGTTGTGTGTGTCCTTTGGTTTACTTACTCTCAAAGATTTGGGCTGTGTTGTGGATTCTTTGGTTTACTTACTCTCAAAGATTTGGGTTGTGTTGTGTGTGTCCTTTGGTTTACTTACTCTCAAAGATTTGGACTGTGTTGTGTGGGTCCTTTGGTTTACTTACTATCAAAGATTTGGGCTGTGTTGTGTGGGTCCTTTGGTTTACTTCCTCTCAAAGATTTGGGTTGTGTTGTGTGGGTCCTTTGGTTTACTTACTCTCAAAGATTTGGGTTGTGTTGTGTGTGTCCTTTGGTTTACTTACTCTCAAAGATTTGGGCTGTGTTGTGTGGATCCTTTGGTTTACTTTCTCTCAAAGATTTGGGTTGTGTTGTGTGTGTCCTTTGGTTTACTTACTCTCAAAGATTTGGGTTGTGTTGTGTGGGTCCTTTGGTTTACTTACTCTCAAAGATTTGGACTGTGTTGTGTGGGTCCTTTGGTTTACTTACTCTCAAAGATTTGGGTTGTGTTGTGTGTGTCCTTTGGTTTACTTACTCTCAAAGATTTGGACTGTGTTGTGTGGGTCCTTTGGTTTACTTACTCTCAAAGATTTGGGCTGTGTTGTGTGGGTCCTTTGGTTTACTTACTCTCAAAGATTTGGGCTGTGTTGTGTGTGTCCTTTGGTTTACTTACTCTCAAAGATTTGGACTGTGTTGTGTGGGTCCTTTGGTTTACTTTCTCTCAAAGATTTGGGTTGTGTTGTGTGTGTCCTTTGGTTTACTTACTCTCAAAGATTTGGGCTGTGTTGTGTGGGTCCTTTGGTTTACTTTCTCTCAAAGATTTGGGCTGTGTTGTGTGTGTCCTTTGGTTTACTTACTCTCAAAGATTTGGGTTGTGTTGTGTGTGTCCTTTGGTTTACTTACTCTCAAAGATTTGGGTTGTGTTGTGTGGGTCCTTTGGTTTACTTACTATCAAAGATTTGGGCTGTGTTGTGTGTGTCCTTTGGTTTACTTACTCTCAAAGATTTGGGTTGTGTTGTGTGTGTCCTTTGGTTTACTTACTCTCAAAGATGTGGGCTGTGTTGTGTGTGTCCTTTGGTTTACTTACTCTCAAAGATTTGGGTTGTTTTGTGTGTGTCCTTTGGTTTACTTACTCTCAAAGATGTGGGTTGTGTTGTGTGTGTCCTTTGGTTTACTTTCTCTCAAAGATTTGGGTTGTGTTGTGTGTGTCCTTTGGTTTACTTACTATCAAAGATGTGGGGTGTGTTGTGTGTGTCCTTTGGTTTACTTACTCTCAAAGATTTGGGCTGTGTTGTGTGGGTCCTTTGGTTTACTTACTCTCAAAGATTTGGGTTGTGTTGTGTGTGTCCTTTGGTTTACTTTCTCTCAAAGATTTGGGTTGTGTTGTGTATGTCCTTTGGTTTACTTTCTCTCAAAGATTTGGGTTGTGTTGTGTGGGTCTTTTGGTTTACTTTCTCTCAAAGATTTGGGTTGTGTTGTGTGTGTCCTTTGGTTTACTTACTCTCAAAGATGTGGGCTGTGTTGTGTGGGTCCTTTGGTTTACTTACTCTCAAAGATTTGGGCTGTGTTGTGTGGGTCCTTTGGTTTACTTTCTCTCAAAGATTTGGGCTGTGTTGTGTGAGTCCTTTGGTTTACTTACTCTCAAAGATGTGGGCTGTGTTGTGTGTGTCCTTTGGTTTACTTTCTCTCAAAGATTTGGGCTGTGTTGTGTGTGTCCTTTGGTTTACTTACTCTCAAAGATTTGGACTGTGTTGTGTGGGTCCTTTGGTTTACTTTCTCTCAAAGATTTGGGTTGTGTTGTGTGTGTCCTTTGGTTTACTTACTCTCAAAGATTTGGGCTGTGTTGTGTGGGTCCTTTGGTTTACTTTCTCTCAAAGATTTGGGCTGTGTTGTGTGTGTCCTTTGGTTTACTTACTCTCAAAGATGTGGACTGTGTTGTGTGTGTCCTTTGGTTTACTTTCTCTCAAAGATTTGGGCTGTGTTGTGTGTGTCCTTTGGTTTACTTACTATCAAAGATTTGGGCTGTGTTGTGTGGATCCTTTGGTTTACTTTCTCTCAAAGATTTGGGCTGTGTTGTGTGTGTCCTTTGGTTTACTTACTCTCAAAGATTTGGACTGTGTTGTGTGTGTCCTTTGGTTTACTTTCTCTCAAAGATTTGGGCTGTGTTGTGTGTGTCCTTTGGTTTACTTACTATCAAAGATTTGGGCTGTGTTGTGTGGATCCTTTGGTTTACTTTCTCTCAAAGATTTGGGCTGTGTTGTGTGGGTCCTTTGGTTTACTTACTCTCAAAGATTTGGGCTGTGTTGTGTGTGTCCTTTGGTTTACTTACTATCAAAGATTTGGACTGTGTTGTGTGGGTCCTTTGGTTTTCTTTCTCTCAAAGATTTGGTTGTCCAGTCTGTTTGACTCTGTGAGCGTGTCTGATGATTGTTGTTCCAGGAATCAGTTAAATGCACTGAATTAGATAAGTACATGCTAAATACTACCAACCGTTGATTCACAAAGATTCTCATGTATGATTCTTCAAGATCTACCGATATCAAATGAAGACTTTGAGTCAATATCGATAACTAATAAAATATTAAATGAAACCCATTGTCAAATGCAAATACTGAACATATAACCAATAGCCAAAAAATGAATGCATTGAACAAAAATATATCGCCATGCAATGAAGACCCTGAAAAGAAAATTGACGTGCTTTGATCCTATTTTGCGGTGTTTACGTATATTTTTCAGTTGGATAGTTTTACCCGTATATCTATAGTAATGTTTCTGACTTTGACTGCTCTAGAGGCGTTTTCCCAATTGATCGCTGGCAATGTTTCTGTCTTCGTACTAAAGTTAACTAACAGATATAGGAACATTGCACTCGAATTTTGTTGGAAAAAACTTACGCCATCATTCATTTAGCTAAGAAAGGCTGTAGGTGGCTCTTTGCTGTGGTGTCAATTTTATGTCTCATTTATTGCAACAAGCTATGCATGAATTAAATATAAAACAGTTTAAGTCCAGTGGATATCACCCTGAATCTCAATAAGCTCTAGGAATATTTCACCAAATATTAAAAAGAATGTTGAAGACATTTTTTAGACAGTGAAAAAGATTGGGATGACCGGGTTCATATTCTACTGTTTGCTGTAAGGGAAGTCTTTCAAGAATCTCTAGTTTTTAGTCCTTTTTACACTGGATTTTGAACACTCTGTGAGAAGTCCCTTAAAGTATCTAAAAGAAAAATGGCTTTGAAAAGATATTGGTATCAATATTTCAAATGATGTGTCAGGTCTTAAGCATAAATTTACAAGAGCATGTGCAATTGCAAATGACAATTTGACACAAAGCTAAATTAAAATTAAACAGTGGTGTGATAAGGATATCAGGATAAGAGAATTTAAACCTGTTGATAAAGTTCTTGTATTATTGCCTGATCCAGGCGAGGTGTACTCAATACAACATTATGTGATAAAAAAAAAAAAAAAAAAAAAAAAAAAAAAAAAAAAAAAAAAAAACATTATGTGATAAATTTTGTCAGCCACTTGCGGTGAAATATTGTTGAAAGTGGCGTTATATAATTTAACCCTATCCCCATTCCTTCGCAGTTATCACCCACCAGTTATTTCTTTGGATCTGCAAAACTGTTCCGATGCAGTGGAGACGTTTCGGGGGCTTAATCTATACGTTTTAGAATAGCAATCTTCCGAACTTAAGACGAACAAGAAAAATCACTTACAAAACCTTACAAGGAATACGGATATCAGTCTTATCATGAAAGGTTTGTCAGTTACTTGCGGCAAGTCGGTGTTTTTCTCCGGGTACTCTGGTTTCCTCCACCAATAAAACTGACTGCCACGATATAACTGAAATATTGTTGAAAGTGGCGTTGAACATCCTAACTCTTACCCTTATCATGAAAGAATCAATTTGTATAATTTCTTAAAAGTCAAGTAACATAGCTTAACAAAATAATACGAGTTTCACTGCACTTAATGGCGCTTATTAGATTTCACACCTGACATTCGGAACGTCTCGTTAGAACGTCACATTTTATAAATGTAGTCAATTATCTTATTATCCCGATGTTTATCACAAAACAATGACAAAAGCGAAAATATTTTCACAATTATTGGACCACTCTATACCTGGCTTAGATCTTGATGTTATCGCATTTATCTGCGGGCAGTATGTATCGCTGTAGTGTACAAGTGGCACACGCCGTATCAATGTGACGCCCTTCTTTGTTCTTGCCGACGGTAATTACGATGTTATCCGAAGGTGTTCACGTGGAAAATGGTAATTTTTGTATCATATGATTCAATCAGATACCGAAGAACAGTTAAATATAGAGCAGTACGTTGCATAATTGATCTAGTTAGAAATATATCAATATATAGCACAACGGCCTAAAATTAAAAAAAAAAGTAATCAATGAATAATAAGTATATATTGTATTAGTTTATTAATTAAATGACAAATGTGCGTGACTAAAGGTTTGAATTTTAATCAACGTTGTTGAAATATCGATACTTCAGCAGGCTCTTGAGGATTTCTCGTACATTCGTCATTGAAACTCACATATGTTATTTGTGTTGTTGTGACATCAGGGGTCTCTTTGTACGACCAACACTAGGATTTAGTCAAATGTTGTCCTAGCGTAACAGATTCTTAAATATGGAAATTTGGTAGTCATCGTATAAATCTACTGATCTTGAAGGTACGGGTTTGGAGTTATGGTGTTTAACGCCACTTTTAACAATATGTCAGTTATATCGTGGTGATAAAGGTACGTATTCGGTTGAAATGAAATATGTTTGTTCTATGTTAAGTCAATGTTTATCGATGTCCTCACTAATAGAAAATGCTCGTATAATTATTTGTGTGAGAGACAATGTAAATCCAACTATCATGCGATCATCTATCATGAATATAGCTGAAATACTGCCTACTGGACGTTCAACAACAATCATTCAATATTGTATCATATACTGTAGGGCCATCGTGATCGTGATCGTATGGTTGTTGGATTTACAACTACCTTGTTGTGAGTTCGAATCCCGCTCATGGCGAGGTGTACTCGATACAACGTTATGTGATAAAGTTTGTCTGTGACTTGCGACAGGTCGGTGGTTTTTCCGGTTTCCTCCACCAATAAAACTGACCACCACGAATATAAATGAAATATTGTTGAAAGTGGTATTTAGCACCATAACCCTAACATCTTATCATATATTGTACGATACGATCACTCAAGTACTTGTACAATTTATGCAAAAAGTAGTTCATTCTACGTATTGGGAACCACAGCAGTAATAGTTAACAAGAGTGGTATACCGTAGGTTCAAGTCTCGATCGGGTCAATCCAAAGAAGACTATAACATTGGTATGTGTTGATTCTCCGCTTAACACACAACATTAAGGAGAAAGAGCAAAGACTGGTTGTCTCGGAATCAGGATAATGTGTCCGGGTGGGGCGACATGTCTATCCGCTGACTGCTGTTTCCGTGAGCTAGCACTATAAGCAAATTCAACTAAGTGTGTTGGTATAGTACAAAGCGGATCTCATCATCATCCCATCGAAAATTTAAAAAAATGGTTGTCGCCATGATATAGCTGAAACATTTCTGTGTTGGCGTTAAACAACAATCACTCACTCACTCATATCCTATATATGTAGGTAATTTCCGGTACTTTCATTAGGCTTAATTACTTCAACATATCATTTTCGTACTGCTTTTAATGAGATTGTTTAAATGAAGAAATGATGCTATTTAAGAATAGGAAATTAAAAAAAATCTATATACAAAGCACATAGAGCGACACCAAAACGGGTCGAACAAAGCGACTGTGGCTGACAGTCTGGAGTGGCACAAAATCTGGAGTGGCACAAAATCCGCAATTTTGTTTGAACCCTCTCTCTAATATATACGTATATATATATACACAGTGTACAAACAGTACGCTGGAACGTCGTGTTCGTGATCGCATGGTAATTGGATTTACAACACCCTGTTCAATCATTGCCTACCACCACTAAAGTTGAGAGTTCGATCTCGCTCATAGCGAGGAGTACTCGATACAACATTATGTGATCAAGTTTGTCAGTGACTTGCGACATGTCGGTGGTTTTCTTCGGATATTCCGGTATCCTGCACCAATAAAACTGACGGCCACGATATAATTGGAATATTGTTGAAAGTGGCGCTAAACACCATAACCCGAAACCACAGAATTCGTCTGAAGGGGAAGACTATTTCTATTCTCTCTAGATGGATTCGGAACAACATCGGTCATATGTATTTCACTGACAGCGTATTCCGTTATAGAAATGATAAGCTAAATATTTTTTTGTTTTCAAGCTAAGTATCTTTTTGTTTTCAAACTAAGTATCTTCGTTAATACCCGATTTTTATTGGGGTCCTTGTTGCTCTGTATTTAGTATTCTGTGTTGTGTGTTCACGTTTCTCCCACTTTTGATTTTTTGGTATACAGCTAGAACAAAAATTGTGAGAGAAACGTGAATAATGTTTAAAAGGGTTTAAAGAAATTTACCTGTAATTAGGCTTACAGTGATTCCAGTATAAATAAAACTCATGTTTGAAAAGGGAAGAAAATATTTATTATCATATTTCATTAAAAAGCACTAAAAGGTTAAATAAGTTAAATGCAATACATAAATAAGAATAAAGGAAATATTCATATAAAAAACAAATAATATATAGCATTTCACAAATAAACATACAAGTATTATATAAATATTATTCATTAACATTAAAATAATGTAATAAAAAATTAAAATAATAAATGTGATATGCAAATAAATGAGTACAAGAAATTTGATAAGAAGAGTTAAATATGAGCTTTTGTTATCTGTATAGTGTGGTGTTGATCATTGTTTGTACTTTTTCATTTGGCCATTGTATTGTGGGTTCTGCTTCGATTGCTGGTTTCTGATTTCCACATTGATATCTTCAAACTCTTCTTAAATATATATACATGTACAACATTATTACAACCGCCATTGGTCATTCAGATGTCGGTGATATCATTCTAGTATCCTCTATAGATAATAGTCAGAATTTTGAGAATTAAGAAAGTTACTGTCAGTTATGGATTAAATCAAACAATTAGTATTTCTTATTTTAAGTTGTGAGTTCGAATCCCACTCAATCGGGGTGTTTCTCGATACAACATCATGTGATGAAGTTTGTCAGTGACGTGACAGGTCGGTGGGTTTTCTCTGGGCACTCCGATTTCCTCCACCAATAAAAATGACCGCCATGATATAACTGAAATATTGTTGAAAGTGTCGTTAAGCACCATAACCTTAACCCCCTATTTCTTATTTTATATAGCTGAAATATTGTTGAAAGTGGCGTTAAACACCAAAAACCAAATCAATCAAAATCCTATTTTATACGTCTCTTTCATTGCCTTTTCAAATACAAAAATCAAGCACAATAATAAAATAAATCTCTCACATAAATACACGTTCTAATAGCTGTATTTTAAGACACGGTTCCTGTTTAAGTGAACATCTTTCCTACTAAAAACTCAATTTCATATATTGCCTCTTAATAAAGTAAATTGTTATTTTATTACCGAATAATATGAGGAACCGTTAGCAAAGTGTTTAAGACGCGGTAAAAATAAATTGATTCTTCAGTGTATTTGACATTTATAGCACGTGGAACAGTTGTTGAATTATGTTACTAGTTCAATAAAATATTTAATGTAATTTATCAAACGAAAAATGATATATGTAAGTTAGATATAATAAGATTTTACTCTCTGATAACATTTTTTTGATATATAAGAGAATTCTACCAATTATACACGTAACGGAAATTGTTTTTTTTAAACAGATCGGGGTTAGAATTTTTTTGTTTTTGTTTTTGTTTTGTTTTGAAAAATGGGAATTTGGACAGAAAGAATTTCAATTAAATTGATATAATTACCAATAAAAAATAATATTCACGTAATTTTTCAGAAATGGGTAATAAGACGAATCGTGTGAATCGCTACATGAAAATAAGGTCTTTCATAATTAAACAAAAGAGGTTATATTTTTCGTGTATTAAGACGAATCGCGTAAATCCGTTACATGAAGAAAAAAAGGTAGATTGAAAACAAATCACCGATTTTGACCTCCGTTGATATCATTTGCATATGTAATCTCATCTAGTGATTTATTATGTTTTGAATTTAAGTTCATTCATTTTCATAATTGTTCGACTCTTTGTAAAAAAAGAAGAAAGAACAGTCATTTGGACTTGAAGAATACAAATCGCTACAGCTTCTGAAGTAATAAAGGTGATTTATGTCTCGGCCGCGGGGTTTTTATAGTAAGCGATTCCACTCTTTATCATTACACATTAGGAGATCTCAGTTGGTTCTAGAAACATTTTCGAGCCATTGCTGAGAAAATATTTTAATGTAAATAAAATATACAATATTTTAAAGTGATTCAAATATAAGTACTCTGTGAACTTGCAGAATGTTGGATTATTACATGTTTTTTCTGGATTTTTTTGGTTCCGTTCGTTAAGGAGCATTCAGTTTATGTGCGGTACTCAGCTAAAAGGTCAGTGGTATATATATATACATCATTTGTGTATTGTATTTCAATATTGAATTTCTCATTTGAATAAAAGTCACGTGGTTGGAATAAAAATAAAGTTAGTTTTCTAATTCAGCATATTTTTTCTGGTTTCTGTTTGCAACAAGTATTTTCGCCAGAGACCATTTATATGCCGTTATGTCTCGTTTCGATCACTGTGACGTCACAATCATTAACAAAAATAACACCATTCTCCTTACATAGGAGAATTGAGAGAAATTTCAATATTTTGTCTGGTACAGTTGGTGGATATAAGAGTTAGTCATCTCCGATTTTTCCTTATGCTAAACTTCATTATTTCAAAAAAATTATAGAGAGGTCATTTCTTGACCAATTTTGCTGAAATTTTCGCTTACAAGCGCAAAATGTTTTGAATTTTGTCTTTATAATCTTCAAATAATATGTTAATTTATAGTTTGCAACTTTTCACGATTTTAAGCACAGTCTTGAATTCTTGAATTTCAAAAATACTATAGTTATATATATATATACAATATAGTAGTTTGTCACCTTTAAATTAAGATTTTTGTGTAAATCGAGATTTTAAAAAAAAATCTTAAATAACAAAATTATTTGAAAATTATAAAGAAAAACTTCAAAAAACAATTCCCTTTTGTGGACTCAAATTTCAGCAATATTGATAAAGAAATTACTTCTGTATATGCTTTTTCTTTAAGTTGTTGAACAATTGTTGTTTTATATGAAATGTATTGTGACAAATCGAAGGTAACGAACAATTATGTCCATTTGCTGTACCTATAAATTATATATACTTCTGTATCACGAATCTCGAGACGAAGTTAAAAATAAATTAATTAAGTTATTATAATTATTATTATGTGTTACGTGTAGTATATTGACATTCGAGTACTTGAAATGGTACATTTAATATTACAAATGTATTACAGTATGGAAATGTTATTACTTGTGCATTTTCCTTCAACTAAATACATTAAAATGATAATAAATGTCATTTTCGTTTCACTTTTTTTTATGTTATCACTTGTCTGCAGAATCGCTACCTAAATTAATTAAATTTGTCATATAGTTAAGTTAGAAAAAGATCAAGTACATAATATGGTCTAATATTTTATGGCTAAAATTACATTATCATCTACTTTAACTAGAAAAGGGTAAAGTAAATTAATTGTTACAATATTGTATTTCCATCTATTTTAGCGAGAAAAAACGGCCAAGTAAATTAATTATTTGTTGTAATATTTTATAGTTAATATTGTATTTTCAACTATATACATATGCTAAATATTCCCCCCCCCCCTCTCCCCCCCCCCCCCCCCCCCCCCCCCCCCCACACACACACACATAATAGCAAATTTAAATTGAATATGGTACTATCATTTAGATCCAGTTTTATCCCAACATCATCATTCAAAAATATTCAAACTGTAACATGGGAAAATTTCATTTTTTATTAAAGTTCATCGTTTTAATTTGGCATTTATACTTCTACGCTCAATTTCATTCATAAAATGGACAACATAAATAAAGGAAATAAAACATCAATAAAATACAAATAAGATATAAATCTCTGTCGAGACATAATAATAAATATAAACAAATACAAACGGTTTTTATTAATAAACATATTCCCTGCAGAGTATTTAGGGTGTCACTATCTTTATAGTCCTATATTCATGAGTGTTCCCCAGGATAATGGCCCATTTCTGTAGGAATTTGATTCCTCGGCTGTTGTAAATCTCACGAGATTTAAATTTACAAATAGAATCTTTCAAGACAATTCTGTCATGTTGTTTTTTGCAGTTTCATCGAGCGTGAATATTACAATGAACAACCACATTTCGTTAAATTTCATCGTGCAAACGGCCGTATTGTAATGATAGCTAGTTGACAAAACGAATTTGTTATAAAATTATAAAGGCGTAAACATTTAGACTTAGGCAAAATTTTTATAACTTTATAATCTGGGAAACATGAAAATCTGACAGGTTATCACAATGAATAGTGTTAGACAATATATACTAATACAAGACATTCGTATATTTTAATGTTTTAAGTTTCAGGAAATTAACACGGAAAACGTTTCAAATATATAATGTACGTTTCACGCGTGTGTGATCTTGTGAAATTTGCAGGACTGGCAAAAGTTTCATAGCCTAGGTCTTAGAATAAAAGTGTATGCAAGTCTTATTGGTATTTTTTTGAAACGGCGAGTTGAGTGTACTAAATGTACAATCTACTTCTTTTTATTAAAATACGTAACACAAATATTTAATATTAAAACTCATAATTTGCATATTATTTGTTTTCATAAAAAAATTGTATATTCTATAACGATATTCTAATATAATTTTACTCTTTCTACTCGATTTTTTATTTTTTTGGGGAAAAAAGGAATACATATTTATTTTGAAATATTACAAATTATATACATTATGTACTGTCAACATTAACATTCGTTTTGTAAAGTTTTCTCCCATTTAGATGTAATTTAAAAATTCCGTTTAAGAAACCGTGGCACACAAGATAAAATATTACACGAAATATACCTATCTTAATACATACTGAAATTGATAGAAATCTACAGAAACTGTCAATTTAATCAATAAACAATAACAATACAATAATATAGATTAAGCATTTCCGTTTCGATTTGTTGATATTGGTGAAATTGCTGACCTTCACTGTTTAAATTTTCTTTTCATAATTTTGTGTAAAGAATCAGCACACATTATTTTCTCCTAAGTTTTAAAATATTGCTGCAATTTTAATATAATTTTAACCCATTATATATACATATTTTTTTATCTTAGCAAAAAATAATATTATATTATTATAAACTAGAGTCTCTGATAATAAATCGCTATGTATTCTATATTATAATAAAAATGTAGCGTAGTTGAAATAAAATTTGAAATGCTGTGAAAACAGTTAACAGTGATTGGTTCTTTTAAATCATGTAATGGTGAGATTACAGAAATACCCAATTTCTATTTAATAAAATTCATTAAAATCCTAATTAAAACATTGCTAACTTTAAGGCGCTAGAGTATCAACTACAAAAACAAATTAAGCATTTGACATGAACCTTCCATTTATTTTCTTGTCGAAAAGGAAATATTTGTGTTTATCCGGGTAGACAAATCTGATCAATTTGCATATTGCGATTACGAATTTTCATTAATCAATCAAAATTCTTGTCACAGCAGCAAAGATATTGTTGACCAATCAGAAAAGACATTAATCATTTCTGCATTCTTCAATTAGATTTATTCGATCGAAAGTGAGTGGACTTTATTTTGTTTCGTTTATTACTCAATCTTAAGAAACACGAAGCTGTATTAACAAATATATTAAACAGTAGAAAATTATACTGTAAGAAAAATGACAGACTTCTTTAAATCTTACTCTAGGTCATTTATTTAAAGCCATTCTCGTCTGCTACTGAAAACAATGATTTTTTTTCCCGAAACGAATATTTTAACTTGATATATGAGAATATTTGTCTACTTTTTTTTATATATATTTATATTTTAAATCCTTATATCGCTGTAGCATATGAGAGTACAAATCTTTTGAATTAATTGAGAAATTAAAAAAAGGAAGATTGAGTGAGTGAATGTTGTTTAACGCTAACAGAAAAAAATTTCAGTGAGTAAAAAAAAAGAAGAAAATAATAATTGAATAAAAGAAAAAAATATTACTGTCTCTATATTTAGTGATATGATATTTCAGAATTATTTATATGTATAAAAAAACGTACATTTATCATAATACTATTTTTATATATTTCTATTATGCTTTATTGTTTTTTTTTTTTTATTACACATTATACTTACAGTTTACTTGACATTGAAGATAATTAATATTTTACCATGGATTGACAATTTTTATATGAAATTTATTAATACATCGCTATAAAATCTTGTTTTATTTTTTTTTTTAAATAAAAAAGACCTCATAGATGTGTTGTATTAGACACATATAAAGATTAATAACAAAATATAAATCTGTGGTCGCAAAGCTGTGAGTTTTACAAGTAAAATTATGAAAACCCTTTCATGATGATTTTGACAGTAAAATGTCCCTTAACTACCTACTGGGTAAATAAATAAATGAAGATTATCTACAGGTACTATTATAAATAATAGAGATCTCCTCAATGTGGAGGTCATGTTCTTCCATTTACGGCTTTTGATCACATCTTTGGAATCTTCAAACTTTTTTCTATGATCAAAGTATGTACCACAAAAAGGGGCCTTCATGGTCGTGATCTAATGGTAGTTGGATTTACAACCACCTGTGCAATCAGTGCCTATCACCACCAACGTTGTAAGTTCGAACCCTGTTCACGGCAATGTGTACTCGATACAACATTATGTGAAAAAAGTTGCGACAGATCGGTAGTTTTCTCCGGTTTCCTTCACCAATAATACTGACCGCCACGATATAACTGAAATATTGTTGAAAGTGGCGTTAAACACCATAACCATAACTCCATAACCCTTCAAAGTTTGTACCGCGAAAGGATAATAGGATAATAAAATACAATGTAGATAAGATAGGAGGTAAGAAAATCAAAATATATTCTGTCTCTGCATAAAGTGAAAATGGATAAAGTTAAGGAAATCAACAACAATGTCAAGGATATTTTTTGTCAATGTGTGACGTAAGAGTGTTTTTGACCTTTACTTTCGTAGTTAAAATATTTCAGGGGACTCGTGTTTTTGATGGAGATGGTTCACGACAGATGTTCCACCCTCCTCCCTGGATTTAGTACTGCGTTGACTACTATTTTACATATTTTGCTCCAGTATTGTTATAAATGCTGCTATAGTAACAGCCGGAACCTTTTAACCGTAATGGAAGCGGGAGGCTTGGCGCCATAAAATCTGATTCAACCCACCATTTCTTTGGAAATGCCTGTACCAAGTCATTACGGTTTTCCCAGTTTTCCGGTTGTTGACTGATTTTGTCTGTTTATATACCTATGAGTTTTGACTTTCCCTTTGGAAGATTGTTCGGAGTTCGGTAATTTTGTTATTACCCTTATTGGACAAACAAGGATCGATTCTAGTACTGGATATTTTTCTTGAGGTTGAAAAAAAATGACATCACGAACACTATACAATTCCTTTCATACATTGATCTTTACATTGAAATTGACTGTGAGGTCCGACTGAGATACAACGAGATAACTTTCCAATTGTAAACGAGGACCCGGGTGGCTCAATGAGTTAGGTAGTTGGATTACCTAACAAGTCATGCAAGCCTGTCACCAATACGGCGTGGGTTCGCGCCCGGCTTTGTAAATTACAAAAAGGGTGCACTCGACTCGCAGCCGCAAGTGATAAAGTTTAGCAGTTGCTTGCCTATGGTCGGTGGTTCACTCCGGGTACTCCGGCATCTTCCACCACTGAAACTGGTCGCCGTGAAATAGCTGAAATATTGCTGAAAGTTGTACTAAAAACAATAAAATACAAAATCAACCAATTGTAAACATCCCATTCAACATTAAAACAGCACCTGCAATACGAGGTTTATTAAGTAATAAAAAAGTTTCATCAGCCATTATTTATTGAAATGCCAGAATGAACGGTCAAGAATATGTGTGTTAGAGGTATCGATTTTTCCTCTGTTTCAACAATTTTCCGATTTTAGCATGGAACTGTTCTGATGGTGTTGTATTTTTTGTTTCTCATTTCATAGTACGATATCCCGGGGGCCTCTGCATCATGTATCTGGATTTTCTTGATAGGGGATTACTGCTGACGAACAAACGGTTACCGAACAAACTTTATGACAGACAGATTGAAGTCTTCACTTCTGAAGTTTTGCGGCCACTTTAATTGGTTGGTCGGTACAGTGTCAGTTGGCGTTAAACAACAATCACTCAATAATCGAAGTGTTACCTTGTCTAGTGAATAGATCTGGAGATAGACACAAGACATGTCAGGTAAACAACAATTAAAAAAAAACCAAGATACTGCATCTTTCTATACCAACAACACAAGTTTGTCAAATACTTTCTTTTATTTTGATAAGGAAAAAATATACAACATTAAACTATCATAAAAGACACAAAGTAAATAAAGCAAACAAATACAATAAAAAAAAAACAACAAAAAACGCCAACATTATTACATCTTATTTGAGAGTCATTGTACAGCCTTGAATGTTTTACCCTGTAATATGTGGCGTGTCACATGATATAATACTTTGTCAAATTTTAAAGGCTTGTTATATCAGCTAACCGCTTCATCTGAAATCACCTTTGACTTTATTATACAAAAAAAATGTATGTATATTACATGTACATGTTGAAATATATAGACATCTTTTGTAATTACTGAAATAGAGTATTAAAAAAGCAGATGAAAACATAAATTCGACACTAATATTGTTTATTATTATACTTTACTATACAAACTAGATGGAAAATAATAACAATATTTTCTGTACGTGAAAATAAATAACCCCCTTTTCCCGTTGCAATGTGCACGTAGGAAAATGATCGGTTTTGGGTATCTGCGCGTGGGACGAAATAACCCCTAAACATTTGGCGCGCTTTTGCACGTCGATAAAATATCTAATTATTTCCCTTGCATTGTTGTCATCTGGAATCATGGCGGCTGCTGGTCGATTTGGGTGCAGCTCAGATATAGACATTGAGGCAATTTTGGCATATAAAGACTGTAAAAGCACAACAAATTCAACAAAAGTGGCTTTAATGTGTCTCAACCTATTGAAATCAAGTTATTTGAAGTTATTTTGGCAGTCACTGATTTTTGTGTTTTAAATTTCATCAAGAATAATAATAGAGTAGAATTCTTGTAGTTTTAGCATGCCCAAAGATTCCTAGTTTTGTTCAGTATAATAATACAATTATGTCTTTCATGATAATGTAATATCCAAAATAATTAAATCTCGAAAGGGTTATTTCCGTCGGTCCTACGGACCTCGAGGAAATAACCCTTTTCTCGATTTAATAATTTTGGATATTATATTATCATGAAAGCCATAATTGTATATTATATATAAATTTTACAGTTCTTAAAATAAAATGAAGGTTCTCCTCACTCAGGAATAGGTTACCTTAAACAATTTAAGCAATCCTGTTTAGGCTATTTGACTTACTTACTCCCAAAGACTCCACTTGTAGCACCCGCCATGTAGACTTGCAGATTTAATATCACAGCTTACGTCGAAACTCGTCACAATTTTACAGTTAGAAGGCAAACCTATTTCATGTATCTACCGATACCCACAATATGAATACTGTGCATGACTAAATGAAGTGTTATTTTAGCATCCAGATTGAAGTGATCAGGTGCATGTGCTGTTAAAGTTAAGTGTCAAAGATTTGCATGCAGTGAAATAGAGTCGCTTCCAATTGTGTGGATTACGTTAATGGTGTTTAACGCCACTTTCAACAATATTTCAGTTATATATTAGATGTATTAGTGGAGGAATCGGGAGTACACGGAGAAAAACACCGACCTGCCACAAGTCACTGACAAACTTTATCACATATTGTTGTATGGAATAAACTTGTTGATAGGTGTAGTATATATAGGCGGTACCATTTTATATAAAAATTAATACATCTGTTGACACATGCAGTATATAGGTCAAACTACCTTTTATCCAAATTAATGTGTCTGTTAACACGTGTAGGATATCAATGACCTGTTGACACACGCATTATATGGGCTGTGCATCTTTGCTAACAAAACGAATGCCTCTATTAACACCGGTAGTATATATTATGTGCCACTTTTGGAATCTAAATCAAGGCATCTATTGACATGTTTACCAGTTGCTTGCCCATGGTCTGTGGGTCTCTCCAGGTACTCCGGCTTCTTCCACCACTAAAACTGGTTGCCATGGTATAGTTGAAATATTGCTGAAAGTGGCGTTAAAACACCAAAAAATCATTGTATCTCATCAGTGCCTCTGTTGATCCATGTACAGTAAAACCTGCTCATGCGGTCACCTCTATTAAGCAGCCACCTGTAATAAAAAATCACCCTTTTCGTGTCTTGCCATGGAAGATTTCATATCAATAGAACCTCTTTAGAGAGGTATCCTGTCTTTTAAGACGGCTATTCTTTGTCCCAAAGGTGACGTCATATTACAGGTTTGACTGTAGGCTGTACCATGACGTCATTACATTTATGTTATCTGTTTACATATCTAGTACAGGTGCGAAGCGTTAGATTGTTGAACCGTTTAACTCGGAAAACCGTGGTATAAATGATTTGTAGCACGAAGCCATGCAATATCACATCGAGGTCGTTGATTAATGCACGACTCTCTGAGAGTAATAAAACTACAGCCCAGATATAAAGTGTGCTATAGCTCGTATCTACGTGTATTATTTCATAGTTCTTAAGTTGATTTGATTTTTTGATTTTGATTTTTGATGTTTTAACGCCACTTTCAACAATATTTCAGCTATATCATGGCGACCAGTTTTAGTGGTGGAAGAAGCCGGAGTACCCGGAGAGAACCACCGATCATGGGCAAGCAACTGGTAAACTTTATCACTTGCGGCTGCGAGTCGAGTGCACCCTTTTTTGTAATTTACAAAGCCGGGCACGAACCCACGTCGTATTGGTGATAGGCTGGTATGAGTTGTTAGATCCAACGACCTAACTCATTGAGCCACCCTATAGTTCTTAGGTGTTGATTACATTTTGGTATATATACCATAGAAAGGTCAAAGGAAACCACTAAATCGGAGCACTTGCAAAATAGAGAAAACAAGGACGGATCCAGCGGGGTATAAATTAACGGAACCAAACTCTGTAATTTGTTCTTCAAAAAATGAGATGAGGCAACTGCCTCGTCAACTGCCTCGTCAACTGCTTCGTCTGCCTCAATGGTAGTTATGGTCCTGCTATTAATGAAACAGAAGTGAATCTCCCAATGTCTCTGCTGCTATCATGAATCTCCCAATGTCTCTGCTGCTATCATGAATCTCCCAATGTCTCTGCTGCTATCATGAATCTCCCAATGTCTCTGCTGCTATCATGAATCTCCCAATGTCTCTGCTGCTATCATAAATCTCCCAATGTCTCTGCTGCTATCAATGCCTGTATAACATGGGTTGTATCTCTTTGTTGTCGAAATCAATGACTGTTGACAGTGTCTGATTATGTTATTGCGTTTAACTCCACTATCAACAATATTTCAGTTATATCGTGGCGTTTAGTTTTATTGGTAGAGGAAACTGGAGTACCCATAGAAACCTACCGATCTGCCGCACTTTATCACACAATGTTGTATCGAATACACCTCGTCCTTAGCGGGATTCGAACTCATAACTTCAGTGGTGATAGGCACTAAATGGATAGATAATTGAAAACCCAGCTACCATACGGTATGGAGACTATACTATTGTACAGTTTGATTATTGAGGCGCGCTGTTATCAGAATCAATATTTCTGTTAACAAGTGTAGTTTATAAGTTATTAATACAGCTGTGTTGTGTTAAAGCACTTTGATGATACCGTGGTTGGTGACACGTGACTTCCATTAAGTAACAACAAATCTTGAGGACCCGTTTGTTGACATGTTGTTTCTTCAGAATATCATCAAGTCGTACAAGTCGCACTTCTTAATTAACCATAACTTGCATTCGAAATAAATAATGACAAAATAAAATTAAAATTAGACAGATTAAACAAAAATAGCCAAGAATGTAATAAAAGTGAAAAATATGTCGGACAACTAAAATTGCAATAAAAAATCAGCTTGAATTGGAATTTTAACTTCAAATATATATAATATTTATGTAAGACACATGGAGAATTGGAGCGATCCATGAGCAGTTTGCTATTCACTATGACTTCCATTTGCACGTATACGAATAAAAACGTGGATATCAAATGTACTGCGAACGACGCGTTTCTGGAGTAACCTTCATCACGAACGGTCAGAAGCCAAAATATTCGTACATAATTCAAACGTTGTTGGGACCAAGAAAACCTAGAAAAGAAAGTCAAATTCCGCCATTTTGTGTGAAACACTGATTCTCATAACTTGGTATAACATAGATGTATATCTGTATATCGTGTTGAATTCGCTCATGGTAAGGTGTACTCAATACAACATTATGTGATAAAGTTTTTCGACAGGCTGGTGGTTTTCTCCGGATACTCCGGTTTCCTCCACTAACAAAACTGACCACCACGACATAACTGAAATATTGTTGAAAGTGGCGTTAAACACCATAACCATAACACTACCGTGTTGAATTGCAATCCACGGCAATGGAGATTTTTGAACCACTGACACATTTCTACCTTTATTCTCGAAGATCAGGAGTATTTATTATGTCGCCGTATTGAGAACAAACAGGGCAAATAGTCTAGCCATTGTTATTTACAAACACCGTGCTAAAATTGAATCTGGGTTAGGGTTAGGCTTATGATGCTTAACGCCACTTTCAACAATATTTCAGTTATATCGTGGTGATCAGTTTTATTGGTGGAAGAAACCGGAGTACCCAGAGAAAACTACAAAGCTGCCGCAGTCAATGACAAACTTTATCACATAATGTTGTATCGAGTACACCTCTAAAAGCTGAACTGTTATTTTATGCTTTATAAATCATTATGTAAAAATACAATGAAGTTGCTTTAAGATTTTGTTCATGTTATTTTAAATGGAAAATACTTTGTGTGTGAAAATTGACATAAACGACAGGTGTTTCTCGTAAAAAAGAGCAAAATATACATATAAAACGAATTGGTATTCGAATAACTGCAGCCTTGAGTTTTTGTAGCGCCATGTGTTTGAGGAGCAACGAGCGCTGTATCAATTTTTCACTCCAAATAATTGTCAACTTATGTGAAAACAACAATTTATATCTCTGTCAAATTCAAATACCTCAGATTTTCTGTAAATACTCATTATATTGCTGGGTTCTGCCTTTTGATCAAATTAAAACCTTGGTTGAAAATGAAGACAAATCGCTTTTCGGTATTCGCCTGTGTAATTTCCTGCCTTTGGTTTTGCGAAGACTTAAAATGTCGCTTTTATTAATGGATTCGGAATAGAGTTTTGAATTGCGACACGGGAACGAGTTTCTTACATAATTAGTTTGAGAATAAAAGAATTATCCCAAGATACAGATGTAAAAAAGCAAATATCTTATAATTCGGATTTAGTAATGCCGAATCCGTCAAATTAGATCGTAATTACGGGTCTTAATCCAGAAAATGATTTATGGCGAAATTTATAGCCCTGTTTGAGGTAATTACAAAAGAACGCTAGAAGAATTGTGATATTGCGTTACATATAAACCAGAATTGTAAACGTTTCTACATATTTCTTCTATCCGCGTTGATATAGGTATCTTATATTTTACCTTTGTATTTTAATAGATCCAGGTCCTATGAGAGGGGGGTTCAGTCGGTACTTCGGTCCGGGGCCCGGAGAGTCAAGAAGGGGCATCTGAATCTCTGAAGGGCCTCATATCTATCCTTAGCCATAGATGTTTTATTTTGATTTTTTCATTTGTTTGGGGTATTTTCAACTATTTGTAGTTTATTTAGAAAAATAATGATGTAAAATTCACTTTGACTTCTGAATTATGATTGTCACTACTTTGTATAAAGCATATGTTATCTAGACATTCTACTGCACAGGAAATAAAGCATTCATGAAAGTTTACCAATGGTTTTATTGGGCCTCAAATCCTCAATTTTGAGAGAAGTCTCAACCTGTCCCCGGGGCCCCAAAGCAGTCTTGTTCGCCTTGTAAAATTTCTCTTGGAGGCCCTTAATAGATCATTATTATCAAGATCACTATTAGTATTCATCGGCACTTTCAGCCATGTTTGACTATATCGTTGCTACCGGACTTATTTTAGGTCACATTAGAGGGTGTCGCCATGAAATAGCTGAAATATTGCTGAAAGTGACGTTAAGCACAAAAGTAAATGAAATCATTAGAGGGTAGGGTTATTGATTTGTCGTGGCTCTCAGCAAATTTACAGCTAATATCATGACTACGTCATTGTTTTGTTGGGGGGGGGGGGGGGGGGGCAGGTAAGTGCAATTTTAACGGACTGAACAATGGAACCATTGAGGTGGTGGTCTGTGGTGTTAGGTTTTCGACAGAAGTCACCAACCTTTACAATTCGGCCAACCATGCTCACACGTAGAGGGTCAGTTGTTGTAATAAAAACCGACCCCCTTTAGGACTGGATAATTTGTTCAGTTTAGACAGGTGTTCGGTTTACTCAGGGCCAAATTGCATAAGACATTTAATAAATGGCACTGTAAAATCTGTCTGGCTTAGGCAGGTTTTGGGTTTATTCAGGGTTCAGTAGATGGGACTGTAATGTCTGTCTGGTTTAGGCAGGTTTTTGGTTTACTCAGGGTTCAGTAGATAGGACTGTAAAGTCTGTCTGGCTTAGGCAGGTTTTTGGTTTACTCAGGGTTCAGTAGATGGGACTGTAAAGTCTGTCTGGCTTAGGCAGGTTTTTGATTTACTCAGGGTTCAGTAGAGGGGACTGTAAAATCTGTCTGGCTTAGGCAGGTTTTTGGTTTACTCAGGGTTCAGTAGATGGGACTGTAAAGTCTGTCTGGCTTAGGCAGGGTTTTGGCTTACTCAGGGTTCAGTAGATGGGACTGTAAAGTCTGTCTGGCTTAGGCAGGTTTTTGGTTTACTCAGGGTTCAGTAGATGGGACTGTAAGATCTGTCTGGTTTAGGCAGGTTTTTGGTTTACTCAGGGTTCAGTAGATGGGACTGTAAAGTCTGTCTGGTTTAGGTAGGTTTTTGGTTTACTCAGGGCTCAGTAGATGGGACTGTAAAATCTGTCTGGCTTAGGCAGGTTTTTGGTTTACTCAGGGTTCAGTAGATGGGACTGTAAAGTCTGTCTGGCTTAGGCAGGTTTTTGGCTTACTCAGGGCTCAGTAGATGGAACTGTAAAATCTGTCTGGCTTAGGCAGGTTTTTGGTTTACTCAGGGTTCAGTAGATGGGACTGTAAAGTCTGTTTGGCTTTGGCAGGTTTTTGGTTTACTCAGGGTTCAGTAGATGGGATTGTAAAGTCTGTCTGGCTTAGGAAGGTTTTTGGTTTACTCAGGGTTCAGTAGATGGAACTGTAAAGTCTGTCTGGCTTAGGCAGGTGTTTGGTTTACTCAGGGTTCAGTAGATGGGAATGTAAAGTCTGTCTGGCTTAGGCAGGTTTTTGGCTTACTCAGGGTTCAGTAGATGGAACTGTAAAGTCTGTCTGGCTTAGGCAGGTTTTTGGTTTACTAAGGGTTCAGTAGATGGGACTGTAAAGTCTGTCTGGATTAGGCAGGTTTTTGATTTACTCAGGGTTCAGTAGATGGGAATGTAAAGTCTGTCTGGCTTAGGCAGGTTTTTGGTTTACTCAGGGTTCAGTAGATGGGACTGTAAAGTCTGTCTGGCTTAGGCAGGTTTTTGGTTTAATCAGGGTTCAGTAGATGGGAATGTAAAGTCTGTCTGGCTTAGGCAGGTTTTTGGTTTACTCAGGGTTCAGTAGATGGGGCTGTAAAGTCTGTCTGGCTTAGGCAGGTTTTTGGTTTCTCAGGGTTCAGTAGATGGGACTGTAAAGTCTGTCTGGCTTAGGCAGGTTTTAGGTTTACTCAGGGCTCAGTAGATGGGACTGTAAAGTCTGTCTGGCTTAGGCAGGTTTTTGGTTTACTCAGGGTTCAGTAGATGGGACTGTAAAGTCTGTCTGGATTAGGCAGGTTTTTGGTTTACTCAGGGTTCAGTAGATAGGACTGTAAAGTTTGTCTGGCTTAGGCAGGTGTTTGGTTTACTCAGGGTTCAGTAGATGGGACTGTAAAGTCTATCTGGGTTAGGCAGGTTTTTGGTTTGGAGATGTGCATTAATAACAGTAACAACCACGGGTTTCGTGTATGGAGCAGGAAATAGCAGTGAGGAGTGGACATTATTGTGTGGATTTACATTATCATCCCGTTGTCTCTTTTGTATTTACGTTACGTTACTTTGCCTCGTTGTAAAGTATTAAAGCATCTTCGTTCAAGTTATTTGTTATAGTGTCAATCACATGTTTTGTCTGTCAGTAACCATGGAAAATGATGGATCACCATCATGGCACCCGAGAATAGACAGTTTAAGCAAATTTCCTGATGTTGGAGCTGACTGAGAAAGCAAGCGGAGATCAAACGTTCTCTGACAGTAACAAGATCAAAGAGATTTACGATATTACCATTATGTAAACGAGCCAGTTGTGAATACCTGCCGTATTGTTCTTTAAAATTGATATACACTGTAAGATATTACCCTTTGATGTAAATAAGCACGCATAGAATATTTTAAAATTAAGAAAACATTTTACCAACAAGAAGCTAATTGAAGCTGACAGTATATGTACTATTACAAAATTATATCTTAATTTAAAATGCATTTCCAAAAATACATACATTTGTACGTATAATTATGTAATGAGCATCATAATTGTATTTCGGCAGATTTTAACTAATCAGTGACGTTGCATGTTGAGAGGTCATGAACTGTGAACTCGAACGAAGACTGAATAAAATTATGAACAACTGGAAACATTACAAATAGTGATGTAATACGGTACATCTCGAACAATCTCCTGTCTTCAAGAGAAGAAGATGCTATCATAAAACAATCTCCCGTCTTCAAGAGAAGAAGATGCTATCATAGAACAATCTCCCGTCTTATAGAGAAGAAGATGCTATCATAGAACAATCTCCCGTCTTTAAGAGAAGAAGATGCTATCATAGAACCATATCCTGTCTTCAAGAGAAGAAGATGCTGTCATAGAACGATTTAAAATGTTCTTGGGTTCCTGATTTGATTTGATTTATTGTGTTTAACGCCACTTTCAGCAATATTTCAACTATATATATCATGGCGACCAGTTTTAGTGGTGGAAGAAGCCGGAGTACCCGGATAGATCCACCGACCATGGGTAAGCAACTGGTAAGCTTTATCACTTGCGACTGTTAGTCGAGTACACCTTTTTTGTAATTTACAAAGCCGAGCGCGAACCCAGGTCGTATTGGTGCTAGGCTTGTATGAGATGTTAGGTAATCGATCTATCTAACTCATTTAACCACCTGGGCCCTCGCATCCATTTTGAGAAGTACTCGAACGGCTGATGTTGTAATAATGTAGCGGTCAACAATAGCAGGTCGGTGGGTATCTCTGCATGTTAGTCGTTTCCCCGCCATAAAACTGACTGCCACTATGAATATTGTTGAAAGTGAAGTTAAAGTCCAGTAATTCTAAATAAATAAAGCGAAACTTTGCAGGAATTTGAGACTCGAAAAGTTTGTGTGTAATTAACAATGTTTTCTTATTCCGTTCTTAATCTA
Organism: Bathymodiolus brooksi; assembly: GCA_963680875.1. Lineage (NCBI taxonomy): Eukaryota > Metazoa > Mollusca > Bivalvia > Mytilida > Modiolidae > Bathymodiolus > Bathymodiolus brooksi. Next base: position 67,666,311 of record OY804584.1, read on the forward strand.
GTTTTGTAGTTAGGGGTATGACCTCACTTCTGATATATGAAAAGAACAACTTCTCAAGAGTCACTTGTCTATTTAAATCAGTAACTTTGCAGAGATAATTTGTGAAAGTGTAAGGACATGTTTCCTTGTGTTGTTTTTCTGATACCACATTTACTATCACAAGCCAATTTACTAATATATACAAAAAGATAAAATCTTCTAATAAAACAGACGCCAATTTAATTTGACACTTTCCAAGAGACAATTTGATTTCGATATGACATCCAATAGGATCACTAGGGCCAGAATAAGTTCTGACAGAATGAAATGTTACTCCATAATTGCTTCAAAATCCACATAGCCATTTGAAGCTTTAAAAAAGGACCAACATTCTACGAGAACAAATTTAATCTCGATACCCTTTTTGAAATATATATATATATGCGAAATTTTTGTAATTCACATTGAACGAAGTATCTTCACTTTCAAAACATCGGTCATAGATCAGATCAAATCGATATCGTCAAGAAAGTATCATTCACGTTTTATCCCGCGAGATTGACCTAACAGTTTGTTAAAGATAAATATTCATATGGCAGTTGATTTCTTTTGTCAATTAACTCTCCAAATCTGTCTCTTAAAATCAATATTAATTAAGAAAAAGCCCCTAATGGCTCAAAACTAACACTGATATCGACAGAAAAATCTGATAGATTTAAATCCACAAAGACTAGGACGGGGCTAATTATGCAAAAATCCAATATTAAGGCCATAAATCAAAAGGCTTATCTATGCAAATTTCAAGTGTCGAATGAATGGAATCAGAAAGTTATTCAATACAAAGTTTGATAAAGAAGGTCTTGTTTCTTACCGATGGAGTCAGTATTCTATCGTCTTGAGTCTGAACTGAATAGAACATGTTGGTTTCATTCAATTCGATTAAAAGTGAAGAAATTAAATAAAAGGTTATGTTCGTTTGTTCTGTATACACGGTTTATTATACTGAGAAATATTTATTATTTAGGTTCAAAATGAACAAAATTTAATGCATTTTTCAATATTTTGTATGCAAAGTAGAGATGAAAAAAGTTTTTTTCTTATTTAGGACATCCACAAGGAAGATATTTTTGAATGCACTGTTTTATATATTCTCATGAATTTTGAATAATCGTTGTTTATTAGTGTTAATGGTATTCTTAACAATATTGTCCCCTAGTGATAGACAATCGAATATATTAGTTTGTTGTTTCTGTTATGACGTATACAATTATTTATTTAATATTTATTTTCCAAACTTCCAGAATTTGTTTATTTATTATTTATTGGAATGCCATAAAATATTAGAAATACAATTTATTTTCTAAAAAGTGAACTTATGTATTTCCAGTTAACATTAAAATAATTCATGATTTTTTAAATTAAAAAAAAAATTAAAAAATATGCTGCTATTGTATGAAATATAAAATAGAAAAGAACAAATACATATTTAATTTTTAAACAATTATCAATATAAATTCAACAGAAACATTTTATTCTCCAAACTAAAGAATCGTGCAACAAATTGATTGTTTTAATTGATATAGAACTCATAACTCCAATAGCTAATTATATTTTTATACATGTGAAATAAATGCTTCACTATAAAATTTAATACCTGTAACTGTTGTAAAGTATCTATAAAATATTTGTGATAAAACCTAATTTATTACTATTTTATTGTTATTTATTTATTATTGACACAATCACCGTTTCCCACATACCCAACACTTTGTCAACCAAGTTTTATGAGCAGCTGAGTCCACTCCTGGTTTTTAGTGGGGTTCGTGTTACTCGATCTTTATTTTTGTAGATCGTTGTTTTTCATTTGTTCATTTAGTTGGCTAATTACCCAACCCCCACTTATCCAGCAATTTGTCAACCATTTTTACCAGTATTTTCAAATCTTGTGGGAATTTAGTCACCATATATTGTTGATGCCATTTGCATGACCACATTATTTCGCCAAGAGGGGAGGGACGGGCCCATAAAACTAGTTTAACACCGCCACTTTTTACTGAAGCTCTGTTACCAAGCCATCTTTAAGTAACCATTTGTATGTTAGGTTTATCGTATCGAGTTTCCCTCTTTCGACGATTTTTCAATTGAATTTTGGAAATGTTCCTATAGTGTGGTATTTTTTGTTAGCCTCAGCAAATTGTCCCTCTTTTTTCCATTTCAATTGGGGCAATTTATCATGCTGTCATGCAAGTGTTTACACATGTTAGTAACATGCTAATCTTCACATATAATGTGGTAAACAGCTTTATTATATAAAGAAAGCTATAATCTTGAACATTATACATGATAAATGATAAAACAAGTCAATTGCTTAAAATTGTTTCCAAGCAAATTAATATGACGTTAAGCATCATAAAGAATGTATCATACATGTATACTGTGACTTCATTTCAATTCGTGGATACTAATAATCGTGGTTTGAGGGAAGGTTGTTTCGTGGACACGTAAGTTCGTGGATCATTTGTAATTGTGCAGCCTGATGTAAGACATTTTATTCCGATATTATACATGTACTTTTTGCTTTCCTGTAAAAATCAAACTTTCCGGGGCCCGTCGTGGTCATATGGTAGTTGTATTCTATAGCTACCTATGCGATCATTACCTATCACTACAAACGTTGTGAGTTCGAATCCAGCTGGAGATGTGTACTTGTTACAACATTAGGTGATAACGTTTGTCAGTGACTTGCGACAGGTCGGTGTTATTCACTGGGATCTCCAGTTTCCTCCACCAATGAAAGTGATGGCCACGATATAGCTGATATATTATTGAGCTTGGCGTTAACATCATAACCCACCCACCCACCCTTTTCAGGCTGATAAACATTAGCTGGATGCCCGTGTTTGTTTCTAATAATCATATTTATCTAACATTATGTACGTTTTCCTTTGAAATTAACGAAAGTCGCCTGTCTGATACAAGGTGTCTGATACAAGATGTATTCCGGGAAATATTGTTGAACGACTTTGGAACATAAACAACGTGACGTCATATGAAGACTTCCAGTTTAAAATGTAAAGATTAGACGTTATTTGGCTTCGTGTACGCTTCAATTTAGATAGAATTTAACTAAAATAAGTTTTCAAGGTAGGCATTTTAATTATGTTTGTATATTGTTGTACATATGACATGTAGGATTTCACGTTTTCAAGATAGCGGATTAATATTTTATCTCCAAAGTCAATACAGATGTAAACAAACGATGAAAAAAAACTTCAACTCAAAACTTCAAATTGAGACTTCAACTCAAGAAAGACCGCACACTAAAAAATGTATGCAAACATGTTATTAAAAAGACATTCATGACTTATCACCGGGTTAGTAACTAGAGTAACAATACGGGTGCCACTAGTGAAGCAGGAACTGCTAACCCTTCCGGAGCACATGCGTTCATCACCGGGGTTCATGGTCCTCGATCTTTAGTTTTATATGCAATGTTTGTAGATCGTCGTTTGTCCTTTCAACCTCTTTCTTTTGGGCGTTGTGTTGTCTGTTCCTCTTCCATTTACGGATTCTGATTACCCATCTTCAAACTGAATGAAAAAGGGATACAAAATTGGCATTGACTGGAAAAGGAATCGTGCAGTGTGCAGTAACAAGGAAAATAGCCGACACAAACACACGATGCAAACAGACGTACATGTACTAAATCGTCGTGTGTGAAGAGGTTTATTATTTACACCCATAGTTATATACATGTAGTATAATATACGTTCCTTTATCATGCCGGTTGTCAGGTTATAATACGGAAAATCTGACCGTGAACCATAGGTGGGAAATATGTGCATGTGTCCCTGCAAGATAAAAAAAACCTCTTTGGTAAAAGAGTAGGCACATAATAACCTCTACAAAAGACTAACATGTTCGTCTCTACCCAAGTCTCCATACTTGTCCAATGACAGTCAACAGTAACATGTTCGTCTCTACCCAAGTCTCCATACTTGTCCAATGACAGTCAACATTTGTTGTGTCGGTTGACTCATTCCTCCAAAAATATCAATTATGTTTTTTATGCAGGAATTACGTTTGCAATAACAACATTAGACCCAGAGCCGTAGAATAGTGACAAAAAATAACATGGAGTATGAAATTTCGTGTCCGTTAAATTACAATGTGTAATATAATTGTCGTTATTATGACGCTTTTTGTGTATCGAATGACATAATTAAGACTTCAACTCACTTTCATGTATAGGACCCTCGTGGTCGTTATTGTATTATAGTTGGATTTACAGCTGCATATGCAATTGGTGCATATCACCACTGATGGTGTGAGTTCGAATCCCGCCAAGGGAGAGGTGTACAATATTATGTGATAAAGTTTGTCAGTGAATTGTGACAGGTCAGTGGTTTTCTCTGAGTCCTCCTTTTTCCTCCATCAAGAAAACTGACCGCTGCCATATTGCTGAAAGTGGTGTTAAACACCATAACACCAACCAACCAACCGCGTTCATCTTTTGAGATTATGGATTTTATTTGGATATTGTCTTTTTATCTATCTGAACAAACCAAAATAGCGTATGAAGGTATATTAAAATAAGTTAGAGTTATCTTCCTTTGAATGACAAAAATGTGCAGGGACGAGTGTTGGCACAGGGACTCTAACACTGGACCTTCATCGCTTTCTGAGCGACCCCATTCTTTCTCAGAACGGTATCAACCCATCCAAAATATATTTAACATGGTACGGCTAAGAACAACTTCCTGACAGTTGGTAATTTTGGAATTTGTGTCCACACGAACCGCTAATGGAACAGGTACTGCCTAACCGTCCATAGTTACTGCATTCATCTCCGATTTTTAGTGGGATTTGTGTTGCTATGTCTTTAGTTTTAAGTGAAGTGTTTTGTCGACTATTCAATGTCTTTATATCCTCTTTCATTTGGCATTTTGTGTGTCCTTCTTCGATTAGCGGCTTCTGAATAACTCTTCAATCTTTTCTTCTGTTATAGCGGGGAACACGAACCTGTAAAAATGAGACTGTTTCATATTCCTACGTAGAAACAAAATGGAAAACACTCCAGGAAATCGAGATATTGAATTACCAATTGATAGAAAAATTGAAGTGTGCCCCTTTGAGACTTCCATAATAATCAGATGTAATATCAAAACACGAAAAATGGTCCATTTACGGACTCAATCACAGTTTGTGTTGCTAGTGACAGACCTTTTGTAGTCATGGCACCCTTTGATCTCACTCACTATTAATAGTATGCTATGTTTAATATGAGAGGTCTAATTTGCTGTGGGATCGAAAATGACACCATCAGGGAAGAAGCATCATGACATATCAAGGACTAGCTGGTCCATTTCCAGGAGTTCTGCTAGCAAGAAAGTTAATAAAGCAAGGGTTCCTATTGGTTAAGTTGCAATCATTACTTCGAAAGGTTTAGTGTCGCCACCACTCTGTTAACCGCTATGGAATATCTGCGTCACAAATGACCATTGATTTGAAAACTCTTCCCGGTCCTTTTCTCATTTATGATTTATCACAGGGGTTGTAACTAGAGAAACACGACGAGTGCCACTAGTGGAGCAGGAATTGCTTACCATTCCGAAGCACCTTAGTTCACTTCCGGTTTTTGTTCGCGTTGATCGATCATTAGTTCTCTGTGTAGTGCTTTGTAGATCGTTGCTTTTTCTTTATCCATTGCGGTATCTGTCATTCGATTTAAGGATTCTGGTCACTCATTTATTTTCTCCAAACTCTTTTTTTAGGGTATAGTGATTTGTTTTTTCTCGTTTTTAAGGCATTATCTAGAATTCGTTATCCTTTTTCTCAACATCTTTAAAATATTTGGTAAATAAGGGTAATAACAAAATTACCGAACTCAGAACAATCTTACAAAGGGAAAGTCAAAACTCATAAGTATATAAACAGAAAAAATCAGTCAACAACCGGAAAACTGTGAAAACCGTAATAACACTGACTTGGTACAGACATTTCTAAAGAAATGATGGATTGAATCAGATTTTAAAGCGCCAAACCTCCCGCTTTCATTACGGCTCAAAGGTTCCGGCTGTCACTATAACAGTATTTATAACAATACTTGAACAATAATAAAAGGAAACTAAAGTAGAGCACAACAACTCCCCACATATTTCCTTTTTTTAAATTTATTAAGTGGCATAGATCGACAAGAATAAATTATAATACGGTCAAAAACGAACTTGAACTGTGCATTGTGATAATAAACCTTGCGTAGAAAATAAAAACATTTGGTCGAGGAAAACTAGATTTGTGAAACCAAAATGGGACAGACAATCATAACACGAGTCCAGTCGCCTATACCAGCGGCATATAAAAAAAACCGAGATTCACAAGCCGAGCTTCGATATTGATTTCGTGATGTCATAGCAAATTAGCTGCTGTGAATACCAAAAATATACCATAGGCTTTAAATTAAAAGTTTTTCTCCTGTCTATCATTTCCCATATGCAAAAATGGTGACTCGGACCGGTGACTTATTGAGACTAAAATTGATCGAGTTCGGGCTCTGTCTATATGACATTCATCTGAGAATGTTTGGTGCTTCTGATATCTAACAACAGTTGATTTCCTAGAAACAATACATTTCTAACGGATTTTCTTCTCCTATATGACATCTATCTCTGTTGTGCATAGAACAGGAGTTGCCCTCTAGAAAGCACATTTTCCATATGTTACTGCGGCATTTGCATTTGACCTACATACTCCTAAATCAATAGGGTTCTTCATCTCTAACCGAGCTGTCATGTCACCAGGTGTGGGGAGTACTGAGTGTGAGCACCTTAATGTAATGTCCAGATACCAACGGTTGATACTGGGTGTCATGGTGACATACTGACCCTTTAATCAGTAGGATATTTCTACTCTCATAGGTTCATCACCAATTCCGGCATACTTTTGTTTTAATCCGTTATAATCTTTTACATTTTTGGTATGAGATGGATTGAATAATGCATTTGATTATTGACCAATCGTAGTTGACGATACCTGCAAATATGGTGTTTTCGAAGAGGTTTTCAATCCGTTTGTAACGCAAAGAAAAGGTTTTGTTTACTTGAACAAAATTTGACGGGATATACATTAAAATGTACCCTGTACCCGAATATATGCAATAAGACCCCTGAGAACTATACCCAAATCTATGCAGTTAGGAAATTAGTACCTAAATGTGCATATTTGTCACAGACTGAAATAAGATTAACTAGAGTGACTATAGTATGTTAGACTTTGCCTTTGGTTTTTGAAAGACAAAATTAAAACGCGAAATTGTGAAAGCGAAAACGCACAATCGAAATAGCAAAAATTAGAAATTGCGACAGCGAAGAGGCGAAATCGAAATCATTTCTCCAATTTGCGTTTCAACCTTTTCATGTTTTCGGCTCTTGCTTATTCGCGTCTTTTTTTTTGCATCTTCGCAAGCAGGAGGGTGGCCGAGTGGTCAAGGCGCTGGACATTAAAACCACGATGTCGACACCGTTGTGGGTTCGATCCTTACGTGTGTCAAGGTTTCAAGGCACCTTCCCTAGCTCAGGGTTTCGCCGATTTTCCAGCTTGGAATATCCCCACAAGACTGGTGACCTTGCGAGAACCCCATATCTGTAAAACGGTCGTTCATTTCGCCGTCGGAAAACTTTTAAGGTTTAAGGTAAGGTTTAAAATTAGGATTAAGTTAAGGCCTAGGTTTAGGGATAGTGTTGGACCGAGGGATTCGGTGAGGATTAGGCCTACGGGTAGAGTAATGTTTAGCCTAGAGTTGGCATACTTTAAAGGTCTTGGTTGGGTAAGTTTACGTTGAAGTCAGGGTTATATTAAGACGAGGGGGAAAATTGACTATATAACCATTTTTCCGGGGTGAAATTCTACTATATAGCCACTTTCCCCCCTGTCTAAAACTGGGGGGAAATATGGCTATGTTCAATGATATAGTCATTTGTCCGGGGGGAAAATGGCTATATAGTCAGTTTTCCGGGGGGGGGGGGAGAGAGGGAATGGCTAGGGGAAAAAACTACTATAGGACACCGGAATAGCGAAAATGTTTTGTCAATCATTACTTTTTTCTTCTTTTGTGGTTGTTATTGTAGCTATGATATTTCGATTCACGGCTTCTTATTCCAATCACCTTGGTATCTTCAATCCTTTTGTATGATTAATAAATTTGATTTATTCTATTGAAGTCAATGGATGGTATTCAGCTAACATATAAATGTGGGTATGTATAACTACCGAAATATAAAAGTGCTTTGAATCCTGAATCATTTCGGGGCCATCATGGTCGTGATCGCATGGGAGTTGGATTTACAACTATCAGTGCATATCACATCTAAAGCTATGAGTTCGAATCCCGCTCATGGATAGGTGTACTCGATACAATATTATGTGACTTGCGGGAGGTCCGCAGCGGTTTCGTCCACCAATAAAACTGACCGCTACGATAGAACTGAAAAAATGTTGAAAGTGACATTTAACAACGAAATCCGAACCCCTGAACCACTTTGTATTGTTTGTAATTCGAAATGTCGGTTTTAAGAAGATTGATTGTTTTAGTTTTGAGTGTGCTTAACACCACATTTCAACAATATCCCAGTTATATCATGGTGGCCAGTTTTATTGGTCGAGAAAACCAGAGTTACCGACAAAACCTTTTCTGTCGCCCATAAATGACTTTAGTATTTGTTTCAGAAATAATAGTAAAGAGTGTAGCAAATTTAGGAAAATGCAGTTATATAATCAGGTCTAACATGGGTTAAAATCGCATCTCTGGCGTAATGGTTAGCGTGCTCGCCTCGTGTGCGGTAGATCGTGGGTTCGAGCCCCGTTCAGGTCAAACCAAAGACTATATAATTGGTATTTGTTGCTTTCTTCTAATCATGGCTCGGAATCATAATAAAGTGTCCGTTTATCAGGCCACGAGCTCGTATTAAACTTTTATAACACACCAAGAAGACAACAGAATATGACGGAAATGAATGACCTAGTTTGCGACAGGCACACCAATGTGGCGAGATTAAACCGGTATATTGGAACACCATCAACCTTCTTGGTGTTTATATTTTCAGTAGCACATCTCGTTAATGGTATTTAACAAGATTTACCTTAATAATTTATTCTTCCAGGTTGTGAAGTTGTTCCGGTACCTAGACACCACCATTCTTTATGGAGGAAGGGGAGGGATCAAATATTTGATCTCCTTGGTCTACTTTTATCTGTCAAAAAATATAATGCTTAGATATGTCCAATGTTTCACAATAATCCTTTGTAAATTTTGAAGGAAAAAATACTCGCCTTAAAGACGAAGAAATATTCTACATAAGCAAGAAATCCAAGTTTCTTCCACTAATAAAACTGTCCGCTACGATGTAACTGAAATATTGTTGAAAATGGCGTTAAACACCAAGAACCCCCTCTAAAGATAAGCGAATGATACTTTCTTGACGATATCGATTTGATCTGATCTATGACCGATGTTTTGAAAGTGAAGATACTTCGTTCAATGTGAATTACAAAAATTTCGCATATATATATATATTTCAAAAAGGGTATCGAGATTAAATTTGTTCTCGTAGAATGTTGGTCCTTTTTTAAAGCTTCAAATGGCTATGTGGATTTTGAAGCAATTATGGAGTAACATTTCATTCTGTCAGAACTTATTCTGGCCCTAGTGATCCTATTGGATGTCATATCGAAATCAAATTGTCTCTTGGAAAGTGTCAAATTAAATTGGCGTCTGTTTTATTAGAAGATTTTATCTTTTTGTATATATTAGTAAATTGGCTTGTGATAGTAAATGTGGTATCAGAAAAACAACACAAGGAAACATGTCCTTACACTTTCACAAATTATCTCTGCAAAGTTACTGATTTAAATAGACAAGTGACTCTTGAGAAGTTGTTCTTTTCATATATCAGAAGTGAGGTCATACCCCTAACTACAAAACTAGATTAAGAACGGAATAAGAAAACATTGTTAATTACACACAAACTTTTCGAGTCTCAAATTCCTGCAAAGTTTCGCTTTATTTATTTAGAATTACTGGACTTTAACTTCACTTTCAACAATATTCATAGTGGCAGTCAGTTTTATGGCGGGGAAACGACTAACATGCAGAGATACCCACCGACCTGCTATTGTTGACCGCTACATTATTACAACATCAGCCGTTCGAGTACTTCTCAAAATGGATGCGAGGGCCCAGGTGGTTAAATGAGTTAGATAGATCGATTACCTAACATCTCATACAAGCCTATCACCAATACGACCTGGGTTCGCGCTCGGCTTTGTAAATTACAAAAAAGGTGTACTCGACTAACAGTCGCAAGTGATAAAGCTTACCAGTTGCTTACCCATGGTCGGTGGATCTATCCGGGTACTCCGGCTTCTTCCACCACTAAAACTGGTCGCCATGATATATATAGTTGAAATATTGCTGAAAGTGGCGTTAAACACAATAAATCAAATCAAATCAGGAACCCAAGAACATTTTAAATCGTTCTATGACAGCATCTTCTTCTCTTGAAGACAGGATATGGTTCTATGATAGCATCTTCTTCTCTTAAAGACGGGAGATTGTTCTATGATAGCATCTTCTTCTCTATAAGACGGGAGATTGTTCTATGATAGCATCTTCTTCTCTTGAAGACGGGAGATTGTTTTATGATAGCATCTTCTTCTCTTGAAGACAGGAGATTGTTCGAGATGTACCGTATTACATCACTATTTGTAATGTTTCCAGTTGTTCATAATTTTATTCAGTCTTCGTTCGAGTTCACAGTTCATGACCTCTCAACATGCAACGTCACTGATTAGTTAAAATCTGCCGAAATACAATTATGATGCTCATTACATAATTATACGTAAAAATGTATGTATTTTTGGAAATGCATTTTAAATTAAGATATAATTTTGTAATAGTACATATACTGTCAGCTTCAATTAGCTTCTTGTTGGTAAAATGTTTTCTTAATTTTAAAATATTCTATGCGTGCTTATTTACATCAAAGGGTAATATCTTACAGTGTATATCAATTTTAAAGAACAATACGGCAGGTATTCACAACTGGCTCGTTTACATAATGGTAATATCGTAAATCTCTTTGATCTTGTTACTGTCAGAGAACGTTTGATCTCCGCTTGCTTTCTCAGTCAGCTCCAACATCAGGAAATTTGCTTAAACTGTCTATTCTCGGGTGCCATGATGGTGATCCATCATTTTTCATGGTTACTGACAGACAAAACATGTGATTGACACTATAACAAATAACTTGAACGAAGATGCTTTAATACTTTACAACGATGTACGAAGACATGTATGCAGATTTAATTAATTAGGCGAAAAACACGAGGAAAATTAATCAAATCTTAAGACAAGTGGATTTTGTGACAGTACATTTTTTCTGCTTCAGTGTGCATAGTGTTCTTCTGTTAATATGAGACAAAAACACAGAGTACTCAACTCTGGAGTAATATTCCAGCAAAGACACGACGTATGAATATACTAAGATAAAGCACTAGTACAAACCAGGGGCGGATCCAGGATTTCAAGGTGGGGGGGGGGGCAGACTTAAAAACATTGCGCGAACGGAGGGAGGCGCGAAATATTTTGGGGTATTTCGTATGAAAAATCACGATTTTACACCAACAATTCTTATTTTTTCCAATTTTAGGGGGGCGCGTGCCGGGTGCCCCCTTGATCCGCCCCTGCAAACACCTAGATAATCTACTGGTAAAACAAAATAACAAACCCAAAAAACATCACGAAACTCAGAGATCTTAAGAAATATTATTGAAAGTCATGAATGCATTAAAACCGAAGCTTAGTTCTATGTTCTTATGTTAGTTACGATTTCTGCATAAAACGTTTTTCTTCTTTAGCTTCAGTTGTTTGTGGGAGGGCTCATATCTTATGTACATTATTTGTGTTTGCTTGCCCATAAATGGCCCAACACATATTGTGTTGTGTGTGTGTGTTTTTGTGTGTGATTTATCTTAATCTTCGTTCTGTGTATTGTGGGCCCAATGTTGACAGTGTCTCTTCATTGTTCATTCTTGATTGCCTCTATAACGTTTCAAACTTTTGTTATTCTAATAAAATATATGTATATACATAAAACTAAAACGCATCTGTATATATATTTGACAATCACTCTGAAATACACTCGATATCTTATTATATTTTACTGTCCCGTAGTTTATCACGGCTAACACCATCAATAAACCAATGACAATTGCCAACTTAAATCTCATAAAACAATTTATCACTTGTTGAAGTATCAAACAATTTTTTTTTTATAAAGCATATGTTTGACATTCACTTCTGACATTTGAACACGGCATGAACACATTATTTTCGTCCTATTGGTTTGTTTCTCGCGTCGAGCATTGTTTTGTCTAATTGTGGATACTATTCGTTTGCTTACCTTACGAACGACAACAATAATTACAATGAAACCTGTATATTAAGAGCATTAGATAGACATGTCGCCCCACTCGGACATATTTTACTTATTTCGAACACGTCTTTGCTCTTACTCCCGACAACGTGATATGTCTTGTTTTTCATTTTATACCTAAGACTGCGTGCTTAGAAAAGGAGCAATTTTAGAGTCTTTGGTTTGACCGACAGGGGCAAGCTAACATTACACCACCGCTGACAATATAACTATGGTTGCTGTAATGTATATACTTATAATACTTCTAAGATGTGGTACCTTTACTCTCTTTAAAAAGCTTCGGTAATAGATTGCTTCCGTGAGCTACATATTGCTAGTACATGTATATGCATTAATAAGCTACAAATGGAACACTTACCTAATTTATATCTATCAACCATATATCTATATAAGTTTCACATATTTCTATGATAAAAATGAAATTATATATAAAAAAATTAATACGCTTTGACACATATTAAAATAATTGAAGTACATATAGGTCAAAATATGACACTATGAGATCTTAATGTAGATCCTACCAACATGTGAACAAACGAGAAAGATGTGCATTTTAGAATTTTTAGAAAAGGTAAAGATTTTAAAATGACTATTTTTGGCGTTCTCCTTGTTAATTGCATTGATTCGGGGATTTATTTTAATTGCTCATTACTGCACGGACTGAAAGTTAAGATATCCCGTAGAAAATGCCTTTAAATAAAAGAAGAAAAACTTAGAGGTAAGTAAAACAGAAAGTATAAATCCATCATAAACTACTCTCAAAAATAAAAAGTTCCAAAATTACTACTTTTGTCTTATAGTTGATAATCCAGCATTTTTCTCGGGACACGTCCTAAGGTCTCGTTGCACTACCGACAATTATTAGAATATTAAAGGTACGAAATAGATCAAACTAAAAATCCCAAATTAAGCGGGAAAAATAAATATTTCGTTACCTAACATGAAATATCAGGAAAAATTAACATTTCGCTAGTTAACATGAAATATCGGGAAATTTTAATATTTCGCTAGTTAACATAAAATATCGGGAAATTTCAATATTTCGCTAGTTAACATGAAATATAGCGAAACTTAAAGGGGCATTATCTGCCAAAATCGTAAATTTTTGCTACCCATAAAAACTATCAGATATGATTGATGCCTTATAAAAGTGTTTCTGTAACTTATGAATGTTATGAAATGTACGTACATCAGGGAAAAAAGGTGCAACTGCTCGTGTTTTGAGATCGATCAAGAAATGGACGCCATCTTATTAATTATCGGCATTGTTTTACGGAGTTTGTCGAATTGTCATTAAATCAGTACAACAATGCACGTATTTCTTATTTTCTGTGAATCTGATTTTAGTCGGCGATAATTACGGACAAAGAACCATGCAAGTTTGCAGTTAATAAGCGACAAAATACAAATTATTCGTTTTTACCTGTCACTAGTAAGGTCAGTTGCATACGGAGAAAGCGAGGTCAAATTATTTGCTTGCAAGGAAATAATAAATCGATAGTAATTTTCGTTCTCAAAAGGAGAAAAGTGGTACGATAAGCTGTTTAATGTGAAATATTTACCTTTATTTCATCATTTTAAAGCTATTTACCAATTTTCAAAACATATATTTTTTTGGTCAAAATCGTAGCTAGCGCCTCTTTAATATTTCGCTCATTAACATGGAATATCGAGAAAGATTAATAGTTCGCTAGTTAACATGAACTATTGGGAAAATGAATATTTCGCTAGCTAACATGAAAAATCGAGAAAAGTGAATGTTTCGCTAGTTAACATGAACTATCGGTCAAACAAGTAAATGTCACTTCGTTCTTCAATCTCTATTTCCTAAATGTAGATAACCTTTGAACCACACAAAGGATACGAGGATGACCTTTGTTGTTTCTAGAGATTGATACATTGTTTATCAAATTTGGCATCTATTTAAATTTTGATACCACGTGACTTTTGGTGGGCTGGAGGTTTTGAGATATTTTAGATAAATGTTTGAGATATTAATTCATTTTTCTATTTGTGTATTAAGGAGAGCATATAGAGTCATTTATCTTCTGGCAATCTGAAGGTAATATAAATATATATTATATATTATATAGACTATCGTTATTAGAGCTATACTGAATATTTATGAATTGTTTCTGATGTCGAAGACCTAGTTAAAGGGCTCTTATATCACGTATATACTAATCAATTAATTTAATGTCCATTAAAAGGTGGGAAATCACAAAATTATTGCCTGTATGTTAAATAGACATGTTTCTGTAGCATTGTAAACGGGATATTCTCATAAAAACTTAATGTTATAAATCATCTCTCGAGTTAAACAAGAACTATAGAAGTAAAAGCAATAGTATTTGACCTGTTATTCGATTATTTTCGATTCTTCAATGATATAATTTAGCTACACAATCTAATGTTACTAATATCACAATACCAAATCGAACACTTTGTATTAATCCTTTAAAGATTGTCAGTTTGTATTGAGACATCGGAATTATTGGTGGTCCATGTAAATATGTTTTAGATAATGTCCCGGTGTCATGTAATGTTGAATTAAGTTTCAAGAAGGCTAAGCTGAAGTCATTATTTGTGACAATAGTATAGAAGAAATAGGTTGTGACTTTGGAGAATCTTATTTACATTTAGAAAGTGTATTAAATAAGTGTCCGTTGCTGCTTTTGTTTTGTTTATTATTTGTTGTTATTTCTTTCGATTCTATTGGACCATTTAATGGAGATTCGATTGTAATTTTTGTGCTTTATATTTACATTATTATCAAGAAGGATAACTCAGGGCGAGGTGTACAACATTATGTGATAAAGTTTGTCAGTGACTTGCGACAGGTCGGTGGTTTTCTCCGGGTACTTTGGTTTCGTCCACCAATAAAACTGACAGCCACGATATAACTGAAATATTGTTGAAAGTGGTGTTAAACACAATTAAATTAAATAAAATCCTCTTTATCGTCAGTTATTTATTGAAATTTTATATATCTGAAATTCATCGTTAAAACGTTTGAAGAAAATTGGTGTGAAAAAACAATTTTGCTTAAGAAAAGAAGAGTACAATATTATTGTTATTTTTCAGAGAAATAAACTGTACTCATTTTCGTATATTTGTACTGAACTTTTTATAAATCTATCGATAATAACAAAATGAAAAACAAGCAAAAATCATTAGATAGAAATAGTTCAAAATCGATACCCTAACACTCCTATGCATGATCTGCCACTTTCATGGCTTGGTACAGGTACTGTAATTAAGACAGATGGGGTTAGGCTGGTTTTATTGCTCCCAAGCATCCCCTCTTAGAAATGAGATGAAATCTGTTAGTTACTATATAGCTGACAAATTGATGAAAAGTGGCGTGAAACACCAATAACTCTACTGCAAAATACATGTCGGTTGTATGTTGTCAGTATACATGATATGACGGTATTATATACGTTAGATTATTGACACATTTCTTGCCGGAAATTAATCTACGACTTCTTTTTTCCATATTATTCTGAAATTCTTTTTGCTAAATATTTTTTTGTTCTTCAACATACTATGCAAATTCTTTCACTACCGTAATCTGTTGGGGTTCGTGTTGCTCGATCTTTAGTTGTCTGTGTAATGTTTTGTTTGTCGTTGTATATCCTTTTGTCGCTTGGCCATTCTAGTGTCTGTCTTTCTTCCATTTACGGCTTCTGATTACCCCCTTTTTACACTCTATGCCACTTTAAGGGACTGAATATAACAACACTATTTGCGATTGAAACTAGCAAGTGAAACTATATTTTATAGATGGACTCATAAATAAAAGCGCTTGTAGAATTACCACATTACTTCAATATTGTTGACGGCATGGACAAGTATTTCGGCATTTGTAGACAAATTATGACTGTATTATTTAACAAATAAACGACAGTCATGAAAGCACCTGATATTAAAATGATCCAATCAGATTAGACAACGCTTCCATAATAATTCTTGCTGTAATCATTAAAAACGTAGATATATAAATAAGTGCGCATGACGCGGTTTTTGAAATCACCTTTAAAACATGCGTTCAAAGTCAAAAGATTAGAAAGACAAATCATGTTTAATCTGTAAAACAACCAAATGTCCTAAGAAGAATATTTAGTTTTTTGTGATTCATTAAACATATTTTATTTACAAACATATAAATTGGATAAAACATGAGGTATACCAACTCAGTATAGCCCAACATGGGTGATTGTCTCATATGCCTTAGTAGGACAACTTAGTTTTAATTATAACTACGTTATTTAGAGATTGTAAAATGCAATATTAAATATGTCACTTTTCATAGGTGTACTTAAATATGTATATGCAATCGATGCTTTATATCGCCACCATCTATCTATCTATCATATATATAATACAGAGCAAGTCAGACACATACAGAACTATTAATTGTTTATTTCCAACAATATAAAATATAAAAAATAATAAAAAATACCACACTGTTCGAACAGTTCAAAAACCCATCAGAAAACCCCCCCAAAATATCACACCATCAGAACAGTTCCAAAACCATAAAAAAAAAGAAAATGAGCCTTGGTGTAGTACTTAATCTTATCAATATAATGAAAAGCAAAACATACCAATAGATCAAAATACCACGCTGTCGCAACAGTCTCAAAACCAATAGAAATAAAATAAAAATACCACGCTTGTCGCAACAGTCCCAAAACCAATAGAATAAAAATACAAAAAATACAAAAAATACCACGCTGTCGCAACAGTTACAAAACCAATAGAAAAAAAATACAAAAAATACCACGCTGTCGCAACAGTTACAAAACCAATAGAAAAAAAATACAAAAAATACCACGCTGTCGCAACAGTTACAAAACCAATAGAAAAAAAATACAAAAAATACCACGCTGTCGCAACAGTTACAAAACCAATAGAAAAAATACAAAAAATACCACGCTGTCGCAACAGTGACAAAACCAATAGAAAAAATACAAAAAATACCACGCGGTCGCAACAGTTCCTAAACCTATAGAAAAAGTATAAAAAATACCACGCTGTCGCAACAGTTACAAAACCAATAGAAAAAATGCAAAAAATACCACGCTGTCGCAACAGTTACAAAACCTATAGAAAAAAATACAAAAAATACCACGCTGTCACAACAGTTCCAAAACCAATAGAAAAAAATACAAAGAATACCGCGCTGTCGCAACAGTTCCTAAACCTATACAAAAAGTATAAAAAATACCACGCTGTCGCAACAGTTACAAAACCAATAGAAAAAATGCAAAAAATACCACGCTGTCGTAAGTCCCAAAACCTATAGAAAAAAATACAAAAAATACCACGCTGTCGCAAGTCCCAAAACCTATAGAAAAAAATACAAAAAATACCACGCTGTCGCAAGTCCCAAAACCAATAGAAAAAAATACAAAAAATACCACGCTGTCGCAACAGTCCCAAAACCTATAGAAAAAATACAAAAAATACCACGCTGTCGCAACAGTTCCAAAACCTATAGAAAAAGTATAAAAAATACCACGCTGTCGCAAGTCCCAAAACCTATAGAAAAAAATACAAAAAATACCACGCTGTCGCAACAGTCCCAAAACCAATAGAAAAAAATACAAAGAATACGGCGCTGTCGCAACAGTTCCAAAACCAATAGAAAAAGTACAAAAAATACCACGCTGTCGCAACAGTTCAAAAACCCATCAGAAAACCCCCCCAAAATATCACACCATCAGAACAGTTCCAAAACCATAAAAAAAAGAAAATGAGCCTTGGTGAAGTACTTAATCTTATAAATATAATGAAAAGCAAAACATACCAATAGATCAAAATACCACGCTGTCGCAACAGTCCCAAAACCTATAGAAAAAATACAAAAAATACCACGCTGTCGCAACAGTTCCAAAACCTATAGAAAAAGTATAAAAAATACCACGCTGTCGCAACAGTCCTAAAACCAATAGAATAAAAATACAAAAAATACAAAAAATACCACGCTGTCGCAACAGTTACAAAACCAATAGAAAAAAAATACAAAAAATACCACGCTGTCGCAACAGTTACAAAACCAATAGAAAAAATACAAAAAATACCACGCTGTCGCAACAGTGACAAAACCAATAGAAAAAATACAAAAAATACCACGCGGTCGCAACAGTTCCTAAACCTATAGAAAAAGTATAAAAAATACCACGCTGTCGCAACAGTTACAAAACCAATAGAAAAAATGCAAAAAATACCACGCTGTCGCAACAGTTACAAAACCTATAGAAAAAAATACAAAAAATACCACGCTGTCACAACAGTTCCAAAACCAATAGAAAAAAATACAAAGAATACCGCGCTGTCGCAACAGTTCCTAAACCTATACAAAAAGTATAAAAAATACCACGCTGTCGCAACAGTTACAAAACCAATAGAAAAAATGCAAAAAATACCACGCTGTCGTAAGTCCCAAAACCTATAGAAAAAAATACAAAAAATACCACGCTGTCGCAAGTCCCAAAACCTATAGAAAAAAATACAAAAAATACCACGCTGTCGCAAGTCCCAAAACCAATAGAAAAAAATACAAAAAATACCACGCTGTCGCAACAGTCCCAAAACCAATAGAAAAAATACAAAGAATACGGCGCTGTCGCAACAGTTCCAAAACCAATAGAAAAAGTACAAAAAATACCACGCTGTCGCAACAGTTCAAAAACCCATCAGAAAACCCCCCCAAAATATCACACCATCAGAACAGTTCCAAAACCATAAAAAAAAAGAAAATGAGCCTTGGTGAAGTACTTAATCTTATAAATATAATGAAAAGCAAAACATACCAATAGATCAAAATACCACGCTGTCGCAACAGTCCCAAAACCTATAGAAAAAATACAAAAAATACCACGCTGTCGCAACAGTTCCAAAACCTATAGAAAAAGTATAAAAAATACCACGCTGTCGCAACAGTCCCAAAACCAATAGAAAAAAATAAAAGAATACCGCGCTGTCGCAACAGTCCCAAAACCAATAGAAAAAAATACAAAGATTACCGCGCTGTCGCAACAGTTACAAAACCAATAGAAAAAATACCACGCTGTCGCAACAGTTCCAAAACCAATTGAAAAAATACAGAAAATACCACGCTGTCGCAACAGTTCCAAAACCAATAGAAAACGTAAAAAAAATACCACGCTGTCGCAACAGTTCCAAAAACCAATAAAAAAAGTACAAAAAATGCCACGCTGTCGCAACAGTTACAAAACCAATAGAAAAAATACAAAAAATACCACGCTGTCGCAACAGTTCCAAAACCAATAGAAAAAATACAAAAAATACCACGCTGTAGCAACAGATCCAAAACCAATAGAAAAAATACAAAAAATACCACGCTGTCGCAACAGTTCCAAAACCAATAGAAAAAATACAAAAATACCACGCTGTAGCAACAGTTCCAAAACCAATAGAAAAAATACAAAAAATACCACGCTGTCGCAACAGTTCCAAAACCAATAGAAAAAGTACAAAAAATACCACGCTGTCGCAACAGTTACAAAACCAATAGAAAAAATATAAAAAATACCACGCTGTCGCAACAGTTCCAAAACCAATAGAAAAAGTACAAAAAATACCACGCTGTCGCAACAGTTCCAAAACCAATAGAAAAAGTACAGAAAATACCACGCTGTCGCAACAGTTCCAAAACCAATAGAAAAAATACAAAAAATACCACGCTGTCGCAACTGTTCCAATACCAATAGAAAAAAATACAAAGAATACGGCGCAGTCGCAACAGTTCCAAAACCAATAGAAAAAGTACAAAAAATACCACGCTGTCGCAACAGTTCAAAAACCCATCAGAAAACCCCCCCAAAATATCACACCATCAGAACAGTTCCAAAACCATAAAAAAAAAGAAAATGAGCCTTGGTGAAGTACTTAATCTTATAAATATAATGAAAAGCAAAACATACCAATAGATCAAAATACCACGCTGTCGCAACAGTCCCAAAACCTATAGAAAAAATACAAAAAATACCACGCTGTCGCAACAGTTCCAAAACCTATAGAAAAAGTATAAAAAATACCACGCTGTCGCAACAGTCCCAAAACCAATAGAAAAAAATACAAAGAATACCGCGCTGTCGCAACAGTCCCAAAACCAATAGAAAAAAATACAAAGATTACCGCGCTGTCGCAACAGTTACAAAACCAATAGAAAAAATACCACGCTGTCGCAACAGTTCCAAAACCAATAGAAAAAATACAGAAAATACCACGCTGTCGCAACAGTTCCAAAACCAATAGAAAACGTAAAAAAAATACCACGCTGTCGCAACAGTTCCAAAAACCAATAAAAAAAGTACAAAAAATGCCACGCTGTCGCAACAGTTACAAAACCAATAGAAAAAATACAAAAAATACCACGCTGTCGCAACAGTTCCAAAACCAATAGAAAAAATACAAAAAATACCACGCTGTAGCAACAGTTCCAAAACCAATAGAAAAAATACAAAAAATACCACGCTGTCGCAACAGTTCCAAAACCAATAGAAAAAATACAAAAATACCACGCTGTAGCAACAGTTCCAAAACCAATAGAAAAAATACAAAAAATACCACGCTGTCGCAACAGTTCCAAAACCAATAGAAAAAGTACAAAAAATACCACGCTGTCGCAACAGTTACAAAACCAATAGAAAAAATACAAAAAATACCACGCTGTCGCAACAGTTCCAAAACCAATAGAAAAAGTACAAAAAATACCACGCTGTCGCAACAGTTCCAAAACCAATAGAAAAAGTACAGAAAATACCACGCTGTCGCAACAGTTCCAAAACCAATAGAAAAAATACAAAAAATACCACGCTGTCACAACTGTTCCAAAACCAATAGAAAAAATACAAAAAATACCACGCTGTCGCAACAGTTCCAAAACCAATAGAAAAAGTACAGAAAATACCACGCTGTCGCAACAGTTCCAAAACCAATAGAAAAAGTACAAAAAATACCACGCTGTCGCAACAGTTACAAAACCAATACAAAAAATACAAAAAATACCACGCTGTCACAACAGTTCCAAAACCAATAGAAAAAATACAAAAAATACCACGCTGTCGCAACAGTTCAAAAACCAATAGAAAAAAATACCACGCTGTCGCAACAGTTATAAAACCAATAGAAAAAAATACAAAGAATACCGCGCTGTCGCAACAGTTACAAAACCAATAGAAAAAATACGAAGCTATCGCAACAGTTCCAAAACCAATAGAAAAAATACAAAAAATACCACGCTATCGCAACAGTTCCAAATCCAATAGAAAAAAATACAAAAAATACCACGCTGTCGCAACAGTTCCAAAACCAATAGAAAAAATACAAAAAATACCACACTGTCGCAACAGTTCCAAAACCTATAGAAAAAGTATAAAAAATACCACGCTGTCGCAACAGTTATAAAACCTATAGAAAAAAATACAAAAAATACCACGCTGTCGCAACTGTTCTAATACCAATAGAAAAAAATACAAAGAATACGGCGCAGTCGCAACAGTTCCAAAACCAATAGAAAAAGTACAAAAAATACCACGCTGTCGCAACAGTTCAAAAACCCATCAGAAAACCCCCCCAAAATATCACACCATCAGAACAGTTCCAAAACCATAAAAAAAAAGAAAATGAGCCTTGGTGAAATACTTAATCTTATAAATATAATGAAAAGCAAAACATACCAATAGATCAAAATACCACGATGTCGCAACAGTCCCAAAACCTATAGAAAAAATACAAAAAATACCACGCTGTCGCAACAGTTCCAAAACCTATAGAAAAAGTATAAAAAATACCACGCTGTCGCAACAGTCCCAAAACCAATAGAAAAAAATACAAAGAATACAGCGCTGTCGCAACAGTCCCAAAACCAATAGAAAAAAATACAAAGATTACCGCGCTGTCGCAACAGTTACAAAACCAATAGAAAAAATACCACGCTGTCGCAACAGTTCCAAAACCAATAGAAAAAATACCACGCTGTCGCAACAGTTCCAAAACCAATAGAAAAAATACAGAAAATACCACGCTGTCGCAACAGTTCCAAAAACCAATAAAAAAAGTACAAAAAATGCCATGCTGTCGCAACAGTTACAAAACCAATAGAAAAAATACAAAAAATACCACGCTGTCGCAACAGTTCCAAAACCAATAGAAAAAATACAAAAAATACCACGCTGTAGCAACAGTTCCAAAACCAATAGAAAAAATACAAAAAATACCACGCTGTCGCAACAGTTCCAAAACCAATAGAAAAAATACAAAAATACCACGCTGTAGCAACAGTTCCAAAACCAATAGAAAAAATACAAAAAATACCACGCTGTCGCAACAGTTCCAAAACCAATAGAAAAAGTACAAAAAATACCACGCTGTCGCAACAGTTACAAAACCAATAGAAAAAATACAAAAAATACCACGCTGTCGCAACAGTTCCAAAACCAATAGAAAAAGTACAAAAAATACCAGCTGTCGCAACAGTTCCAAAACCAATAGAAAAAGTACAGAAAATACCACGCTGTCGCAACAGTTCCAAAACCAATAGAAAAAATACAAAAAATACCACGCTGTCACAACAGTTCCAAAACCAATAGAAAAAATACAAAAAATACCACGCTGTCACAACAGTTCCAAAACCAATAGAAAAAGTACAAAAAATACCACGCTGTCGCAACAGTTCCAAAACCAATAGAAAAAGTACAAAAAATACCACGCTGTCGCAACAGTTACAAAACCAATACAAAAAATACAAAAAATACCACGCTGTCACAACAGTTCCAAAAACCAATAGAAAAAATACAAAAAATACCACGCTGTCGCAACAGTTCAAAAACCAATAGAAAAAAATACCACGCTGTCGCAACAGTTATAAAACCAATAGAAAAAAATACAAAGAATACCGCGCTGTCGCAACAGTTACAAAACCAATAGAAAAAATACGAAGCTATCGCAACAGTTCCAAAACCAATAGAAAAAATACAAAAAATACCACGCTATCGCAACAGTTCCAAATCCAATAGAAAAAAATACAAAAAATACCACGCTGTCGCAACAGTTCCAAAACCAATAGAAAAAATACAAAAAATACCACACTGTCGCAACAGTTCCAAAACCTATAGAAAAAGTATAAAAAATACCACGCTGTCGCAACAGTTATAAAACCTATAGAAAAAAATACAAAAAATACCATGCTGTCGCAACTGTTCCAATACCAATAGAAAAAAATACAAAGAATACCGCGCTGTCGCAACAGTTACAAAACCAATAGAAAAAATACGACGCTATCGCAACAGTTCCAAAACCAATAGAAAAAATACAGAAAATACCACGCTGTCGCAACAGTTCCAAAACCAATAGAAAAAATACAAAAAATAACACGCTGTCGCAACAGTTCCAAAACCAATAGAACAAATACCACGCTGTCGCAACAGTTCCAAACCAATAGAAAAAATACGAAAAATACCACGCTGTCGCAACAGTCCCAAAACCAATAGAAAAAATACAAAAAATACCACGCTATCGCAACAGTTACAAATCCAATAGAAAAAAATACAAAAAATACCACGCTGTCGCAACAGTTCCAAAACCAATAGAAAAAATACCACGCTGTCGCAACAGTTACAAAACCAATAGAAAAAATACAGAAAATACCACGCTGTCGCAACAGTCCCAAAACCAATAGAAAAAAATACAAAAAATACCACGCTGTCGCAACAGTTACAAAACCAATAGAAAAAAATACCAAAAATACCACGCTGTCGCAACAGTCCCAAAACCAATAGAAAAATATACAAAAAATACCACGCTGTCGCAACAGTTCCAAAGCCAATAGAAAAATATACAAAAAATACCACGCTGTCGCAACAGTTCAAAAACCAATAGAAAAAAATACCACGCTGTCGCAACAGTTCAAAAAACCAATAGAAAAAGTACAAAGAATGCCACGCTGTCGCAACAGTTCCAAAACCAATAGAAAAAAATACCACGCTGTCGCAACAGTTCAAAAAACCAATAGAAAAAGAACAAAAAATACCACGCTGTCGCAACAGTTACAAATCCAATAGAAAAAAATACAAAAAATACCACGCTGTCGCAACAGTTCCAAAAACCAATAAAAAAAATACAAAAAATGCCACGCTGTCGCAACAGTTACAAAACCATTAGAAAAAATACAAAAAATACCACGCTGTCGCAACAGTTCCAAAACCAATAGAAAAAATACAAAAAATAACACGCTGTAGCAACAGTTCCAAAACCAATAGAAAAAAATTAAAAAAATACCACGCTGTCGCAACAGTTCCAAAACCAATAGAAAAAATACCACGCTGTCGCAACAGTTCCAAAACCAATAGAAAAAAATTAAAAAAATACCACGCTGTCGCAACAGTTCCAAAACCAATAGAAAAAATACCACGCTGTCGCAACAGTTACAAAACCAATAGAAAAAAATAAAAAAAATACCACGCTGTCGCAACAGTTCCAAAAACCAATAAAAAAAGTACAAAAAATGCCACGCTGTCGCAACAGTTACAAAACCAATAGAAAAAATACAAAAAATACCACGCTGTCGCAACAGTTCCAAAACCAATAGAAAAAATACAAAATATAACACGCTGTAGCAACAGTTCCAAAACCAATAGAAAAAATACGAAAAATACCACGCTGTCGCAACAGTCCCAAAACCAATAGAAAAAATACAAAAAATACCACGCTATCGCAACAGTTCCAAATCCAATAGAAAAAAAAACAAAAAATACCACGCTGTCGCAACAGTTCCAAAACCAATAGAAAAAATACCACGCTGTCGCAACAGTTACAAAACCAATAGAAAAAATACAGAAAATACCACGCTGTCGCAACAGTCCCAAAACCAATAGAAAAAAATACAAAAAATACTACGCTGTCGCAACAGTTCCAAAACCAATAGAAAAAAATACAAAAAATACCACGCTGTCGCAACAGTTCCAAAACCAATAGAAAAAAATACCACGCTGTCGCAACAGTACCAAAACCAATAGAAAAAATACCACGCTATCACAACAGTTACATAACCAATAGAAAAAATGCAAAAAATACCACGCTGTCGCAACAGTTCCAAACCCCATAGAAAAAAATACAAAAAATACCACGCTATCGCAACAGTTCCAAAACCAATAGAAAAAATACAAAAAATACCGCGCTGTCGCAAGTTCCAAAACCAATAGAAAAAATACCACGCTGTCGCAACAATTCCAAAACCAATAGAAAAAAATACCACGCTGTCGCAACAGTTCCAAAACCAATAGAAAAAATACCACGCTGTCGCAACAGTTACACAACCAATAGAAAAAATGCAAAAAATACCAAGCTGTCGCAACAGTTCCAAAACCAATAGAAAAAAATACCACGCTATCGCAACAGTTCCAAAACCAATAGAAAAAAATACGAAAAATACCACGCTGTCGCAACAGTTCCAAAACCAATAGAAAAAATACAAAAAATACCACGCTGTCGCAACAGTTCAAAAACCAATAGAAAAAATAAAAAAAATACCACGCTGTCGCAACAGTTCCAAAACCAATAGAAAAAATACAAAAAATACCACGCTGTCGCAACAGTTCCAAAACCAATAGAAAAAATACCACGCTGTCGCAACAGTTCCAAAACCAATAGAAAAAAATAAAAAAAATACCACGCTGTCGCAACAGTTCCAAAACCAATAGAAAAAAATACAAAAAATACCACGCTGTCGCAACAGTTCCAAAAACCAATAAAAAAAGTACAAAAAATGCCACGCTGTCGCAACAGTTACAAAACCAATAGAAAAAATACAAAAAATACCACGCTGTCGCAACAGTTCCAAAACCAATAGAAAAAATACAAAAAATAACACGCTGTAGCAACAGTTCCAAAACCAATAGAAAAAATACGAAAAATACCACGCTGTCGCAACAGTCCCAAAACCAATAGAAAAAATACAAAAAATACCACGCTATCGCAACAGTTCCAAATCCAATAGAAAAAAAAACAAAAAATACCACGCTGTCGCAACAGTTCCAAAACCAATAGAAAAAATACCACGCTGTCGCAACAGTTACAAAACCAATAGAAAAAATACAGAAAATACCACGCTGTCGCAACAGTCCCAAAACCAATAGAAAAAAATACAAAAAATACTACGCTGTCGCAACAGTTCCAAAACCAATAGAAAAATATACAAAAAATACCACGCTGTCGCAACAGTTCCAAAACCAATAGAAAAAAATACCACGCTGTCGCAACAGTACCAAAACCAATAGAAAAAATACCACGCTATCACAACAGTTACATAACCAATAGAAAAAATGCAAAAAATACCACGCTGTCGCAACAGTTCCAAACCCCATAGAAAAAAATACCACGCTATCGCAACAGTTCCAAAACCAATAGAAAAAATACAAAAAATACCGCGCTGTCGCAAGTTCCAAAACCAATAGAAAAAATACAAAAAATACCACGCTGTCGCAACAATTCCAAAACCAATAGAAAAAAATACCACGCTGTCGCAACAGTTCCAAAACCAATAGAAAAAATACCACGCTGTCGCAACAGTTACACAACCAATAGAAAAAATGCAAAAAATACCAAGCTGTCGCAACAGTTCCAAAACCAATAGAAAAAAATACAAAAAATACCACGCTATCGCAACAGTTCCAAAACCAATAGAAAAAAATACGAAAAATACCACGCTGTCGCAACAGTTCCAAAACCAATAGAAAAAATACAAAAAATACCACGCTGTCGCAACAGTTCAAAAACCAATAGAAAAAGTAGAAAAAATACCACGCTGTCGCAACAGTTCCAAAACCAATAGAAAAAATACAAAAAATACCACGCTGTCGCAACAGTTCCAAAACCAATAGAAAAAATACCACGCTGTCGCAACAGTTACAAAACCAATAGAAAAAATACAGAAAATACCACGCTGTCGCAACAGTCCCAAAACCAATAGAAAAAAATACAAAAAAATACCACGCTGTCGCAACAGTTACAAAACCAATAGAAAAAAATACCAACAATACCACGCTGTCGCAACAGTCCCAAAACCAATAGAAAAAAATACAAAAAATACCACGCTGTCGCAACAGTTCCAAAACCAATAGATAAAAATACAAAAAATACCACGCTGTCGCAACAGTTCCAAAAGCAATAGAAAAAAATACCACGCTGTCGCAACAGTTAAAAAAACCAATAGAAAAAGTACAAAAAATGCCACGCTGTCGCAACAGTTCCAAAACCAATAGAAAAAAATACAAAAAATACCACGCTGTCACAACAGTTCCAAAACCAATAGAAAAAATACCACGCTGTCGCAACAGTTACAAAACCAATAGAAAAAAAATACAAAAAATACCACGCTGTCGCAACAGTTCCAAAAACCAATAAAAAAAGTACAAAAAATGCCACGCTGTCGCAACAGTTACAAAACCAATAGAAAAAATACAAAAAATACCACGCTGTCGCAACAGTTCCAAAACCAATAGAAAAAATACAAAAAATAACACGCTGTAGCAACAGTTCCAAAACCAATAGAAAAAATACGAAAAATACCACGTTGTCGCAACAGTCCCAAAACCAATAGAAAAAATACAAAAAATACCACGCTATCGCAACAGTTCCAAATCCAATAGAAAAAAATACAAAAAATACCACTCTGTCGCAACAGTTCCAAAACCAATAGAAAAAATACCACGCTGTCGCAACAGTTACAAAACCAATAGAAAAAATACAGAAAATACCACGCTGTCGCAACAGTCCCAAAACCAATAGAAAAAAATACAAAAAATACTACGCTGTCGCAACAGTTCCAAAACCAATAGAAAAAAATACAAAAAATACCACGCTGTCGCAACAGTTCCAAAACCAATAGAAAAAAATACCACGCTGTCGCAACAGTTCCAAAACCAATAGAAAAAATACCACGCTGTCGCAACAGTTACACAACCAATAGAAAAAATGCAAAAAATACCACGCTGTCGCAACAGTTCCAAACCCCATAGAAAAAAATACAAAAAATACCACGCTATCGCAATAGTTCCAAAACCAATGGAATAAATACGAAAAATACCACGCTGTCGCAACAGTTCCAAAACCAATAGAAAAAATACATAAAATACCATGCTGTCGCAACAGTTCAAAAACCAATAGAAAAAGTAGAAAAAATACCACGCTGTCGCAACAGTTCCAAAACCAATAGAAAAAATACAAAAAATACCACGCTGTCGCAACAGTTCCAAAACCAATGGAAAAAATACAAAAAATACCATGCTGTCGCAACAGTTCCAAAACCAATAGAAAAAATACAAAAAATACCATGCTGTCGCAACAGTTCCAAAACCAATAGAAAAAAATACCACGCTGTCGCAACAGTTACAAAACCAATAGAAAAAAATACAAAAAATACCACGCTGTCGCAACTGTCCCAAAACCAATAGAAAAAAATACAAAAAATACCACGCTGTCACAATTCCAAAACCAATAGAAAAAAATACCACGCTGTCGCAACAGTTCCAAAACCAATAGAAAAAATACCACGGTGTCGCAACAGTTCAAAAACCAATAGAAAAAGTAGAAAAAATACCACGCTGTCGCAACAGTTCCAAAACCAATAGAAAAAATACAAAAAATGCCACACTGTCGCAACAGTTCCAAAACCAATAGAAAAAATACAAAAAATACCACGCTGTCGCAACAGTTCCAAAACCAATAGAAAAAATACAAAAAATACCACGCTGTCGCAACAGTTCCAAAATCAATAGAAAAAAATACCACGCTGTCGCAACAGTTCAAAAACCAATAGAAAAAGTAGAAAAAATACCACGCTGTCGCAACAGTTACACAACCAATACAAAAAATGCAAAAAATACCACGCTGTCGCAACAGTTCCAAAACCAATAGAAAAAAATACAAAAAATACCACGCTGTCGCAACAGTTCCAAAACCAATAGAAAAAATACAAAAAATACCACGCTGTCGCAACAGTTCCAAAACCAATAGAAAAAATACAAAAAATACCACGCTGTCGCAACAGTTCCAAAACCAATAGAAAAAATACAAAAAATACCAAGCTGTCGCAACAGTTCCAAAACCAATAGAAAAAAATACAAAAAATACCACGCTGTCGCAAAAGTTCCAAAACCAATAGAAAAAATACCACGCTGTCGCAACAGTTCCAAAACCAATAGAAAAAGTAGAAAAAATACCACGCTGTCAAAACAGTTCCAAAACCAATAGAAAAAGTAGAAAAAATACCACGCTGTAGCAACAGTTCCAAAACCAATAGAAAAAATACAAAAAATACCACGCTGTAGCAACAGTTCCAAAACCAATAGAAAAAGTAGAAAAAATACCACGCTGTCACAACAGTTCCAAAACCAATAGAAAAAGTAGAAAAAATACCACGCTGTAGCAACAGTTCCAAAACCAATAGAAAAAATACAAAAAATACCACGCTGTCGTAACAGTTCCAAAACCAATAGAAAAAGTAGAAAAAATACCACGCTGTCACAACAGTTCCAAAACCAATAGAAAAAGTAGAAAAAATACCACGCTGTAGCAACAGTTCCAAAACCAATAGAAAAAATACAAAAAATACCACGCTGTCGCAACAGTTCCAAAACCAATAGAAAAAATACAAAAATTACCAAGCTATCGCAACAGTTCCAAAACCAATAGAAAAAATACAAAAAATACCAAGCTGTCGCAACAGTTCCAAAACCAATAGAAAAAAATACAAAAAATACCACGCTGTCGCAACAGTTCCAAAACCAATAGAAAAAATACAAAAAATACCACGCTGTCACAACAGTTCCAAAACCAATAGAAAAAGTACAAAAAATACCACGCTGTCGCAAAAGTTCCTAAACCTATATAAAAAGTATAAAAAATACCACGCTGTCGCAACAGTTCCAAAACCAATAGAAAAAAATACCACGCTGTCGCAACAATTCAAAAACCAATAGAAAAAATACCACGCTGTCGCAACAGTTACAAAACCAATAGAAAAAAATACAAAAAATACCACGCTGTCGCAACAGTCCCAAAACCAATAGAAAAAAATACAAAAAATACCACGCTGTCGCAACAATTCCAAAACCAATAGAAAAAAATACCACGCTGTCGCAACAGTTCCAAAACCAATAGAAAAAATACCACGCTGTCGCAACAGTTACACAACCAATACAAAAAATGCAAAAAATACCACGCTGTCGCAACAGTTCCAAAACCAATAGAAAAAAATACAAAAAATACCACGCTGTCACAACAGTTCCAAAACCAATAGAAAAAATACCACGCTGTCGCAACAGTTACAAAACCAATAGAAAAAAATACAAAAAATACCACGCTGTCGCAACAGTTCCAAAACCAATAGAAAAAATACAAAAATTACCACGCTATCGCAACAGTTCCAAAACCAATAGAAAAAATACAAAAAATACCAAGCTGTCGCAACAGTTCCAAAACCAATAGAAAAAAATACAAAAAATACCACGCTGTCGCAAAAGTTCCAAAACCAATAGAAAAAATACCACGCTGTCGCAACAGTTCCAAAACCAATAGAAAAAGTAGAAAAAATACCACGCTGTCAAAACAGTTCCAAAACCAATAGAAAAAGTAGAAAAAATACCACGCTGTAGCAACAGTTCCAAAACCAATAGAAAAAATACAAAAAATACCACGCTGTAGCAACAGTTCCAAAACCAATAGAAAAAGTAGAAAAAATACCACGCTGTCACAACAGTTCCAAAACCAATAGAAAAAGTAGAAAAAATACCACGCTGTAGCAACAGTTCCAAAACCAATAGAAAAAAATACAAAAAATACCACGCTGTCGCAACAGTTCCAAAACCAATAGAAAAAATACAAAAAATACCACGCTGTCACAACAGTTCCAAAACCAATAGAAAAAGTACAAAAAATACCATGCTGTCGCAAAAGTTCCTAAACCTATATAAAAAGTATAAAAAATACCACGCTGTCGCAACAGTTCCAAATCCAATAGAAAAAAATACCACGCTGTCGCAACAATTTAAAAACCAATAGAAAAAATACCACGCTGTCGCAACAGTTACAAAACCAATAGAAAAAAATACAAAAAATACCACGCTGTCGCAACAGTCCCAAAACCAATAGAAAAAAATACAAAAAATACCACGCTGTCGCAACAATTCCAAAACCAATAGAAAAAAATACCACGCTGTCGCAACAGTTCCAAAACCAATAGAAAAAATACCACGCTGTCGCAACAGTTACACAACCAATACAAAAAATGCAAAAAATACCACGCTGTCGCAACAGTTCCAAAACCAATAGAAAAAAATACAAAAAATACCACGCTGTCACAACAGTTCCAAAACCAATAGAAAAAATACCACGCTGTCGCAACAGTTACAAAACCAATAGAAAAAAATACAAAAAATACCACGCTGTCGCAACAGTTCCAAAAACCAATAAAAAAAGTACAAAAAATGCCACGCTGTCGTAACAGTTACAAAACCAATAGAAAAAATACAAAAAATACCACGCTATCGCAACAGTTCAAAAACCAATAGAAAAAATACGAAAAATACCACGCTGTCGCAACAGTTCCAAAACCAATAGAAAAAATACATAAAATAACACGCTGTAGCAACAGTTCCAAAACCAATAGAAAAAATACGAAAAATACCACGTTGTCGCAACAGTCCCAAAACCAATAGAAAAAATACAAAAAATACCACGCTATCGCAACAGTTCCAAATCCAATAGAAAAAAATACAAAAAATACCACGCTGTCGCAACAGTTCCAAAACCAATAGAAAAAATACAAAAAATACCACGCTGTCACAACAGTTCCAAAACCAATAGAAAAAGTACAAAAAATACCACGCTGTCGCAACAGTTCCTAAACCTATATAAAAAGTATAAAAAATACCACGCTGTCGCAACAGTTCCAAAACCAATAGAAAAAAATACCACGCTGTCGCAACAGTTCAAAAACCAATAGAAAAAATACCACGCTGTCGCAACAGTTACAAAACCAATAGAAAAAAATACAGAAAATACCACGCTGTCGCAACAGTCCCAAAACCAATAGAAAAAAATACAAAAAATACCACGCTGTCGCAACAATTCCAAAACCAATAGAAAAAAATACCACGCTGTCGCAACAGTTCCAAAACCAATAGAAAAAATACCACGCTGTCGCAACAGTTACACAACCAATAAAAAAAATGCAAAAAATACCACGCTGTCGCAACAGTTCCAAAACCAATAGAAAAAAATACAAAAAATACCACGCTGTCACAACAGTTCCAAAACCAATAGAAAAAATACCACGCTGTCGCAACAGTTACAAAACCAATAGAAAAAAATACCACGCTGTCGCAACAATTCGAAAACCAATAGAAAAAAATACCACGCTGTCGCAACAGTTCCAAAACCAATAGAAAAAATACCACGCTGTCGCAACAGTTACACAACCAATAGAAAAAATGCAAAAAATACCACGCTGTCGCAACAGTTCCAAAACCAATAGAAAAAAATACAAAAAATACCACGCTGTCACAACAGTTCCAAAACCAATAGAAAAAATACCACGCTGTCGCAACAGTTACAAAACCAATAGAAAAAAATACCACGCTGTCGCAACAATTCGAAAACCAATAGAAAAAAATACCACGCTGTCGCAACAGTTCCAAAACCAATAGAAAAAATACCACGCTGTCGCAACAGTTACACAACCAATAGAAAAAATGCAAAAAATACCACGCTGTCGCAACAGTTCCAAAACCAATAGAAAAAAATACAAAAAATACCACGCTGTCACAACAGTTCCAAAACCAATAGAAAAAATACCACGCTGTCGCAACAGTTACAAAACCAATAGAAAAAAATACAAAAAATACCACGCTGTCACAACAGTTCCAAAACCAATAGAAAAAGTACAAAAAATACCACGCTGTCGCAACAGTTCCGAAACCTATATAAAAAGTATAAAAAATACCACGCTGTCGCAACAGTTCCAAAACCAATAGAAAAAAATACCACGCTGTCGCAACAGTTCAAAAACCAATAGAAAAAATACCACGCTGTCGCAACAGTTACAAAACCAATAGAAAAAAATACAAAAAATACCACGCTGTCGCAACAGTCCCAAAACCAATAGAAAAAAATACAAAAAATACCACGCTGTCGCAACAATTCCAAAACCAATAGAAAAAAATACCACGCTGTCGCAACAGTTCCAAAACCAATAGAAAAAATACCACGCTGTCGCAACAGTTACACAACCAATAAAAAAAATGCAAAAAATACCACGCTGTCGCAACAGTTCCAAAACCAATAGAAAAAAATACAAAAAATACCACGCTGTCACAACAGTTCCAAAACCAATAGAAAAAATACCACGCTGTCGCAACAGTTCCAAAACCAATAGAAAAAGTAGAAAAAATACCACGCTGTCACAACAGTTCCAAAACCAATAGAAAAAGTAGAAAAAATACCACGCTGTAGCAACAGTTCCAAAACCAATAGAAAAAATACAAAAAATACCACGCTGTCGCAACAGTTCCAAAACCAATAGAAAAAGTAGAAAAAATACCACGCTGTCACAACAGTTCCAAAACCAATAGAAAAAGTAGAAAAAATACCACGCTGTAGCAACAGTTCCAAAACCAATAGAAAAAATACAAAAAATACCACGCTGTCGCAACAGTTCCAAAACCAATAGAAAAAATACAAAAAATACCACGCTGTCACAACAGTTCCAAAACCAATAGAAAAAGTACAAAAAATACCACGCTGTCGCAAAAGTTCCTAAACCTATATAAAAAGTATAAAAAATACCACGCTGTCGCAACAGTTCCAAAACCAATAGAAAAAAATACCACGCTGTCGCAACAATTCAAAAACCAATAGAAAAAATACCACGCTGTCGCAACAGTTACAAAACCAATAGAAAAAAATACAAAAAATACCACGCTGTCGCAACAGTCCCAAAACCAATAGAAAAAAATACAAAAAATACCACGCTGTCGCAACAATTCCAAAACCAATAGAAAAAAATACCACGCTGTCGCAACAGTTCCAAAACCAATAGAAAAAATACCACGCTGTCGCAACAGTTACACAACCAATACAAAAAATGCAAAAAATACCACGCTGTCGCAACAGTTCCAAAACCAATAGAAAAAAATACAAAAAATACCACGCTGTCACAACAGTTCCAAAACCAATAGAAAAAATACCACGCTGTCGCAACAGTTACAAAACCAATAGAAAAAAATACAAAAAATACCACGCTGTCGCAACAGTTCCAAAACCAATAGAAAAAATACAAAAATTACCACGCTATCGCAACAGTTCCAAAACCAATAGAAAAAATACAAAAAATACCAAGCTGTCGCAACAGTTCCAAAACCAATAGAAAAAAATACAAAAAATACCACGCTGTCGCAAAAGTTCCAAAACCAATAGAAAAAATACCACGCTGTCGCAACAGTTCCAAAACCAATAGAAAAAGTAGAAAAAATACCACGCTGTCAAAACAGTTCCAAAACCAATAGAAAAAGTAGAAAAAATACCACGCTGTAGCAACAGTTCCAAAACCAATAGAAAAAATACAAAAAATACCACGCTGTAGCAACAGTTCCAAAACCAATAGAAAAAGTAGAAAAAATACCACGCTGTCACAACAGTTCCAAAACCAATAGAAAAAGTAGAAAAAATACCACGCTGTAGCAACAGTTCCAAAACCAATAGAAAAAAATACAAAAAATACCACGCTGTCGCAACAGTTCCAAAACCAATAGAAAAAATACAAAAAATACCACGCTGTCACAACAGTTCCAAAACCAATAGAAAAAGTACAAAAAATACCATGCTGTCGCAAAAGTTCCTAAACCTATATAAAAAGTATAAAAAATACCACGCTGTCGCAACAGTTCCAAATCCAATAGAAAAAAATACCACGCTGTCGCAACAATTTAAAAACCAATAGAAAAAATACCACGCTGTCGCAACAGTTACAAAACCAATAGAAAAAAATACAAAAAATACCACGCTGTCGCAACAGTCCCAAAACCAATAGAAAAAAATACAAAAAATACCACGCTGTCGCAACAATTCCAAAACCAATAGAAAAAAATACCACGCTGTCGCAACAGTTCCAAAACCAATAGAAAAAATACCACGCTGTCGCAACAGTTACACAACCAATAGAAAAAATGCAAAAAATACCACGCTGTCGCAACAGTTCCAAAACCAATAGAAAAAAATACAAAAAATACCACGCTGTCACAACAGTTCCAAAACCAATAGAAAAAATACCACGCTGTCGCAACAGTTACAAAACCAATAGAAAAAAATACAAAAAATACCACGCTGTCGCAACAGTTCCAAAAACCAATAAAAAAAGTACAAAAAATGCCACGCTGTCGTAACAGTTACAAAACCAATAGAAAAAATACAAAAAATACCACGCTATCGCAACAGTTCAAAAACCAATAGAAAAAATACGAAAAATACCACGCTGTCGCAACAGTTCCAAAACCAATAGAAAAAATACATAAAATAACACGCTGTAGCAACAGTTCAAAACCAATAGAAAAAATACGAAAAATACCACGTTGTCGCAACAGTCCCAAAACCAATAGAAAAAATACAAAAAATACCACGCTATCGCAACAGTTCCAAATCCAATAGAAAAAAATACAAAAAATACCACGCTGTCGCAACAGTTCCAAAACCAATAGAAAAAATACAAAAAATACCATGCTGTCACAACAGTTCCAAAACCAATAGAAAAAGTACAAAAAATACCACGCTGTCGCAACAGTTCCTAAACCTATATAAAAAGTATAAAAAATACCACGCTGTCGCAACAGTTCCAAAACCAATAGAAAAAAATACCACGCTGTCGCAACAGTTCAAAAACCAATAGAAAAAATACCACGCTGTCGCAACAGTTACAAAACCAATAGAAAAAAATACAAAAAATACCACGCTGTCGCAACAGTCCCAAAACCAATAGAAAAAAATACAAAAAATACCACGCTGTCGCAACAATTCCAAAACCAATAGAAAAAAATACCACGCTGTCGCAACAGTTCCAAAACCAATAGAAAAAATACCACGCTGTCGCAACAGTTACACAACCAATAAAAAAAATGCAAAAAATACCACGCTGTCGCAACAGTTCCAAAACCAATAGAAAAAAATACAAAAAATACCACGCTGTCACAACAGTTCCAAAACCAATAGAAAAAATACCACGCTGTCGCAACAGTTCCAAAACCAATAGAAAAAATACCACGCTGTCGCAACAGTTACACAACCAATAAAAAAAATGCAAAAAATACCACGCTGTCGCAACAGTTCCAAAACCAATAGAAAAAAATACAAAAAATACCACGCTGTCGCAACAGTTCCAAAACCAATAGAAAAAGTAGAAAAAATACCACGCTGTCACAACAGTTCCAAAACCAATAGAAAAAGTAGAAAAAATACCACGCTGTAGCAACAGTTCCAAAACCAATAGAAAAAATACAAAAAATACCACGCTGTCGCAACAGTTCCAAAACCAATAGAAAAAATACAAAAATTACCACGCTATCGCAACAGTTCCAAAACCAATAGAAAAAATACAAAAAATACCAAGCTGTCGCAACAGTTCCAAAACCAATAGAAAAAAATACAAAAAATACCACGCTGTCGCAACAGTTCCAAAACCAATAGAAAAAATACAAAAAATACCACGCTGTCACAACAGTTCCAAAACCAATAGAAAAAGTACAAAAAATACCACGCTGTCGCAAAAGTTCCTAAACCTATATAAAAAGTATAAAAAATACCACGCTGTCGCAACAGTTCAAAAACCAATAGAAAAAAATACCACGCTGTCGCAACAATTCAAAAACCAATAGAAAAAATACCACGCTGTCGCAACAGTTACAAAACCAATAGAAAAAAATACAAAAAATACCACGCTGTCGCAACAGTCCCAAAACCAATAGAAAAAAATACAAAAAATACCACGCTGTCGCAACAATTCCAAAACCAATAGAAAAAAATACCACGCTGTCGCAACAGTTCCAAAACCAATAGAAAAAATACCACGCTGTCGCAACAGTTACACAACCAATACAAAAAATGCAAAAAATACCACGCTGTCGCAACAGTTCCAAAACCAATAGAAAAAAATACAAAAAATACCACGCTGTCACAACAGTTCCAAAACCAATAGAAAAAATACCACGCTGTCGCAACAGTTACAAAACCAATAGAAAAAAATACAAAAAATACCACGCTGTCGCAACAGTTCCAAAACCAATAGAAAAAATACAAAAATTACCACGCTATCGCAACAGTTCCAAAACCAATAGAAAAAATACAAAAAATACCAAGCTGTCGCAACAGTTCCAAAACCAATAGAAAAAAATACAAAAAATACCACGCTGTCGCAAAAGTTCCAAAACCAATAGAAAAAATACCACGCTGTCGCAACAGTTCCAAAACCAATAGAAAAAGTAGAAAAAATACCACGCTGTCA
Organism: Bathymodiolus brooksi; assembly: GCA_963680875.1. Classification (NCBI taxonomy): domain Eukaryota; kingdom Metazoa; phylum Mollusca; class Bivalvia; order Mytilida; family Modiolidae; genus Bathymodiolus; species Bathymodiolus brooksi. The sequence continues at coordinate 67,704,360 of OY804584.1, forward strand.
AAACAGTTCCAAAACCAATAGAAAAAGTAGAAAAAATACCACGCTGTAGCAACAGTTCCAAAACCAATAGAAAAAGTAGAAAAAATACCACGCTGTCACAACAGTTCCAAAACCAATAGAAAAAGTAGAAAAAATACCACGCTGTAGCAACAGTTCCAAAACCAATAGAAAAAAATACAAAAAATACCACGCTGTCGCAACAGTTCCAAAACCAATAGAAAAAATACAAAAAATACCACGCTGTCACAACAGTTCCAAAACCAATAGAAAAAGTACAAAAAATACCATGCTGTCGCAAAAGTTCCTAAACCTATATAAAAAGTATAAAAAATACCACGCTGTCGCAACAGTTCCAAATCCAATAGAAAAAAATACCACGCTGTCGCAACAATTTAAAAACCAATAGAAAAAATACCACGCTGTCGCAACAGTTACAAAACCAATAGAAAAAAATACAAAAAATACCACGCTGTCGCAACAGTCCCAAAACCAATAGAAAAAAATACAAAAAATACCACGCTGTCGCAACAATTCCAAAACCAATAGAAAAAAATACCACGCTGTCGCAACAGTTCCAAAACCAATAGAAAAAATACCACGCTGTCGCAACAGTTACACAACCAATACAAAAAATGCAAAAAATACCACGCTGTCGCAACAGTTCCAAAACCAATAGAAAAAAATACAAAAAATACCACGCTGTCACAACAGTTCCAAAACCAATAGAAAAAATACCACGCTGTCGCAACAGTTACAAAACCAATAGAAAAAATACAAAAAATACCACGCTGTCGCAACAGTTCCAAAAACCAATAAAAAAAGTACAAAAAATGCCACGCTGTCGTAACAGTTACAAAACCAATAGAAAAAATACAAAAAATACCACGCTATCGCAACAGTTCAAAAACCAATAGAAAAAATACGAAAAATACCACGCTGTCGCAACAGTTCCAAAACCAATAGAAAAAATACATAAAATAACACGCTGTAGCAACAGTTCCAAAACCAATAGAAAAAATACGAAAAATACCACGTTGTCGCAACAGTCCCAAAACCAATAGAAAAAATACAAAAAATACCACGCTATCGCAACAGTTCCAAATCCAATAGAAAAAAATACAAAAAATACCACGCTGTCGCAACAGTTCCAAAACCAATAGAAAAAATACAAAAAATACCACGCTGTCACAACAGTTCCAAAACCAATAGAAAAAGTACAAAAAATACCACGCTGTCGCAACAGTTCCTAAATCTATATAAAAAGTATAAAAAATACCACGCTGTCGCAACAGTTCCAAAACCAATAGAAAAAAATACCACGCTGTCGCAACAGTTCAAAAACCAATAGAAAAAATACCACGCTGTCGCAACAGTTACAAAACCAATAGAAAAAAATACAAAAAATACCACGCTGTCGCAACAGTCCCAAAACCAATAGAAAAAAATACAAAAAATACCACGCTGTCGCAACAATTCCAAAACCAATAGAAAAAAATACCACGCTGTCGCAACAGTTCCAAAACCAATAGAAAAAATACCACGCTGTCGCAACAGTTACACAACCAATAAAAAAAATGCAAAAAATACCACGCTGTCGCAACAGTTCCAAAACCAATAGAAAAAAATACAAAAAATACCACGCTGTCACAACAGTTCCAAAACCAATAGAAAAAATACCACGCTGTCGCAACAGTTACAAAACCAATAGAAAAAAATACCACGCTGTCGCAACAATTCGAAAACCAATAGAAAAAAATACCACGCTGTCGCAACAGTTCCAAAACCAATAGAAAAAATACCACGCTGTCGCAACAGTTACACAACCAATAGAAAAAATGCAAAAAATACCACGCTGTCGCAACAGTTCCAAAACCAATAGAAAAAAATACAAAAAATACCACGCTGTCACAACAGTTCCAAAACCAATAGAAAAAATACCACGCTGTCGCAACAGTTACAAAACCAATAGAAAAAAATACCACGCTGTCGCAACAATTCGAAAACCAATAGAAAAAAATACCACGCTGTCGCAACAGTTCCAAAACCAATAGAAAAAATACCACGCTGTCGCAACAGTTACACAACCAATAGAAAAAATGCAAAAAATACCACGCTGTCGCAACAGTTCCAAAACCAATAGAAAAAAATACAAAAAATACCACGCTGTCACAACAGTTCCAAAACCAATAGAAAAAATACCACGCTGTCGCAACAGTTACAAAACCAATAGAAAAAAATACAAAAAATACCACGCTGTCACAACAGTTCCAAAACCAATAGAAAAAGTACAAAAAATACCACGCTGTCGCAACAGTTCCTAAACCTATATAAAAAGTATAAAAAATACCACGCTGTCGCAACAGTTCCAAAACCAATAGAAAAAAATACCACGCTGTCGCAACAGTTCAAAAACCAATAGAAAAAATACCACGCTGTCGCAACAGTTACAAAACCAATAGAAAAATATACAAAAAATACCACGCTGTCGCAACAGTCCCAAAACCAATAGAAAAAAATACAAAAAATACCACGCTGTCGCAACAATTCCAAAACCAATAGAAAAAAATACCACGCTGTCGCAACAGTTCCAAAACCAATAGAAAAAATACCACGCTGTCGCAACAGTTACACAACCAATAAAAAAAATGCAAAAAATACCACGCTGTCGCAACAGTTCCAAAACCAATAGAAAAAAATACAAAAAATACCACGCTGTAACAACAGTTCCAAAACCAATAGAAAAAATACCACGCTGTCGCAACAGTTACAAAACCAATAGAAAAAAATACAAAAAATACCACGCTGTCGCAACAGTTCCAAAAACCAATAAAAAAAGTACAAAAAATGCCACGCTGTCGCAACAGTTACAAAACCAATAGAAAAAATACAAAAAATACCACGCTATCGCAACAGTTCAAAAACCAATAGAAAAAATACGAAAAATACCACGCTGTCGCAACAGTTCCAAAACCAATAGAAAAAATACATAAAATACCACGCTGTCGCAACAGTTCAAAAACCAATAGAAAAAGTAGAAAAAATACCACGCTGTCGCAACAGTTACAAAACCAATAGAAAAAAATACAAAAAATACCACACTGTCGCAACAGTCCCAAAACCAATAGAAAAAAATACAAAAAATACCACGCTGTCGCAACAATTCCAAAACCAATAGAAAAAAATACCACGCTGTCGCAACAGTTCCAAAACCAATAGAAAAAATACCACGCTGTCGCAACAGTTACACAACCAATACAAAAAATGCAAAAAATACCACGCTGTCGCAACAGTTCCAAAACTAATAGAAAAAAATACAAAAAATACCACGCTGTCACAACAGTTCCAAAACCAATAGAAAAAATACCACGCTGTAGCAACAGTTACAAAACCAATAGAAAAAAATACAAAAAATACCACGCTGTCGCAACAGTTCCAAAAACCAATAAAAAAAGTACAAAAAATGCCACGCTGTCGCAACAGTTACAAAACCAATAGAAAAAATACAAAAAATACCACGCTATCGCAACAGTTCAAAAACCAATAGAAAAAATACGAAAAATACCACGCTGTCGCAACAGTTCCAAAACCAATAGAAAAAATACATAAAATACCACGCTGTCTCAACAGTTCAAAAATCAATAGAAAAAGTAGAAAAAATACCACGCTGTCGCAACAGTTCCAAAACCAATAGAAAAAATCCAAAAAATAACACGCTGTAGCAACAGTTCCAAAACCAATAGAAAAAATACGAAAAATACCACGTTGTCGCAACAGTCCCAAAACCAATAGAAAAAATACAAAAAATACCACGCTATCGCAACAGTTCCAAATCCAATAGAAAAAAATACAAAAAATACCACGCTGTCGCAACAGTTCCAAAACCAATAGAAAAAGTACAAAAAATACCACGCTGTCGCAACAGTTCCTAAACCTATATAAAAAGTATAAAAAATACCACGCTGTCGCAACAGTTCCAAAACCAATAGAAAAAAATACCACGCTGTCGCAACAGTTCAAAAACCAATAGAAAAAATACCACGCTGTCGCAACAGTTACAAAACCAATAGAAAAAAATACAAAAAATACCACGCTGTCGCAACAGTCCCAAAACCAATAGAAAAAAATACAAAAAATACCACGCTGTCGCAACAATTCCAAAACCAATAGAAAAAAATACCACGCTGTCGCAACAGTTCCAAAACCAATAGAAAAAATACCACGCTGTCGCAACAGTTACACAACCAATAAAAAAAATGCAAAAAATACCACGCTGTCGCAACAGTCCCAAAACCAATAGAAAAAAATACAAAAAATACCACGCTGTCGCAACAATTCCAAAACCAATAGAAAAAAATACCACGCTGTCGCAACAGTTCCAAAACCAATAGAAAAAATACCACGCTGTCGCAACAGTTACACAACCAATAAAAAAAATGCAAAAAATACCACGCTGTCGCAACAGTTCCAAAACCAATAGAAAAAAATACAAAAAATACCACGCTGTAACAACAGTTCCAAAACCAATAGAAAAAATACCACGCTGTCGCAACAGTTACAAAACCAATAGAAAAAAATACAAAAAATACCACGCTGTCGCAACAGTTCCAAAAACCAATAAAAAAAGTACAAAAAATGCCACGCTGTCGCAACAGTTACAAAACCAATAGAAAAAATACAAAAAATACCACGCTATCGCAACAGTTCAAAAACCAATAGAAAAAATACGAAAAATACCACGCTGTCGCAACAGTTCCAAAACCAATAGAAAAAATACATAAAATACCACGCTGTCGCAACAGTTCAAAAACCAATAGAAAAAGTAGAAAAAATACCACGCTGTCGCAACAGTTACAAAACCAATAGAAAAAAATACAAAAAATACCACACTGTCGCAACAGTCCCAAAACCAATAGAAAAAAATACAAAAAATACCACGCTGTCGCAACAATTCCAAAACCAATAGAAAAAAATACCACGCTGTCGCAACAGTTCCAAAACCAATAGAAAAAATACCACGCTGTCGCAACAGTTACACAACCAATACAAAAAATGCAAAAAATACCACGCTGTCGCAACAGTTCCAAAACTAATAGAAAAAAATACAAAAAATACCACGCTGTCACAACAGTTCCAAAACCAATAGAAAAAATACCACGCTGTAGCAACAGTTACAAAACCAATAGAAAAAAATACAAAAAATACCACGCTGTCGCAACAGTTCCAAAAACCAATAAAAAAAGTACAAAAAATGCCACGCTGTCGCAACAGTTACAAAACCAATAGAAAAAATACAAAAAATACCACGCTATCGCAACAGTTCAAAAACCAATAGAAAAAATACGAAAAATACCACGCTGTCGCAACAGTTCCAAAACCAATAGAAAAAATACATAAAATACCACGCTGTCTCAACAGTTCAAAAATCAATAGAAAAAGTAGAAAAAATACCACGCTGTCGCAACAGTTCCAAAACCAATAGAAAAAATCCAAAAAATAACACGCTGTAGCAACAGTTCCAAAACCAATAGAAAAAATACGAAAAATACCACGTTGTCGCAACAGTCCCAAAACCAATAGAAAAAATACAAAAAATACCACGCTATCGCAACAGTTCCAAATCCAATAGAAAAAAATACAAAAAATACCACGCTGTCGCAACAGTTCCAAAACCAATAGAAAAAGTACAAAAAATACCACGCTGTCGCAACAGTTCCTAAACCTATATAAAAAGTATAAAAAATACCACGCTGTCGCAACAGTTCCAAAACCAATAGAAAAAAATACCACGCTGTCGCAACAGTTCAAAAACCAATAGAAAAAATACCACGCTGTCGCAACAGTTACAAAACCAATAGAAAAAAATACAAAAAATACCACGCTGTCGCAACAGTCCCAAAACCAATAGAAAAAAATACAAAAAATACCACGCTGTCGCAACAATTCCAAAACCAATAGAAAAAAATACCACGCTGTCGCAACAGTTCCAAAACCAATAGAAAAAATACCACGCTGTCGCAACAGTTACACAACCAATAAAAAAAATGCAAAAAATACCACGCTGTCGCAACAGTTCCAAAACCAATAGAAAAAAATACAAAAAATACCACGCTGTCACAACAGTTCCAAAACCAATAGAAAAAATACCACGCTGTCGCAACAGTTACAAAACCAATAGAAACAAATACCACGCTGTCGCAACAATTCCAAAACCAATAGAAAAAAATACCACGCTGTCGCAACAGTTCCAAAACCAATAGAAAAAATACCACGCTGTCGCAACAGTTACACAACCAATAGAAAAAATGCAAAAAATACCACGCTGTCGCAACAGTTCCAAAACCAATAGAAAAAAATACAAAAAATACCACGCTGTCACAACAGTTCCAAAACCAATAGAAAAAATACCACGCTGTCGCAACAGTTACAAAACCAATAGAAAAAAATACAAAAAATACCACGCTGTCGCAACAGTTCCAAAAACCAATAAAAAAAGTACAAAAAATGCCATGCTGTCGCAACAGTTACAAAACCAATAGAAAAAATACAAAAAATACCACGCTATCGCAACAGTTCAAAAACCAATAGAAAAAATACGAAAAATACCACGCTGTCGCAACAGTTCCAAAACCAATAGAAAAAATACATAAAATACCACGCTGTCGCAACAGTTCAAAAACCAATAGAAAAAGTAGAAAAAATACCACGCTGTCGCAACAGTTCCAAAACCAATAGAAAAAATACAAAAAATACCACGCTGTCGCAACAGTTCCAAAACCAATTGAAAAAATACAAAAAATACCACCCTGTCGCAACAGTTCCAAAACCAATAGAAAAAATACAAAAAATACCACGCTGTCGCAACAGTTCTAAAACCAATAGAAAAAATACCACACTGTCGCAACAGTTACAAAACCAATAGAAAAAAATACAAAAAATACCACGCTGTCACAACAGTTCCAAAACCAATAGAAAAAGTAGAAAAAATACCACGCTGTAGCAACAGTTCCAAAACCAATAGAAAATATACAAAAAATACCACGCTGTAGCAACAGTTCCAAAACCAATAGAAAAAGTAGAAAAAATACCACGCTGTCACAACAGTTCCAAAACCAATAGAAAAAGTAGAAAAAATACCACGCTGTAGCAACAGTTCCAAAACCAATAGAAAAAATACAAAAAATACCACGCTGTCGCAACAGTTCCAAAACCAATAGAAAAAGTAGAAAAAATACCACGCTGTCACAACAGTTCCAAAACCAATAGAAAAAGTAGAAAAAATACCACGCTGTAGCAACAGTTCCAAAACCAATAGAAAAAATACAAAAAATACCACGCTGTAGCAACAGTTCCAAAACCAATAGAAAAAGTTGAAAAAATACCACGCTGTCACAACAGTTCCAAAACCAATAGAAAAAGTAGAAAAAATACCACGCTGTAGCAACAGTTCCAAAACCAATAGAAAAAATACAAAAAATACCACGCTGTCGCAACAGTTCCAAAACCAATAGAAAAAGTAGAAAAAATACCACGCTGTCACAACAGTTCCAAAACCAATAGAAAAAGTAGAAAAAATACCACGCTGTAGCAACAGTTCCAAAACCAATAGAAAAAATACAAAAAATACCACGCTGTCGCAACAGTTCCAAAACCAATAGAAAAAATACAAAAATTACCACGCTATCGCAACAGTTCCAAAACCAATAGAAAAAATACAAAAAATACCAAGCTGTCGCAACAGTTCCAAAACCAATAGAAAAAAATACAAAAAATACCACGCTGTCGCAACAGTTCCAAAACCAATAGAAAAAATACAAATAATACCAAGCTGTCGCAACAGTTCAAAAACCAATAGAAAAAATACCACGCTGTCGCAACAGTTACACAACCAATAGAAAAAAATACAAAAAATACCACGCTGTCGCAACTGTCCCAAAACCAATAGAAAAAAATACAAAAAATACCACGCTGTCGCAACAATTCCAAAACCAATAGAAAAAAATACCACGCTGTCGCAACAGTTCCAAAACCAATAGAAAAAATACCACGCTGTCGCAACAGTTCAAAAACCAATAGAAAAAGTAGAAAAAATACCACGCTGTCGCAACAGTTCCAAAACCAATAGAAAAAATACAAAAAATGCCACACTGTCGCAACAGTTCCAAAACCAATAGAAAAAATACAAAAAATACCACGCTGTCGCAACAGTTCCAAAACCAATAGAAAAAATACAAAAAATACCACGCTGTCGCAACAGTTCCAAAATCAATAGAAAAAAATACCACGCTGTCGCAACAGTTCAAAAACCAATAGAAAAAGTAGAAAAAATACCACGCTGTCGCAACAGTTACACAACCAATACAAAAAATGCAAAAAATACCACGCTGTCGCAACAGTTCCAAAACCAATAGAAAAAAATACAAAAAATACCACGCTGTCGCAACAGTTCCAAAACCAATAGAAAAAATACAAAAAATACCACGCTGTCGCAACAGTTCCAAAACCAATAGAAAAAATACAAAAAATACCACGCTGTCGCAACAGTTCCAAAACCAATAGAAAAAATACAAAAATTACCACGCTATCGCAACAGTTCCAAAACCAATAGAAAAAATACAAAAAATACCAAGCTGTCGCAACAGTTCCAAAACCAATAGAAAAAAATACAAAAAATACCACGCTGTCGCAAAAGTTCCAAAACCAATAGAAAAAATACCACGCTGTCGCAACAGTTCCAAAACCAATAGAAAAAGTAGAAAAAATACCACGCTGTCACAACAGTTCCAAAACCAATAGAAAAAGTAGAAAAAATACCACGCTGTAGCAACAGTTCCAAAACCAATAGAAAAAATACAAAAAATACCACGCTGTAGCAACAGTTCCAAAACCAATAGAAAAAGTAGAAAAAAATACCACGCTGTCACAACAGTTCCAAAACCAATAGAAAAAGTAGAAAAAATACCACGCTGTAGCAACAGTTCCAAAACCAATAGAAAAAATACAAAAAATACCACGCTGTCGCAACAGTTCCAAAACCAATAGAAAAAATACATAAAATACCACGCTGTCTCAACAGTACAAAAATCAATAGAAAAAGTAGAAAAAATACCACGCTGTCGCAACAGTTCCAAAACCAATAGAAAAAATCCAAAAAATAACACGCTGTAGCAACAGTTCCAAAACCAATAGAAAAAATACGAAAAATACCACGTTGTCGCAACAGTCCCAAAACCAATAGAAAAAATACAAAAAATACCACGCTATCGCAACAGTTCCAAATCCAATAGAAAAAAATACAAAAAATACCACGCTGTCGCAACAGTTCCAAAACCAATAGAAAAAATACAAAAAATACCACGCTGTCACAACAGTTCCAAAACCAATAGAAAAAGTACAAAAAATACCACGCTGTCGCAACAGTTCCTAAACCTATATAAAAAGTATAAAAAATACCACGCTGTCGCAACAGTTCCAAAACCAATAGAAAAAAATACCACGCTGTCGCAACAGTTCAAAAACCAATAGAAAAAATACCACGCTGTCGCAACAGTTACAAAACCAATAGAAAAAAATACAAAAAATACCACGCTGTCGCAACAGTCCCAAAACCAATAGAAAAAAATACAAAAAATACCACGCTGTCGCAACAATTCCAAAACCAATAGAAAAAAATACCACGCTGTCGCAACAGTTCCAAAACCAATAGAAAAAATACCACGCTGTCGCAACAGTTACACAACCAATAAAAAAAATGCAAAAAATACCACGCTGTCGCAACAGTTCCAAAACCAATAGAAAAAAATACAAAAAATACCACGCTGTCACAACAGTTCCAAAACCAATAGAAAAAATACCACGCTGTCGCAACAGTTACAAAACCAATAGAAAAAAATACCACGCTGTCGCAACAATTCCAAAACCAATAGAAAAAAATACCACGCTGTCGCAACAGTTCCAAAACCAATAGAAAAAATACCACGCTGTCGCAACAGTTACACAACCAATAGAAAAAATGCAAAAAATACCACGCTGTCGCAACAGTTCCAAAACCAATAGAAAAAAATACAAAAAATACCACGCTGTCACAACAGTTCCAAAACCAATAGAAAAAATACCACGCTGTCGCAACAGTTACAAAACCAATAGAAAAAAATACAAAAAATACCACGCTGTCGCAACAGTTCCAAAAACCAATAAAAAAAGTACAAAAAATGCCACGCTGTCGCAACAGTTACAAAACCAATAGAAAAAATACAAAAAATACCACGCTATCGCAACAGTTCAAAAACCAATAGAAAAAATACGAAAAATACCACGCTGTCGCAACAGTTCCAAAACCAATAGAAAAAATACATAAAATACCACGCTGTCGCAACAGTTCAAAAACCAATAGAAAAAGTAGAAAAAATACCACGCTGTCGCAACAGTTCCAAAACCAATAGAAAAAATACAAAAAATACCACGCTGTCGCAACAGTTCCAAAACCAATTGAAAAAATACAAAAAATACCACCCTGTCGCAACAGTTCCAAAACCAATAGAAAAAATACAAAAAATACCACGCTGTCGCAACAGTTCTAAAACCAATAGAAAAAATACCACACTGTCGCAACAGTTACAAAACCAATAGAAAAAAATACAAAAAATACCACGCTGTCACAACAGTTCCAAAACCAATAGAAAAAGTAGAAAAAATACCACGCTGTAGCAACAGTTCCAAAACCAATAGAAAATATACAAAAAATACCACGCTGTCGCAACAGTTCCAAAACCAATAGAAAAAGTAGAAAAAATACCACGCTGTCACAACAGTTCCAAAACCAATAGAAAAAGTAGAAAAAATACCACGCTGTAGCAACAGTTCCAAAACCAATAGAAAAAATACAAAAAATACCACGCTGTCGCAACAGTTCCAAAACCAATAGAAAAAGTAGAAAAAATACCACGCTGTCACAACAGTTCCAAAACCAATAGAAAAAGTAGAAAAAATAGCACGCTGTAGCAACAGTTCCAAAACCAATAGAAAAAATACAAAAAATACCACGCTGTAGCAACAGTTCCAAAACCAATAGAAAAAGTTGAAAAAATACCACGCTGTCACAACAGTTCCAAAACCAATAGAAAAAGTAGAAAAAATACCACGCTGTAGCAACAGTTCCAAAACCAATAGAAAAAATACAAAAAATACCACGCTGTCGCAACAGTTCCAAAACCAATAGAAAAAGTAGAAAAAATACCACGCTGTCACAACAGTTCCAAAACCAATAGAAAAAGTAGAAAAAATACCACGCTGTAGCAACAGTTCCAAAACCAATAGAAAAAATACAAAAAATACCACGCTGTCGCAACAGTTCCAAAACCAATAGAAAAAATACAAAAATTACCACGCTATCGCAACAGTTCCAAAACCAATAGAAAAAATACAAAAAATACCAAGCTGTCGCAACAGTTCCAAAACCAATAGAAAAAAATACAAAAAATACCACGCTGTCGCAACAGTTCCAAAACCAATAGAAAAAATACAAATAATACCAAGCTGTCGCAACAGTTCAAAAACCAATAGAAAAAATACCACGCTGTCGCAACAGTTACAAAACCAATAGAAAAAAATACAAAAAATACCACGCTGTCGCAACTGTCCCAAAACCAATAGAAAAAAATACAAAAAATACCACGCTGTCGCAACAATTCCAAAACCAATAGAAAAAAATACCACGCTGTCGCAACAGTTCCAAAACCAATAGAAAAAATACCACGCTGTCGCAACAGTTCAAAAACCAATAGAAAAAGTAGAAAAAATACCACGCTGTCGCAACAGTTCCAAAACCAATAGAAAAAATACAAAAAATGCCACACTGTCGCAACAGTTCCAAAACCAATAGAAAAAATACAAAAAATACCACGCTGTCGCAACAGTTCCAAAACCAATAGAAAAAATACAAAAAATACCACGCTGTCGCAACAGTTCCAAAATCAATAGAAAAAAATACCACGCTGTCGCAACAGTTCCAAAACCAATAGAAAAAAATACAAAAAATACCACGCTGTCGCAACAGTTCCAAAACCAATAGAAAAAATACAAAAAATACCACGCTGTCGCAACAGTTCCAAAACCAATAGAAAAAGTAGAAAAAATACCACGCTGTCACAACAGTTCCAAAACCAATAGAAAAAATAGAAAAAATACCACGCTGTCACAACAGTTCCAAAACCAATAGAAAAAGTAGAAAAAATACCACGCTGTAGCAACAGTTCCAAAACCAATAGAAAAAATACAAAAAATACCACGCTGTAGCAACAGTTCCAAAACCAATAGAAAAAGTAGAAAAAAATACCACGCTGTCACAACAGTTCCAAAACCAATAGAAAAAGTAGAAAAAATACCACGCTGTAGCAACAGTTCCAAAACCAATAGAAAAAATACAAAAAATACCACGCTGTCGCAACAGTTCCAAAACCAATAGAAAAAATACATAAAATACCACGCTGTCTCAACAGTACAAAAATCAATAGAAAAAGTAGAAAAAATACCACGCTGTCGCAACAGTTCCAAAACCAATAGAAAAAATCCAAAAAATAACACGCTGTAGCAACAGTTCCAAAACCAATAGAAAAAATACGAAAAATACCACGTTGTCGCAACAGTCCCAAAACCAATAGAAAAAATACAAAAAATACCACGCTATCGCAACAGTTCCAAATCCAATAGAAAAAAATACAAAAAATACCACGCTGTCGCAACAGTTCCAAAACCAATAGAAAAAATACAAAAAATACCACGCTGTCACAACAGTTCCAAAACCAATAGAAAAAGTACAAAAAATACCACACTGTCGCAACAGTTCCTAAACCTATATAAAAAGTATAAAAAATACCACGCTGTCGCAACAGTTCCAAAACCAATAGAAAAAAATACCACGCTGTCGCAACAGTTCAAAAACCAATAGAAAAAATACCACGCTGTCGCAACAGTTACAAAACCAATAGAAAAAATACAAAAAGTACTACGCTGTAGCAACAGTTCCAAAACCAATAGAAAAAATACAAAAAATACCACGCTGTCGCAACAGTTCCAAAACCAATAGAAAAAATACAAAAATTACCACGCTACCGCAACAGTTCCAAAACCAATAGAAAAAATACAAAAAATACCAAGCTGTCGCAACAGTTCCAAAACCAATAGAAAAAAATACAAAAAATACCACGCTGTCGCAACAGTTCCAAAACCAATAGAAAAAATACAAAAAATACCACGCTGTCACAACAGTTCCAAAACCAATAGAAAAAGTACAAAAAATACCACGCTGTCGCAAAAGTTCCTAAACCTATATAAAAAGTATAAAAAATACCACGCTGTCGCAACAGTTCCAAAACCAATAGAAAAAAATACCACGCTGTCGCAACAGTTCAAAAACCAATAGAAAAAATACCACGCTGTCGCAACAGTTACAAAACCAATAGAAAAAAATACAAAAAATACCACGCTGTCGCAACAGTCCCAAAACCAATAGAAAAAAATACAAAAAATACCACGCTGTCGCAACAATTCCAAAACCAATAGAAAAAAATACCACGCTGTCGCAACAGTTCCAAAACCAATAGAAAAAATACCACGCTGTCGCAACAGTTACACAACCAATAGAAAAAATGCAAAAAATACCACGCTGTCGCAACAGTTCCAAAACCAATAGAAAAAAATAGAAAAAATACCACGCTGTCACAACAGTTCATAAACCAATAGAAAAAATACCACGCTGTCGCAACAGTTACAAAACCAATAGAAAAAAATACAAAAAATACCACGCTGTCGCAACAGTTCCAAAAACCAATAAAAAAAGTACAAAAAATGCCACGCTGTCGCAACAGTTACAAAACCAATAGAAAAAATACAAAAAATACCACGCTATCGCAACAGTTCAAAAACCAATAGAAAAAATACGAAAAATACCACGCTGTCGCAACAGTTCCAAAACCAATAGAAAAAATACATAAAATACCACGCTGTCTCAACAGTTCAAAAATCAATAGAAAAAGTAGAAAAAATACCACGCTGTCGCAACAGTTCCAAAACCAATAGAAAAAATCCAAAAAATAACACGCTGTAGCAACAGTTCCAAAACCAATAGAAAAAATACAAAAAATACCACGCTGTCACAACAGTTCCAAAACCAATAGAAAAAGTACAAAAAATACCACGCTGTCGCAACAGTTCCTAAACCTATATAAAAAGTATAAAAAATACCACGCTGTCGCAACAGTTCCAAAACCAATAGAAAAAAATACCACGCTGTCGCAACAGTTCAAAAACCAATAGAAAAAATACCACGCTGTCGCAACAGTTACACAACCAATAGAAAAAATGCAAAAAATACCACGCTGTCGCAACAGTTCCAAAACCAATAGAAAAAAATAGAAAAAATACCACGCTGTCACAACAGTTCATAAACCAATAGAAAAAATACCACGCTGTCGCAACAGTTCCAAAACCAATAGAAAAAAATACCACGCTGTCGCAACAGTTCCAAAACCAATAGAAAAAGTAGAAAAAATACCACGCTGTAGCAACAGTTCCAAAACCAATAGAAAAAATACAAAAAATACCACGCTGTAGCAACAGTTCCAAAACCAATAGAAAAAGTAGAAAAAAATACCACGCTGTCACAACAGTTCCAAAACCAATAGAAAAAGTAGAAAAAATACCACGCTGTAGCAACAGTTCCAAAACCAATAGAAAAAATACAAAAAATACCACGCTGTCGCAACAGTTCCAAAACCAATAGAAAAAGTAGAAAAAATACCACGCTGTCACAACAGTTCCAAAACCAATAGAAAAAGTAGAAAAAATACCACGCTGTAGCAACAGTTCCAAAACCAATAGAAAAAATACAAAAAATACCACGCTGTCGCAACAGTTCCAAAACCATTAGAAAAAATACAAAAATTACCACGCTACCGCAACAGTTCCAAAACCAATAGAAAAAATACAAAAAATACCAAGCTGTCGCAACAGTTCCAAAACCAATAGAAAAAAATACAAAAAATACCACGCTGTCGCAACAGTTCCAAAACCAATAGAAAAAATACAAAAAATACCACGCTGTCACAACAGTTCCAAAACCAATAGAAAAAGTACAAAAAATACCACGCTGTCGCAAAAGTTCCTAAACCTATATAAAAAGTATAAAAAATACCACGCTGTCGCAACAGTTCCAAAACCAATAGAAAAAAATACCACGCTGTCGCAACAGTTCAAAAACCAATAGAAAAAATACCACGCTGTCGCAACAGTTACAAAACCAATAGAAAAAAATACAAAAAATACCACGCTGTCGCAACAGTCCCAAAACCAATAGAAAAAAATACAAAAAATACCACGCTGTCGCAACAATTCCAAAACCAATAGAAAAAAATACCACGCTGTCGCAACAGTTCCAAAACCAATAGAAAAAATACCACGCTGTCGCAACAGTTACACAACCAATAGAAAAAATGCAAAAAATACCACGCTGTCGCAACAGTTCCAAAACCAATAGAAAAAAATAGAAAAAATACCACGCTGTCACAACAGTTCATAAACCAATAGAAAAAATACCACGCTGTCGCAACAGTTACAAAACCAATAGAAAAAAATACAAAAAATACCACGCTGTCGCAACAGTTCCAAAAACCAATAAAAAAAGTACAAAAAATGCCACGCTGTCGCAACAGTTACAAAACCAATAGAAAAAATACAAAAAATACCACGCTATCGCAACAGTTCAAAAACCAATAGAAAAAATACGAAAAATACCACGCTGTCGCAACAGTTCCAAAACCAATAGAAAAAATACATAAAATACCACGCTGTCTCAACAGTTCAAAAATCAATAGAAAAAGTAGAAAAAATACCACGCTGTCGCAACAGTTCCAAAACCAATAGAAAAAATCCAAAAAATAACACGCTGTAGCAACAGTTCCAAAACCAATAGAAAAAATACGAAAAATACCACGTTGTCGCAACAGTCCCAAAACCAATAGAAAAAATACAAAAAATACCACGCTATCGCAACAGTTCCAAATCCAATAGAAAAAAATACAAAAAATACCACGCTGTCGCAACAGTTCCAAAACCAATAGAAAAAATACAAAAAATACCACGCTGTCACAACAGTTCCAAAACCAATAGAAAAAGTACAAAAAATACCACGCTGTCGCAACAGTTCCTAAACCTATATAAAAAGTATAAAAAATACCACGCTGTCGCAACAGTTCCAAAACCAATAGAAAAAAATACCACGCTGTCGCAACAGTTCAAAAACCAATAGAAAAAATACCACGCTGTCGCAACAGTTACACAACCAATAGAAAAAATGCAAAAAATACCACGCTGTCGCAACAGTTCCAAAACCAATAGAAAAAAATAGAAAAAATACCACGCTGTCACAACAGTTCATAAACCAATAGAAAAAATACCACGCTGTCGCAACAGTTCCAAAACCAATAGAAAAAAATACCACGCTGTCGCAACAGTTCAAAAACCAATAGAAAAAATACCACGCTGTCGCAACAGTTACACAACCAATAGAAAAAATGCAAAAAATACCACGCTGTCGCAACAGTTCCAAAACCAATAGAAAAAAATAGAAAAAATACCACGCTGTCACAACAGTTCATAAACCAATAGAAAAAATACCACGCTGTCGCAACAGTTACAAAACCAATAGAAAAAAATACAAAAAATACCACGCTGTCGCAACAGTTCCAAAAACCAATAAAAAAAGTACAAAAAATGCCACGCTGTCGCAACAGTTACAAAACCAATAGAAAAAATACAAAAAATACCACGCTATCGCAACAGTTCAAAAACCAATAGAAAAAATACGAAAAATACCACGCTGTCGCAACAGTTCCAAAACCAATAGAAAAAATACATAAAATACCACGCTGTCTCAACAGTTCAAAAATCAATAGAAAAAGTAGAAAAAATACCACGCTGTCGCAACAGTTCCAAAACCAATAGAAAAAATCCAAAAAATAACACGCTGTAGCAACAGTTCCAAAACCAATAGAAAAAATACGAAAAATACCACGTTGTCGCAACAGTCCCAAAACCAATAGAAAAAATACAAAAAATACCACGCTATCGCAACAGTTCCAAATCCAATAGAAAAAAATACAAAAAATACCACGCTGTCGCAACAGTTCCAAAACCAATAGAAAAAATACAAAAAATACCACGCTGTCACAACAGTTCCAAAACCAATAGAAAAAGTACAAAAAATACCACGCTGTCGCAACAGTTCCTAAACCTATATAAAAAGTATAAAAAATACCACGCTGTCGCAACAGTTCCAAAACCAATAGAAAAAAATACCACGCTGTCGCAACAGTTCAAAAACCAATAGAAAAAATACCACGCTGTCGCAACAGTTACAAAACCAATAGAAAAAAATACAAAAAATACCACGCTGTCGCAACAGTCCCAAAACCAATAGAAAAAAATACAAAAAATACCACGCTGTCGCAACAGTTACAAAACCAATAGAAAAAAATACAAAAAATACCACGCTGTCGCAACAGTTCCAAAAACCAATAAAAAAAGTACAAAAAATGCCACGCTGTCGCAACAGTTACAAAACCAATAGAAAAAATACAAAAAATACCACGCTATCGCAACAGTTCAAAAACCAATAGAAAAAATACGAAAAATACCACGCTGTCGCAACAGTTCCAAAACCAATAGAAAAAATACATAAAATACCACGCTGTCTCAACAGTTCAAAAATCAATAGAAAAAGTAGAAAAAATACCACGCTGTCGCTACAGTTCCAAAACCAATAGAAAAAATCCAAAAAATTACACGCTGTAGCAACAGTTCCAAAACCAATAGAAAAAATACGAAAAATACCACGTTGTCGCAACAGTCCCAAAACCAATAGAAAAAATACAAAAAATACCACGCTATCGCAACAGTTCCAAATCCAATAGAAAAAAATACAAAAAATACCACGCTGTCGCAACAGTTCCAAAACCAATAGAAAAAATACAAAAAATACCACGCTGTCACAACAGTTCCAAAACCAATAGAAAAAGTACAAAAAATACCACGCTGTCGCAACAGTTCCTAAACCTATATAAAAAGTATAAAAAATACCACGCTGTCGCAACAGTTCCAAAACCAATAGAAAAAAATACCACGCTGTCGCAACAGTTCAAAAACCAATAGAAAAAATACCACGCTGTCGCAACAGTTACACAACCAATAGAAAAAATGCAAAAAATACCACGCTGTCGCAACAGTTCCAAAACCAATAGAAAAAAATAGAAAAAATACCACGCTGTCACAACAGTTCATAAACCAATAGAAAAAATACCACGCTGTCGCAACAGTTCCAAAACCAATAGAAAAAAATACCACGCTGTCGCAACAGTTCAAAAACCAATAGAAAAAATACCACGCTGTCGCAACAGTTACACAACCAATAGAAAAAATGCAAAAAATACCACGCTGTCGCAACAGTTCCAAAACCAATAGAAAAAAATAGAAAAAATACCACGCTGTCACAACAGTTCATAAACCAATAGAAAAAATACCACGCTGTCGCAACAGTTACAAAACCAATAGAAAAAAATACAAAAAATACCACGCTGTCGCAACAGTTCCAAAAACCAATAAAAAAAGTACAAAAAATGCCACGCTGTCGCAACAGTTACAAAACCAATAGAAAAAATACAAAAAATACCACGCTATCGCAACAGTTCAAAAACCAATAGAAAAAATACGAAAAATACCACGCTGTCGCAACAGTTCCAAAACCAATAGAAAAAATACATAAAATACCACGCTGTCTCAACAGTTCAAAAATCAATAGAAAAAGTAGAAAAAATACCACGCTGTCGCAACAGTTCCAAAACCAATAGAAAAAATCCAAAAAATAACACGCTGTAGCAACAGTTCCAAAACCAATAGAAAAAATACAAAAAATACCACGCTGTCACAACAGTTCCAAAACCAATAGAAAAAGTACAAAAAATACCACGCTGTCGCAACAGTTCCTAAACCTATATAAAAAGTATAAAAAATACCACGCTGTCGCAACAGTTCCAAAACCAATAGAAAAAAATACCACGCTGTCGCAACAGTTCAAAAACCAATAGAAAAAATACCACGCTGTCGCAACAGTTACACAACCAATAGAAAAAATGCATAAAATACCACGCTGTCTCAACAGTTCAAAAATCAATAGAAAAAGTAGAAAAAATACCACGCTGTCGCAACAGTTCCAAAACCAATAGAAAAAATCCAAAAAATAACACGCTGTAGCAACAGTCCCAAAACCAATAGAAAAAATACAAAAAATACCACGCTGTCACAACAGTTCCAAAACCAATAGAAAAAGTACAAAAAATACCACGCTGTCGCAACAGTTCCTAAACCTATATAAAAAGTATAAAAAATACCACGCTGTCGCAACAGTTCCAAAACCAATAGAAAAAAATACCACGCTGTCGCAACAGTTCAAAAACCAATAGAAAAAATACCACGCTGTCGCAACAGTTACACAACCAATAGAAAAAATGCAAAAAATACCACGCTGTCGCAACAGTTCCAAAACCAATAGAAAAAAATAGAAAAAATACCACGCTGTCACAACAGTTCATAAACCAATAGAAAAAATACCACGCTGTCGCAACAGTTCCAAAACCAATAGAAAAAAATACCACGCTGTCGCAACAGTTCCAAAACCAATAGAAAAAGTAGAAAAAATACCACGCTGTAGCAACAGTTCCAAAACCAATAGAAAAAATACAAAAAATACCACGCTGTAGCAACAGTTCCAAAACCAATAGAAAAAGTAGAAAAAAATACCACGCTGTCACAACAGTTCCAAAACCAATAGAAAAAGTAGAAAAAATACCACGCTGTAGCAACAGTTCCAAAACCAATAGAAAAAATACAAAAAATACCACGCTGTCGCAACAGTTCCAAAACCAATAGAAAAAGTAGAAAAAATACCACGCTGTCACAACAGTTCCAAAACCAATAGAAAAAGTAGAAAAAATACCACGCTGTAGCAACAGTTCCAAAACCAATAGAAAAAATACAAAAAATACCACGCTGTCGCAACAGTTCCAAAACCAATAGAAAAAATACAAAAATTACCACGCTACCGCAACAGTTCCAAAACCAATAGAAAAAATACAAAAAATACCAAGCTGTCGCAACAGTTCCAAAACCAATAGAAAAAAATACAAAAAATACCACGCTGTCGCAACAGTTCCAAAACCAATAGAAAAAATACAAAAAATACCACGCTGTCACAACAGTTCCAAAACCAATAGAAAAAGTACAAAAAATACCACGCTGTCGCAAAAGTTCCTAAACCTATATAAAAAGTATAAAAAATACCACGCTGTCGCAACAGTTCCAAAACCAATAGAAAAAAATACCACGCTGTCGCAACAGTTCAAAAACCAATAGAAAAAATACCACGCTGTCGCAACAGTTACAAAACCAATAGAAAAAAATACAAAAAATACCACGCTGTCGCAACAGTCCCAAAACCAATAGAAAAAAATACAAAAAATACCACGCTGTCGCAACAATTCCAAAACCAATAGAAAAAAATACCACGCTGTCGCAACAGTTCCAAAACCAATAGAAAAAATACCACGCTGTCGCAACAGTTACACAACCAATAGAAAAAATGCAAAAAATACCACGCTGTCGCAACAGTTCCAAAACCAATAGAAAAAAATAGAAAAAATACCACGCTGTCACAACAGTTCATAAACCAATAGAAAAAATACCACGCTGTCGCAACAGTTACAAAACCAATAGAAAAAAATACAAAAAATACCACGCTGTCGCAACAGTTCCAAAAACCAATAAAAAAAGTACAAAAAATGCCACGCTGTCGCAACAGTTACAAAACCAATAGAAAAAATACAAAAAATACCACGCTATCGCAACAGTTCAAAAACCAATAGAAAAAATACGAAAAATACCACGCTGTCGCAACAGTTCCAAAACCAATAGAAAAAATACATAAAATACCACGCTGTCTCAACAGTTCAAAAATCAATAGAAAAAGTAGAAAAAATACCACGCTGTCGCAACAGTTCCAAAACCAATAGAAAAAATCCAAAAAATAACACGCTGTAGCAACAGTTCCAAAACCAATAGAAAAAATACGAAAAATACCACGTTGTCGCAACAGTCCCAAAACCAATAGAAAAAATACAAAAAATACCACGCTATCGCAACAGTTCCAAATCCAATAGAAAAAAATACAAAAAATACCACGCTGTCGCAACAGTTCCAAAACCAATAGAAAAAATACAAAAAATACCACGCTGTCACAACAGTTCCAAAACCAATAGAAAAAGTACAAAAAATACCACGCTGTCGCAACAGTTCCTAAACCTATATAAAAAGTATAAAAAATACCACGCTGTCGCAACAGTTCCAAAACCAATAGAAAAAAATACCACGCTGTCGCAACAGTTCAAAAACCAATAGAAAAAATACCACGCTGTCGCAACAGTTACACAACCAATAGAAAAAATGCAAAAAATACCACGCTGTCGCAACAGTTCCAAAACCAATAGAAAAAAATAGAAAAAATACCACGCTGTCACAACAGTTCATAAACCAATAGAAAAAATACCACGCTGTCGCAACAGTTCCAAAACCAATAGAAAAAAATACCACGCTGTCGCAACAGTTCAAAAACCAATAAAAAAAATACCACGCTGTCGCAACAGTTACACAACCAATAGAAAAAATGCAAAAAATACCACGCTGTCGCAACAGTTCCAAAACCAATAGAAAAAAATAGAAAAAATACCACGCTGTCACAACAGTTCATAAACCAATAGAAAAAATACCACGCTGTCGCAACAGTTACAAAACCAATAGAAAAAAATACAAAAAATACCACGCTGTCGCAACAGTTCCAAAAACCAATAAAAAAAGTACAAAAAATGCCACGCTGTCGCAACAGTTACAAAACCAATAGAAAAAATACAAAAAATACCACGCTATCGCAACAGTTCAAAAACCAATAGAAAAAATACGAAAAATACCACGCTGTCGCAACAGTTCCAAAACCAATAGAAAAAATACATAAAATACCACGCTGTCTCAACAGTTCAAAAATCAATAGAAAAAGTAGAAAAAATACCACGCTGTCGCAACAGTTCCAAAACCAATAGAAAAAATCCAAAAAATAACACGCTGTAGCAACAGTTCCAAAACCAATAGAAAAAATACGAAAAATACCACGTTGTCGCAACAGTCCCAAAACCAATAGAAAAAATACAAAAAATACCACGCTATCGCAACAGTTCCAAATCCAATAGAAAAAAATACAAAAAATACCACGCTGTCGCAACAGTTCCAAAACCAATAGAAAAAATACAAAAAATACCACGCTGTCACAACAGTTCCAAAACCAATAGAAAAAGTACAAAAAATACCACGCTGTCGCAACAGTTCCTAAACCTATATAAAAAGTATAAAAAATACCACGCTGTCGCAACAGTTCCAAAACCAATAGAAAAAAATACCACGCTGTCGCAACAGTTCAAAAACCAATAGAAAAAATACCACGCTGTCGCAACAGTTACAAAACCAATAGAAAAAAATACAAAAAATACCACGCTGTCGCAACAGTCCCAAAACCAATAGAAAAAAATACAAAAAATACCACGCTGTCGCAACAGTTACAAAACCAATAGAAAAAAATACAAAAAATACCACGCTGTCGCAACAGTTCCAAAAACCAATAAAAAAAGTACAAAAAATGCCACGCTGTCGCAACAGTTACAAAACCAATAGAAAAAATACAAAAAATACCACGCTATCGCAACAGTTCAAAAACCAATAGAAAAAATACGAAAAATACCACGCTGTCGCAACAGTTCCAAAACCAATAGAAAAAATACATAAAATACCACGCTGTCTCAACAGTTCAAAAATCAATAGAAAAAGTAGAAAAAATACCACGCTGTCGCAACAGTTCCAAAACCAATAGAAAAAATCCAAAAAATAACACGCTGTAGCAACAGTTCCAAAACCAATAGAAAAAATACGAAAAATACCACGTTGTCGCAACAGTCCCAAAACCAATAGAAAAAATACAAAAAATACCACGCTATCGCAACAGTTCCAAATCCAATAGAAAAAAATACAAAAAATACCACGCTGTCGCAACAGTTCCAAAACCAATAGAAAAAATACAAAAAATACCACGCTGTCACAACAGTTCCAAAACCAATAGAAAAAGTACAAAAAATACCACGCTGTCGCAACAGTTCCTAAACCTATATAAAAAGTATAAAAAATACCACGCTGTCGCAACAGTTCCAAAACCAATAGAAAAAAATACCACGCTGTCGCAACAGTTCAAAAACCAATAGAAAAAATACCACGCTGTCGCAACAGTTACACAACCAATAGAAAAAATGCAAAAAATACCACGCTGTCGCAACAGTTCCAAAACCAATAGAAAAAAATAGAAAAAATACCACGCTGTCACAACAGTTCATAAACCAATAGAAAAAATACCACGCTGTCGCAACAGTTCCAAAACCAATAGAAAAAAATACCACGCTGTCGCAACAGTTCAAAAACCAATAGAAAAAATACCACGCTGTCGCAACAGTTACACAACCAATAGAAAAAATGCAAAAAATACCACGCTGTCGCAACAGTTCCAAAACCAATAGAAAAAAATAGAAAAAATACCACGCTGTCACAACAGTTCATAAACCAATAGAAAAAATACCACGCTGTCGCAACAGTTACAAAACCAATAGAAAAAAATACAAAAAATACCACGCTGTCGCAACAGTTCCAAAAACCAATAAAAAAAGTACAAAAAATGCCACGCTGTCGCAACAGTTACAAAACCAATAGAAAAAATACAAAAAATACCACGCTATCGCAACAGTTCAAAAACCAATAGAAAAAATACGAAAAATACCACGCTGTCGCAACAGTTCCAAAACCAATAGAAAAAATACATAAAATACCACGCTGTCTCAACAGTTCAAAAATCAATAGAAAAAGTAGAAAAAATACCACGCTGTCGCAACAGTTCCAAAACCAATAGAAAAAATCCAAAAAATAACACGCTGTAGCAACAGTTCCAAAACCAATAGAAAAAATACGAAAAATACCACGTTGTCGCAACAGTCCCAAAACCAATAGAAAAAATACAAAAAATACCACGCTATCGCAACAGTTCCAAATCCAATAGAAAAAAATACAAAAAATACCACGCTGTCGCAACAGTTCCAAAACCAATAGAAAAAATACAAAAAATACCACGCTGTCACAACAGTTCCAAAACCAATAGAAAAAGTACAAAAAATACCACGCTGTCGCAACAGTTCCTAAACCTATATAAAAAGTATAAAAAATACCACGCTGTCGCAACAGTTCCAAAACCAATAGAAAAAAATACCACGCTGTCGCAACAGTTCAAAAACCAATAGAAAAAATACCACGCTGTCGCAACAGTTACAAAACCAATAGAAAAAAATACAAAAAATACCACGCTGTCGCAACAGTCCCAAAACCAATAGAAAAAAATACAAAAAATACCACGCTGTCGCAACAATTCCAAAACCAATAGAAAAAAATACCACGCTTTCGCAACAGTTCCAAAACCAATAGAAAAAATACCACGCTGTCGCAACAGTTACACAACCAATAAAAAAAATGCAAAAAATACCACGCTGTCGCAACAGTTCCAAAACCAATAGAAAAAAATACAAAAAATACCACGCTGTCACAACAGTTCCAAAACCAATAGAAAAAATACCACGCTGTCGCAACAGTTACAAAACCAATAGAAAAAAATACCACGCTGTCGCAACAATTCCAAAGCCAATAGAAAAAAATACCACGCTGTCGCAACAGTTCCAAAACCAATAGAAAAAATACCACGCTGTCGCAACAGTTACACAACCAATAGAAAAAATGCAAAAAATACCACGCTGTCGCAACAGTTCCAAAACCAATAGAAAAAAATACAAAAAATACCACGCTGTCACAACAGTTCCAAAACCAATAGAAAAAATACCACGCTGTCGCAACAGTTACAAAACCAATAGAAAAAAATACAAAAAATACCACGCTGTCGCAACAGTTCCAAAAACCAATAAAAAAAGTACAAAAAATACCACGCTGTCGCAACAGTTACAAAACCAATAGAAAAAATACAAAAAATACAACGCTATCGCAACAGTTCAAAAACCAATAGAAAAAATACGAAAAATACCACGCTGTCGCAACAGTTCCAAAACCAATAGAAAAAATACATAAAATACCACGCTGTCGCAACAGTTCAAAAACCAATAGAAAAAGTAGAAAAAATACCACGCTGTCGCAACAGTTCCAAAACCAATAGAAAAAATACAAAAAATACCACGCTGTCGCAACAGTTCCAAAACCAATAGAAAAAATACAAAAAATACCACGCTGTCGCAACAGTTCCAAAACCAATAGAAAAAATACAAAAAATACCACGCTGTCGCAACAGTTCTAAATCCAATAGAAAAAATACCACACTGTTGCAACAGTTACAAAACCAATAGAAAAAAATACAAAAAATACCACGCTGTCACAACAGTTCCAAAACCAATAGAAAAAGTAGAAAAAATACCACGCTGTAGCAACAGTTCCAAAACCAATAGAAAAAATACAAAAAATACCACGCTGTAGCAACAGTTCCAAAACCAATAGAAAAAGTAGAAAAAATACCACGCTGTCACAACAGTTCCAAAACCAATAGAAAAAGTAGAAAAAATACCACGCTGTAGCAACAGTTCCAAAACCAATAGAAAAAATACAAAAAATACCACGCTGTCGCAACAGTTCCAAAACCAATAGAAAAAGTAGAAAAAATACCACGCTGTCACAACAGTTCCAAAACCAATAGAAAAAGTAGAAAAAATACCACGCTGTAGCAACAGTTCCAAAACCAATAGAAAAAATACAAAAAATACCACGCTGTAGCAACAGTTCCAAAACCAATAGAAAAAGTAGAAAAAATACCACGCTGTCACAACAGTTCCAAAACCAATAGAAAAAGTAGAAAAAATACCACGCTGTAGCAACAGTTCCAAAACCAATAGAAAAAATACAAAAAATACCACGCTGTCGCAACAGTTCCAAGTCCAATAGAAAAAGTAGAAAAAATACCACGCTGTCACAACAGTTCCAAAACCAATAGAAAAAGTAGAAAAAATACCACGCTGTAGCAACAGTTCCAAAACCAATAGAAAAAATACAAAAAATACCACGCTGTCGCAACAGTTCCAAAACCAATAGAAAAAATACAAAAATTACCACGCTATCGCAACAGTTCCAAAACCAATAGAAAAAATACAAAAAATACCAAGCTGTCGCAACAGTTCCAAAACCAATAGAAAAAAATACAAAAAATACCACGCTGTCGCAACAGTTCCAAAACCAATAGTAAAAGTACAAAAAATACCACGCTGTCGCAACAGTTCCTAAACCTATATAAAAAGTATAAAAAATACCACGCTGTCGCAACAGTTCCAAAACCAATAGAAAAAAATACCACACTGTCGCAACAGTTCAAAAACCAATAGAAAAAATACCACGCTGTCGCAACAGTTACAAAACCAATAGAAAAAAATACAAAAAATACCACGCTGTCGCAACAGTCCCAAAACCAATAGAAAAAAATACAAAAAATACCACGCTGTCGCAACAATTCCAAAACCAATAGAAAAAAATACCACGCTGTCGCAACAGTTCCAAAACCAATAGAAAAAATACCACGCTGTCGCAACAGTTACACAACCAATAGAAAAAATGCAAAAAATACCACGCTGTCGCAACAGTTCCAAAACCAATAGAAAAAAATACAAAAAATACCACGCTGTCACAACAGTTCCAAAACCAATAGAAAAAATACCACGCTGTCGCAACAGTTACAAAACCAATAGAAAAAAATACCACGCTGTCGCAACAATTCCAAAACCAATAGAAAAAATACCACGCTGTCGCAACAGTTCCAAAACCAATAGAAAAAATACCACGCTGTCGCAACAGTTACACAACCAATAGAAAAAATGCAAAAAATACCACGTTGTCGCAACAGTTCCAAAACCAATAGAAAAAAATACAAAAAATACCACGCTGTCACAACAGTTCCAAAACCAATAGAAAAAATACCACGCTGTCGCAACAGTTACAAAACCAATAGAAAATAATACAAAAAATACCACGCTGTCGCAACAGTTCCAAAAACCAATAAAAAAAGTACAAAAAATGCCACGCTGTCGCAACAGTTACAAAACCAATAGAAAAAAATACAAAAAATACCACGCTGTCGCAACAATTCCAAAACCAATAGAAAAAAATACCACGCTGTCGCAACAGTTCCAAAACCAATAGAAAAAATACCACGCTGTCGCAACAGTTACACAACCAATAGAAAAAATGCAAAAAATACCACGCTGTCGCAACAGTTCCAAAACCAATAGAAAAAAATACAAAAAATACCACGCTGTCACAACAGTTCCAAAACCAATAGAAAAAATACCACGCTGTCGCAACAGTTACAAAACCAATAGAAAAAAATACCACGCTGTCGTAACAATTCCAAAACCAATAGAAAAAAATACCACGCTGTCGCAACAGTTCCAAAACCAATAGAAAAAATACCACGCTGTCGCAACAGTTACACAACCAATAGAAAAAAATACCACGCTGTCGCAACAATTCCAAAACCAATAGAAAAAATACAAAAAATACCACGCTATCGCAACAGTTCAAAAACCAATAGAAAAAATACCAGGCTGTCGCAACAGTTCCAAAACCAATAGAAAAAATACAAAAAATACCACGCTGTCGCAACAGTTCAAAAACCAATAGAAAAAGTAGAAAAAATACCACGCTGTCGCAACAGTTCCAAAACCAATAGAAAAAATACAAAAAATACCACGCTGTCGCAACAGTTCCAAAACCAATAGAAAAAATACAAAAAATACCACGCTGTCGCAACAGTTCTAAATCCAATAGAAAAAAATACCACGCTGTCGCAACAGTTCCAAAACCAATAGAAAAAATACCACGCTGTCGCAACAGTTCCAAAACCAATAGAAAAAAATACAAAAAATACCACGCTGTCGCAACTGTCCCAAAACCAATAGAAAAAAATACAAAAAATACCACGCTGTCGCAACAATTCCAAAACCAATAGAAAAAAATACCACGCTGTCGCAACAGTTCCAAAACCAATAGAAAAAATACCACGCTGTCGCAACAGTTCAAAAACCAATAGAAAAAGTAGAAAAAATACCACGCTGTCGCAACAGTTACACAACCAATAGAAAAAATGCAAAAAATACCACGCTGTCGCAACAGTTCCAAAACCAATAGAAAAAAATACAAAAAATACCACGCTGTCACAACAGTTCCAAAACCAATAGAAAAAATACCACGCTGTCGCAACAGTTACAAAACCAATAGAAAAAAATACCACGCTGTCGCAACAATTCCAAAACCAATAGAAAAAAATACCACGCTGTCGCAACAGTTCCAAAACCAATAGAAAAAATACCACGCTGTCGCAACAGTTACACAACCAATAGAAAAAATGCAAAAAATACCACGTTGTCGCAACAGTTCCAAAACCAATAGAAAAAAATACAAAAAATACCACGCTGTCACAACAGTTCCAAAACCAATAGAAAAAATACCACGCTGTCGCAACAGTTACAAAACCAATAGAAAATAATACAAAAAATACCACGCTGTCGCAACAGTTCCAAAAACCAATAAAAAAAGTACAAAAAATGCCACGCTGTCGCAACAGTTACAAAACCAATAGAAAAAAATACAAAAAATACCACGCTGTCGCAACAATTCCAAAACCAATAGAAAAAAATACCACGCTGTCGCAACAGTTCCAAAACCAATAGAAAAAATACCACGCTGTCGCAACAGTTACACAACCAATAGAAAAAATGCAAAAAATACCACGCTGTCGCAACAGTTCCAAAACCAATAGAAAAAAATACAAAAAATACCACGCTGTCGCAACAGTTACAAAACCAATAGAAAAAAATACCACGCTGTCGTAACAATTCCAAAACCAATAGAAAAAAATACCACGCTGTCGCAACAGTTCCAAAACCAATAGAAAAAATACCACGCTGTCGCAACAGTTCCAAAACCAATAGAAAAAATACCACGCTGTCGCAACAGTTACACAACCAATAGAAAAAAATACCACGCTGTCGCAACAATTCCAAAACCAATAGAAAAAATACAAAAAATACCACGCTATCGCAACAGTTCAAAAACCAATAGAAAAAATACCACGCTGTCGCAACAGTTACACAACCAATAGAAAAAAATACCACGCTGTCGCAACAATTCCAAAACCAATAGAAAAAATACAAAAAATACCACGCTATCGCAACAGTTCAAAAACCAATAGAAAAAATACCACGCTGTCGCAACAGTTCCAAAACCAATAGAAAAAATACATAAAATACCACGCTGTCGCAACAGTTCAAAAACCAATAGAAAAAGTAGAAAAAATACCAAGCTGTCGCAACAGTTCCAAAACCAATAGAAAAAATACAAAAAATACCACGCTGTCGCAACAGTTCCAAAACCAATAGAAAAAATACAAAAAATACCACGCTGTCGCAACAGTTCTAAAACCAATAGAAAAAAATACCACGCTGTCGCAACAGTTCCAAAACCAATAGAAAAAATACCATGCTGTCGCAACAGTTCCAAAACCAATAGAAAAAAATACAAAAAATACCACGCTGTCGCAACTGTCCCAAAACCAATAGAAAAAAATACAAAAAATACCACGCTGTCGCAACAATTCCAAAACCAATAGAAAAAAATACCACGCTGTCGCAACAGTTCCAAAACCAATAGAAAAAATACCACGCTGTCGCAACAGTTCAAAAACCAATAGAAAAAATACAAAAAATGCCACACTGTCGCAACAGTTCCAAAACCAATAGAAAAAATACAAAAAATACCACGCTGTCGCAACAGTTCCAAAACCAATAGAAAAAATACAAAAAATACCACGCTGTCGCAACAGTTCCAAAACCAATAGAAAAAAATACCACGCTGTCGCAACAGTTCAAAAACCAATAGAAAATATACCACGCTGTCGCAACAGTTACAAAACCAATAGAAAAAAATACAAAAAATACCACGCTGTCGCAACAGTCCCAAAACCAATAGAAATTAATACAAAAAATACCACGCTGTCGCAACAATTCCAAAACCAATAGAAAAAAATACCACGCTGTCGCAACAGTTCCAAAACCAATAGAAAAAATACAACGCTGTCGCAACAGTTACACAACCAATAGAAAAAATGCAAAAAATACCACGCTGTCGCAACAGTTCCAAAACCAATAGAAAAAAATACAAAAAATACCACACTATCGCAACAGTTCCAAAACCAATAGAAAAAATACGAAAAATACCACGCTGTCGCAACAGTTCCAAAGCCAATAGAAAAAATACAAAAAATACCACGCTGTCGCAACAGTTCAAAAACCAATAGAAAAAGTAGAAAAAATACCACGCTGTCGCAACAGTTACACAACCAATAGAAAAAATGCAAAAAATACCACGCTGTCGCAACAGTTCCAAAACCAATAGAAAAAAATACAAAAAATACCACGCTGTCGCAACAGTTCCAAAACCAATAGAAAAAATACAAAAAATACCACGCTGTCGCAACAGTTCCAAAACCAATAGAAAAAATAAAAAAAATACCACGCAACAGTTCCAAAACCAATAGAAAAAATACAAAAATTACCACGCTATCGCAACAGTTCCAAAACCAATAGAAAAAATACAAAAAATACCAAGCTGTCGCAACAGTTCCAAAACCAATAGAAAAAAATACAAAAAATACCACGCTGTCGCAACAGTTCCAAAACCAATAGAAAAAATACAAAAAATACCACGCTGTCGCAACAGTTCCAAAACCAATAGAAAAAGTAGAAAAAATACCACGCTGTCACAACAGTTCCAAAACCAATAGAAAAAGTAGAAAAAATACCACGCTGTAGCAACAGTTCCAAAACCAATAGAAAAAATACAAAAAATACCACGCTGTAGCAACAGTTCCAAAACCAATAGAAAAAGTAGAAAAATTACCACGCTGTCACAACAGTTCCAAAACCAATAGAAAAAGTAGAAAAAATACCACGCTGTAGCAACAGTTCCAAAACCAATAGAAAAAATACAAAAAATACCACGCTGTCGCAACAGTTCCAAAACCAATAGAAAAAGTAGAAAAAATACCACGCTGTCACAACAGTTCCAAAACCAATAGAAAAAGTAGAAAAAATACCACGCTGTAGCAACAGTTCCAAAACCAATAGAAAAAATACAAAAAATACCACGCTGTCGCAACAGTTCCAAAACCAATAGAAAAAATACAAAAATTACCACGCTATCGCAACAGTTCCAAAACCAATAGAAAAAATACATAAAATACCACGCTGTCGCAACAGTTCAAAAACCAATAGAAAAAGTAGAAAAAATACCACGCTGTCGCAACAGTTCCAAAACCAATAGAAAAAATACAAAAAATACCACGCTGTCGCAACAGTTCCAAAACCAATAAAAAAAATACAAAAAATACCACGCTGTCGCAACAGTTCTAAAACCAATAGAAAAAAATACCACGCTGTCGCAACAGTTCCAAAACCAATAGAAAAAATACCACGCTGTCGCAACAGTTCAAAAACCAATAGAAAAAGTAGAAAAAATACCACGCTGTCGCAACAGTTCCAAAACCAATAGAAAAAATACAAAAAATGCCACACTGTCGCAACAGTTCCAAAACCAATAGAAAAAATACAAAAAATACCACGCTGTCGCAACAGTTCCAAAACCAATAGAAAAAATACAAAAAATACCACGCTGTCGCAACAGTTCCAAAACCAATAGAAAAAAATACCACGCTGTCGCAACAGTTCAAAAACCAATAGAAAATATACCACGCTGTCGCAACAGTTACAAAACCAATAGAAAAAAATACAAAAAATACCACGCTGTCGCAACAGTCCCAAAACCAATAGAAAATAATACAAAAAATACCACGCTGTCGCAACAATTCCAAAACCAATAGAAAAAAATACCACGCTGTCGCAACAGTTCCAAAACCAATAGAAAAAATACAACGCTGTCGCAACAGTTACACAACCAATAGAAAAAATGCAAAAAATACCACGCTGTCGCAACAGTTCCAAAACCAATAGAAAAAAATACAAAAAATACCACACTATCGCAACAGTTCCAAAACCAATAGAAAAAATACGAAAAATACCACGCTGTCGCAACAGTTCCAAAGCCAATAGAAAAAATACAAAAAATACCACGCTGTCGCA
The DNA here is from genome assembly GCA_963680875.1 of Bathymodiolus brooksi. Classification (NCBI taxonomy): domain Eukaryota; kingdom Metazoa; phylum Mollusca; class Bivalvia; order Mytilida; family Modiolidae; genus Bathymodiolus; species Bathymodiolus brooksi. The sequence continues at coordinate 67,736,771 of OY804584.1, forward strand.
ACAGTTCAAAAACCAATAGAAAAAGTAGAAAAAATACCACGCTGTCGCAACAGTTACACAACCAATAGAAAAAATGCAAAAAATACCACGCTGTCGCAACAGTTACAAAACCAATAGAAAAAAATACAAAAAATACCACGCTGTCGCAACAGTTCCAAAACCAATAGAAAAAATACAAAAAATACCACGCTGTCGCAACAGTTCCAAAACCAATAGAAAAAATAAAAAAAATACCACGCAACAGTTCCAAAACCAATAGAAAAAATACAAAAATTACCACGCTATCGCAACAGTTCCAAAACCAATAGAAAAAATACAAAAAATACCAAGCTGTCGCAACAGTTCCAAAACCAATAGAAAAAAATACAAAAAATACCACGCTGTCGCAACAGTTCCAAAACCAATAGAAAAAATACAAAAAATACCACGCTGTCGCAACAGTTCCAAAACCAATAGAAAAAGTAGAAAAAATACCACGCTGTCACAACAGTTCCAAAACCAATAGAAAAAGTAGAAAAAATACCACGCTGTAGCAACAGTTCCAAAACCAATAGAAAAAATACAAAAAATACCACGCTGTAGCAACAGTTCCAAAACCAATAGAAAAAGTAGAAAAAATACCACGCTGTCACAACAGTTCCAAAACCAATAGAAAAAGTAGAAAAAATACCACGCTGTAGCAACAGTTCCAAAACCAATAGAAAAAATACAAAAAATACCACGCTGTCGCAACAGTTCCAAAACCAATAGAAAAAGTAGAAAAAATACCACGCTGTCACAACAGTTCCAAAACCAATAGAAAAAGTAGAAAAAATACCACGCTGTAGCAACAGTTCCAAAACCAATAGAAAAAATACAAAAAATACCACGCTGTCGCAACAGTTCCAAAACCAATAGAAAAAATACAAAAAATACCACGCTGTCGCAACAGTTCTAAAACCAATAGAAAAAAATACCACGCTGTCGCAACAGTTCCAAAACCAATAGAAAAAATACCACGCTGTCGCAACAGTTCCAAAACCAATAGAAAAAAATACAAAAAATACCACGCTGACGCAACTGTCCCAAAACCAATAGAAAAAAATACAAAAAATACCACGCTGTCGCAACAATTCCAAAACCAATAGAAAAAAATGCCACGCTGTCGCAACAGTTCCAAAACCAATAGAAAAAATACCACGCTGTCGCAACAGTTCAAAAACCAATAGAAAAAGTAGAAAAAATACCACGCTGTCGCAACAGTTCCAAAACCAATAGAAAAAATACAAAAAATGCCACACTGTCGCAACAGTTCCAAAACCAATAGAAAAAATACAAAAAATACCACGCTGTCGCAACAGTTCCAAAACCAATAGAAAAAATACAAAAAATACCACGCTGTCGCAACAGTTCCAAAACCAATAGAAAAAAATACCACGCTGTCGCAACAGTTCAAAAACCAATAGAAAATATACCACGCTGTCGCAACAGTTACAAAACCAATAGAAAAAAATACAAAAAATACCACGCTGTCGCAACAGTCCCAAAACCAATAGAAATTAATACAAAAAATACCACGCTGTCGCAACAATTCCAAAACCAATAGAAAAAAATACCACGCTGTCGCAACAGTTCCAAAACCAATAGAAAAAATACAACGCTGTCGCAACAGTTACACAACCAATAGAAAAAATGCAAAAAATACCACGCTGTCGCAACAGTTCCAAAACCAATAGAAAAAAATACAAAAAATACCACACTATCGCAACAGTTCCAAAACCAATAGAAAAAATACGAAAAATACCACGCTGTCGCAACAGTTCCAAAGCCAATAGAAAAAATACAAAAAATACCACGCTGTCGCAACAGTTCAAAAACCAATAGAAAAAGTAGAAAAAATACCACGCTGTCGCAACAGTTACACAACCAATAGAAAAAATGCAAAAAATACCACGCTGTCGCAACAGTTCCAAAACCAATAGAAAAAAATACAAAAAATACCACGCTGTCGCAACAGTTCCAAAACCAATAGAAAAAATACAAATAATACCACGCTGTAGCAACAGTTCCAAAACCAATAGAAAAAATAAAAAAAATACCACGCAACAGTTCCAAAACCAATAGAAAAAATACAAAAATTACCACGCTATCGCAACAGTTCCAAAACCAATAGAAAAAATACAAATAATACCACGCTGTCGCAACAGTTCCAAAACCAATAGAAAAAATAAAAAAAATACCACGCAACAGTTCCAAAACCAATAGAAAAAATACAAAAATTACCACGCTATCGCAACAGTTCCAAAACCAATAGAAAAAATACAAAAAATACCAAGCTGTCGCAACAGTTCCAAAACCAATAGAAAAAAATACAAAAAATACCACGCTGTCGCAACAGTTCCAAAACCAATAGAAAAAATACAAAAAATACCACGCTGTCGCAACAGTTCCAAAACCAATAGAAAAAGTAGAAAAAATACCACGCTGTCACAACAGTTCCAAAACCAATAGAAAAAGTAGAAAAAATACCACGCTGTAGCAACAGTTCCAAAACCAATAGAAAAAATACAAAAAATACCACGCTGTAGCAACAGTTCCAAAACCAATAGAAAAAGTAGAAAAAATACCACGCTGTCACAACAGTTCCAAAACCAATAGAAAAAGTAGAAAAAATACCACGCTGTAGCAACAGTTCCAAAACCAATAGAAAAAATACAAAAAATACCACGCTGTCGCAACAGTTCCAAAACCAATAGAAAAAGTAGAAAAAATACCACGCTGTCGCAACAGTTCCAAAACCAATAGAAAAAATACAAAAAATACCACGCTGTCGCAACAGTTCCAAAACCAATAGAAAAAATACAAAAAATACCACGCTGTCGCAACAGTTCTAAAACCAATAGAAAAAAATACCATGCTGTCGCAACAGTTCCAAAACCAATAGAAAAAATACCACGCTGTCGCAACAGTTCCAAAACCAATAGAAAAAAATACAAAAAATACCACGCTGTCGCAACTGTCCCAAAACCAATAGAAAAAAATACAAAAAATACCACGCTGTCGCAACAATTCCAAAACCAATAGAAAAAAATACCACGCTGTCGCAACAGTTCCAAAACCAATAGAAAAAATACCACGCTGTCGCAACAGTTCAAAAACCAATAGAAAAAGTAGAAAAAATACCACGCTGTCGCAACAGTTCCAAAACCAATAGAAAAAATACAAAAAATGCCACACTGTCGCAACAGTTCCAAAACCAATAGAAAAAATACAAAAAATACCACGCTGTCGCAACAGTTCCAAAACCAATAGAAAAAATACAAAAAATACCACGCTGTCGCAACAGTTCCAAAACCAATAGAAAAAGTAGAAAAAATACCACGCTGTCACAACAGTTCCAAAACCAATAGAAAAAGTAGAAAAAATACCACGCTGTAGCAACAGTTCCAAAACCAATAGAAAAAATACAAAAAATACCACGCTGTAGCAACAGTTCCAAAACCAATAGAAAAAGTAGAAAAAATACCACGCTGTCACAACAGTTCCAAAACCAATAGAAAAAGTAGAAAAAATACCACGCTGTAGCAACAGTTCCAAAACCAATAGAAAAAATACAAAAAATACCACGCTGTCGCAACAGTTCCAAAACCAATAGAAAAAGTAGAAAAAATACCACGCTGTCGCAACAGTTCCAAAACCAATAGAAAAAATACAAAAAATACCACGCTGTCGCAACAGTTCCAAAACCAATAGAAAAAATACAAAAAATACCACGCTGTCGCAACAGTTCTAAAACCAATAGAAAAAAATACCACGCTGTCGCAACAGTTCCAAAACCAATAGAAAAAATACCACGCTGTCGCAACAGTTCCAAAACCAATAGAAAAAAATACAAAAAATACCACGCTGTCGCAACTGTCCCAAAACCAATAGAAAAAAATACAAAAAATACCACGCTGTCGCAACAATTCCAAAACCAATAGAAAAAAATACCACGCTGTCGCAACAGTTCCAAAACCAATAGAAAAAATACCACGCTGTCGCAACAGTTCAAAAACCAATAGAAAAAGTAGAAAAAATACCACGCTGTCGCAACAGTTCCAAAACCAATAGAAAAAATACAAAAAATGCCACACTGTCGCAACAGTTCCAAAACCAATAGAAAAAATACAAAAAATACCACGCTGTCGCAACAGTTCCAAAACCAATAGAAAAAATACAAAAAATACCACGCTGTCGCAACAGTTCCAAAACCAATAGAAAAAAATACCACGCTGTCGCAACAGTTCAAAAACCAATAGAAAATATACCACGCTGTCGCAACAGTTACAAAACCAATAGAAAAAAATACAAAAAATACCACGCTGTCGCAACAGTCCCAAAACCAATAGAAATTAATACAAAAAATACCACGCTGTCGCAACAATTCCAAAACCAATAGAAAAAAATACCACGCTGTCGCAACAGTTCCAAAACCAATAGAAAAAATACAACGCTGTCGCAACAGTTACACAACCAATAGAAAAAATGCAAAAAATACCACGCTGTCGCAACAGTTCCAAAACCAATAGAAAAAAATACAAAAAATACCACACTATCGCAACAGTTCTAAAACCAATAGAAAAAATACGAAAAATACCACGCTGTCGCAACAGTTCCAAAGCCAATAGAAAAAATACAAAAAATACCACGCTGTCGCAACAGTTCAAAAACCAATAGAAAAAGTAGAAAAAATACCACGCTGTCGCAACAGTTACACAACCAATAGAAAAAATGCAAAAAATACCACGCTGTCGCAACAGTTACAAAACCAATAGAAAAAAATACAAAAAATACCACGCTGTCGCAACAGTTCCAAAACCAATAGAAAAAATACAAAAAATACCACGCTGTCGCAACAGTTCCAAAACCAATAGAAAAAATAAAAAAAATACCACGCAACAGTTCCAAAACCAATAGAAAAAATACAAAAATTACCACGCTATCGCAACAGTTCCAAAACCAATAGAAAAAATACAAAAAATACCAAGCTGTCGCAACAGTTCCAAAACCAATAGAAAAAAATACAAAAAATACCACGCTGTCGCAACAGTTCCAAAACCAATAGAAAAAATACAAAAAATACCATGCTGTCGCAACAGTTCCAAAACCAATAGAAAAAGTAGAAAAAATACCACGCTGTCACAACAGTTCCAAAACCAATAGAAAAAGTAGAAAAAATACCACGCTGTAGCAACAGTTCCAAAACCAATAGAAAAAATACAAAAAATACCACGCTGTAGCAACAGTTCCAAAACCAATAGAAAAAGTAGAAAAAATACCACGCTGTCACAACAGTTCCAAAACCAATAGAAAAAGTAGAAAAAATACCACGCTGTAGCAACAGTTCCAAAACCAATAGAAAAAATACAAAAAATACCACGCTGTCGCAACAGTTCCAAAACCAATAGAAAAAGTAGAAAAAATACCACGCTGTCACAACAGTTCCAAAACCAATAGAAAAAGTAGAAAAAATACCACGCTGTAGCAACAGTTCCAAAACCAATAGAAAAAATACAAAAAATACCACGCTGTCGCAACAGTTCCAAAACCAATAGAAAAAATACAAAAATTACCACGCTATCGCAACAGTTCCAAAACCAATAGAAAAAATACATAAAATACCACGCTGTCGCAACAGTTCAAAAACCAATAGAAAAAGTAGAAAAAATACCACGCTGTCGCAACAGTTCCAAAACCAATAGAAAAAATACAAAAAATACCACGCTGTCGCAACAGTTCCAAAACCAATAGAAAAAATACAAAAAATACCACGCTGTCGCAACAGTTCTAAAACCAATAGAAAAAAATACCACGCTGTCGCAACAGTTCCAAAACCAATAGAAAAAATACCACGCTGTCGCAACAGTTCCAAAACCAATAGAAAAAAATACAAAAAATACCACGCTGACGCAACTGTCCCAAAACCAATAGAAAAAAATACAAAAAATACCACGCTGTCGCAACAATTCCAAAACCAATAGAAAAAAATACCACGCTGTCGCAACAGTTCCAAAACCAATAGAAAAAATACCACGCTGTCGCAACAGTTCAAAAACCAATAGAAAAAGTAGAAAAAATACCACGCTGTCGCAACAGTTCCAAAACCAATAGAAAAAATACAAAAAATGCCACACTGTCGCAACAGTTCCAAAACCAATAGAAAAAATACAAAAAATACCACGCTGTCGCAACAGTTCCAAAACCAATAGAAAAAATACAAAAAATACCACGCTGTCGCAACAGTTCCAAAACCAATAGAAAAAAATACCACGCTGTCGCAACAGTTCAAAAACCAATAGAAAATATACCACGCTGTCGCAACAGTTACAAAACCAATAGAAAAAAATACAAAAAATACCACGCTGTCGCAACAGTCCCAAAACCAATAGAAATTAATACAAAAAATACCACGCTGTCGCAACAATTCCAAAACCAATAGAAAAAAATACCACGCTGTCGCAACAGTTCCAAAACCAATAGAAAAAATACAACGCTGTCGCAACAGTTACACAACCAATAGAAAAAATGCAAAAAATACCACGCTGTCGCAACAGTTCCAAAACCAATAGAAAAAAATACAAAAAATACCACACTATCGCAACAGTTCCAAAACCAATAGAAAAAATACGAAAAATACCACGCTGTCGCAACAGTTCCAAAGCCAATAGAAAAAATACAAAAAATACCACGCTGTCGCAACAGTTCAAAAACCAATAGAAAAAGTAGAAAAAATACCACGCTGTCGCAACAGTTACACAACCAATAGAAAAAATGCAAAAAATACCACGCTGTCGCAACAGTTCCAAAACCAATAGAAAAAAATACAAAAAATACCACGCTGTCGCAACAGTTCCAAAACCAATAGAAAAAATACAAATAATACCACGCTGTCGCAACAGTTCCAAAACCAATAGAAAAAATAAAAAAAATACCACGCAACAGTTCCAAAACCAATAGAAAAAATACAAAAATTACCACGCTATCGCAACAGTTCCAAAACCAATAGAAAAAATACAAAAAATACCAAGCTGTCGCAACAGTTCCAAAACCAATAGAAAAAAATACAAAAAATACCACGCTGTCGCAACAGTTCCAAAACCAATAGAAAAAATACAAAAAATACCACGCTGTCGCAACAGTTCCAAAACCAATAGAAAAAGTAGAAAAAATACCACGCTGTCACAACAGTTCCAAAACCAATAGAAAAAGTAGAAAAAATACCACGCTGTAGCAACAGTTCCAAAACCAATAGAAAAAATACAAAAAATACCACGCTGTAGCAACAGTTCCAAAACCAATAGAAAAAGTAGAAAAAATACCACGCTGTCACAACAGTTCCAAAACCAATAGAAAAAGTAGAAAAAATACCACGCTGTAGCAACAGTTCCAAAACCAATAGAAAAAATACAAAAAATACCACGCTGTCGCAACAGTTCCAAAACCAATAGAAAAAGTAGAAAAAATACCACGCTGTCACAACAGTTCCAAAACCAATAGAAAAAGTAGAAAAAATACCACGCTGTAGCAACAGTTCCAAAACCAATAGAAAAAAAACAAAAAATACCACGCTGTCGCAACAGTTCCAAAACCAATAGAAAAAATACAAAAATTACCACGCTATCGCAACAGTTCCAAAACCAATAGAAAAAATACAAAAAATACCAAGCTGTCGCAACAGTTCCAAAACCAATAGAAAAAAATACAAAAAATACCACGCTGTCGCAACAGTTCCAAAACCAATAGAAAAAATACAAAAAATACCACGCTGTCACAACAGTTCCAAAACCAATAGTAAAAGTACAAAAAATACCACGCTGTCGCAACAGTTCCTAAACCTATAGAAAAAGTATAAAAAATACCACGCTGTCGCAACAGTTCCAAAACCAATAGAAAAAAATACCACGCTGTCGCAACAGTTCAAAAACCAATAGAAAAAATACCACGCTGTCGCAACAGTTACAAAACCAATAGAAAAAAATACAAAAAATACCACGCTGTCGCAACAGTCCCAAAACCAATAGAAAAAAATACAAAAAATACCACGCTGTCGCAACAATTCCAAAACCAATAGAAAAAAATACCACGCTGTCGCAACAGTTCCAAAACCAATAGAAAAAATACCACGCTGTCGCAACAGTTACACAACCAATAGAAAAAATGCAAAAAATACCACGCTGTCGCAACAGTTCCAAAACCAATAGAAAAAAATACAAAAAATACCACGCTGTCACAACAGTTCCAAAACCAATAGAAAAAATACCACGCTGTCGCAACAGTTACTAAACCAATAGAAAAAAATACAAAAAATACCACGCTGTCGCAACAGTTCCAAAAACCAATAAAAATAGTACAAAAAATGCCACGCTGTCGCAACAGTTACAAAACCAATAGAAAAAATACAAAAAATACCACGCTGTCGCAACAGTTCCAAAACCAATAGAAAAAATACAAAAAATAACACGCTGTAGCAACAGTTCCAAAACCAATAGAAAAAATACGAAAAATACCACGTTGTCGCAACAGTTCCAAAACCAATAGAAAAAATACAAAAAATACCACGCTGTCGCAACAGTTCCAAAACCAATAGAAAAAATAAAAAAAATACCACGCAACAGTTCCAAAACCAATAGAAAAAATACAAAAATTACCACGCTATCGCAACAGTTCCAAAACCAATAGAAAAAATACAAAAAATACCAAGCTGTCGCAACAGTTCCAAAACCAATAGAAAAAAATACAAAAAATACCACGCTGTCGCAACAGTTCCAAAACCAATAGAAAAAATACAAAAAATACCATGCTGTCGCAACAGTTCCAAAACCAATAGAAAAAGTAGAAAAAATACCACGCTGTCACAACAGTTCCAAAACCAATAGAAAAAGTAGAAAAAATACCACGCTGTAGCAACAGTTCCAAAACCAATAGAAAAAATACAAAAAATACCACGCTGTAGCAACAGTTCCAAAACCAATAGAAAAAGTAGAAAAAATACCACGCTGTCACAACAGTTCCAAAACCAATAGAAAAAGTAGAAAAAATACCACGCTGTAGCAACAGTTCCAAAACCAATAGAAAAAATACAAAAAATACCACGCTGTCGCAACAGTTCCAAAACCAATAGAAAAAGTAGAAAAAATACCACGCTGTCACAACAGTTCCAAAACCAATAGAAAAAGTAGAAAAAATACCACGCTGTAGCAACAGTTCCAAAACCAATAGAAAAAATACAAAAAATACCACGCTGTCGCAACAGTTCCAAAACCAATAGAAAAAATACAAAAATTACCACGCTATCGCAACAGTTCCAAAACCAATAGAAAAAATACATAAAATACCACGCTGTCGCAACAGTTCAAAAACCAATAGAAAAAGTAGAAAAAATACCACGCTGTCGCAACAGTTCCAAAACCAATAGAAAAAATACAAAAAATACCACGCTGTCGCAACAGTTCCAAAACCAATAGAAAAAATACAAAAAATACCACGCTGTCGCAACAGTTCTAAAACCAATAGAAAAAAATACCACGCTGTCGCAACAGTTCCAAAACCAATAGAAAAAATACCACGCTGTCGCAACAGTTCCAAAACCAATAGAAAAAAATACAAAAAATACCACGCTGACGCAACTGTCCCAAAACCAATAGAAAAAAATACAAAAAATACCACGCTGTCGCAACAATTCCAAAACCAATAGAAAAAAATACCACGCTGTCGCAACAGTTCCAAAACCAATAGAAAAAATACCACGCTGTCGCAACAGTTCAAAAACCAATAGAAAAAGTAGAAAAAATACCACGCTGTCGCAACAGTTCCAAAACCAATAGAAAAAATACAAAAAATGCCACACTGTCGCAACAGTTCCAAAACCAATAGAAAAAATACAAAAAATACCACGCTGTCGCAACAGTTCCAAAACCAATAGAAAAAATACAAAAAATACCACGCTGTCGCAACAGTTCCAAAACCAATAGAAAAAAATACCACGCTGTCGCAACAGTTCAAAAACCAATAGAAAATATACCACGCTGTCGCAACAGTTACAAAACCAATAGAAAAAAATACAAAAAATACCACGCTGTCGCAACAGTCCCAAAACCAATAGAAATTAATACAAAAAATACCACGCTGTCGCAACAATTCCAAAACCAATAGAAAAAAATACCACGCTGTCGCAACAGTTCCAAAACCAATAGAAAAAATACAACGCTGTCGCAACAGTTACACAACCAATAGAAAAAATGCAAAAAATACCACGCTGTCGCAACAGTTCCAAAACCAATAGAAAAAAATACAAAAAATACCACACTATCGCAACAGTTCCAAAACCAATAGAAAAAATACGAAAAATACCACGCTGTCGCAACAGTTCCAAAGCCAATAGAAAAAATACAAAAAATACCACGCTGTCGCAACAGTTCAAAAACCAATAGAAAAAGTAGAAAAAATACCACGCTGTCGCAACAGTTACACAACCAATAGAAAAAATGCAAAAAATACCACGCTGTCGCAACAGTTCCAAAACCAATAGAAAAAAATACAAAAAATACCACGCTGTCGCAACAGTTCCAAAACCAATAGAAAAAATACAAATAATACCACGCTGTCGCAACAGTTCCAAAACCAATAGAAAAAATAAAAAAAATACCACGCAACAGTTCCAAAACCAATAGAAAAAATACAAAAATTACCACGCTATCGCAACAGTTCCAAAACCAATAGAAAAAATACAAAAAATACCAAGCTGTCGCAACAGTTCCAAAACCAATAGAAAAAAATACAAAAAATACCACGCTGTCGCAACAGTTCCAAAACCAATAGAAAAAATACAAAAAATACCACGCTGTCGCAACAGTTCCAAAACCAATAGAAAAAGTAGAAAAAATACCACGCTGTCACAACAGTTCCAAAACCAATAGAAAAAGTAGAAAAAATACCACGCTGTAGCAACAGTTCCAAAACCAATAGAAAAAATACAAAAAATACCACGCTGTAGCAACAGTTCCAAAACCAATAGAAAAAGTAGAAAAAATACCACGCTGTCACAACAGTTCCAAAACCAATAGAAAAAGTAGAAAAAATACCACGCTGTAGCAACAGTTCCAAAACCAATAGAAAAAATACAAAAAATACCACGCTGTCGCAACAGTTCCAAAACCAATAGAAAAAGTAGAAAAAATACCACGCTGTCACAACAGTTCCAAAACCAATAGAAAAAGTAGAAAAAATACCACGCTGTAGCAACAGTTCCAAAACCAATAGAAAAAAAACAAAAAATACCACGCTGTCGCAACAGTTCCAAAACCAATAGAAAAAATACAAAAATTACCACGCTATCGCAACAGTTCCAAAACCAATAGAAAAAATACAAAAAATACCAAGCTGTCGCAACAGTTCCAAAACCAATAGAAAAAAATACAAAAAATACCACGCTGTCGCAACAGTTCCAAAACCAATAGAAAAAATACAAAAAATACCACGCTGTCACAACAGTTCCAAAACCAATAGTAAAAGTACAAAAAATACCACGCTGTCGCAACAGTTCCTAAACCTATAGAAAAAGTATAAAAAATACCACGCTGTCGCAACAGTTCCAAAACCAATAGAAAAAAATACCACGCTGTCGCAACAGTTCAAAAACCAATAGAAAAAATACCACGCTGTCGCAACAGTTACAAAACCAATAGAAAAAAATACAAAAAATACCACGCTGTCGCAACAGTCCCAAAACCAATAGAAAAAAATACAAAAAATACCACGCTGTCGCAACAATTCCAAAACCAATAGAAAAAAATACCACGCTGTCGCAACAGTTCCAAAACCAATAGAAAAAATACCACGCTGTCGCAACAGTTACACAACCAATAGAAAAAATGCAAAAAATACCACGCTGTCGCAACAGTTCCAAAACCAATAGAAAAAAATACAAAAAATACCACGCTGTCACAACAGTTCCAAAACCAATAGAAAAAATACCACGCTGTCGCAACAGTTACTAAACCAATAGAAAAAAATACAAAAAATACCACGCTGTCGCAACAGTTCCAAAAACCAATAAAAATAGTACAAAAAATGCCACGCTGTCGCAACAGTTACAAAACCAATAGAAAAAATACAAAAAATACCACGCTGTCGCAACAGTTCCAAAACCAATAGAAAAAATACAAAAAATAACACGCTGTAGCAACAGTTCCAAAACCAATAGAAAAAATACGAAAAATACCACGTTGTCGCAACAGTTCCAAAACCAATAGAAAAAATACAAAAAATACCACGCTATCGCAACAGTTCCAAATCCAATAGAAAAAAATACAAAAAATACCACGCTGTCGCAACAGTTCCAAAACCAATAGAAAAAATACCACGCTGTCGCAACAGTTCCAAACCCCATAGAAAAAAATACAAAAAATACCACGCTATCGCAACAGTTCAAAAACCAATAGAAAAAATACGAAAAATACCACGCTGTCGCAACAGTTCCAAAACCAATAGAAAAAATTACCACGCTGTCGCAACAGTTACACAACCAATAGAAAAAATGCAAAAAATACCACGCTGTCGCAACAGTTCCAAAACCAATAGAAAAAAATACAAAAAATACCACGCTGTCACAACAGTTGCAAAACCAATAGAAAAAATACCACGCTGTCGCAACAGTTACAAAACCAATAGAAAATAATACAAAAAATACCACGCTGTCGCAACAGTTCCAAAAACCAATAAAAAAAGTACAAAAAATGCCACGCTGTCGCAACAGTTACAAAACCAATACAAAAAATACCACGCTATCGCAACAGTTCAAAAACCAATAGAAAAAATACGAAAAATACCACGCTGTCGCAACAGTTCCAAAACCAATAGAAAAAATACATAAAATACCACGCTGTCGCAACAGTTCAAAAACCAATAGAAAAAGAAGAAAAAATACCACGCTGTCGCAACAGTTCCAAAACCAATAGAAAAAATACCACGCTGTCGCAACAGTTACAAAACCAATAGAAAAAAATACCACGCTGTCGCAACAATTCCAAAACCAATAGAAAAAAATACCACGCTGTCGCAACAGTTCCAAAACCAATAGAAAAAATACCACGCTGTCGCAACAGTTACACAACCAATAGAAAAAATGCAAAAAATACCACGCTGTCGCAACAGTTCCAAAACCAATAGAAAAAAATACAAAAAATACCACGCTGTCACAACAGTTCCAAAACCAATAGAAAAAATACCACGCTGTCGCAACAGTTACAAAACCAATAGAAAAAAATACAAAAAATACCACGCTGTCGCAACAGTTCCAAAAACCAATAAAAAAAGTACAAAAAATGCCACGCTGTCGCAACAGTTACAAAACCAATAGAAAAATTACAAAAAATACCACGCTATCGCAACAGTTCAAAAACCAATAGAAAAAATACGAAAAATACCACGCTGTCGCAACAGTTCCAAAACCAATAGAAAAAATACATAAAATACCACGCTGTCGCAACAGTTCAAAAACCAATAGAAAAAGTAGAAAAAATACCACGCTGTCGCAACAGTTCCAAAACCAATAGAAAAAATACAAAAAATACCACGCTGTCGCAACAGTTCCAAAACCAATAGAAAAAATACAAAAAATACCACGCTGTCGCAACAGCTCTAAAACCAATAGAAAAAAATACCACGCTGTCGCAACAGTTCAAAAACCAATAGAAAAAATACCACGCTGTCGCAACAGTTCCAAAACCAATAGAAAAAAATACAAAAAATACCACGCTGTCGCAACTGTCCCAAAACCAATAGAAAAAAATACAAAAAATACCACGCTGTCGCAACAATTCCAAAACCAATAGAAAAAAATACCACGCTGTCGCAACAGTTCCAAAACCAATAGAAAAAATACCACGCTGTCGCAACAGTTCAAAAACCAATAGAAAAAGTAGAAAAAATACCACGCTGTCGCAACAGTTCCAAAACCAATAGAAAAAATACAAAAAATGCCACACTGTCGCAACAGTTCCAAAACCAATAGAAAAAATACAAAAAATACCACGCTGTCGCAACAGTTCCAAAACCAATAGAAAAAATACAAAAAATACCACGCTGTCGCAACAGTTCCAAAACCAATAGAAAAAAATACCACGCTGTCGCAACAGTTCAAAAACCAATAGAAAAAATACCACGCTGTCGCAACAGTTACAAAATCAATAGAAAAAAATACAAAAAATACCACGCTGTCGCAACAGTCCCAAAACCAATAGAAATTAATACAAAAAATACCACGCTGTCGCAACAGTTCCAAAACCAATAGAAAAAAATACCACGCTGTCGCAACAGTTCCAAAACCAATAGAAAAAATACCACGCTGTCGCAACAGTTACACAACCAATAGAAAAAATGCAAAAAATACCACGCTGTCGCAACAGTTCCAAAACCAATAGAAAAAAATACAAAAAATACCACGCTATCGCAACAGTTCCAAAACCAATAGAAAAAATACGAAAAATACCACGCTGTCGCAACAGTTCCAAAGCCAATAGAAAAAATACAAAAAATACGACGCTGTCGCAACAGTTCAAAAACCAATAGAAAAAGTAGAAAAAATACCACGCTGTCGCAACAGTTACACAACCAATAGAAAAAATGCAAAAAATACCACGCTGTCGCAACAGTTCCAAAACCAATAGAAAAAAATACAAAAAATACCACGCTGTCGCAACAGTTCCAAAACCAATAGAAAAAATACAAAAAATACCACGCTGTCGCAACAGTTCCAAAACCAATAGAAAAAATAGAAAAAATACCACGCAACAGTTCCAAAACCAATAGAAAAAATACAAAAATTACCATGCTATCGCAACAGTTCCAAAACCAATAGAAAAAATACAAAAATACCAAGCTGTCGTAACAGTTCCAAAACCAATAGAAAAAAATACAAAAAATACCACGCTGTCGCAACAGTTCCAAAACCAATAGAAAAAATACAAAAAATACCACGCTGTCGCAACAGTTCCAAAACCAATAGAAAAAGTAGAAAAAATACCACGCTGTCACAACAGTTCCAAAACCAATAGAAAAAATACAAAAAATACCACACTATCGCAACAGTTCTAAAACCAATAGAAAAAATACGAAAAATACCACGCTGTCGCAACAGTTCCAAAGCCAATAGAAAAAATACAAAAAATACCACGCTGTCGCAACAGTTCAAAAACCAATAGAAAAAGTAGAAAAAATACCACGCTGTCGCAACAGTTACACAACCAATAGAAAAAATGCAAAAAATACCACGCTGTCGCAACAGTTCCAAAACCAATAGAAAAAAATACAAAAAATACCACGCTGTCGCAACAGTTCCAAAACCAATAGAAAAAATACAAAAAATACCACGCTGTCGCAACAGTTCCAAAACCAATAGAAAAAATACAAATATTACCACGCTATCGCAACAGTTCCAAAACCAATAGAAAAAATACAAAAAATACCAAGCTGTCGCAACAGTTCCAAAACCAATAGAAAAAAATACAAAAAATACCACGCTGTCGCAACAGTTCCAAAACCAATAGAAAAAATACAAAAAATACCACGCTGTCGCAACAGTTCCAAAACCAATAGAAAAAGTAGAAAAAATACCACGCTGTCACAACAGTTCCAAAACCAATAGAAAAAGTAGAAAAAATACCACGCTGTAGCAACAGTTCCAAAACCAATAGAAAAAATACAAAAAATACCACGCTGTAGCAACAGTTCCAAAACCAATAGAAAAAGTAGAAAAAATACCACGCTGTCACAACAGTTCCAAAACCAATAGAAAAAGTAGAAAAAATACCACGCTGTAGCAACAGTTCCAAAACCAATAGAAAAAATACAAAAAATACCACGCTGTCGCAACAGTTCCAAAACCAATAGAAAAAGTAGAAAAAATACCACGCTGTCACAACAGTTCCAAAACCAATAGAAAAAGTAGAAAAAATACCACGCTGTAGCAACAGTTCCAAAACCAATAGAAAAAATACAAAAAATACCACGCTGTCGCAACAGTTCCAAAACCAATAGAAAAAATACAAAAATTACCACGCTATCGCAACAGTTCCAAAACCAATAGAAAAAATACAAAAAATACCAAGCTGTCGCAACAGTTCCAAAACCAATAGAAAAAAATACAAAAAATACCACGCTGTCGCAACAGTTCCAAAACCAATAGAAAAAATACAAAAAATACCACGCTGTCACAACAGTTCCAAAACCAATAGTAAAAGTACAAAAAATACCACGCTGTCGCAACAGTTCCAAAACCAATAGAAAAAAATACCACGCTGTCGCAACAGTTCAAAAACCAATAGAAAAAATACCACGCTGTCGCAACAGTTCCAAAACCAATAGAAAAAAATACAAAAAATACCACGCTGTCACAACAGTTCCAAAACCAATAGAAAAAATACCACGCTGTCGCAACAGTTACTAAACCAATAGAAAAAAATACAAAAAATACCACGCTGTCGCAACAGTTCCAAATACCAATAAAAAAAGTACAAAAAATGCCACGCTGTCGCAACAGTTACAAAACCAATAGAAAAAATACAAAAAATACCACGCTGTCGCAACAGTTCCAAAACCAATAGAAAAAATACAAAAAATACCACGCTGTCGCAACAGTTCAAAAACCAATAGAAAAAGTAGAAAAAATACCACGCTGTCGCAACAGTTACACAACCAATAGAAAAAATGCAAAAAATACCACGCTGTCGCAACAGTTCCAAAACCAATAGAAAAAAATACAAAAAATACCACGCTGTCGCAACAGTTCCAAAACCAATAGAAAAAATACAAAAAATACCACGCTGTCGCAACAGTTCCAAAACCAATAGAAAAAATACAAAAAATACCACGCAACAGTTCCAAAACCAATAGAAAAAATACAAAAAATACCACGCTGTCGCAACAGTTCCAAAACCAATAGAAAAAGTAGAAAAAATACCACGCTGTCACAACAGTTCCAAAACCAATAGAAAAAGTAGAAAAAATACCACGCTGTAGCAACAGTTCCAAAACCAATAGAAAAAATACAAAACATACCACGCTGTAGCAACAGTTCCAAAACCAATAGAAAAAGTAGAAAAAATACAACGCTGTCACAACAGTTCCAAAACCAATAGAAAAAGTAGAAAAAATACCACGCTGTAGCAACAGTTCCAAAACCAATAGAAAAAATACAAAAAATACCACGCTGTCGCAACAGTTCCAAAACCAATAGAAAAAGTAGAAAAAATACCACGCTGTCACAACAGTTCCAAAACCAATAGAAAAAGTAGAAAAAATACCACGCTGTAGCAACAGTTCCAAAACCAATAGAAAAAATACAAAAAATACCACGCTGTCGCAACAGTTCCAAAACCAATAGAAAAAATACAAAAATTACCACGCTATCGCAACAGTTCCAAAACCAATAGAAAAAATACAAAAAATACCACGCTGTCACAACAGTTCCAAAACCAATAGTAAAAGTACAAAAAATACCACGCTGTCGCAACAGTTCCTAAACCTATAGAAAAAGTATAAAAAATACCACGCTGTCGCAACAGTTCCAAAACCAATAGAAAAAATACAAAAAATACCACGCTGTCACAACAGTTCCAAAACCAATAGTAAAAGTACAAAAAATACCACGCTGTCGCAACAGTTCCTAAACCTATAGAAAAAGTATAAAAAATACCACGCTGTCGCAACAGTTCCAAAACCAATAGAAAAAAATACCACGCTGTCGCAACAGTTCAAAAACCAATAGAAAAAATACCACGCTGTCGCAACAGTTACAAAACCAATAGAAAAAAATACAAAAAATACCACGCTGTCGCAACAGTCCCAAAACCAATAGAAAAAAATACAAAAAATACCACGCTGTCGCAACAATTCCAAAACCAATAGAAAAAAATACCACGCTGTCGCAACAGTTCCAAAACCAATAGAAAAAATACCACGCTGTCGCAACAGTTACACAACCAATAGAAAAAATGCAAAAAATACCACGCTGTCGCAACAGTTCCAAAACCAATAGAAAAAAATACAAAAAATACCACGCTGTCACAACAGTTCCAAAACCAATAGAAAAAATACCACGCTGTCGCAACAGTTACTAAACCAATAGAAAAAAATACAAAAAATACCACGCTGTCGCAACAGTTCCAAATACCAATAAAAAAAGTACAAAAAATGCCACGCTGTCGCAACAGTTACAAAACCAATAGAAAAAATACAAAAAAAACCACGCTGTCGCAACAGTTCCAAAACCAATAGAAAAAATACAAAAAATACCACGCTGTCGCAACAGTTCAAAAACCAATAGAAAAAGTAGAAAAAATACCACGCTGTCGCAACAGTTACACAACCAATAGAAAAAATGCAAAAAATACCACGCTGTCGCAACAGTTCCAAAACCAATAGAAAAAAATACAAAAAATACCACGCTGTCGCAACAGTTCAAAAACCAATAGAAAAAATACAAAAAATACCACGCTGTCGCAACAGTTCCAAAACCAATAGAAAAAATACAAAAAATACCACGCAACAGTTCCAAAACCAATAGAAAAAATACAAAAATTACCACGCTATCGCAACAGTTCCAAAACCAATAGAAAAAATACAAAAAATACCAAGCTGTCGCAACAGTTCCAAAACCAATAGAAAAAAATACAAAAAATACCACGCTGTCGCAACAGTTCCAAAACCAATAGAAAAAATACAAAAAATACCACGCTGTCGCAACAGTTCCAAAACAAATAGAAAAAGTAGAAAAAATACCACGCTGTCACAACAGTTCCAAAACCAATAGAAAAAGTAGAAAAAATACCACGCTGTAGCAACAGTTCCAAAACCAATAGAAAAAATACAAAAAATACCACGCTGTAGCAACAGTTCCAAAACCAATAGAAAAAGTAGAAAAAATACCACGCTGTCACAACAGTTCCAAAACCAATAGAAAAAGTAGAAAAAATACCACGCTGTAGCAACAGTTCCAAAACCAATAGAAAAAATACAAAAAATACCACGCTGTCGCAACAGTTCCAAAACCAATAGAAAAAGTAGAAAAAATACCACGCTGTCACAACAGTTCCGAAACCAATAGAAAAAGTAGAAAAAATACCACGCTGTAGCAACAGTTCCAAAACCAATAGAAAAAATACAAAAAATACCAAGCTGTCGCAACAGTTCCAAAACCAATAGAAAAAATACAAAAATTACCACGCTATCGCAACAGTTCCAAAACCAATAGAAAAAATACAAAAAATACCAAGCTGTCGCAACAGTTCCAAAACCAATAGAAAAAAATACAAAAAATACCACGCTGTCGCAACAGTTCCAAAACCAATAGAAAAAATACAAAAAATACCACGCTGTCACAACAGTTCCAAAACCAATAGTAAAAGTACAAAAAATACCACGCTGTCGCAACAGTTCCTAAACCTATAGAAAAAGTATAAAAAATACCACGCTGTCGCAACAATTCCAAAACCAATAGAAAAAAATACCACGCTGTCGCAACAGTTCCAAAACCAATAGAAAAAATACCACGCTGTCGCAACAGTTACACAACCAATAGAAAAAATGCAAAAAATACCACGCTGTCGCAACAGTTCCAAAACCAATAGAAAAAAATACAAAAAATACCACGCTGTCACAACAGTTCCAAAACCAATAGAAAAAATACCACGCTGTCGCAACAGTTACTAAACCAATAGAAAAAAATACAAAAAATACCACGCTGTCGCAACAGTTCCAAATACCAATAAAAAAAGTACAAAAAATGCCACGCTGTCGCAACAGTTACAAAACCAATAGAAAAAATACAAAAAAAACCACGCTGTCGCAACAGTTCCAAAACCAATAGAAAAAATACAAAAAATACCACGCTGTCGCAACAGTTCAAAAACCAATAGAAAAAGTAGAAAAAATACCACGCTGTCGCAACAGTTACACAACCAATAGAAAAAATGCAAAAAATACCACGCTGTCGCAACAGTTCCAAAACCAATAGAAAAAAATACAAAAAATACCACGCTGTCGCAACAGTTCCAAAACCAATAGAAAAAATACAAAAAATACCACGCTGTCGCAACAGTTCCAAAACCAATAGAAAAAATACAAAAAATACCACGCAACAGTTCCAAAACCAATAGAAAAAATACAAAAATTACCACGCTATCGCAACAGTTCCAAAACCAATAGAAAAAATACAAAAAATACCAAGCTGTCGCAACAGTTCCAAAACCAATAGAAAAAAATACAAAAAATACCACGCTGTCGCAACAGTTCCAAAACCAATAGAAAAAATACAAAAAATACCACGCTGTCGCAACAGTTCCAAAACAAATAGAAAAAGTAGAAAAAATACCACGCTGTCACAACAGTTCCAAAACCAATAGAAAAAGTAGAAAAAATACCACGCTGTAGCAACAGTTCCAAAACCAATAGAAAAAATACAAAAAATACCACGCTGTAGCAACAGTTCCAAAACCAATAGAAAAAGTAGAAAAAATACCACGCTGTCACAACAGTTCCAAAACCAATAGAAAAAGTAGAAAAAATACCACGCTGTAGCAACAGTTCCAAAACCAATAGAAAAAATACAAAAAATACCACGCTGTCGCAACAGTTCCAAAACCAATAGAAAAAGTAGAAAAAATACCACGCTGTCACAACAGTTCCAAAACCAATAGAAAAAGTAGAAAAAATACCACGCTGTAGCAACAGTTCCAAAACCAATAGAAAAAATACAAAAAATACCACGCTGTCGCAACAGTTCCAAAACCAATAGAAAAAATACAAAAATTACCACGCTATCGCAACAGTTCCAAAACCAATAGAAAAAATACAAAAAATACCAAGCTGTCGCAACAGTTCCAAAACCAATAGAAAAAAATACAAAAAATACCACGCTGTCGCAACAGTTCCAAAACCAATAGAAAAAATACAAAAAATACCACGCTGTCACAACAGTTCCAAAACCAATAGTAAAAGTACAAAAAATACCACGCTGTCGCAACAGTTCCTAAACCTATAGAAAAAGTATAAAAAATACCACGCTGTCGCAACAGTTCCAAAACCAATAGAAAAAAATACCACGCTGTCGCAACAGTTCAAAAACCAATAGAAAAAATACCACGCTGTCGCAACAGTTACAAAACCAATAGAAAAAAATACAAAAAATACCACGCTGTCGCAACAGTCCCAAAACCAATAGAAAAAAATACAAAAAATACCACGCTGTCGCAACAATTCCAAAACCAATAGAAAAAAATACCACGCTGTCGCAACAGTTCCAAAACCAATAGAAAAAATACCACGCTGTCGCAACAGTTACACAACCAATAGAACAAATGCAAAAAATACCACGCTGTCGCAACAGTTCCAAAACCAATAGAAAAAAATACAAAAAATACCACGCTGTCACAACAGTTCCAATACCAATAGAAAAAATACCACGCTGTCGCAACAGTTACTAAACCAATAGAAAAAAATACAAAAAATACCACGCTGTCGCAACAGTTCCAAAAACCAATAAAAAAAGTACAAAAAATGCTACGCTGTCGCAACAGTTACAAAACCAATAGAAAAAATACAAAAAATACCACGCTGTCGCAACAGTTCCAAAACCAATAGAAAAAATACGAAAAATACCACGCTGTCGCAACAGTTCCAAAGCCAATAGAAAAAATACAAAAAATACCACGCTGTCGCAACAGTTCAAAAACCAATAGAAAAAGTAGAAAAAATACCACGCTGTCGCAACAGTTACACAACCAATAGAAAAAATGCAAAAAATACCACGCTGTCGCAACAGTTCCAAAACCAATAGAAAAAAATACAAAAAATACCACGCTGTCGCAACAGTTCCAAAACCAATAGAAAAAATACAAAAAATACGACGCTGTCGCAACAGTTCCAAAACCAATAGAAAAAATACAAAAAATACCACGCAACAGTTCCAAAACCAATAGAAAAAATACAAAAATTACCACGCTATCGCAACAGTTCCAAAACCAATAGAAAAAATACAAAAAATACCACGCTGTCGCAACAGTTCCAAAACCAATAGAAAAAATACAAAAAATACCACGCTGTCGCAACAGTTCCAAAACCAATAGAAAAAGTAGAAAAAATACCACGCTGTCACAACAGTTCCAAAACCAATAGAAAAAGTAGAAAAAATACCACGCTGTAGCAACAGTTCCAAAACCAATAGAAAAAATACAAAAAATACCACGCTGTAGCAACAGTTCCAAAACCAATAGAAAAAGTAGAAAAAATACCACGCTGTCACAACAGTTCCAAAACCAATAGAAAAAGTAGAAAAAATACCACGCTGTAGCAACAGTTCCAAAACCAATAGAAAAAATACAAAAAATACCACGCTGTCGCAACAGTTCCAAAACCAATAGAAAAAGTAGAAAAAATACCACGCTGTCACAACAGTTCCAAAACCAATAGAAAAAGTAGAAAAAATACCACGCTGTAGCAACAGTTCCAAAACCAATAGAAAAAATACAAAAAATACCACGCTGTCGCAACAGTTCCAAAACCAATAGAAAAAATACAAAAATTACCACGCTATCGCAACAGTTCCAAAACCAATAGAAAAAATACAAAAAATACCAAGCTGTCGCAACAGTTCCAAAACCAATAGAAAAAAATACAAAAAATACCACGCTGTCGCAACAGTTCCAAAACCAATAGAAAAAATACAAAAAATACCACGCTGTCACAACAGTTCCAAAACCAATAGTAAAAGTACAAAAAATACCACGCTGTCGCAACAGTTCCTAAACCTATAGAAAAAGTATAAAAAATACCACGCTGTCGCAACAGTTCCAAAACCAATAGAAAAAAATACCACGCTGTCGCAACAGTTCAAAAACCAATAGAAAAAATACCACGCTGTCGCAACAGTTACAAAACCAATAGAAAAAAATACAAAAAATACCACGCTGTCGCAACAGTCCCAAAACCAATAGAAAAAAATACAAAAAATACCACGCTGTCGCAACAATTCCAAAACCAATAGAAAAAAATACCACGGTGTCGCAACAGTTCCAAAACCAATAGAAAAAATACCACGCTGTCGCAACAGTTACACAACCAATAGAAAACATGCAAAAAATACCACGCTGTCGCAACAGTTCCAAAACCAATAGAAAAAAATACAAAAAATACCACGCTGTCACAACAGTTCCAAAACCAATAGAAAAAATACCACGCTGTCGCAACAGTTACTAAACCAATAGAAAAAAATACAAAAAATACCACGCTGTCGCAACAGTTCCAAATACCAATAAAAAAAGTACAAAAAATGCCACGCTGTCGCAACAGTTACAAAACCAATAGAAAAAATACAAAAAATACCACGCTGTCGCAACAGTTCCAAAACCAATAGAAAAAATACGAAAAATACCACGCTGTCGCAACAGTTCCAAAGCCAATAGAAAAAATACAAAAAATACCACGCTGTCGCAACAGTTCAAAAACCAATAGAAAAAGTAGAAAAAATACCACGCTGTCGCAACAGTTACACAACCAATAGAAAAAATGCAAAAAATACCACGCTGTCGCAACAGTTCCAAAACCAATAGAAAAAAATACAAAAAATACCACGTTGTCGCAACAGTTCCAAAACCAATAGAAAAAATACAAAAAATACCACGCTGTCGCAACAGTTCCAAAACCAATAGAAAAAATACAAAAAATACCACGCAACAGTTCCAAAACCAATAGAAAAAATACAAAAATTACCACGCTATCGCAACAGTTCCAAAACCAATAGAAAAAATACAAAAAATACCAAGCTGTCGCAACAGTTCCAAAACCAATAGAAAAAAATACAAAAAATACCACGCTGTCGCAACAGTTCCAAAACCAATAGAAAAAATACAAAAAATACCACGCTGTCGCAACAGTTCCAAAACCAATAGAAAAAGTAGAAAAAATACCACGCTGTCACAACAGTTCCAAAACCAATAGAAAAAGTAGAAAAAATACCACGCTGTAGCAACAGTTCCAAAACCAATAGAAAAAATACAAAAAATACCACGCTGTAGCAACAGTTCCAAAACCAATAGAAAAAGTAGAAAAAATACCACGCTGTCACAACAGTTCCAAAACCAATAGAAAAAGTAGAAAAAATACCACGCTGTAGCAACAGTTCCAAAACCAATAGAAAAAATACAAAAAATACCACGCTGTCGCAACAGTTCCAAAACCAATAGAAAAAGTAGAAAAAATACCACGCTGTCACAACAGTTCCAAAACCAATAGAAAAAGTAGAAAAAATACCACGCTGTAGCAACAGTTCCAAAACCAATAGAAAAAATACAAAAAATACCACGCTGTCGCAACAGTTCCAAAACCAATAGAAAAAATACAAAAATTACCACGCTATCGCAACAGTTCCAAAACCAATAGAAAAAATACCAAAAATACCAAGCTGTCGCAACAGTTCCAAAACCAATAGAAAAAAATACAAAAAATACCACGCTGTCGCAACAGTTCCAAAACCAATAGAAAAAATACAAAAAATACCACGCTGTCACAACAGTTCCAAAACCAATAGTAAAAGTACAAAAAATACCACGCTGTCGCAACAGTTCCTAAACCTATAGAAAAAGTATAAAAAATACCACGCTGTCGCAACAGTTCCAAAACCAATAGAAAAAAATACCACGCTGTCGCAACAGTTCAAAAACCAATAGAAAAAATACCACGCTGTCGCAACAGTTACAAAACCAATAGAAAAAAATACAAAAAATACCACGCTGTCGCAACAGTCCCAAAACCAATAGAAAAAAATACAAAAAATACCACGCTGTCGCAACAATTCCAAAACCAATAGAAAAAAATACCACGCTGTCGCAACAGTTCCAAAACCAATAGAAAAAATACCACGCTGTCGCAACAGTTACACAACCAATAGAAAAAATGCAAAAAATACCACGCTGTCGCAACAGTTCCAAAACCAATAGAAAAAAATACAAAAAATACCACGCTGTCACAACAGTTCCAAAACCAATAGAAAAAATACCACGCTGTCGCAACAGTTACTAAACCAATAGAAAAAAATACAAAAAATACCACGCTGTCGCAACAGTTCCAAATACCAATAAAAAAAGTACAAAAAATGCCACGCTGTCGCAACAGTTACAAAACCAATAGAAAAAATACAAAAAATACCACGCTGTCGCAACAGTTCCAAAACCAATAGAAAAAATACGAAAAATACCACGCTGTCGCAACAGTTCCAAAGCCAATAGAAAAAATACAAAAAATACCACGCTGTCGCAACAGTTCAAAAACCAATAGAAAAAAATACAAAAAATACCACGCTGTCGCAACAGTTCCAAAACCAATAGAAAAAATACCACGCTGTCGCAACAGTTCCAAAACCAATAGAAAAAATACAAAAAATACCACGCAACAGTTCCAAAACCAATAGAAAAAATACAAAAATTACCACGCTATCGCAACAGTTCCAAAACCAATAGAAAAAATACAAAAATTACCACGCTATCGCAACAGTTCCAAAACCAATAGAAAAAATACAAAAAATACCAAGCTGTCGAAACAGTTCCAAAACCAATAGAAAAAAATACAAAAAATACCACGCTGTCGCAACAGTTCCAAAACCAATAGAAAAAATACCACGCTGTCGCAACAGTTCCAAAACAAATAGAAAAAGTAGAAAAAATACCACGCTGTCACAACAGTTCCAAAACCAATAGAAAAAGTAGAAAAAATACCACGCTGTAGCAACAGTTCCAAAACCAATAGAAAAAATACAAAAAATACCACGCTGTAGCAACAGTTCCAAAACCAATAGAAAAAGTAGAAAAAATACCACGCTGTCACAACAGTTCCAAAACCAATAGAAAAAGTAGAAAAAATACCACGCTGTAGCAACAGTTCCAAAACCAATAGAAAAAATACAAAAAATACCACGCTGTCGCAACAGTTCCAAAACCAATAGAAAAAGTAGAAAAAATACCACGCTGTCACAACAGTTCCAAAACCAATAGAAAAAGTAGAAAAAATACCACGCTGTAGCAACAGTTCCAAAACCAATAGAAAAAATACAAAAAATACCACGCTGTCGCAACAGTTCCAAAACCAATAGAAAAAATACAAAAATTACCACGCTATCGCAACAGTTCCAAAACCAATAGAAAAAATACAAAAAATACCAAGCTGTCGCAACAGTTCCAAAACCAATAGAAAAAAATACAAAAAATACCACGCTGTCGCAACAGTTCCAAAACCAATAGAAAAAATACAAAAAATACCACGCTGTCACAACAGTTCCAAAACCAATAGTAAAAGTACAAAAAATACCACGCTGTCGCAACAGTTCCAAAACCTATAGAAAAAGTATAAAAAATACCACGCTGTCGCAACAGTTCCAAAACCAATAGAAAAAATACCACGCTGTCGCAACAGTTACAAAACCAATAGAAAAAAATACAAAAAATACCACGCTGTCGCAACAGTCCCAAAACCAATAGAAAAAAATACTAAAAATACCACGCTGTCGCAACAATTCCAAAACCAATAGAAAAAAATACCACGCTGTCGCAACAGTTCCAAAACCAATAGAAAAAATACCACGCTGTCGCAACAGTTACACAACCAATAGAAAAAATGCAAAAAATACCACGCTGTCGCAACAGTTCCAAAACCAATAGAAAAAAATACAAAAAATACCACGCTGTCACAACAGTTCCAAAACCAATAGAAAAAATACCACGCTGTCGCAACAGTTACTAAACCAATAGAAAAAAATACAAAAAATACCACGCTGTCGCAACAGTTCCAAAAACCAATAAAAAAAGTACAAAAAATGCCACGCTGTCGCAACAGTTACAAAACCAATAGAAAAAAATACCACGCTGTCGCAACAGTTCAAAAACCAATAGAAAAAATACCACGCTGTCGCAACAGTTACAAAACCAATAGAAAAAAATACAAAAAATACCACGCTGTCGCAACAGTCCCAAAACCAATAGAAAAAAATACAAAAAATACCACGCTGTCGCAACAATTCCAAAACCAATAGAAAAAAATACCACGCTGTCGCAACAGTTCCAAAACCAATAGAAAAAATACCACGCTGTCGCAACAGTTACACAACCAATAGAAAAAATGCAAAAAATACCACGCTGTCGCAACAGTTCCAAAACCAATAGAAAAAAATACAAAAAATACCACGCTGTCACAACAGTTCCAAAACCAATAGAAAAAATACTACGCTGTCGCAACAGTTACTAAACCAATAGAAAAAAATACAAAAAATACCACGCTGTCGCAACAGTTCCAAATACCAATAAAAAAAGTACAAAAAATGCCACGCTGTCGCAACAGTTACAAAACCAATAGAAAAAATACAAAAAATACCACGCTGTCGCAACAGTTCCAAAACCAATAGAAAAAATACGAAAAATACCACGCTGTCGCAACAGTTCCAAAGCCAATAGAAAAAATACAAAAAATACCACGCTGTCGCAACAGTTCAAAAACCAATAGAAAAAGTAGAAAAAATACCACGCTGTCGCAACAGTTACACAACCAATAGAAAAAATGCAAAAAATACCACGCTGTCGCAACAGTTCCAAAACCAATAGAAAAAAATACAAAAAATACCACGCTGTCGCAACAGTTCCAAAACCAATAGAAAAAATACCACGCTGTCGCAACAGTTCCAAAACCAATAGAAAAAATACAAAAAATACCACGCAACAGTTCCAAAACCAATAGAAAAAATACAAAAATTACCACGCTATCGCAACAGTTCCAAAACCAATAGAAAAAATACAAAAAATACCAAGCTGTCGCAACAGTTCCAAAACCAATAGAAAAAAATACAAAAAATACCACGCTGTCGCAACAGTTCCAAAACCAATAGAAAAAATACCACGCTGTCGCAACAGTTCCAAAACAAATAGAAAAAGTAGAAAAAATACCACGCTGTCACAACAGTTCCAAAACCAATAGAAAAAGTAGAAAAAATACCACGCTGTAGCAACAGTTCCAAAACCAATAGAAAAAATACAAAAAATACCACGCTGTAGCAACAGTTCCAAAACCAATAGAAAAAGTAGAAAAAATACCACGCTGTCACAACAGTTCCAAAACCAATAGAAAAAATACAAAAATTACCACGCTATCGCAACAGTTCCAAAACCAATAGAAAAAATACAAAAAATACCAAGCTGTCGCAACAGTTCCAAAACCAATAGAAAAAAATACAAAAAATACCACGCTGTCGCAACAGTTCCAAAACCAATAGAAAAAATACCACGCTGTCGCAACAGTTCCAAAACAAATAGAAAAAGTAGAAAAAATACCACGCTGTCACAACAGTACCAAAACCAATAGAAAAAGTAGAAAAAATACCACGCTGTAGCAACAGTTCCAAAACCAATAGAAAAAATACAAAAAATACCACGCTGTAGCAACAGTTCCAAAACCAATAGAAAAAGTAGAAAAAATACCACGCTGTCACAACAGTTCCAAAACCAATAGAAAAAGTAGAAAAAATACCACGCTGTAGCAACAGTTCCAAAACCAATAGAAAAAATACAAAAAATACCACGCTGTCGCAACAGTTCCAAAACCAATAGAAAAAGTAGAAAAAATACCACGCTGTCACAACAGTTCCAAAACCAATAGAAAAAGTAGAAAAAATACCACGCTGTAGCAACAGTTCCAAAACCAATAGAAAAAATACAAAAAATACCACGCTGTCGCAACAGTTCCAAAACCAATAGAAAAAATACAAAAATTACCACGCTATCGCAACAGTTCCAAAACCAATAGAAAAAATACAAAAAATACCAAGCTGTCGCAACAGTTCCAAAACCAATAGAAAAAAATACAAAAAATACCACGCTGTCGCAACAGTTCCAAAACCAATAGAAAAAATACAAAAAATACCACGCTGTCACAACAGTTCCATAACCAATAGTAAAAGTACAAAAAATACCACGCTGTCGCAACAGTTCCTAAACCTATAGAAAAAGTATAAAAAATACCACGCTGTCGCAACAGTTCCAAAACCAATAGAAAAAATACCACGCTGTCGCAACAGTTACAAAACCAATAGAAAAAAATAAAAAAAATACCACGCTGTCGCAACAGTTACAAAACCAATAGAAAAAAATACTAAAAATACCACGCTGTCGCAACAATTCCAAAACCAATAGAAAAAAATACCACGCTGTCGCAACAGTTCCAAAACCAATAGAAAAAATACCACGCTGTCGCAACAGTTACACAACCAATAGAAAAAATGCAAAAAATACCACGCTGTCGCAACAGTTCCAAAACCAATAGAAAAAAATACAAAAAATACCACGCTGTCACAACAGTTCCAAAACCAATAGAAAAAATACCACGCTGTCGCAACAGTTACTAAACCAATAGAAAAAAATACAAAAAATACCACGCTGTCGCAACAGTTCCAAAAACCAATAAAAAAAGTACAAAAAATGCCACGCTGTCGCAACAGTTACAAAACCAATAGAAAAAAATACCACGCTGTCGCAACAGTTCAAAAACCAATAGAAAAAATACCACGCTGTCGCAACAGTTACAAAACCAATAGAAAAAAATACAAAAAATACCACGCTGTCGCAACAGTCCCAAAACCAATAGAAAAAAATACAAAAAATACCACGCTGTCGCAACAATTCCAAAACCAATAGAAAAAAATACCACGCTGTCGCAACAGTTCCAAAACCAATAGAAAAAATACCACGCTGTCGCAACAGTTACACAACCAATAGAAAAAATGCAAAAAATACCACGCTGTCGCAACAGTTCCAAAACCAATAGAAAAAAATACAAAAAATACCACGCTGTCACAACAGTTCCAAAACCAATAGAAAAAATACCACGCTGTCGCAACAGTTACTAAACCAATAGAAAAAAATTCAAAAAATACCACGCTGTCGCAACAGTTCCAAATACCAATAAAAAAAGTACAAAAAATGCCACGCTGTCGCAACAGTTACAAAACCAATAGAAAAAATACAAAAAATACCACGCTGTCGCAACAGTTCCAAAACCAATAGAAAAAATACGAAAAATACCACGCTGTCGCAACAGTTCCAAAGCCAATAGAAAAAATACAAAAAATACCACGCTGTCGCAACAGTTCAAAAACCAATAGAAAAAGTAGAAAAAATACCACGCTGTCGCAACAGTTACACAACCAATAGAAAAAATGCAAAAAATACCACGCTGTCGCAACAGTTCCAAAACCAATAGAAAAAAATACAAAAAATACCACGCTGTCGCAACAGTTCCAAATCCAATAGAAAAAATACCACGCTGTCGCAACAGTTCCAAAACCAATAGAAAAAATACAAAAAATACCACGCAACAGTTCCAAAACCAATAGAAAAAATACAAAAATTACCACGCTATCGCAACAGTTCCAAAACCAATAGAAAAAATACAAAAAATACCAAGCTGTCGCAACAGTTCCAAAACCAATAGAAAAAAATACAAAAAATACCACGCTGTCGCAACAGTTCCAAAACCAATAGAAAAAATACCACGCTGTCGCAACAGTTCCAAAACAAATAGAAAAAGTAGAAAAAATACCACGCTGTCACAACAGTTCCAAAACCAATAGAAAAAGTAGAAAAAATACCACGCTGTAGCAACAGTTCCAAAACCAATAGAAAAAATACAAAAAATACCACGCTGTAGCAACAGTTCCAAAACCAATAGAAAAAGTAGAAAAAATACCACGCTGTCACAACAGTTCCAAAACCAATAGAAAAAGTAGAAAAAATCCCACGCTGTAGCAACAGTTCCAAAACCAATAGAAAAAATACAAAAAATACCACGCTGTCGCAACAGTTCCAAAACCAATAGAAAAAGTAGAAAAAATACCACGCTGTCGCAACAGTTCCTAAACCTATAGAAAAAGTATAAAAAATACCACGCTGTCGCAACAGTTCCAAAACCAATAGAAAAAAATACCACGCTGTCGCAACAGTTCAAAAACCAATAGAACAAATACCACGCTGTCGCAACAGTTACAAAACCAATAGAAAAAAATACAAAAAATACCACGCTGTCGCAACAGTCCCAAAACCAATAGAAAAAAATACAAAAAATACCACGCTGTCGCAACAATTCCAAAACCAATAGAAAAAAATACCACGCTGTCGCAACAGTTCCAAAACCAATAGAAAAAATACCACGCTGTCGCAACAGTTACACAACCAATAGAAAAAATGCAAAAAATACCACGCTGTCGCAACAGTTCCAAAACCAATAGAAAAAAATACAAAAAATACCACGCTGTCACAACAGTTCCAAAACCAATAGAAAAAATACCACGCTGTCGCAACAGTTAATAAACCAATAGAAAAAAATACAAAAAATACCACGCTGTCGCAACAGTTCCAAAAACCAATAAAAAAAGTACAAAAAATGCCACGCTGTCGCAACAGTTACAAAACCAATAGAAAAAATACAAAAAATACCACGCTGTCGCAACAGTTCCAAAACCAATAGAAAAAATACGAAAAATACCACGCTGTCGCAACAGTTCCAAAGCCAATAGAAAAAATACAAAAAATACCACGCTGTCGCAACAGTTCAAAAACCAATAGAAAAAGTAGAAAAAATACCACGCTGTCGCAACAGTTACACAACCAATAGAAAAAATGCAAAAAATACCACGCTGTCGCAACAGTTCCAAAACCAATAGAAAAAAATACAAAAAATACCACGCTGTCGCAACAGTTCCAAAACCAATAGAAAAAATACCAAAAATACCACGCTGTCGCAACAGTTCCAAAACCAATAGAAAAAATACAAAAAATACCACGCAACAGTTCCAAAACCAATAGAAAAAATACAAAAATTACCACGCTATCGCAACAGTTCCAAAACCAATAGAAAAAATACAAAAAATACCACGCTGTCGCAACAGTTCCAAAACCAATAGAAAAAATACAAAAAATACCACGCTGTCGCAACAGTTCCAAAACCAATAGAAAAAGTAGAAAAAATACCACGCTGTCACAACAGTTCCAAAACCAATAGAAAAAGTAGAACAAATACCACGCTGTAGCAACAGTTCCAAAACCAATAGAAAAAATACAAAAAATACCACGCTGTAGCAACAGTTCCAAAACCAATAGAAAAAGTAGAAAAAATACCACGCTGTCACAACAGTTCCAAAACCAATAGAAAAAAATACAAAAAATACCACGCTGTCGCAACAGTTCCAAAACCAATAGAAAAAATACAAAAAATACCACGCTGTCGCAACAGTTCCAAAACCAATAGAAAAAGTAGAAAAAATACCACGCTGTCACAACAGTTCCAAAACCAATAGAAAAAGTAGAAAAAATACCACGCTGTAGCAACAGTTCCAAAACCAATAGAAAAAATACAAAAAATACCACGCTGTAGCAACAGTTCCAAAACCAATAGAAAAAGTAGAAAAAATACCACGCTGTCACAACAGTTCCAAAACCAATAGAAAAAGTAGAAAAAATACCACGCTGTAGCAACAGTTCCAAAACCAATAGAAAAAATACAAAAAATACCACGCTGTCGCAACAGTTCCAAAACCAATAGAAAAAGTAGAAAAAATACCACGCTGTCACAACAGTTCCAAAACCAATAGAAAAAATAGAAAAAATACCACGCTGTAGCAACAGTTCCAAAACCAATAGAAAAAATACAAAAAATACCACGCTGTCGCAACAGTTCCAAAACCAATAGAAAAAATACAAAAATTACCACGCTATCGCAACAGTTCCAAAACCAATAGAAAAAATACCAAAAATACCAAGCTGTCGCAACAGTTCCAAAACCAATAGAAAAAAATACAAAAAATACCACGCTGTCGCAACAGTTCCAAAACCAATAGAAAAAATACAAAAAATACCACGCTGTCACAACAGTTCCAAAACCAATAGTAAAAGTACAAAAAATACCACGCTGTCGCAACAGTTCCTAAACCTATAGAAAAAGTATAAAAAATACCACGCTGTCGCAACAGTTCCAAAACCAATAGAAAAAAATACCACGCTGTCGCAACAGTTCAAAAACCAATAGAAAAAATACCACGCTGTCGCAACAGTTACAAAACCAATAGAAAAAAATACAAAAAATACCACGCTGTCGCAACAGTCCCAAAACCAATAGAAAAAAATACAAAAAATACCACGCTGTCGCAACAATTCCAAAACCAATAGAAAAAAATACCACGCTGTCGCAACAGTTCCAAAACCAATAGAAAAAATACCACGCTGTCGCAACAGTTACACAACCAATAGAAAAAATGCAAAAAATACCACGCTGTCGCAACAGTTCCAAAACCAATAGAAAAAAATACAAAAAATACCACGCTGTCACAACAGTTCCAAAACCAATAGAAAAAATACCACGCTGTCGCAACAGTTACTAAACCAATAGAAAAAAATACAAAAAATACCACGCTGTCGCAACAGTTCCAAATACCAATAAAAAAAGTACAAAAAATGCCACGCTGTCGCAACAGTTACAAAACCAATAGAAAAAATACAAAAAATACCACGCTGTCGCAACAGTTCCAAAACCAATAGAAAAAATACGAAAAATACCACGCTGTCGCAACAGTTCCAAAGCCAATAGAAAAAATACAAAAAATACCACGCTGTCGCAACAGTTCAAAAACCAATAGAAAAAGTAGAAAAAATACCACGCTGTCGCAACAGTTACACAACCAATAGAAAAAATGCAAAAAATACCACGCTGTCGCAACAGTTCCAAAACCAATAGAAAAAAATACAAAAAATACCACGCTGTCGCAACAGTTCCAAAACCAATAGAAAAAATACCACGCTGTCGCAACAGTTCCAAAACCAATAGAAAAAATACAAAAAATACCACGCAACAGTTCCAAAACCAATAGAAAAAATACAAAAATTACCACGCTATCGCAACAGTTCCAAAACCAATAGAAAAAATACAAAAAATACCAAGCTGTCGCAACAGTTCCAAAACCAATAGAAAAAAATACAAAAAATACCACGCTGTCGCAACAGTTCCAAAACCAATAGAAAAAATACCACGCTGTCGCAACAGTTCCAAAACAAATAGAAAAAGTAGAAAAAATACCACGCTGTCACAACAGTTCCAAAACCAATAGAAAAAGTAGAAAAAATACCACGCTGTAGCAACAGTTCCAAAACCAATAGAAAAAATACAAAAAATACCACGCTGTAGCAACAGTTCCAAAACCAATAGAAAAAGTAGAAAAAATACCACGCTGTCACAACAGTTCCAAAACAAATAGAAAAAGTAGAAAAAATACCACGCTGTCACAACAGTTCCAAAACCAATAGAAAAAATACAAAAAATACCACGCTGTAGCAACAGTTCCAAAACCAATAGAAAAAGTAGAAAAAATACCACGCTGTCACAACAGTTCCAAAACCAATAGAAAAAGTAGAAAAAATACCACGCTGTAGCAACAGTTCCAAAACCAATAGAAAAAATACAAAAAATACCACGCTGTCGCAACAGTTCCAAAACCAATAGAAAAAGTAGAAAAAATACCACGCTGTCACAACAGTTCCAAAACCAATAGAAAAAGTAGAAAAAATACCACGCTGTAGCAACAGTTCCAAAACCAATAGAAAAAATACAAAAAATACCACGCTGTCGCAACAGTTCCAAAACCAATAGAAAAAATACAAAAATTACCACGCTATCGCAACAGTTCCAAAACCAATAGAAAAAATACAAAAAATACCAAGCTGTCGCAACAGTTCCAAAACCAATAGAAAAAAATACAAAAAATACCACGCTGTCGCAACAGTTCCAAAACCAATAGAAAAAATACAAAAAATACCACGCTGTCACAACAGTTCCAAAACCAATAGTAAAAGTACAAAAAATACCACGCTGTCGCAACAGTTCCTAAACCTATAGAAAAAGTATAAAAAATACCACGCTGTCGCAACAGTTCCAAAACCAATAGAAATAATACCACGCTGTCGCAACAGTTACAAAACCAATAGAAAAAAATACAAAAAATACCACGCTGTCGCAACAGTCCCAAAACCAATAGAAAAAAATACTAAAAATACCACGCTGTCGCAACAATTCCAAAACCAATAGAAAAAAATACCACGCTGTCGCAACAGTTCCAAAACCAATAGAAAAAATACCACGCTGTCGCAACAGTTACACAACCAATAGAAAAAATGCAAAAAATACCACGCTGTCGCAACAGTTCCAAAACCAATAGAAAAAAATACAAAAAATACCACGCTGTCACAACAGTTCCAAAACCAATAGAAAAAATACCACGCTGTCGCAACAGTTACTAAACCAATAGAAAAAAATAGAAAAAATACCACGCTGTCGCAACAGTTCCAAAAACCAATAAAAAAAGTACAAAAAATGCCACGCTGTCGCAACAGTTACAAAACCAATAGAAAAAAATACCACGCTGTCGCAACAGTTCAAAAACCAATAGAAAAAATACCACGCTGTCGCAACAGTTACAAAACCAATAGAAAAAAATACAAAAAATACCACGCTGTCGCAACAGTCCCAAAACCAATAGAAAAAAATACAAAAAATACCACGCTGTCGCAACAATTCCAAAACCAATAGAAAAAAATACCACGCTGTCGCAACAGTTCCAAAACCAATAGAAAAAATACCACGCTGTCGCAACAGTTACACAACCAATAGAAAAAATGCAAAAAATACCACGCTGTCGCAACAGTTCCAAAACCAATAGAAAAAAATACAAAAAATACCACGCTGTCACAACAGTTCCAAAACCAATAGAAAAAATACCACGCTGTCGCAACAGTTACTAAACCAATAGAAAAAAATACAAAAAATACCACGCTGTCGCAACAGTTCCAAATACCAATAAAAAAAGTACAAAAAATGCCACGCTGTCGCAACAGTTACAAAACCAATAGAAAAAATACAAAAAATACCACGCTGTCGCAACAGTTCCAAAACCAATAGAAAAAATACGAAAAATACCACGCTGTCGCAACAGTTCCAAAGCCAATAGAAAAAATACAAAAAATACCACGCTGTCGCAACAGTTCAAAAACCATTAGAAAAAGTAGAAAAAATACCACGCTGTCGCAACAGTTACACAACCAATAGAAAAAATGCAAAAAATACCACGCTGTCGCAACAGTTCCAAAACCAATAGAAAAAAATACAAAAAATACCACGCTGTAGCAACAGTTCCAAAACCAATAGAAAAAATACCACGCTGTCGCAACAGTTCCAAAACCAATAGAAAAAATACAAAAAATACCACGCAACAGTTCCAAAACCAATAGAAAAAATACAAAAATTACCACGCTATCGCAACAGTTCCAAAACCAATAGAAAAAATACAAAAAATACCAAGCTGTCGCAACAGTTCCAAAACCAATAGAAAAAAATACAAAAAATACCACGCTGTCGCAACAGTTCCAAAACCAATAGAAAAAATACCACGCTGTCGCAACAGTTCCAAAACAAATAGAAAAAGTAGAAAAAATACCACGCTGTCACAACAGTTCCAAAACCAATAGAAAAAGTAGAAAAAATACCACGCTGTAGCAACAGTTCCAAAACCAATAGAAAAAATACAAAAAATACCACGCTGTAGCAACAGTTCCAAAACCAATAGAAAAAGTAGAAAAAATACCACGCTGTCACAACAGTTCCAAAACCAATAGAAAAAGTAGAAAAAATACCACGCTGTAGCAACAGTTCCAAAACCAATAGAAAAAATACAAAAAATACCAAGCTGTCGCAACAGTTCCAAAACCAATAGAAAAAAATACAAAAAATACCACGCTGTCGCAACAGTTCCAAAACCAATAGAAAAAATACGAAAAATACCACGCTGTCGCAACAGTTCCAAAGCCAATAGAAAAAATACAAAAAATACCACGCTGTCGCAACAGTTCAAAAACCAATAGAAAAAGTAGAAAAAATACCACGCTGTCGCAACAGTTACACAACCAATAGAAAAAATGCAAAAAATACCACGCTGTCGCAACAGTTCCAAAACCAATAGAAAAAAATACAAAAAATACCACGCTGTCGCAACAGTTCCAAAACCAATAGAAAAAATACCAAAAATACCACGCTGTCGCAACAGTTCCAAAACCAATAGAAAAAATACAAAAAATACCACGCAACAGTTCCAAAACCAATAGAAAAAATACAAAAATTACCACGCTATCGCAACAGTTCCAAAACCAATAGAAAAAATACAAAAAATACCACGCTGTCGCAACAGTTCCAAAACCAATAGAAAAAATACAAAAAATACCACGCTGTCGCAACAGTTCCAAAACCAATAGAAAAAGTAGAAAAAATACCACGCTGTCACAACAGTTCCAAAACCAATAGAAAAAGTAGAAAAAATACCACGCTGTAGCAACAGTTCCAAAACCAATAGAAAAAATACAAAAAATACCACGCTGTAGCAACAGTTCCAAAACCAATAGAAAAAGTAGAAAAAATACCACGCTGTCACAACAGTTCCAAAACCAATAGAAAAAAATACAAAAAATACCACGCTGTCGCAACAGTTCCAAAACCAATAGAAAAAATACAAAAAATACCACGCTGTCGCAACAGTTCCAAAACCAATAGAAAAAGTAGAAAAAATACCACGCTGTCACAACAGTTCCAAAACCAATAGAAAAAGTAGAAAAAATACCACGCTGTAGCAACAGTTCCAAAACCAATAGAAAAAATACAAAAAATACCACGCTGTAGCAACAGTTCCAAAACCAATAGAAAAAGTAGAAAAAATACCACGCTGTCACAACAGTTCCAAAACCAATAGAAAAAGTAGAAAAAATACCACGCTGTAGCAACAGTTCCAAAACCAATAGAAAAAATACAAAAAATACCACGCTGTCGCAACAGTTCCAAAACCAATAGAAAAAGTAGAAAAAATACCACGCTGTCACAACAGTTCCAAAACCAATAGAAAAAATAGAAAAAATACCACGCTGTAGCAACAGTTCCAAAACCAATAGAAAAAATACAAAAAATACCACGCTGTCGCAACAGTTCCAAAACCAATAGAAAAAATACAAAAATTACCACGCTATCGCAACAGTTCCAAAACCAATAGAAAAAATACCAAAAATACCAAGCTGTCGCAACAGTTCCAAAACCAATAGAAAAAAATACAAAAAATACCACGCTGTCGCAACAGTTCCAAAACCAATAGAAAAAATACAAAAAATACCACGCTGTCACAACAGTTCCAAAACCAATAGTAAAAGTACAAAAAATACCACGCTGTCGCAACAGTTCCTAAACCTATAGAAAAAGTATAAAAAATACCACGCTGTCGCAACAGTTCCAAAACCAATAGAAAAAAATACCACGCTGTCGCAACAGTTCAAAAACCAATAGAAAAAATACCACGCTGTCGCAACAGTTACAAAACCAATAGAAAAAAATACAAAAAATACCACGCTGTCGCAACAGTCCCAAAACCAATAGAAAAAAATACAAAAAATACCACGCTGTCGCAACAATTCCAAAACCAATAGAAAAAAATACCACGCTGTCGCAACAGTTCCAAAACCAATAGAAAAAATACCACGCTGTCGCAACAGTTACACAACCAATAGAAAAAATGCAAAAAATACCACGCTGTCGCAACAGTTCCAAAACCAATAGAAAAAAATACAAAAAATACCACGCTGTCACAACAGTTCCAAAACCAATAGAAAAAATACCACGCTGTCGCAACAGTTACTAAACCAATAGAAAAAAATACAAAAAATACCACGCTGTCGCAACAGTTCCAAATACCAATAAAAAAAGTACAAAAAATGCCACGCTGTCGCAACAGTTACAAAACCAATAGAAAAAATACAAAAAATACCACGCTGTCGCAACAGTTCCAAAACCAATAGAAAAAATACGAAAAATACCACGCTGTCGCAACAGTTCCAAAGCCAATAGAAAAAATACAAAAAATACCACGCTGTCGCAACAGTTCAAAAACCAATAGAAAAAGTAGAAAAAATACCACGCTGTCGCAACAGTTACACAACCAATAGAAAAAATGCAAAAAATACCACGCTGTCGCAACAGTTCCAAAACCAATAGAAAAAAATACAAAAAATACCACGCTGTCGCAACAGTTCCAAAACCAATAGAAAAAATACCACGCTGTCGCAACAGTTCCAAAACCAATAGAAAAAATACAAAAAATACCACGCAACAGTTCCAAAACCAATAGAAAAAATACAAAAATTACCACGCTATCGCAACAGTTCCAAAACCAATAGAAAAAATACAAAAAATACCAAGCTGTCGCAACAGTTCCAAAACCAATAGAAAAAAATACAAAAAATACCACGCTGTCGCAACAGTTCCAAAACCAATAGAAAAAATACCACGCTGTCGCAACAGTTCCAAAACAAATAGAAAAAGTAGAAAAAATACCACGCTGTCACAACAGTTCCAAAACCAATAGAAAAAGTAGAAAAAATACCACGCTGTAGCAACAGTTCCAAAACCAATAGAAAAAATACAAAAAATACCACGCTGTAGCAACAGTTCCAAAACCAATAGAAAAAGTAGAAAAAATACCACGCTGTCACAACAGTTCCAAAACAAATAGAAAAAGTAGAAAAAATACCACGCTGTCACAACAGTTCCAAAACCAATAGAAAAAATACAAAAAATACCACGCTGTAGCAACAGTTCCAAAACCAATAGAAAAAGTAGAAAAAATACCACGCTGTCACAACAGTTCCAAAACCAATAGAAAAAGTAGAAAAAATACCACGCTGTAGCAACAGTTCCAAAACCAATAGAAAAAATACAAAAAATACCACGCTGTCGCAACAGTTCCAAAACCAATAGAAAAAGTAGAAAAAATACCACGCTGTCACAACAGTTCCAAAACCAATAGAAAAAGTAGAAAAAATACCACGCTGTAGCAACAGTTCCAAAACCAATAGAAAAAATAAAAAAAATACCACGCTGTCGCAACAGTTCCAAAACCAATAGAAAAAATACAAAAATTACCACGCTATCGCAACAGTTCCAAAACCAATAGAAAAAATACAAAAAATACCAAAGCTGTCGCAACAGTTCCAAAACCAATAGAAAAAAATACAAAAAATACCACGCTGTCGCAACAGTTCCAAAACCAATAGAAAAAATACAAAAAATACCACGCTGTCACAACAGTTCCAAAACCAATAGTAAAAGTACAAAAAATACCACGCTGTCGCAACAGTTCCTAAACCTATAGAAAAAGTATAAAAAATACCACGCTGTCGCAACAGTTCCAAAACCAATAGAAATAATACCACGCTGTCGCAACAGTTACAAAACCAATAGAAAAAAATACAAAAAATACCACGCTGTCGCAACAGTCCCAAAACCAATAGAAAAAAATACTAAAAATACCACGCTGTCGCAACAATTCCAAAACCAATAGAAAAAAATACCACGCTGTCGCAACAGTTCCAAAACCAATAGAAAAAATACCACGCTGTCGCAACAGTTACACAACCAATAGAAAAAATGCAAAAAATACCACGCTGTCGCAACAGTTCCAAAACCAATAGAAAAAAATACAAAAAATACCACGCTGTCACAACAGTTCCAAAACCAATAGAAAAAATACCACGCTGTCGCAACAGTTACTAAACCAATAGAAAAAAATAGAAAAAATACCACGCTGTCGCAACAGTTCCAAAAACCAATAAAAAAAGTACAAAAAATGCCACGCTGTCGCAACAGTTACAAAACCAATAGAAAAAAATACCACGCTGTCGCAACAGTTCAAAAACCAATAGAAAAAATACCACGCTGTCGCAACAGTTACAAAACCAATAGAAAAAAATACAAAAAATACCACGCTGTCGCAACAGTCCCAAAACCAATAGAAAAAAATACAAAAAATACCACGCTGTCGCAACAATTCCAAAACCAATAGAAAAAAATACCACGCTGTCGCAACAGTTCCAAAACCAATAGAAAAAATACCACGCTGTCGCAACAGTTACACAACCAATAGAAAAAATGCAAAAAATACCACGCTGTCGCAACAGTTCCAAAACCAATAGAAAAAAATACAAAAAATACCACGCTGTCACAACAGTTCCAAAACCAATAGAAAAAATACCACGCTGTCGCAACAGTTACTAAACCAATAGAAAAAAATACAAAAAATACCACGCTGTCGCAACAGTTCCAAATACCAATAAAAAAAGTACAAAAAATGCCACGCTGTCGCAACAGTTACAAAACCAATAGAAAAAATACAAAAAATACCACGCTGTCGCAACAGTTCCAAAACCAATAGAAAAAATACGAAAAATACCACGCTGTCGCAACAGTTCCAAAGCCAATAGAAAAAATACAAAAAATACCACGCTGTCGCAACAGTTCAAAAACCAATAGAAAAAGTAGAAAAAATACCACGCTGTCGCAACAGTTACACAACCAATAGAAAAAATGCAAAAAATACCACGCTGTCGCAACAGTTCCAAAACCAATAGAAAAAAATACAAAAAATACCACGCTGTAGCAACAGTTCCAAAACCAAT
This sequence comes from Bathymodiolus brooksi, assembly GCA_963680875.1. Taxonomy (NCBI): domain Eukaryota; kingdom Metazoa; phylum Mollusca; class Bivalvia; order Mytilida; family Modiolidae; genus Bathymodiolus; species Bathymodiolus brooksi. Next base: position 67,778,398 of record OY804584.1, read on the forward strand.
AGAAAAAATACCACGCTGTCGCAACAGTTCCAAAACCAATAGAAAAAATACAAAAAATACCACGCAACAGTTCCAAAACCAATAGAAAAAATACAAAAATTACCACGCTATCGCAACAGTTCCAAAACCAATAGAAAAAATACAAAAAATACCAAGCTGTCGCAACAGTTCCAAAACCAATAGAAAAAAATACAAAAAATACCACGCTGTCGCAACAGTTCCAAAACAAATAGAAAAAGTAGAAAAAATACCACGCTGTCACAACAGTTCCAAAACCAATAGAAAAAGTAGAAAAAATACCACGCTGTAGCAACAGTTCCAAAACCAATAGAAAAAATACAAAAAATACCACGCTGTAGCAACAGTTCCAAAACCAATAGAAAAAGTAGAAAAAATACCACGCTGTCACAACAGTTCCAAAACCAATAGAAAAAGTAGAAAAAATACCACGCTGTAGCAACAGTTCCAAAACCAATAGAAAAAATACAAAAAATACCAAGCTGTCGCAACAGTTCCAAAACCAATAGAAAAAAATACAAAAAATACCACGCTGTCGCAACAGTTCCAAAACCAATAGAAAAAATACCACGCTGTCGCAACAGTTCCAAAACCAATAGAAAAAATACAAAAAATACCACGCAACAGTTCCAAAACCAATAGAAAAAATACAAAAATTACCACGCTATCGCAACAGTTCCAAAACCAATAGAAAAAATACAAAAAATACCAAGCTGTCGCAACAGTTCCAAAACCAATAGAAAAAAATACAAAAAATACCACGCTGTCGCAACAGTTCCAAAACCAATAGAAAAAATACCACGCTGTCGCAACAGTTCCAAAACAAATAGAAAAAGTAGAAAAAATACCACGCTGTCACAACAGTTCCAAAACCAATAGAAAAAGTAGAAAAAATACCACGCTGTAGCAACAGTTCCAAAACCAATAGAAAAAATACAAAAAATACCACGCTGTAGCAACAGTTCCAAAACCAATAGAAAAAGTAGAAAAAATACCACGCTGTCACAACAGTTCCAAAACCAATAGAAAAAGTAGAAAAAATACCACGCTGTAGCAACAGTTCCAAAACCAATAGAAAAAATACAAAAAATACCAAGCTGTCGCAACAGTTCCAAAACCAATAGAAAAAAATACAAAAAATACCACGCTGTCGCAACAGTTCCAAAACCAATAGAAAAAATACCACGCTGTCGCAACAGTTCCAAAACAAATAGAAAAAGTAGAAAAAATACCACGCTGTCACAACAGTTCCAAAACCAATAGAAAAAGTAGAAAAAATACCACGCTGTAGCAACAGTTCCAAAACCAATAGAAAAAATACAAAAAATACCACGCTGTAGCAACAGTTCCAAAACCAATAGAAAAAGTAGAAAAAATACCACGCTGTCACAACAGTTCCAAAACAAATAGAAAAAGTAGAAAAAATACCACGCTGTCACAACAGTTCCAAAACCAATAGAAAAAATACAAAAAATACCACGCTGTAGCAACAGTTCCAAAACCAATAGAAAAAGTAGAAAAAATACCACGCTGTCACAACAGTTCCAAAACCAATAGAAAAAGTAGAAAAAATACCACGCTGTAGCAACAGTTCCAAAACCAATAGAAAAAATACAAAAAATACCACGCTGTCGCAACAGTTCCAAAACCAATAGAAAAAGTAGAAAAAATACCACGCTGTCACAACAGTTCCAAAACCAATAGAAAAAGTAGAAAAAATACCACGCTGTAGCAACAGTTCCAAAACCAATAGAAAAAATACAAAAAATACCACGCTGTCGCAACAGTTCCAAAACCAATAGAAAAAATACAAAAATTACCACGCTATCGCAACAGTTCCAAAACCAATAGAAAAAATACAAAAAATACCAAGCTGTCGCAACAGTTCCAAAACCAATAGAAAAAAATACAAAAAATACCACGCTGTCGCAACAGTTCCAAAACCAATAGAAAAAATACAAAAAATACCACGCTGTCACAACAGTTCCAAAACCAATAGTAAAAGTACAAAAAATACCACGCTGTCGCAACAGTTCCTAAACCTATAGAAAAAGTATAAAAAATACCACGCTGTCGCAACAGTTCCAAAACCAATAGAAAAAATACCACGCTGTCGCAACAGTTACAAAACCAATAGAAAAAAATACAAAAAATACCACGCTGTCGCAACAGTCCCAAAACCAATAGAAAAAAATACTAAAAATACCACGCTGTCGCAACAATTCCAAAACCAATAGAAAAAAATACCACGCTGTCGCAACAGTTCCAAAACCAATAGAAAAAATACCACGCTGTCGCAACAGTTACACAACCAATAGAAAAAATGCAAAAAATACCACGCTGTCGCAACAGTTCCAAAACCAATAGAAAAAAATACAAAAAATACCACGCTGTCACAACAGTTCCAAAACCAATAGAAAAAATACCACGCTGTCGCAACAGTTACTAAACCAATAGAAAAAAATACAAAAAATACCACGCGGTCGCAACAGTTCCAAAAACCAATAAAAAAAGTACAAAAAATGCCACGCTGTCGCAACAGTTACAAAACCAATAGAAAAAAATACCACGCTGTCGCAACAGTTCAAAAACCAATAGAAAAAATACCACGCTGTCGCAACAGTTACAAAACCAATAGAAAAAAATACAAAAAATACCACGCTGTCGCAACAGTCCCAAAACCAATAGAAAAAAATACAAAAAATACCACGCTGTCGCAACAATTCCAAAACCAATAGAAAAAAATACCACGCTGTCGCAACAGTTCCAAAACCAATAGAAAAAATACCACGCTGTCGCAACAGTTACACAACCAATAGAAAAAATGCAAAAAATACCACGCTGTCGCAACAGTTCCAAAACCAATAGAAAAAAATACAAAAAATACCACGCTGTCACAACAGTTCCAAAACCAATAGAAAAAATACCACGCTGTCGCAACAGTTACTAAACCAATAGAAAAAAATACAAAAAATACCACGCTGTCGCAACAGTTCCAAATACCAATAAAAAAAGTACAAAAAATGCCACGCTGTCGCAACAGTTACAAAACCAATAGAAAAAATACAAAAAATACCACGCTGTCGCAACAGTTCCAAAACCAATAGAAAAAATACGAAAAATACCACGCTGTCGCAACAGTTCCAAAGCCAATAGAAAAAATACAAAAAATACCACGCTGTCGCAACAGTTCAAAAACCAATAGAAAAAGTAGAAAAAATACCACGCTGTCGCAACAGTTACACAACCAATAGAAAAAATGCAAAAAATACCACGCTGTCGCAACAGTTCCAAAACCAATAGAAAAAAATACAAAAAATACCACGCTGTCGCAACAGTTCCAAAACCAATAGAAAAAATACAAAAAATACCACGCAACAGTTCCAAAACCAATAGAAAAAATACAAAAATTACCACGCTATCGCAACAGTTCCAAAACCAATAGAAAAAATACAAAAAATACCAAGCTGTCGCAACAGTTCCAAAACCAATAGAAAAAAATACAAAAAATACCACGCTGTCGCAACAGTTCCAAAACCAATAGAAAAAATACCACGCTGTCGCAACAGTTCCAAAACAAATAGAAAAAGTAGAAAAAATACCACGCTGTCACAACAGTTCCAAAACCAATAGAAAAAGTAGAAAAAATACCACGCTGTAGCAACAGTTCCAAAACCAATAGAAAAAATACAAAAAATACCACGCTGTAGCAACAGTTCCAAAACCAATAGAAAAAGTAGAAAAAATACCACGCTGTCACAACAGTTCCAAAACCAATAGAAAAAGTAGAAAAAATACCACGCTGTAGCAACAGTTCCAAAACCAATAGAAAAAATACAAAAAATACCACGCTGTCGCAACAGTTCCAAAACCAATAGAAAAAGTAGAAAAAATACCACGCTGTCACAACAGTTCCAAAACCAATAGAATTAGTAGAAAAAATACCACGCTGTAGCAACAGTTCCAAAACCAATAGAAAAAATACAAAAAATACCACGCTGTCGCAACAGTTCCAAAACCAATAGAAAAAATACAAAAATTACCACGCTATCGCAACAGTTCCAAAACCAATAGAAAAAATACAAAAAATACCAAGCTGTCGCAACAGTTCCAAAACCAATAGAAAAAAATACAAAAAATACCACGCTGTCGCAACAGTTCCAAAACCAATAGAAAAAATACAAAAAATACCACGCTGTCACAACAGTTCCAAAACCAATAGTAAAAGTACAAAAAATACCACGCTGTCGCAACAGTTCCTAAACCTATAGAAAAAGTATAAAAAATACCACGCTGTCGCAACAGTTCCAAAACCAATAGAAAAAATACCACGCTGTCGCAACAGTTACAAAACCAATAGAAAAAAATACAAAAAATACCACGCTGTCGCAACAGTCCCAAAACCAATAGAAAAAAATACTAAAAATACCACGCTGTCGCAACAATTCCAAAACCAATAGAAAAAAATACCACGCTGTCGCAACAGTTCCAAAACCAATAGAAAAAATACCACGCTGTCGCAACAGTTACACAACCAATAGAAAAAATGCAAAAAATACCACGCTGTCGCAACAGTCCCAAAACCAATAGAAAAAAATACAAAAAATACCACGCTGTCACAACAGTTCCAAAACCAATAGAAAAAATACCACGCTGTCGCAACAGTTACTAAACCAATAGAAAAAAATACAAAAAATACCACGCTGTCGCAACAGTTCCAAAAACCAATAAAAAAAGTACAAAAAATGCCACGCTGTCGCAACAGTTACAAAACCAATAGAAAAAATACAAAAAATACCACGCTGTCGCAACAGTTCCAAAACCAATAGAAAAAATACGAAAAATACCACGCTGTCGCAACAGTTCCAAAGCCAATAGAAAAAATACAAAAAATACCACGCTGTCGCAACAGTTCAAAAACCAATAGAAAAAGTAGAAAAAATACCACGCTATCGCAACAGTTACACAACCAATAGAAAAAATGCAAAAAATACCACGCTGTCGCAACAGTTCCAAAACCAATAGAAAAAAATACAAAAAATACCACGCTGTCGCAACAGTTCCAAAACCAATAGAAAAAATACAAAAAATACCACGCTGTCGCAACAGTTCCAAAACCAATAGAAAAAATACAAAAAATACCACGCAACAGTTCCAAAACCAATAGAAAAAATACAAAAATTACCACGCTATCGCAACAGTTCCAAAACCAATAGAAAAAATACAAAAAATACCAAGCTGTCGCAACAGTTCCAAAACCAATAGAAAAAAATACAAAAAATACCACGCTGTCGCAACAGTTCCAAAACCAATAGAAAAAATACAAAAAATACCACGCTGTCGCAACAGTTCCAAAACCAATAGAAAAAGTAGAAAAAATACCACGCTGTCACAACAGTTCCAAAACCAATAGAAAAAGTAGAAAAAATACCACGTTGTAGCAACAGTTCCAAAACCAATAGAAAAAATACAAAAAATACCACGCTGTAGCAACAGTTCCAAAACCAATAGAAAAAGTAGAAAAAATACCACCCTGTCACAACAGTTCCAAAACCATTAGAAAAAGTAGAAAAAATACCACGCTGTAGCAACAGTTCCAAAACCAATAGAAAAAATACAAAAAATACCACGCTGTCGCAACAGTTCCAAAACCAATAGAAAAAGTAGAAAAATACCACGCTGTCACAACAGTTCCAAAACCAATAGAAAAAGTAGAAAAAATACCACGCTGTAGCAACAGTTCCAAAACCAATAGAAAAAATACAAAAAATACCACGCTGTCGCAACAGTTCCAAAACCAATAGAAAAAATACAAAAATTACCACGCTATCGCAACAGTTCCAAAACCAATAGAAAAATACAAAAAATACCAAGCTGTCGCAACAGTTCCAAAACCAATAGAAAAAAATACAAAAAATACCACGCTGTCGCAACAGTTCCAAAACCAATAGAAAAAATACAAAAAATACCACGCTGTCACAACAGTTCCAAAACCAATAGTAAAAGTACAAAAAATACCACGCTGTCGCAACAGTTCCTAAACCTATAGAAAAAGTATAAAAAATACCACGCTGTCGCAACAGTTCCAAAACCAATAGAAAAAAATACCACGCTGTCGCAACAGTTCAAAAACCAATAGAAAAAATACCACGCTGTCGCAACAGTTACAAAACCAATAGAAAAAAATACAAAAAATACCACGCTGTCGCAACAGTCCCAAAACCAATAGAAAAAAATACAAAAAATACCACGCTGTCGCAACATTTCCAAAACCAATAGAAAAAAATACCACGCTGTCGCAACAGTTCCAAAACCAATAGAAAAAATACCACGCTGTCGCAACAGTTACACAACCAATAGAAAAAATGCAAAAAATACCACGCTGTCGCAACAGTTCCAAAACCAATAGAAAAAAATACAAAAAATACCACGCTGTCACAACAGTTACAAAACCAATAGAAAAAATACCACGCTGTCGCAACAGTTACTAAACCAATAGAAAAAAATACAAAAAATACCACGCTGTCGCAACAGTTCCAAAAACCAATAAAAAAAGTACAAAAAATGCCACGCTGTCGCAACAGTTACAAAACCAATAGAAAAAATACCACGCTGTCGCAACAGTTCCAAAACCAATAGAAAAAATACAAAAAATAACACGCTGTAGCAACAGTTCCAAAACCAATAGAAAAAATACGAAAAATACCACGTTGTCGCAACAGTCCCAAAACCAATAGAAAAAATACAAAAAATACCACGCTATCGCAACAGTTCCAAATCCAATAGAAAAAAATACAAAAAATACCACGCTGTCGCAACAGTTCCAAAACCAATAGAAAAAATACCACGCTGTCGCAATAGTTACACAACCAATAGAAAAAATGCAAAAAATACCACGCTGTCGCAACAGTTCCAAAACCAATAGAAAAAAATACAAAAAATACCACGCTGTCACAACAGTTCCAAAACCAATAGAAAAAATACCACGCTGTCGCAACAGTTACAAAACCAATAGAAAAAAATACAAAAAATACCACGCTGTCGCAAGAGTTCCAAAAACCAATAAAAAAAGTACAAAAAATGCCACGCTGTCGCAACAGTTACAAAACCAATAGAAAAAATACAAAAAATACCACGCTATCGCAACAGTTCAAAAACCAATAGAAAAAATACGAAAAATACCACGCTGTCGCAACAGTTCCAAAACCAATAGAAAAAATACATAAAATACCACGCTGTCGCAACAGTTCAAAAACCAATAGAAAAAGTAGAAAAAATACCACGCTGTCGCAACAATTCCAAAACCAATAAAAAAAATACAAAAAATACCACGCTGTCGCAAGTTCCAAAACGAATAGAAAAAATACAAAAAATACCACGCTGTCACAACAGTTCCAAAACCAATAGAAAAAGTACAAAAAATACCACGCTGTCGCAACAGTTCCTAAACCTATATAAAAAGTATAAAAAATACCACGCTGTCGCAACTGTTCAAAAACCAATAGAAAAAAATACCACGCTGTCGCAACAGTTCAAAAACCAATAGAAAAAATACCACGCTGTCGCAACAGTTACAAAACCAATAGAAAAAAATACAAAAAATACCACGCTGTCGCAACAGTCCCAAAACCAATAGAAAAAAATACAAAAAATACCACGCTGTCGCAACAATTCCAAAACCAATAGAAAAAAATACCACGCTGTCGCAACAGTTCCAAAACCAATAGAAAAAATACCACGCTGTCGCAACAGTTACACAACCAATAGAAAAAATGCAAAAAATACCACGCTGTCGCAACAGTTCCAAAACCAATAGAAAAAAATACAAAAAATACCACGCTGTCACAACAGTTCCAAAACCAATAGAAAAAATACCACGCTGTCGCAACAGTTACAAAACCAATAGAAAAAAATACCACGCTGTCGCAACAATTCCAAAACCAATAGAAAAAAATACCACGCTGTCGCAACAGTTCCAAAACCAATAGAAAAAATACCACGCTGTCGCAACAGTTACACAACCAATAGAAAAAATGCAAAAAATACCACGCTGTCGCAACAGTTCCAAAACCAATAGAAAAAAATACAAAAAATACCACGCTGTCACAACAGTTCCAAAACCAATAGAAAAAATACCACGCTGTCGCAACAGTTACAAAACCAATAGAAAAAAATACAAAAAATACCACGCTGTCACAACAGTTCCAAAACCAATAGAAAAAGTAGAAAAAATACCACGCTGTCGCAACAGTTCCAAAACCAATAGAAAAAATGCCACACTGTCGCAACAGTTCCAAAACCAATAGAAAAAATACAAAAATTACCACGCTATCGCAACAGTTCCAAAACCAATAGAAAAAATACAAAAAATACCACGCTGTCGCAACAGTTCCAAAACCAATAGAAAAAAATACCACGCTGTCGCAACAGTTCAAAAACCAATAGAAAAAATACCACGCTGTCGCAACAGTTACAAAACCAATAGAAAAAAATACAAAAAATACCACGCTGTCGCAACAGTCCCAAAACCCAATAGAAAAAAATACAAAAAATACCACGCTGTCGTAACAATTCCAAAACCAATAGAAAAAAATACCACGCTGTCGCAACAGTTACACAACCAATAGAAAAAATGCAAAAAATACCACGCTGTCGCAACAGTTCCAAAACCAATAGAAAAAGTAGAAAAATACCACGCTGTCACAACAGTTCCAAAACCAATAGAAAAAGTAGAAAAAATACCACGCTGTAGCAACAGTTCCAAAACCAATAGAAAAAATACAAAAAATACCACGCTGTCGCAACAGTTCCAAAACCAATAGAAAAAATACAAAAATTACCACGCTATCGCAACAGTTCCAAAACCAATAGAAAAATACAAAAAATACCAAGCTGTCGCAACAGTTCCAAAACCAATAGAAAAAAATACAAAAAATACCACGCTGTCGCAACAGTTCCAAAACCAATAGAAAAAATACAAAAAATACCACGCTGTCACAACAGTTCCAAAACCAATAGTAAAAGTACAAAAAATACCACGCTGTCGCAACAGTTCCTAAACCTATAGAAAAAGTATAAAAAATACCACGCTGTCGCAACAGTTCCAAAACCAATAGAAAAAAATACCACGCTGTCGCAACAGTTCAAAAACCAATAGAAAAAATACCACGCTGTCGCAACAGTTACAAAACCAATAGAAAAAAATACAAAAAATACCACGCTGTCGCAACAGTCCCAAAACCAATAGAAAAAAATACAAAAAATACCACGCTGTCGCAACATTTCCAAAACCAATAGAAAAAAATACCACGCTGTCGCAACAGTTCCAAAACCAATAGAAAAAATACCACGCTGTCGCAACAGTTACACAACCAATAGAAAAAATGCAAAAAATACCACGCTGTCGCAACAGTTCCAAAACCAATAGAAAAAAATACAAAAAATACCACGCTGTCACAACAGTTACAAAACCAATAGAAAAAATACCACGCTGTCGCAACAGTTACTAAACCAATAGAAAAAAATACAAAAAATACCACGCTGTCGCAACAGTTCCAAAAACCAATAAAAAAAGTACAAAAAATGCCACGCTGTCGCAACAGTTACAAAACCAATAGAAAAAATACCACGCTGTCGCAACAGTTCCAAAACCAATAGAAAAAATACAAAAAATAACACGCTGTAGCAACAGTTCCAAAACCAATAGAAAAAATACGAAAAATACCACGTTGTCGCAACAGTCCCAAAACCAATAGAAAAAATACAAAAAATACCACGCTATCGCAACAGTTCCAAATCCAATAGAAAAAAATACAAAAAATACCACGCTGTCGCAACAGTTCCAAAACCAATAGAAAAAATACCACGCTGTCGCAATAGTTACACAACCAATAGAAAAAATGCAAAAAATACCACGCTGTCGCAACAGTTCCAAAACCAATAGAAAAAAATACAAAAAATACCACGCTGTCACAACAGTTCCAAAACCAATAGAAAAAATACCACGCTGTCGCAACAGTTACAAAACCAATAGAAAAAAATACAAAAAATACCACGCTGTCGCAAGAGTTCCAAAAACCAATAAAAAAAGTACAAAAAATGCCACGCTGTCGCAACAGTTACAAAACCAATAGAAAAAATACAAAAAATACCACGCTATCGCAACAGTTCAAAAACCAATAGAAAAAATACGAAAAATACCACGCTGTCGCAACAGTTCCAAAACCAATAGAAAAAATACATAAAATACCACGCTGTCGCAACAGTTCAAAAACCAATAGAAAAAGTAGAAAAAATACCACGCTGTCGCAACAATTCCAAAACCAATACAAAAAATACAAAAAATACCACGCTGTCGCAAGTTCCAAAACGAATAGAAAAAATACAAAAAATACCACGCTGTCACAACAGTTCCAAAACCAATAGAAAAAGTACAAAAAATACCACGCTGTCGCAACAGTTCCTAAACCTATATAAAAAGTATAAAAAATACCACGCTGTCGCAACTGTTCAAAAACCAATAGAAAAAAATACCACGCTGTCGCAACAGTTCAAAAACCAATAGAAAAAATACCACGCTGTCGCAACAGTTACAAAACCAATAGAAAAAAATACAAAAAATACCACGCTGTCGCAACAGTCCCAAAACCAATAGAAAAAAATACAAAAAATACCACGCTGTCGCAACAATTCCAAAACCAATAGAAAAAAATACCACGCTGTCGCAACAGTTCCAAAACCAATAGAAAAAATACCACGCTGTCGCAACAGTTACACAACCAATAGAAAAAATGCAAAAAATACCACGCTGTCGCAACAGTTCCAAAACCAATAGAAAAAAATACAAAAAATACCACGCTGTCACAACAGTTCCAAAACCAATAGAAAAAATACCACGCTGTCGCAACAGTTACAAAACCAATAGAAAAAAATACCACGCTGTCGCAACAATTCCAAAACCAATAGAAAAAAATACCACGCTGTCGCAACAGTTCCAAAACCAATAGAAAAAATACCACGCTGTCGCAACAGTTACACAACCAATAGAAAAAATGCAAAAAATACCACGCTGTCGCAACAGTTCCAAAACCAATAGAAAAAAATACAAAAAATACCACGCTGTCACAACAGTTCCAAAACCAATAGAAAAAATACCACGCTGTCGCAACAGTTACAAAACCAATAGAAAAAAATACAAAAAATACCACGCTGTCGCAACAGTTCCAAAAACCAATAAAAAAAGTACAAAAAATGCCACGCTGTCGCAACAGTTACAAAACCAATAGAAAAAATACAAAAAATACCACGCTATCGCAACAGTTCAAAAACCAATAGAAAAAATACAAAAAATACCACGCTGTCGCAACAGTTCCAAAACCAATAGAAAAAGTAGAAAAAATACCACGCTGTCACAACAGTTCCAAAACCAATAGAAAAAGTAGAAAAAATACCACGCTGTCGCAACAGTTCCAAAACCAATAGAAAAAATGCCACACTGTCGCAACAGTTCCAAAACCAATAGAAAAAATACAAAAATTACCACGCTATCGCAACAGTTCCAAAACCAATAGAAAAAATACAAAAAATACCACGCTGTCGCAACAGTTCCAAAACCAATAGAAAAAAATACCACGCTGTCGCAACAGTTCAAAAACCAATAGAAAAAATACCACGCTGTCGCAACAGTTACAAAACCAATAGAAAAAAATACAAAAAATACCACGCTGTCGCAACAGTCCCAAAACCCAATAGAAAAAAATACAAAAAATACCACGCTGTCGTAACAATTCCAAAACCAATAGAAAAAAATACCACGCTGTCGCAACAGTTACACAACCAATAGAAAAAATGCAAAAAATACCACGCTGTCGCAACAGTTCCAAAACCAATAGAAAAAAATACAAAAAATACCACTCTATCGCAACAGTTCCAAAACCAATAGAAAAAATACGAAAAATACCACGCTGTCGCAACAGTTCCAAAGCCAATAGAAAAAATACAAAAAATACCACGCTGTCGCAACAGTTCAAAAACCAATAGAAAAAGTAGAAAAAATACCACGCTGTCGCAACAGTTACACAGCCAATAGAAAAAATGCAAAAAATACCACGCTGTCGCAACAGTTCCAAAACCAATAGAAAAAAATACAAAAAATACCACGTTGTCGCAACAGTTCCAAAACCAATAGAAAAAATACAAAAAATACCACGCTGTCGCAACAGTTCCAAAACCAATATAAAAAATACAAAAAATACCACGCTGTCGCAACAGTTCCAAAACCAATAGAAAAAATACAAAAATTACCAAGCTATCGCAACAGTTCCAAAACCAATAGAAAAAATACAAAAAATATCAAGCTGTCGCAACAGTTCCAAAACCAATAGAAAAAAATACAAAAAATACCACGCTGTCGCAACAGTTCCAAAACCAATAGAAAAAATACAAAAAATACCACGCTGTCGCAACAGTTCCAAAACCAATAGAAAAAGTAGAAAAAATACCACGCTGTCACAACAGTTCCAAAACCAATAGAAAAAGTAGAAAAAATACCACGCTGTAGCAACAGTTCCAAAACCAATAGAAAAAATACAAAAAATACCACGCTGTAGCAACAGTTCCAAAACCAATAGAAAAAGTAGAAAAAATACCACGCTGTCACAACAGTTCCAAAACCAATAGAAAAAGTAGAAAAAATACCATGCTGTAGCAACAGTTCCAAAACCAATAGAAAAAATACAAAAAATACCACGCTGTCGCAACAGTTCCAAAACCAATAAAAAAAGTAGAAAAAATACCACGCTGTCACAACAGTTCCAAAACCAATAGAAAAAGTAGAAAAAATACCACGCTGTAGCAACAGTTCCAAAACCAATAGAAAAAATACAAAAAATACCACGCTGTCGCAACAGTTCCAAAACCAATAGAAAAAGTAGAAAAAATACCACGCTGTAGCAACAGTTCCAAAACCAATAGAAAAAATACAAAAAATACCACGCTGTCGCAACAGTTCCAAAACCAATAGAAAAAGTAGAAAAAATACCACGCTGTCACAACAGTTCCAAAACCAATAGTAAAAGTAGAAAAAATACCACGCTGTCGCAACAGTTCCTAAACCTATAGAAAAAGTATAAAAAATACCACGCTGTCGCAACAGTTCCAAAACCAATAGAAAAAAATACCACGCTGTCGCAACAGTTACAAAACCAATAGAAAAAAATACAAAAAATACCACGCTGTCGCAACAGTCCCAAAACCAATAGAAAAAAATACAAAAAATACCACGCTGTCGCAACATTTCCAAAACCAATAGAAAAAAATACCACGCTGTCGCAACAGTTCCAAAACCAATAGAAAAAATACCACGCTGTCGCAACAGTTACACAACCAATAGAAAAAATGCAAAAAATACCACGCTGTCGCAACAGTTCCAAAACCAATAGAAAAAAATACAAAAAATACCACGCTGTCACAACAGTTACAAAACCAATAGAAAAAATACCACGCTGTCGCAACAGTTACTAAACCAATAGAAAAAAATACAAAAAATACCACGCTGTCGCAACAGTTCCAAAAACCAATAAAAAAAGTACAAAAAATGCCACGCTGTCGCAACAGTTACAAAACCAATAGAAAAAATACCACGCTGTCGCAACAGTTCCAAAACCAATAGAAAAAATACAAAAAATAACACGCTGTAGCAACAGTTCCAAAACCAATAGAAAAAATACGAAAAATACCACGTTGTCGCAACAGTCCCAAAACCAATAGAAAAAATACAAAAAATACCACGCTATCGCAACAGTTCCAAATCCAATAGAAAAAAATACAAAAAATACCACGCTGTCGCAACAGTTCCAAAACCAATAGAAAAAATACCACGCTGTCGCAATAGTTACACAACCAATAGAAAAAATGCAAAAAATACCACGCTGTCGCAACAGTTCCAAAACCAATAGAAAAAAATACAAAAAATACCACGCTGTCACAACAGTTCCAAAACCAATAGAAAAAATACCACGCTGTCGCAACAGTTACAAAACCAATAGAAAAAAATACAAAAAATACCACGCTGTCGCAACAGTTCCAAAAACCAATAAAAAAAGTACAAAAAATGCCACGCTGTCGCAACAGTTACAAAACCAATAGAAAAAATACAAAAAATACCACGCTATCGCAACAGTTCAAAAACCAATAGAAAAAATACGAAAAATACCACGCTGTCGCAACAGTTCCAAAACCAATAGAAAAAATACATAAAATACCACGCTGTCGCAACAGTTCAAAAACCAATAGAAAAAGTAGAAAAAATACCACGCTGTCGCAACAATTCCAAAACCAATACAAAAAATACAAAAAATACCACGCTGTCGCAAGTTCCAAAACCAATAGAAAAAATACAAAAAATACCACGCTGTCACAACAGTTCCAAAACCAATAGAAAAAGTACAAAAAATACCACGCTGTCGCAACAGTTCCTAAACCTATATAAAAAGTATAAAAAATACCACGCTGTCGCAACTGTTCCAAAACCAATAGAAAAAAATACCACGCTGTCGCAACAGTTCAAAAACCAATAGAAAAAATACCACGCTGTCGCAACAGTTACAAAACCAATAGAAAAAAATACAAAAAATACCACGCTGTCGCAACAGTCCCAAAACCAATAGAAAAAAATACAAAAAATACCACGCTGTCGCAACAATTCCAAAACCAATAGAAAAAAATACCACGCTGTCGCAACAGTTCCAAAACCAATAGAAAAAATACCACGCTGTCGCAACAGTTACACAACCAATAGAAAAAATGCAAAAAATACCACGCTGTCGCAACAGTTCCAAAACCAATAGAAAAAAATACAAAAAATACCACGCTGTCACAACAGTTCCAAAACCAATAGAAAAAATACCACGCTGTCGCAACAGTTACAAAACCAATAGAAAAAAATACCACGCTGTCGCAACAATTCCAAAACCAATAGAAAAAAATACCACGCTGTCGCAACAGTTCCAAAACCAATAGAAAAAATACCACGCTGTCGCAACAGTTACACAACCAATAGAAAAAATGCAAAAAATACCACGCTGTCGCAACAGTTCCAAAACCAATAGAAAAAAATACAAAAAATACCACGCTGTCACAACAGTTCCAAAACCAATAGAAAAAATACCACGCTGTCGCAACAGTTACAAAACCAATAGAAAAAAATACAAAAAATACCACGCTGTCGCAACAGTTCCAAAAACCAATAAAAAAAGTACAAAAAATGCCACGCTGTCGCAACAGTTACAAAACCAATAGAAAAAATACAAAAAATACCACGCTATCGCAACAGTTCAAAAACCAATAGAAAAAATACAAAAAATACCACGCTGTCGCAACAGTTCCAAAACCAATAGAAAAAGTAGAAAAAATACCACGCTGTCACAACAGTTCCAAAACCAATAGAAAAAGGAGAAAAAATACCACGCTGTCGCAACAGTTCCAAAACCAATAGAAAAAATGCCACACTGTCGCAACAGTTCCAAAGCCAATAGAAAAAATACAAAAATTACCACGCTATCGCAACAGTTCCAAAACCAATAGAAAAAATACAAAAAATACCACGCTGTCGCAACAGTTCCAAAACCAATAGAAAAAAATACCACGCTGTCGCAACAGTTCAAAAACCAATAGAAAAAATACCACGCTGTCGCAACAGTTACAAAACCAATAGAAAAAAATACAAAAAATACCACGCTGTCGCAACAATTCCAAAACCAATAGAAAAAAATACCACGCTGTCGCAACAGTTACACAACCAATAGAAAAAATGCAAAAAATACCACGCTGTCGCAACAGTTCCAAAACCAATAGAAAAAAATACAAAAAATACCACTCTATCGCAACAGTTCCAAAACCAATAGAAAAAATACGAAAAATACCACGCTGTCGCAACAGTTCCAAAGCCAATAGAAAAAATACAAAAAATACCACGCTGTCGCAACAGTTCAAAAACCAATAGAAAAAGTAGAAAAAATACCACGCTGTCGCAACAGTTACACAGCCAATAGAAAAAATGCAAAAAATACCACGCTGTCGCAACAGTTCCAAAACCAATAGAAAAAAATACAAAAAATACCACGCTGTCGCAACAGTTCCAAAACCAATAGAAAAAATACAAAAAATACCACGCTGTCGCAACAGTTCCAAAACCAATAGAAAAAATACAAAAAATACCACGCTGTCGCAACAGTTCCAAAACCAATAGAAAAAATACAAAAATTACCAAGCTATCGCAACAGTTCCAAAACCAATAGAAAAAATACAAAAAATATCAAGCTGTCGCAACAGTTCCAAAACCAATAGAAAAAAATACAAAAAATACCACGCTGTCGCAACAGTTCCAAAACCAATAGAAAAAATACAAAAAATACCACGCTGTCGCAACAGTTCCAAAACCAATAGAAAAAGTAGAAAAATACCACGCTGTCACAACAGTTCCAAAACCAATAGAAAAAGTAGAAAAAATACCACGCTGTAGCAACAGTTCCAAAACCAATAGAAAAAATACAAAAAATACCACGCTGTAGCAACAGTTCCAAAACCAATAGAAAAAGTAGAAAAAATACCACGCTGTCACAACAGTTCCAAAACCAATAGAAAAAGTAGAAAAAATACCATGCTGTAGCAACAGTTCCAAAACCAATAGAAAAAATACAAAAAATACCACGCTGTCGCAACAGTTCCAAAACCAATAGAAAAAGTAGAAAAAATACCACGCTGTCACAACAGTTCCAAAACCAATAGAAAAAGTAGAAAAAATACCACGCTGTAGCAACAGTTCCAAAACCAATAGAAAAAATACAAAAAATACCACGCTGTCGCAACAGTTCCAAAACCAATAGAAAAAGTAGAAAAAATACCACGCTGTAGCAACAGTTCCAAAACCAATAGAAAAAATACAAAAAATAACACGCTGTCGCAACAGTTCCAAAACCAATAGAAAAAGTAGAAAATATACCACGCTGTCACAACAGTTCCAAAACCAATAGTAAAAGTAGAAAAAATACCACGCTGTCGCAACAGTTCCAAAACCAATAGAAAAAATACAAAAAATGCCACACTGTCGCAACAGTTCCAAAACCAATAGAAAAAATACAAAAATTACCACGCTATCGCAACAGTTCCAAAACCAATAGAAAAAATACAAAAAATACCACGCTGTCGCAACAGTTCCAAAACCAATAGAAAAAAATACCACGCTGTCGCAACAGTTCAAAAACCAATAGAAAAAATACCACGCTGTCGCAACAGTTACAAAACCAATAGAAAAAAATACAAAAAATACCACGCTGTCGCAACAGTCCCAAAACCAATAGAAAAAAATACAAAAAATACCACGCTGTCGCAACAATTCCAAAACCAATAGAAAAAAATACCACGCTGTCGCAACAGTTACACAACCAATAGAAAAAATGCAAAAAATACCACGCTGTCGCAACAGTTCCAAAACCAATAGAAAAAAATACAAAAAATACCACTCTATCGCAACAGTTCCAAAACCAATAGAAAAAATACGAAAAATACCACGCTGTCGCAACAGTTCCAAAGCCAATAGAAAAAATACAAAAAATACCACGCTGTCGCAACAGTTCAAAAACCAATAGAAAAAGTAGAAAAAATACCACGCTGTCGCAACAGTTACACAACCAATAGAAAAAATGCAAAAAATACCACGCTGTCGCAACAGTTCCAAAACCAATAGAAAAAAATACAAAAAATACCACGCTGTCGCAACAGTTCCAAAACCAATAGAAAAAATACAAAAAATACCACGCTGTCGCAACAGTTCCATAACCAATAGAAAAAATACAAAAAATACCACGCTGTCGCAACAGTTCCAAAACCAATAGAAAAAATACAAAAATTACCACGCTATCGCAACAGTTCCAAAACCAATAGAAAAAATACAAAAAATACCAAGCTGTCGCAACAGTTCCAAAACCAATAGAAAAAAATACAAAAAATACCACGCTGTCGCAACAGTTCCAAAACCAATAGAAAAAATACAAAAAATACCACGCTGTCGCAACAGTTCCAAAACCAATAGAAAAAGTAGAAAAAATACCACGCTGTCACAACAGTTCCAAAACCAATAGAAAAAGTAGAAAAAATACCACGCTGTAGCAACAGTTCCAAAACCAATAGAAAAAATACAAAAAATACCACGCTGTAGCAACAGTTCCAAAACCAATAGAAAAAGTAGAAAAAATACCACGCTGTCACAACAGTTC
The DNA here is from genome assembly GCA_963680875.1 of Bathymodiolus brooksi. Classification (NCBI taxonomy): domain Eukaryota; kingdom Metazoa; phylum Mollusca; class Bivalvia; order Mytilida; family Modiolidae; genus Bathymodiolus; species Bathymodiolus brooksi. The sequence goes on from OY804584.1 coordinate 67,796,688, forward strand.
CAAAACCAATAGAAAAAGTAGAAAAAATACCACGCTGTAGCAACAGTTCCAAAACCAATAGAAAAAATACAAAAAATACCACGCTGTCGCAACAGTTCCAAAACCAATAGAAAAAGTAGAAAAAATACCACGCTGTAGCAACAGTTCCAAAACCAATAGAAAAAATACAAAAAATACCACGCTGTAGCAACAGTTCCAAAACCAATAGAAAAAGTAGAAAAAATACCACGCTGTCACAACAGTTCCAAAACCAATAGAAAAAGTAGAAAAAATACCACGCTGTAGCAACAGTTCCAAAACCAATAGAAAAAATACAAAAAATACCACGCTGTCGCAACAGTTCCAAAACCAATAGAAAAAGTAGAAAAAATACCACGCTGTAGCAACAGTTCCAAAACCAATAGAAAAAATACAAAAAATACCACGCTGTCGCAACAGTTCCAAAACCAATAGAAAAAATACAAAAATTACCACGCTATCGCAACAGTTCCAAAACCAATAGAAAAAATACAAAAAATACCAAGCTGTCGCAACAGTTCCAAAACCAATAGAAAAAAATACAAAAAATACCACGCTGTCGCAACAGTTCCAAAACCAATAGAAAAAATACAAAAAATACCACGCTGTCGCAACAGTTCCAAAACCAATAGAAAAAGTAGAAAAAATACCACGCTGTCACAACAGTTCCAAAACCAATAGAAAAAGTAGAAAAAATTCCACGCTGTCGCAACAGTTCCAAAACCAATAGAAAAAAATACCACGCTATCGCAACAGTTCAAAAACCAATAGAAAAAATACCACGCTGTCGCAACAGTTACAAAACCAATAGAAAAAAATACAAAAAATACCACGCTGTCGCAACAATTCCAAAACCAATAGAAAAAATACCACGCTGTCGCAACAGTTACACAACCAAATAGAAAAAATGCAAAAAATACCACGCTGTCGCAACAGTTCCAAAACCAATAGAAAAAAATACAAAAAATACCACGCTGTCACAACAGTTCCAAAACCAATAGAAAAAATACCACGCTGTCGCAACAGTTACAAAACCAATAGAAAAAAATACAAAAAATACCACGCTGTCGCAACAGTTCCAAAAACCAATAAAAAAAGTACAAAAAATGCCACGCTGTCGCAACAGTTCCAAAACCAATAGAAAAAATACCACGCTGTCGCAACAGTTACAAATCCAATAGAAAAAAATACCACGCTGTCGCAACAATTCCAAAACCAATAGAAAAAAATACCACGCTGTCGCAACAGTTCCAAAACCAATAGAAAAAATACCACGCTGTCGCAACAGTTACACAACCAATAGAAAAAATGCAAAAAATACCACGCTGTCGCAACAGTTCCAAAACCAATAGAAAAAGTAGAAAAAATACCACGCTGTCACAACAGTTCCAAAACCAATAGAAAAAGTAGAAAAAATACCACGCTGTAGCAACAGTTCCAAAACCAATAGAAAAAATACAAAAAATACCACGCTGTCGCAACAGTTCCAAAACCAATAGAAAAAGTAGAAAAAATACCACGCTGTAGCAACAGTTCCAAAACCAATAGAAAAAATACAAAAAATACCACGCTGTCGCAACAGTTCCAAAACCAATAGAAAAAGTAGAAAAAATACCACGCTGTCACAACAGTTCCAAAACCAATAGAAAAAGTAGAAAAAATACCACGCTGTCGCAACAGTTCCAAAACCAATAGAAAAAATACAAAAAATGCCACACTGTCGCAACAGTTCCAAAACCAATAGAAAAAATACAAAAATTACCACGCTATAGCAACAGTTCCAAAACCAATAGAAAAAATACAAAAAATACCACGCTGTCGCAACAGTTCCAAAACCAATAGAAAAAAATACCACGCTGTCGCAACAGTTCAAAAACCAATAGAAAAAATACCACGCTGTCGCAACAGTTACAAAACCAATAGAAAAAAATACAAAAATACCACGCTGTCGCAACAGTCCCAAAACCAATAGAAAAAAATACAAAAAATACCACGCTGTCGCAACAATTCCAAAACCAATAGAAAAAAATACCACGCTGTCGCAACAGTTACACAACCAATAGAAAAAATGCAAAAAATACCACGCTGTCGCAACAGTTCCAAAACCAATAGAAAAAAATACAAAAAATACCACTCTATCGCAACAGTTCCAAAACCAATAGAAAAAATACGAAAAATACCACGCTGTCGCAACAGTTCCAAAGCCAATAGAAAAAATACAAAAAATACCACGCTGTCGCAACAGTTCAAAAACCAATAGAAAAAGTAGAAAAAATACCACGCTGTCGCAACAGTTACACAACCAATAGAAAAAATGCAAAAAATACCACGCTGTCGCAACAGTTCCAAAACCAATAGAAAAAAATACAAAAAATACCACGCTGTCGCAACAGTTCCAAAACCAATAGAAAAAATACAAAAAATACCACGCTGTCGCAACAGTTCCATAACCAATAGAAAAAATACAAAAAATACCACGCTGTCGCAACAGTTCCAAAACCAATAGAAAAAATACAAAAATTACCACGCTATCGCAACAGTTCCAAAACCAATAGAAAAAATACAAAAAATACCAAGCTGTCGCAACAGTTCCAAAACCAATAGAAAAAAATACAAAAAATACCACGCTGTCGCAACAGTTCCAAAACCAATAGAAAAAATACAAAAAATACCACGCTGTCGCAACAGTTCCAAAACCAATAGAAAAAGTAGAAAAAATACCACGCTGTCACAACAGTTCCAAAACCAATAGAAAAAGTAGAAAAAATACCACGCTGTAGCAACAGTTCCAAAACCAATAGAAAAAATACAAAAAATACCACGCTGTAGCAACAGTTCCAAAACCAATAGAAAAAGTAGAAAAAATACCACGCTGTCACAACAGTTCCAAAACCAATAGAAAAAGTAGAAAAAATACCACGCTGTAGCAACAGTTCCAAAACCAATAGAAAAAATACAAAAAATACCACGCTGTCGCAACAGTTCCAAAACCAATAGAAAAAGTAGAAAAAATACCACGCTGTCACAACAGTTCCAAAACCAATAGAAAAAGTAGAAAAAATACCACGCTGTAGCAACAGTTCCAAAACCAATAGAAAAAATACAAAAAATACCACGCTGTCGCAACAGTTCCAAAACCAATAGACAAAGTAGAAAAAATACCACGCTGTAGCAACAGTTCCAAAACCAATAGAAAAAATACAAAAAATACCACGCTGTCGCAACAGTTCCAAAACCAATAGAAAAAATACAAAAATTACCACGCTATCGCAACAGTTCCAAAACCAATAGAAAAAATACAAAAAATACCAAGCTGTCGCAACAGTTCCAAAACCAATAGAAAAAAATACAAAAAATACCACGCTGTCGCAACAGTTCCAAAACCAATAGAAAAAATACAAAAAATACCACGCTGTCGCAACAGTTCCAAAACCAATAGAAAAAGTAGAAAAAATACCACGCTGTCACAACAGTTCCAAAACCAATAGAAAAAGTAGAAAAAATACCACGCTGTCGCAACAGTTCCAAAACCAATAGAAAAAAATACCACGCTATCGCAACAGTTCAAAAACCAATAGAAAAAATACCACGCTGTCGCAACAGTTACAAAACCAATAGAAAAAAATACAAAAAATACCACGCTGTCGCAACAATTCCAAAACCAATAGAAAAAATACCACGCTGTCGCAACAGTTACACAACCAATAGAAAAAATGCAAAAAATACCACGCTGTCGCAACAGTTCCAAAACCAATAGAAAAAAATACAAAAAATACCACGCTGTCACAACAGTTCCAAAACCAATAGAAAAAATACCACGCTGTCGCAACAGTTACAAAACCAATAGAAAAAAATACAAAAAATACCACGCTGTCGCAACAGTTCCAAAAACCAATAAAAAAAGTACACAAAATGCCACGCTGTCGCAACAGTTCCAAAACCAATAGAAAAAATACCACGCTGTCGCAACAGTTACAAAACCAATAGAAAAAAATACCACGCTGTCGCAACAATTCCAAAACCAATAGAAAAAAATACCACGCTGTCGCAACAGTTCCAAAACCAATAGAAAAAATACCACGCTGTCGCAACAGTTACACAACCAATAGAAAAAATGCAAAAAATACCACGCTGTCGCAACAGTTCCAAAACCAATAGAAAAAAATACAAAAAATACCACGCTGTCACAACAGTTCCAAAACCAATAGAAAAAATACCACGCTGTCGCAACAGTTACAAAACCAATAGAAAAAAATACAAAAAATACCACGCTGTCGCAACAGTTCCAAAAACCAATAGAAAAAATACAAAAAATACCACGCTGTCGCAACAGTTCCAAAACCAATAGAAAAAGTAGAAAAAATACCACGCTGTCACAACAGTTCCAAAACCAATAGAAAAAGTAGAAAAAATACCACGCTGTCGCAACAGTTCCAAAACCAATAGAAAAAATGCCACACTGTCGCAACAGTTCCAAAACCAATAGAAAAAATTCAAAAATTACCACGCTATCGCAACAGTTCCAAAACCAATAGAAAAAATACAAAAAATACCACGCTGTCGCAACAGTTCCAAAACCAATAGAAAAAAATACCACGCTGTCGCAACAGTTCAAAAACCAATAGAAAAAATACCACGCTGTCGCAACAGTTACAAAACCAATAGAAAAAAATACAAAAAATACCACGCTGTCGCAACAGTCCCAAAACCCAATAGAAAAAAATACAAAAAATACCACGCTGTCGCAACAATTCCAAAACCAATAGAAAAAAATACCACGCTGTCGCAACAGTTACACAACCAATAGAAAAAATGCAAAAAATACCACGCTGTCGCAACAGTTCCAAAACCAATAGAAAAAAATACAAAAAATACCACTCTATCGCAACAGTTCCAAAACCAATAGAAAAAATACGAAAAATACCACGCTGTCGCAACAGTTCCAAAGCCAATAGAAAAAATACAAAAAATACCACGCTGTCGCAACAGTTCAAAAACCAATAGAAAAAGTAGAAAAAATACCACGCTGTCGCAACAGTTACACAGCCAATAGAAAAAATGCAAAAAATACCACGCTGTCGCAACAGTTCCAAAACCAATAGAAAAAAATACAAAAAATACCACGCTGTCGCAACAGTTCCAAAACCAATAGAAAAAATACAAAAAATACCACGCTGTCGCAACAGTTCCAAAACCAATAGAAAAAATACAAAAAATACCACGCTGTCGCAACAGTTCCAAAACCAATAGAAAAAATACAAAAATTACCAAGCTATCGCAACAGTTCCAAAACCAATAGAAAAAATACAAAAAATACCAAGCTGTCGCAACAGTTCCAAAACCAATAGAAAAAAATACAAAAAATACCACGCTGTCGCAACAGTTCCAAAACCAATAGAAAAAATACAAAAAATACCACGCTGTCGCAACAGTTCCAAAACCAATAGAAAAAGTAGAAAAAATACCACGCTGTCACAACAGTTCCAAAACCAATAGAAAAAGTAGAAAAAATACCACGCTGTAGCAACAGTTCCAAAACCAATAGAAAAAATACAAAAAATACCACGCTGTAGCAACAGTTCCAAAACCAATAGAAAAAGTAGAAAAAATACCACGCTGTCACAACAGTTCCAAAACCAATAGAAAAAGTAGAAAAAATACCACGCTGTAGCAACAGTTCCAAAACCAATAGAAAAAATACAAAAAATACCACGCTGTCGCAACAGTTCCAAAACCAATAGAAAAAGTAGAAAAAATACCACGCTGTCACAACAGTTCCAAAACCAATAGAAAAAGTAGAAAAAATACCACGCTGTAGCAACAGTTCCAAAACCAATAGAAAAAATACAAAAAATACCACGCTGTCGCAACAGTTCCAAAACCAATAGAAAAAGTAGAAAAAATACCACGCTGTAGCAACAGTTCCAAAACCAATAGAAAAAATACAAAAAATACCACGCTGTCGCAACAGTTCCAAAACCAATAGAAAAAGTAGAAAAAATACCACGCTGTCACAACAGTTCCAAAACCAATAGAAAAAGTAGAAAAAATACCACGCTGTCGCAACAGTTCCAAAACCAATAGAAAAAATACAAAAAATGCCACACTGTCGCAACAGTTCCAAAACCAATAGAAAAAATACAAAAATTACCACGCTATCGCAACAGTTCCAAAACCAATAGAAAAAATACAAAAAATACCACGCTGTCGCAACAGTTCCAAAACCAATAGAAAAAAATACCACGCTGTCGCAACAGTTCAAAAACCAATAGAAAAAATACCACGCTGTCGCAACAGTTACAAAACCAATAGAAAAAAATACAAAAAATACCACGCTGTCGCAACAGTCCCAAAACCAATAGAAAAAAATACAAAAAATATCACGCTGTCGCAACAATTCCAAAACCAATAGAAAAAAATACCACGCTGTCGCAACAGTTACACAACCAATAGAAAAAATGCAAAAAATACCACGCTGTCGCAACAGTTCCAAAACCAATAGAAAAAAATACAAAAAATACCACTCTATCGCAACAGTTCCAAAACCAATAGAAAAAATACGAAAAATACCACGCTGTCGCAACAGTTCCAAAGCCAATAGAAAAAATACAAAAAATACCACGCTGTCGCAACAGTTCAAAAACCAATAGAAAAAGTAGAAAAAATACCACGCTGTCGCAACAGTTACACAACCAATAGAAAAAATGCAAAAAATACCACGCTGTCGCAACAGTTCCAAAACCAATAGAAAAAAATACAAAAAATACCACGCTGTCGCAACAGTTCCAAAACCAATAGAAAAAATACAAAAAATACCACGCTGTCGCAACAGTTCCATAACCAATAGAAAAAATACAAAAAATACCACGCTGTAGCAACAGTTCCAAAACCAATAGAAAAAATACAAAAAATACCACGCTGTCGCAACAGTTCCAAAACCAATAGAAAAAATACAAAAATTACCACGCTATCGCAACAGTTCCAAAACCAATAGAAAAAATACAAAAAATACCAAGCTGTCGCAACAGTTCCAAAACCAATAGAAAAAAATACAAAAAATACCACGCTGTCGCAACAGTTCCAAAACCAATAGAAAAAATACAAAAAATACCACGCTGTCGCAACAGTTCCAAAACCAATAGAAAAAGTAGAAAAAATACCACGCTGTCACAACAGTTCCAAAACCAATAGAAAAAGTAGAAAAAATACCACGCTGTAGCAACAGTTCCAAAACCAATAGAAAAAATACAAAAAATACCACGCTGTCGCAACAGTTCCAAAACCAATAGAAAAAGTAGAAAAAATACCACGCTGCAGCAACAGTTCCAAAACCAATAGAAAAAATACAAAAAATACCACGCTGTCGCAACAGTTCCAAAACCAATAGAAAAAATACAAAAATTACCACGCTATCGCAACAGTTCCAAAACCAATAGAAAAAATACAAAAAATACCAAGCTGTCGCAACAGTTCCAAAACCAATAGAAAAAAATACAAAAAATACCACGCTGTCGCAACAGTTCCAAAACCAATAGAAAAAATACAAAAAATACCACGCTGTCGCAACAGTTCCTAAACCTATAGAAAAAGTATAAAAAATACCACGCTATCGCAACAGTTCCAAAACCAATAGAAAAAAATACCACGCTATCGCAACAGTTCAAAAACCAATAGAAAAAATACCACGCTGTCGCAACAGTTACAAAACCAATAGAAAAAAATACAAAAAATACCACGCTGTCGCAACAGTCCCAAAACCATTAGAAAAAAATACAAAAAATACCACGCTGTCGCAACAATTCCAAAACCAATAGAAAAAAATACCACGCTGTCGCAACAGTTCCAAAACCAATAGAAAAAATACCACGCTGTCGCAACAGTTACACAACCAATAGAAAAAATGCAAAAAATACCACGCTGTCGCAACAGTTCCAAAACCAATAGAAAAAAATACAAAAAATACCACGCTGTCACAACAGTTCCAAAACCAATAGAAAAAAATACCACGCTGTCGCAACAGTTACAAAACCAATAGAAAAAAATACCACGCTGTCGCAACAGTTCCAAAAACCAATAAAAAAAGTACAAAAAATGCCACGCTGTCGCAACAGTTACAAAACCAATAGAAAAAATACAAAAAATACCACGCTGTCGCAACAGTTCCAAAACCAATAGAAAAAATACAAAAAATAACACGCTGTAGCAACAGTTCAAAAACCAATAGAAAAAATACGAAAAATACCACGTTGTCGCAACAGTCCCAAAACCAATAGAAAAAATACAAAAAATACCACGCTATCGCAACAGTTCCAAATCCAATAGAAAAAAATACAAAAATTACCACGCTATCGCAACAGTTCCAAAACCAATAGAAAAAATACAAAAAATACCAAGCTGTCGCAACAGTTCCAAAACCAATAGAAAAATATACAAAAAATACCACGCTGTCGCAACAGTTCCAAAACCAATAGAAAAAATACAAAAAATACCACGCTGTCGCAACAGTTCCTAAACCTATAGAAAAAGTATAAAAAATACCACGCTGTCGCAACAGTTCCAAAACCAATAGAAAAAAATACCACGCTATCGCAACAGTTCAAAAACCAATAGAAAAAATACCACGCTGTCGCAACAGTTACAAAACCAATAGAAAAAAATACAAAAAATACCACGCTGTCGCAACAGTCCCAAAACCAATAGAAAAAAATACAAAAAATACCACGCTGTCGCAACAATTCCAAAACCAATAGAAAAAAATACCACGCTGTCGCAACAGTTCCAAAACCAATAGAAAAAATACCACGCTGTCGCAACAGTTACACAACCAATAGAAAAAATGCAAAAAATACCACGCTGTCGCAACAGTTCCAAAACCAATAGAAAAAAATACAAAAAATACCACGCTGTCACAACAGTTCCAAAACCAATAGAAAAAATACCACGCTGTCGCAACAGTTACAAAACCAATAGAAAAAAATACCACGCTGTCGCAACAGTTCCAAAAACCAATAAAAAAAGTACAAAAATGCCACGCTGTCGCAACAGTTACAAAACCAATAGAAAAAATACAAAAAATACCACGCTGTCGCAACAGTTCCAAAACCAATAGAAAAAATACAAAAAATAACACGCTGTAGCAACAGTTCAAAAACCAATAGAAAAAATACGAAAAATACCACGTTGTCGCAACAGTCCCAAAACCAATAGAAAAAATACAAAAAATACCACGCTATCGCAACAGTTCCAAATCCAATAGAAAAAAATACAAAAAATACCACGCTGTCGCAACAGTTCCAAAACCAATAGAAAAAATACCACGCTATCGCAACAGTTCCAAACCCCATAGAAAAAAATACAAAAAATACCACGCTATCGCAACAGTTCAAAAACCAATACAAAAAATACGAAAAATACCACGCTGTCGCAACAGTTCCAAAACCAATAGAAAAAATACATAAAATACCACGCTGTCGCAACAGTTCCAAAACCAATAGAAAAAATACAAAAAATACCACGCTGTCGCAACAGTTCCAAAACCAATAGAAAAAATACAAAAAATACCACGCTGTCGCAACAGTTCCAAAACCAATAGAAAAAATACAAAAAATACCACGCTGTCGCAACAGTTCCAAAACCAATAGAAAAAATACAAAAAATACCACGCTGTCGCAACAGTTCCAAAACCAATAGAAAAAAATACCACGCTGTCGCAACAGTTCAAAAACCAATAGAAAAAATACCACGCTGTCGCAACAGTTACAAAACCAATAGAAAAAAATACAAAAAATACCACGCTGTCGCAACTGTCCCAAAACCAATAGAAAAAAATACAAAAAATACCACGCTGTCGCAACAATTCCAAAACCAATAGAAAAAAATACCACGCTGTCGCAACAGTTCCAAAACCAATAGAAAAATTACCATGCTGTCGCAACAGTTCAAAAACCAATAGAAAAAGTAGAAAAAATACCACGCTGTCGCAACAGTTCCAAAACCAATAGAAAAAATACAAAAAATGCCACACTGTCGCAACAGTTCCAAAACCAATAGAAAAAATACAAAAAATACCACGCTGTCGCAACAGTTCCAAAACCAATAGAAAAAATACAAAAAATACCACGCTGTCGCAACAGTTCCAAAACCAATAGAAAAAAATACAACGCTGTCGCAACAGTTCAAAAACCAATAGAAAAAATACCACGCTGTCGCAACAGTTACAAAACCAATAGAAAAAAATACAAAAAATACCACGCTGTCGCAAAAGTCCCAAAACCAATAGAAAAAAATACAAAAAATACCACGCTGTCGCAACAATTCCAAAACCAATAGAAAAAAATACCACGCTGTCGCAACAGTTCCAAAACCAATAGAAAAAATACCACGCTGTCGCAACAGTTACACAACCAATAGAAAAAATGCAAAAAATACCACGATGTCGCAACAGTTCCAAAACCAATAGAAAAAAATACAAAAAATATCACGCTATCGCAACAGTTCCAAAACCAATAGAAAAAATACGAAAAATACCACGCTGTCGCAACAGTTCCAAAACCAATAGAAAAAGTAGAAAAAATACCACGCTGTAGCAACAGTTCCAAAACCAATAGAAAAAATACAAAAAATACCACGCTGTCGCAACAGTTCCAAAACCAATAGAAAAAATACAAAAATTACCACGCTATCGCAACAGTTCCAAAACCAATAGAAAAAATACAAAAAATACCAAGCTGTCGCAACAGTTCCAAAACCAATAGAAAAAAATACAAAAAATACCACGCTGTCGCAACAGTTACACAACCAATAGAAAAAATGCAAAAAATACCACGCTGTCGCAACAGTTCCAAAACCAATAGAAAAAAATACAAAAAATACCACGCTGTCGCAACAGTTCCAAAACCAATAGAAAAAAATACAAAAAATACCACGCTGTCACAACAGTTCCAAAACCAATAGAAAAAATACCACGCTGTCGCAACAGTTACAAAACCAATAGAAAAAAATACAAAAAATACCACGCTGTCGCAACAGTTCCAAAAACCAATAAAAAAAGTACAAAAAATGCCACGCTGTCGCAACAGTTACAAAACCAATAGAAAAAATACAAAAAATACCACGCTGTCGCAACAGTTCCAAAACCAATAGAAAAAATACAAAAAATAACACGCTGTAGCAACAGTTCCAAAACCAATAGAAAAAATACGAAAAATACCACGTTGTCGCAACAGTCCCAAAACCAATAGAAAAAATACAAAAAATACCACGCTATCGCAACAGTTCCAAATCCAATAGAAAAAAATACAAAAAATACCACGCTGTCGCAACAGTTCCAAAACCAATAGAAAAAATACCACGCTGTCGCAACAGTTCCAAACCCCATAGAAAAAAATACAAAAAATACCACGCTATCGCAACAGTTCAAAAACCAATAGAAAAAATACGAAAAATACCACGCTGTCGCAACAGTTCCAAAACCAATAGAAAAAATACATAAAATACCACGCTGTCGCAACAGTTCCAAAACCAATAGAAAAAATACAAAAAATACCACGCTGTCGCAACAGTTCCAAAACCAATAGAAAAAATACAAAAAATACCACGCTGTCGCAACAGTTCCAAAACCAATAGAAAAAATACAAAAAATACCACGCTGTCGCAACAGTTCCAAAACCAATAGAAAAAAATACCACGCTGTCGCAACAGTTCAAAAACCAATAGAAAAATTACCACGCTGTCGCAACAGTTACAAAACCAATAGAAAAAAATACAAAAAATACCACGCTGTCGCAACTGTCCCAAAACCAATAGAAAAAAATACAAAAAATACCACGCTGTCGCAACAATTCCAAAACCAATAGAAAAAAATACCACGCTGTCGCAACAGTTCCAAAACCAATAGAAAAAATACCACGCTGTCGCAACAGTTCAAAAACCAATAGAAAAAGTAGAAAAAATACCACGCTGTCGCAACAGTTCCAAAACCAATAGAAAAAATACAAAAAATGCCACGCTGTCGCAACAGTTCCAAAACCAATAGAAAAAATACAAAAAATACCACGCTGTCGCAACAGTTCCAAAACCAATAGAAAAAAATACCACGCTGTCGCAACAGTTCAAAAACCAATAGAAAAAATACCACGCTGTCGCAACAGTTACAAAACCAATAGAAAAAAATACAAAAAATACCACGCTGTCGCAACAGTCCCAAAACCAATAGAAAAAAATACAAAAAATACCACGCTGTCGCAACAATTCCAAAACCAATAGAAAAAAATACCACGCTGTCGCAACAGTTCCAAAACCAATAGAAAAAATACCACACTGTCGCAACAGTTACACAACCAATAGAAAAAATGCAAAAAATACCACGCTGTCGCAACAGTTCCAAAACCAATAGTAAAAAATACAAAAAATATCACGCTATCGCAACAGTTCCAAAACCAATAGAAAAAATACGAAAAATACCACGCTGTCGCAACAGTTCCAAAACCAATAGAAAAAGTAGAAAAAATACCACGCTGTAGCAACAGTTCCAAAACCAATAGAAAAAATACAAAAAATACCACGCTGTCGCAAGAGTTCCAAAACCAATAGAAAAAATACAAAAATTACCACGCTATCGCAACAGTTCCAAAACCAATAGAAAAAATACAAAAAATACCAAGCTGTCGCAACAGTTCCAAAACCAATAGAAAAAAATACAAAAAATACCACGCTGTCGCAACAGTTCCAAAACCAATAGAAAAAATACAAAAAATACCACGCTGTCGCAACAGTTCCAAAACCAATAGAAAAAGTAGAAAAAATACCACGCTGTCACAACAGTTCCAAAACCAATAGAAAAAGTAGAAAAAATACCACGCTGTAGCAACAGTTCCAAAACCAATAGAAAAAATACAAAAAATACCACGCTGTAGCAACAGTTCCAAAACCAATAGAAAAAGTAGAAAAAATACCACGCTGTAGCAACAGTTCCAAAACCAATAGAAAAAATACAAAAAATACCACGCTGTCGCAAGAGTTCCAAAACCAATAGAAAAAATACAAAAATTACCACGCTATCGCAACAGTTCCAAAACCAATAGAAAAAATACAAAAAATACCAAGCTGTCGCAACAGTTCCAAAACCAATAGAAAAAAATACAAAAAATACCACGCTGTCGCAACAGTTCCAAAACCAATAGAAAAAATACAAAAAATACCACGCTGTCGCAACAGTTCCTAAACCTATAGAAAAAGTATAAAAAATACCACGCTGTCGCAACAGTTCCAAAACCAATAGAAAAAAATACCACGCTGTCGCAACAATTCCAAAACCAATAGAAAAAAATACCACGCTGTCGCAACAGTTCCAAAAACAATAGAAAAAATACCACGCTGTCGCAACAGTTACACAACCAATAGAAAAAATGCAAAAAATACCACGCTGTCGCAACAGTTCCAAAACCAATAAAAAAAATACCACGCTGTCACAACAGTTCCAAAACCAATAGAAAAAATACCACGCTGTCGCAACAGTTACAAAACCAATAGACAAAAATACAAAAAATACCACGCTGTCGCAACAGTTCCAAAAACCAATAAAAAAAGTACAAAAAATGCCACGCTGTCGCAACAGTTACAAAACCAATAGAAAAAATACAAAAAATACCACGCTGTCGCAACAGTTCCAAAACCAATAGAAAAAATACAAAAAATAACACGCTGTAGCAACAGTTCCAAAACCAATAGAAAAAATACGAAAAATACCACGTTGTCGCAACAGTCCCAAAACCAATAGAAAAAATACAAAAAATACCACGCTATCGCAACAGTTCCAAATCCAATAGAAAAAAATACAAAAAATACCACGCTGTCGCAACAGTTCCAAAACCAATAGAAAAAATACCACGCTGTCGCAACAGTTCCAAACCCCATAGAAAAAAATACAAAAAATACCACGCTATCGCAACAGTTCAAAAACCAATAGAAAAAATACGAAAAATACCACGCTGTCGCAACAGTTCCAAAACCAATAGAAAAAATACATAAAATACCACGCTGTCGCAACAGTTCCAAAACCAATAGATAAAAATACAAAAAATACCACGCTGTCGCAACAGTTCCAAAACCAATAGAAAAAATACAAAAAATACCACGCTGTCGCAACAGTTCCAAAACCAATAGAAAAAATACAAAAAATACCACGCTGTCGCAACAGTTCCAAAACCAATAGAAAAAAATACCACGCTGTCGCAACAGTTCAAAAACCAATAGAAAAAATACCACGCTGTCGCAACAGTTCAAAAACCAATAGAAAAAAATACATAAAATACCACGCTGTCGCAACTGTCCCAAAACCAATAGAAAAAAATACAAAAAATACCACGCTGTCGCAACAATTCCAAAACCAATAGAAAAAAATACCACGCTGTCGCAACAGTTCCAAAACCAATAGAAAAAATACCACACTGTCGCAACAGTTCAAAAACCAATAGAAAAAGTAGAAAAAATACCACGCTGTCGCAACAGTTCCAAAACCAATAGAAAAAATACAAAAAATACCACGCTGTCGCAACAGTTCCAAAACCAATAGAAAAAAATACCACGCTGTCGCAACAGTTCAAAAACCAATAGAAAAATTACCACGCTGTCGCAACAGTTACAAAACCAATAGAAAAAAATACAAAAAATACCACGCTGTCGCAACTGTCCCAAAACCAATAGAAAAAAATACAAAAAATACCACGCTGTCGCAACAATTCCAAAACCAATAGAAAAAAATACCACGCTGTCGCAACAGTTCCAAAACCAATAGAAAAAATACCACGCTGTCGCAACAGTTCAAAAATCAATAGAAAAAGTAGAAAAAATACCACGCTGTCGCAACAGTTCCAAAACCAATAGAAAAAATACAAAAAATGCCACGCTGTCGCAACAGTTCCAAAACCAATAGAAAAAATACAAAAAATACCACGCTGTCGCAACAGTTCCAAAACCAATATAAAAAAATACCACGCTGTCGCAACAGTTCAAAAACCAATAGAAAAAATACCACGCTGTCGCAACAGTTACAAAACCAATAGAAAAAAATACAAAAAATACCACGCTGTCGCAACAGTCCCAAAACCAATAGAAAAAAATACAAAAAATACCACGCTGTCGCAACAATTCCAAAACCAATAGAAAAAAATACCACGCTGTCGCAACAGTTCCAAAACCAATAGAAAAAATACCACACTGTCGCAACAGTTACACAACCAATAGAAAAAATGCAAAAAATACCACGCTGTCGCAACAGTTCCAAAACCAATAGTAAAAAATACAAAAAATATCACGCTATCGCAACAGTTCCAAAACCAATAGAAAAAATACGAAAAATACCACGCTGTCGCAACAGTTCCAAAACCAATAGAAAAAGTAGAAAAAATACCACGCTGTAGCAACAGTTCCAAAACCAATAGAAAAAATACAAAAAATACCACGCTGTCGCAAGAGTTCCAAAACCAATAGAAAAAATACAAAAATTACCACGCTGTCGCAACAGTTCCAAAACCAATAGAAAAAATACAAAAAATACCACGCTGTCGCAACAGTTCCTAAACCTATAGAAAAAGTATAAAAAATACCACGCTGTCGCAACAGTTCCAAAACCAATAGAAAAAAATACCACGCTGTCGCAACAATTCCAAAACCAATAGAAAAAAATACCACGCTGTCGCAACAGTTCCAAAAACAATAGAAAAAATACCACGCTGTCGCAACAGTTACACAACCAATAGAAAAAATGCAAAAAATACCACGCTGTCGCAACAGTTCCAAAACCAATAAAAAAAATACCACGCTGTCACAACAGTTCCAAAACCAATAGAAAAAATACCACGCTGTCGCAACAGTTACAAAACCAATAGACAAAAATACAAAAAATACCACGCTGTCGCAACAGTTCCAAAAACCAATAAAAAAAGTACAAAAAATGCCACGCTGTCGCAACAGTTACAAAACCAATAGAAAAAATACAAAAAATACCACGCTGTCGCAACAGTTCCAAAACCAATAGAAAAAATACAAAAAATAACACGCTGTAGCAACAGTTCCAAAACC
The DNA here is from genome assembly GCA_963680875.1 of Bathymodiolus brooksi. Taxonomy (NCBI): domain Eukaryota; kingdom Metazoa; phylum Mollusca; class Bivalvia; order Mytilida; family Modiolidae; genus Bathymodiolus; species Bathymodiolus brooksi. The sequence goes on from OY804584.1 coordinate 67,812,786, forward strand.
AATAGAAAAAATACGAAAAATACCACGTTGTCGCAACAGTCCCAAAACCAATAGAAAAAATACAAAAAATACCACGCTATCGCAACAGTTCCAAATCCAATAGAAAAAAATACAAAAAATACCACGCTGTCGCAACAGTTCCAAAACCAATAGAAAAAATACCACGCTGTCGCAACAGTTCCAAACCCCATAGAAAAAAATACAAAAAATACCACGCTATCGCAACAGTTCAAAAACCAATAGAAAAAATACGAAAAATACCACGCTGTCGCAACAGTTCCAAAACCAATAGAAAAAATACATAAAATACCACGCTGTCGCAACAGTTCCAAAACCAATAGATAAAAATACAAAAAATACCACGCTGTCGCAACAGTTCCAAAACCAATAGAAAAAATACAAAAAATACCACGCTGTCGCAACAGTTACACAGCCAATAGAAAAAATGCAAAAAATACCACGCTGTCGCAACAGTTCCAAAACCAATAGAAAAAAATACAAAAAATACCACGCTGTCGCAACAGTTCCAAAACCAATAGAAAAAATACAAAAAATACCACGCTGTCGCAACAGTTCCAAAACCAATAGAAAAAATACAAAAAATACCACGCTGTCGCAACAGTTCCAAAACCAATAGAAAAAATACAAAAATTACCAAGCTATCGCAACAGTTCCAAAACCAATAGAAAAAATACAAAAAATACCAAGCTGTCGCAACAGTTCCAAAACCAATAGAAAAAAATACAAAAAATACCACGCTGTCGCAACAGTTCCAAAACCAATAGAAAAAATACAAAAAATACCACGCTGTCGCAACAGTTCCAAAACCAATAGAAAAAGTAGAAAAAATACCACGCTGTCACAACAGTTCCAAAACCAATAGAAAAAGTAGAAAAAATACCACGCTGTAGCAACAGTTCCAAAACCAATAGAAAAAATACAAAAAATACCACGCTGTAGCAACAGTTCCAAAACCAATAGAAAAAGTAGAAAAAATACCACGCTGTCACAACAGTTCCAAAACCAATAGAAAAAGTAGAAAAAATACCACGCTGTAGCAACAGTTCCAAAACCAATAGAAAAAATACAAAAAATACCACGCTGTCGCAACAGTTCCAAAACCAATAGAAAAAGTAGAAAAAATACCACGCTGTCACAACAGTTCCAAAACCAATAGAAAAAGTAGAAAAAATACCACGCTGTAGCAACAGTTCCAAAACCAATAGAAAAAATACAAAAAATACCACGCTGTCGCAACAGTTCCAAAACCAATAGAAAAAGTAGAAAAAATACCACGCTGTAGCAACAGTTCCAAAACCAATAGAAAAAATACAAAAAATACCACGCTGTCGCAACAGTTCCAAAACCAATAGAAAAAGTAGAAAAAATACCACGCTGTCACAACAGTTCCAAAACCAATAGAAAAAGTAGAAAAAATACCACGCTGTCGCAACAGTTCCAAAACCAATAGAAAAAATACAAAAAATGCCACACTGTCGCAACAGTTCCAAAACCAATAGAAAAAATACAAAAATTACCACGCTATCGCAACAGTTCCAAAACCAATAGAAAAAATACAAAAAATACCACGCTGTCGCAACAGTTCCAAAACCAATAGAAAAAAATACCACGCTGTCGCAACAGTTCAAAAACCAATAGAAAAAATACCACGCTGTCGCAACAGTTACAAAACCAATAGAAAAAAATACAAAAAATACCACGCTGTCGCAACAGTCCCAAAACCAATAGAAAAAAATACAAAAAATATCACGCTGTCGCAACAATTCCAAAACCAATAGAAAAAAATACCACGCTGTCGCAACAGTTACACAACCAATAGAAAAAATGCAAAAAATACCACGCTGTCGCAACAGTTCCAAAACCAATAGAAAAAAATACAAAAAATACCACTCTATCGCAACAGTTCCAAAACCAATAGAAAAAATACGAAAAATACCACGCTGTCGCAACAGTTCCAAAGCCAATAGAAAAAATACAAAAAATACCACGCTGTCGCAACAGTTCAAAAACCAATAGAAAAAGTAGAAAAAATACCACGCTGTCGCAACAGTTACACAACCAATAGAAAAAATGCAAAAAATACCACGCTGTCGCAACAGTTCCAAAACCAATAGAAAAAAATACAAAAAATACCACGCTGTCGCAACAGTTCCAAAACCAATAGAAAAAATACAAAAAATACCACGCTGTCGCAACAGTTCCATAACCAATAGAAAAAATACAAAAAATACCACGCTGTAGCAACAGTTCCAAAACCAATAGAAAAAATACAAAAAATACCACGCTGTCGCAACAGTTCCAAAACCAATAGAAAAAATACAAAAATTACCACGCTATCGCAACAGTTCCAAAACCAATAGAAAAAATACAAAAAATACCAAGCTGTCGCAACAGTTCCAAAACCAATAGAAAAAAATACAAAAAATACCACGCTGTCGCAACAGTTCCAAAACCAATAGAAAAAATACAAAAAATACCACGCTGTCGCAACAGTTCCAAAACCAATAGAAAAAGTAGAAAAAATACCACGCTGTCACAACAGTTCCAAAACCAATAGAAAAAGTAGAAAAAATACCACGCTGTAGCAACAGTTCCAAAACCAATAGAAAAAATACAAAAAATACCACGCTGTCGCAACAGTTCCAAAACCAATAGAAAAAGTAGAAAAAATACCACGCTGCAGCAACAGTTCCAAAACCAATAGAAAAAATACAAAAAATACCACGCTGTCGCAACAGTTCCAAAACCAATAGAAAAAATACAAAAATTACCACGCTATCGCAACAGTTCCAAAACCAATAGAAAAAATACAAAAAATACCAAGCTGTCGCAACAGTTCCAAAACCAATAGAAAAAAATACAAAAAATACCACGCTGTCGCAACAGTTCCAAAACCAATAGAAAAAATACAAAAAATACCACGCTGTCGCAACAGTTCCTAAACCTATAGAAAAAGTATAAAAAATACCACGCTATCGCAACAGTTCCAAAACCAATAGAAAAAAATACCACGCTATCGCAACAGTTCAAAAACCAATAGAAAAAATACCACGCTGTCGCAACAGTTACAAAACCAATAGAAAAAAATACAAAAAATACCACGCTGTCGCAACAGTCCCAAAACCATTAGAAAAAAATACAAAAAATACCACGCTGTCGCAACAATTCCAAAACCAATAGAAAAAAATACCACGCTGTCGCAACAGTTCCAAAACCAATAGAAAAAATACCACGCTGTCGCAACAGTTACACAACCAATAGAAAAAATGCAAAAAATACCACGCTGTCGCAACAGTTCCAAAACCAATAGAAAAAAATACAAAAAATACCACGCTGTCACAACAGTTCCAAAACCAATAGAAAAAAATACCACGCTGTCGCAACAGTTACAAAACCAATAGAAAAAAATACCACGCTGTCGCAACAGTTCCAAAAACCAATAAAAAAAGTACAAAAAATGCCACGCTGTCGCAACAGTTACAAAACCAATAGAAAAAATACAAAAAATACCACGCTGTCGCAACAGTTCCAAAACCAATAGAAAAAATACAAAAAATAACACGCTGTAGCAACAGTTCAAAAACCAATAGAAAAAATACGAAAAATACCACGTTGTCGCAACAGTCCCAAAACCAATAGAAAAAATACAAAAAATACCACGCTATCGCAACAGTTCCAAATCCAATAGAAAAAAATACAAAAATTACCACGCTATCGCAACAGTTCCAAAACCAATAGAAAAAATACAAAAAATACCAAGCTGTCGCAACAGTTCCAAAACCAATAGAAAAATATACAAAAAATACCACGCTGTCGCAACAGTTCCAAAACCAATAGAAAAAATACAAAAAATACCACGCTGTCGCAACAGTTCCTAAACCTATAGAAAAAGTATAAAAAATACCACGCTGTCGCAACAGTTCCAAAACCAATAGAAAAAAATACCACGCTATCGCAACAGTTCAAAAACCAATAGAAAAAATACCACGCTGTCGCAACAGTTACAAAACCAATAGAAAAAAATACAAAAAATACCACGCTGTCGCAACAGTCCCAAAACCAATAGAAAAAAATACAAAAAATACCACGCTGTCGCAACAATTCCAAAACCAATAGAAAAAAATACCACGCTGTCGCAACAGTTCCAAAACCAATAGAAAAAATACCACGCTGTCGCAACAGTTACACAACCAATAGAAAAAATGCAAAAAATACCACGCTGTCGCAACAGTTCCAAAACCAATAGAAAAAAATACAAAAAATACCACGCTGTCACAACAGTTCCAAAACCAATAGAAAAAATACCACGCTGTCGCAACAGTTACAAAACCAATAGAAAAAAATACCACGCTGTCGCAACAGTTCCAAAAACCAATAAAAAAAGTACAAAAATGCCACGCTGTCGCAACAGTTACAAAACCAATAGAAAAAATACAAAAAATACCACGCTGTCGCAACAGTTCCAAAACCAATAGAAAAAATACAAAAAATAACACGCTGTAGCAACAGTTCAAAAACCAATAGAAAAAATACGAAAAATACCACGTTGTCGCAACAGTCCCAAAACCAATAGAAAAAATACAAAAAATACCACGCTATCGCAACAGTTCCAAATCCAATAGAAAAAAATACAAAAAATACCACGCTGTCGCAACAGTTCCAAAACCAATAGAAAAAATACCACGCTATCGCAACAGTTCCAAACCCCATAGAAAAAAATACAAAAAATACCACGCTATCGCAACAGTTCAAAAACCAATACAAAAAATACGAAAAATACCACGCTGTCGCAACAGTTCCAAAACCAATAGAAAAAATACATAAAATACCACGCTGTCGCAACAGTTCCAAAACCAATAGAAAAAATACAAAAAATACCACGCTGTCGCAACAGTTCCAAAACCAATAGAAAAAATACAAAAAATACCACGCTGTCGCAACAGTTCCAAAACCAATAGAAAAAATACAAAAAATACCACGCTGTCGCAACAGTTCCAAAACCAATAGAAAAAATACAAAAAATACCACGCTGTCGCAACAGTTCCAAAACCAATAGAAAAAAATACCACGCTGTCGCAACAGTTCAAAAACCAATAGAAAAAATACCACGCTGTCGCAACAGTTACAAAACCAATAGAAAAAAATACAAAAAATACCACGCTGTCGCAACTGTCCCAAAACCAATAGAAAAAAATACAAAAAATACCACGCTGTCGCAACAATTCCAAAACCAATAGAAAAAAATACCACGCTGTCGCAACAGTTCCAAAACCAATAGAAAAAATACCATGCTGTCGCAACAGTTCAAAAACCAATAGAAAAAGTAGAAAAAATACCACGCTGTCGCAACAGTTCCAAAACCAATAGAAAAAATACAAAAAATGCCACACTGTCGCAACAGTTCCAAAACCAATAGAAAAAATACAAAAAATACCACGCTGTCGCAACAGTTCCAAAACCAATAGAAAAAATACAAAAAATACCACGCTGTCGCAACAGTTCCAAAACCAATAGAAAAAAATACAACGCTGTCGCAACAGTTCAAAAACCAATAGAAAAAATACCACGCTGTCGCAACAGTTACAAAACCAATAGAAAAAAATACAAAAAATACCACGCTGTCGCAAAAGTCCCAAAACCAATAGAAAAAAATACAAAAAATACCACGCTGTCGCAACAATTCCAAAACCAATAGAAAAAAATACCACGCTGTCGCAACAGTTCCAAAACCAATAGAAAAAATACCACGCTGTCGCAACAGTTACACAACCAATAGAAAAAATGCAAAAAATACCACGATGTCGCAACAGTTCCAAAACCAATAGAAAAAAATACAAAAAATATCACGCTATCGCAACAGTTCCAAAACCAATAGAAAAAATACGAAAAATACCACGCTGTCGCAACAGTTCCAAAACCAATAGAAAAAGTAGAAAAAATACCACGCTGTAGCAACAGTTCCAAAACCAATAGAAAAAATACAAAAAATACCACGCTGTCGCAACAGTTCCAAAACCAATAGAAAAAATACAAAAATTACCACGCTATCGCAACAGTTCCAAAACCAATAGAAAAAATACAAAAAATACCAAGCTGTCGCAACAGTTCCAAAACCAATAGAAAAAAATACAAAAAATACCACGCTGTCGCAACAGTTACACAACCAATAGAAAAAATGCAAAAAATACCACGCTGTCGCAACAGTTCCAAAACCAATAGAAAAAAATACAAAAAATACCACGCTGTCGCAACAGTTCCAAAACCAATAGAAAAAAATACAAAAAATACCACGCTGTCACAACAGTTCCAAAACCAATAGAAAAAATACCACGCTGTCGCAACAGTTACAAAACCAATAGAAAAAAATACAAAAAATACCACGCTGTCGCAACAGTTCCAAAAACCAATAAAAAAAGTACAAAAAATGCCACGCTGTCGCAACAGTTACAAAACCAATAGAAAAAATACAAAAAATACCACGCTGTCGCAACAGTTCCAAAACCAATAGAAAAAATACAAAAAATAACACGCTGTAGCAACAGTTCCAAAACCAATAGAAAAAATACGAAAAATACCACGTTGTCGCAACAGTCCCAAAACCAATAGAAAAAATACAAAAAATACCACGCTATCGCAACAGTTCCAAATCCAATAGAAAAAAATACAAAAAATACCACGCTGTCGCAACAGTTCCAAAACCAATAGAAAAAATACCACGCTGTCGCAACAGTTCCAAACCCCATAGAAAAAAATACAAAAAATACCACGCTATCGCAACAGTTCAAAAACCAATAGAAAAAATACGAAAAATACCACGCTGTCGCAACAGTTCCAAAACCAATAGAAAAAATACATAAAATACCACGCTGTCGCAACAGTTCCAAAACCAATAGAAAAAATACAAAAAATACCACGCTGTCGCAACAGTTCCAAAACCAATAGAAAAAATACAAAAAATACCACGCTGTCGCAACAGTTCCAAAACCAATAGAAAAAATACAAAAAATACCACGCTGTCGCAACAGTTCCAAAACCAATAGAAAAAAATACCACGCTGTCGCAACAGTTCAAAAACCAATAGAAAAATTACCACGCTGTCGCAACAGTTACAAAACCAATAGAAAAAAATACAAAAAATACCACGCTGTCGCAACTGTCCCAAAACCAATAGAAAAAAATACAAAAAATACCACGCTGTCGCAACAATTCCAAAACCAATAGAAAAAAATACCACGCTGTCGCAACAGTTCCAAAACCAATAGAAAAAATACCACGCTGTCGCAACAGTTCAAAAACCAATAGAAAAAGTAGAAAAAATACCACGCTGTCGCAACAGTTCCAAAACCAATAGAAAAAATACAAAAAATGCCACGCTGTCGCAACAGTTCCAAAACCAATAGAAAAAATACAAAAAATACCACGCTGTCGCAACAGTTCCAAAACCAATAGAAAAAAATACCACGCTGTCGCAACAGTTCAAAAACCAATAGAAAAAATACCACGCTGTCGCAACAGTTACAAAACCAATAGAAAAAAATACAAAAAATACCACGCTGTCGCAACAGTCCCAAAACCAATAGAAAAAAATACAAAAAATACCACGCTGTCGCAACAATTCCAAAACCAATAGAAAAAAATACCACGCTGTCGCAACAGTTCCAAAACCAATAGAAAAAATACCACACTGTCGCAACAGTTACACAACCAATAGAAAAAATGCAAAAAATACCACGCTGTCGCAACAGTTCCAAAACCAATAGTAAAAAATACAAAAAATATCACGCTATCGCAACAGTTCCAAAACCAATAGAAAAAATACGAAAAATACCACGCTGTCGCAACAGTTCCAAAACCAATAGAAAAAGTAGAAAAAATACCACGCTGTAGCAACAGTTCCAAAACCAATAGAAAAAATACAAAAAATACCACGCTGTCGCAAGAGTTCCAAAACCAATAGAAAAAATACAAAAATTACCACGCTATCGCAACAGTTCCAAAACCAATAGAAAAAATACAAAAAATACCAAGCTGTCGCAACAGTTCCAAAACCAATAGAAAAAAATACAAAAAATACCACGCTGTCGCAACAGTTCCAAAACCAATAGAAAAAATACAAAAAATACCACGCTGTCGCAACAGTTCCAAAACCAATAGAAAAAGTAGAAAAAATACCACGCTGTCACAACAGTTCCAAAACCAATAGAAAAAGTAGAAAAAATACCACGCTGTAGCAACAGTTCCAAAACCAATAGAAAAAATACAAAAAATACCACGCTGTAGCAACAGTTCCAAAACCAATAGAAAAAGTAGAAAAAATACCACGCTGTAGCAACAGTTCCAAAACCAATAGAAAAAATACAAAAAATACCACGCTGTCGCAAGAGTTCCAAAACCAATAGAAAAAATACAAAAATTACCACGCTATCGCAACAGTTCCAAAACCAATAGAAAAAATACAAAAAATACCAAGCTGTCGCAACAGTTCCAAAACCAATAGAAAAAAATACAAAAAATACCACGCTGTCGCAACAGTTCCAAAACCAATAGAAAAAATACAAAAAATACCACGCTGTCGCAACAGTTCCTAAACCTATAGAAAAAGTATAAAAAATACCACGCTGTCGCAACAGTTCCAAAACCAATAGAAAAAAATACCACGCTGTCGCAACAATTCCAAAACCAATAGAAAAAAATACCACGCTGTCGCAACAGTTCCAAAAACAATAGAAAAAATACCACGCTGTCGCAACAGTTACACAACCAATAGAAAAAATGCAAAAAATACCACGCTGTCGCAACAGTTCCAAAACCAATAAAAAAAATACCACGCTGTCACAACAGTTCCAAAACCAATAGAAAAAATACCACGCTGTCGCAACAGTTACAAAACCAATAGACAAAAATACAAAAAATACCACGCTGTCGCAACAGTTCCAAAAACCAATAAAAAAAGTACAAAAAATGCCACGCTGTCGCAACAGTTACAAAACCAATAGAAAAAATACAAAAAATACCACGCTGTCGCAACAGTTCCAAAACCAATAGAAAAAATACAAAAAATAACACGCTGTAGCAACAGTTCCAAAACCAATAGAAAAAATACGAAAAATACCACGTTGTCGCAACAGTCCCAAAACCAATAGAAAAAATACAAAAAATACCACGCTATCGCAACAGTTCCAAATCCAATAGAAAAAAATACAAAAAATACCACGCTGTCGCAACAGTTCCAAAACCAATAGAAAAAATACCACGCTGTCGCAACAGTTCCAAACCCCATAGAAAAAAATACAAAAAATACCACGCTATCGCAACAGTTCAAAAACCAATAGAAAAAATACGAAAAATACCACGCTGTCGCAACAGTTCCAAAACCAATAGAAAAAATACATAAAATACCACGCTGTCGCAACAGTTCCAAAACCAATAGATAAAAATACAAAAAATACCACGCTGTCGCAACAGTTCCAAAACCAATAGAAAAAATACAAAAAATACCACGCTGTCGCAACAGTTCCAAAACCAATAGAAAAAATACAAAAAATACCACGCTGTCGCAACAGTTCCAAAACCAATAGAAAAAAATACCACGCTGTCGCAACAGTTCAAAAACCAATAGAAAAAATACCACGCTGTCGCAACAGTTCAAAAACCAATAGAAAAAAATACATAAAATACCACGCTGTCGCAACTGTCCCAAAACCAATAGAAAAAAATACAAAAAATACCACGCTGTCGCAACAATTCCAAAACCAATAGAAAAAAATACCACGCTGTCGCAACAGTTCCAAAACCAATAGAAAAAATACCACACTGTCGCAACAGTTCAAAAACCAATAGAAAAAGTAGAAAAAATACCACGCTGTCGCAACAGTTCCAAAACCAATAGAAAAAATACAAAAAATACCACGCTGTCGCAACAGTTCCAAAACCAATAGAAAAAAATACCACGCTGTCGCAACAGTTCAAAAACCAATAGAAAAATTACCACGCTGTCGCAACAGTTACAAAACCAATAGAAAAAAATACAAAAAATACCACGCTGTCGCAACTGTCCCAAAACCAATAGAAAAAAATACAAAAAATACCACGCTGTCGCAACAATTCCAAAACCAATAGAAAAAAATACCACGCTGTCGCAACAGTTCCAAAACCAATAGAAAAAATACCACGCTGTCGCAACAGTTCAAAAATCAATAGAAAAAGTAGAAAAAATACCACGCTGTCGCAACAGTTCCAAAACCAATAGAAAAAATACAAAAAATGCCACGCTGTCGCAACAGTTCCAAAACCAATAGAAAAAATACAAAAAATACCACGCTGTCGCAACAGTTCCAAAACCAATATAAAAAAATACCACGCTGTCGCAACAGTTCAAAAACCAATAGAAAAAATACCACGCTGTCGCAACAGTTACAAAACCAATAGAAAAAAATACAAAAAATACCACGCTGTCGCAACAGTCCCAAAACCAATAGAAAAAAATACAAAAAATACCACGCTGTCGCAACAATTCCAAAACCAATAGAAAAAAATACCACGCTGTCGCAACAGTTCCAAAACCAATAGAAAAAATACCACACTGTCGCAACAGTTACACAACCAATAGAAAAAATGCAAAAAATACCACGCTGTCGCAACAGTTCCAAAACCAATAGTAAAAAATACAAAAAATATCACGCTATCGCAACAGTTCCAAAACCAATAGAAAAAATACGAAAAATACCACGCTGTCGCAACAGTTCCAAAACCAATAGAAAAAGTAGAAAAAATACCACGCTGTAGCAACAGTTCCAAAACCAATAGAAAAAATACAAAAAATACCACGCTGTCGCAAGAGTTCCAAAACCAATAGAAAAAATACAAAAATTACCACGCTGTCGCAACAGTTCCAAAACCAATAGAAAAAATACAAAAAATACCACGCTGTCGCAACAGTTCCTAAACCTATAGAAAAAGTATAAAAAATACCACGCTGTCGCAACAGTTCCAAAACCAATAGAAAAAAATACCACGCTGTCGCAACAATTCCAAAACCAATAGAAAAAAATACCACGCTGTCGCAACAGTTCCAAAAACAATAGAAAAAATACCACGCTGTCGCAACAGTTACACAACCAATAGAAAAAATGCAAAAAATACCACGCTGTCGCAACAGTTCCAAAACCAATAAAAAAAATACCACGCTGTCACAACAGTTCCAAAACCAATAGAAAAAATACCACGCTGTCGCAACAGTTACAAAACCAATAGACAAAAATACAAAAAATACCACGCTGTCGCAACAGTTCCAAAAACCAATAAAAAAAGTACAAAAAATGCCACGCTGTCGCAACAGTTACAAAACCAATAGAAAAAATACAAAAAATACCACGCTGTCGCAACAGTTCCAAAACCAATAGAAAAAATACAAAAAATAACACGCTGTAGCAACAGTTCCAAAACCAATAGAAAAAATACGAAAAATACCACGTTGTCGCAACAGTCCCAAAACCAATAGAAAAAATACAAAAAATACCACGCTATCGCAACAGTTCCAAATCCAATAGAAAAAAATACAAAAAATACCACGCTGTCGCAACAGTTCCAAAACCAATAGAAAAAATACCACGCTGTCGCAACAGTTCCAAACCCCATAGAAAAAAATACAAAAAATACCACGCTATCGCAACAGTTCAAAAACCAATAGAAAAAATACGAAAAATACCACGCTGTCGCAACAGTTCCAAAACCAATAGAAAAAATACATAAAATACCACGCTGTCGCAACAGTTCCAAAACCAATAGATAAAAATACAAAAAATACCACGCTGTCGCAACAGTTCCAAAACCAATAGAAAAAATACAAAAAATACCACGCTGTCGCAACAGTTCCAAAACCAATAGAAAAAATACAAAAAATACCACGCTGTCGCAACAGTTCCAAAACCAATAGAAAAAAATACCACGCTGTCGCAACAGTTCAAAAACCAATAGAAAAAATACCACGCTGTCGCAACAGTTACAAAACCAATAGAAAAAAATACATAAAATACCACGCTGTCGCAACTGTCCCAAAACCAATAGAAAAAAATACAAAAAATACCACGCTGTCGCAACAATTCCAAAACCAATAGAAAAAAATACCACGCTGTCGCAACAGTTCCAAAACCAATAGAAAAAATACCACACTGTCGCAACAGTTCAAAAACCAATAGAAAAAGTAGAAAAAATACCACGCTGTCGCAACAGTTCCAAAACCAATAGAAAAAATACAAAAAATACCACGCTGTCGCAACAGTTCCAAAACCAATAGAAAAAATACAAAAAATACCACGCTGTCGCAACAGTTCCAAAACCAATAGAAAAAATACAACGCTGTCGCAACAGTTCAAAAACCAATAGAAAAAATACCACACTGTCGCAACAGTTCCAAAACCAATAGAAAAAATACAAAAAATACCACGCTGTCGCAACAGTTCCAAAACCAATAGAAAAAATACAAAAATTACCACGCTATCGCAACAGTTCCAAAACCAATAGAAAAAATACAAAAAATACCAAGCTGTCGCAACAGTTCCAAAACCAATAGAAAAAAATACAAAAAATACCACGCTGTCGCAACAGTTACACAACCAATAGAAAAAATGCAAAAAATACCACGCTGTCGCAACAGTTCCAAAACCAATAGAAAAAAATACAAAAAATACCACGCTGTCACAACAGTTCCAAAACCAATAGAAAAAATACCACGCTGTCGCAACAGTTACAAAACCAATAGAAAAAAATACAAAAAATACCACGCTGTCGCAACAGTTCCAAAAACCAATAAAAAAAGTACAAAAAATGCCACGCTGTCGCAACAGTTACAAAACCAATAGAAAAAATACAAAAAATACCACGCTGTCGCAACAGTTCCAAAACCAATAGAAAAAATACAAAAAATAACACGCTGTAGCAACAGTTCCAAAACCAATAGAAAAAATACGAAAAATACCACGTTGTCGCAACAGTCCCAAAACCAATAGAAAAAATACAAAAAATACCACGCTATCGCAACAGTTCCAAATCCAATAGAAAAAAATACAAAAAATACCACGCTGTCGCAACAGTTCCAAAACCAATAGAAAAAATACCACGCTGTCGCAACAGTTCCAAACCCCATAGAAAAAAATACAAAAAATACCACGCTATCGCAACAGTTCAAAAACCAATAGAAAAAATACGAAAAATACCACGCTGTCGCAACAGTTCCAAAACCAATAGAAAAAATACATAAAATACCACGCTGTCGCAACAGTTCCAAAACCAATAGAAAAAATACAAAAAATACCACGCTGTCGCAACAGTTCCAAAACCAATAGAAAAAATACAAAAAATACCACGCTGTCGCAACAGTTCCAAAACCAATAGAAAAAATACAAAAAATACCACGCTGTCGCAACAGTTCCAAAACCAATAGAAAAAAATACCACGCTGTCGCAACAGTTCAAAAACCAATAGAAAAATTACCACGCTGTCGCAACAGTTACAAAACCAATAGAAAAAAATACAAAAAATACCACGCTGTCGCAACTGTCCCAAAACCAATAGAAAAAAATACAAAAAATACCACGCTGTCGCAACAATTCCAAAACCAATAGAAAAAAATACCACGCTGTCGCAACAGTTCCAAAACCAATAGAAAAAATACCACGCTGTCGCAACAGTTCAAAAACCAATAGAAAAAGTAGAAAAAATACCACGCTGTCGCAACAGTTCCAAAACCAATAGAAAAAATACAAAAAATGCCACGCTGTCGCAACAGTTCCAAAACCAATAGAAAAAATACAAAAAATACCACGCTGTCGCAACAGTTCCAAAACCAATAGAAAAAAATACCACGCTGTCGCAACAGTTCAAAAACCAATAGAAAAAATACCACGCTGTCGCAACAGTTACAAAACCAATAGAAAAAAATACAAAAAATACCACGCTGTCGCAACAGTCCCAAAACCAATAGAAAAAAATACAAAAAATACCACGCTGTCGCAACAATTCCAAAACCAATAGAAAAAAATACCACGCTGTCGCAACAGTTCCAAAACCAATAGAAAAAATACCACACTGTCGCAACAGTTACACAACCAATAGAAAAAATGCAAAAAATACCACGCTGTCGCAACAGTTCCAAAACCAATAGTAAAAAATACAAAAAATATCACGCTATCGCAACAGTTCCAAAACCAATAGAAAAAATACGAAAAATACCACGCTGTCGCAACAGTTCCAAAACCAATAGAAAAAGTAGAAAAAATACCACGCTGTAGCAACAGTTCCAAAACCAATAGAAAAAATACAAAAAATACCACGCTGTCGCAAGAGTTCCAAAACCAATAGAAAAAATACAAAAATTACCACGCTATCGCAACAGTTCCAAAACCAATAGAAAAAATACAAAAAATACCAAGCTGTCGCAACAGTTCCAAAACCAATAGAAAAAAATACAAAAAATACCACGCTGTCGCAACAGTTCCAAAACCAATAGAAAAAATACAAAAAATACCACGCTGTCGCAACAGTTCCAAAACCAATAGAAAAAGTAGAAAAAATACCACGCTGTCACAACAGTTCCAAAACCAATAGAAAAAGTAGAAAAAATACCACGCTGTAGCAACAGTTCCAAAACCAATAGAAAAAATACAAAAAATACCACGCTGTAGCAACAGTTCCAAAACCAATAGAAAAAGTAGAAAAAATACCACGCTGTAGCAACAGTTCCAAAACCAATAGAAAAAATACAAAAAATACCACGCTGTCGCAAGAGTTCCAAAACCAATAGAAAAAATACAAAAATTACCACGCTATCGCAACAGTTCCAAAACCAATAGAAAAAATACAAAAAATACCAAGCTGTCGCAACAGTTCCAAAACCAATAGAAAAAAATACAAAAAATACCACGCTGTCGCAACAGTTCCAAAACCAATAGAAAAAATACAAAAAATACCACGCTGTCGCAACAGTTCCTAAACCTATAGAAAAAGTATAAAAAATACCACGCTGTCGCAACAGTTCCAAAACCAATAGAAAAAAATACCACGCTGTCGCAACAATTCCAAAACCAATAGAAAAAAATACCACGCTGTCGCAACAGTTCCAAAAACAATAGAAAAAATACCACGCTGTCGCAACAGTTACACAACCAATAGAAAAAATGCAAAAAATACCACGCTGTCGCAACAGTTCCAAAACCAATAAAAAAAATACCACGCTGTCACAACAGTTCCAAAACCAATAGAAAAAATACCACGCTGTCGCAACAGTTACAAAACCAATAGACAAAAATACAAAAAATACCACGCTGTCGCAACAGTTCCAAAAACCAATAAAAAAAGTACAAAAAATGCCACGCTGTCGCAACAGTTACAAAACCAATAGAAAAAATACAAAAAATACCACGCTGTCGCAACAGTTCCAAAACCAATAGAAAAAATACAAAAAATAACACGCTGTAGCAACAGTTCCAAAACCAATAGAAAAAATACGAAAAATACCACGTTGTCGCAACAGTCCCAAAACCAATAGAAAAAATACAAAAAATACCACGCTATCGCAACAGTTCCAAATCCAATAGAAAAAAATACAAAAAATACCACGCTGTCGCAACAGTTCCAAAACCAATAGAAAAAATACCACGCTGTCGCAACAGTTCCAAACCCCATAGAAAAAAATACAAAAAATACCACGCTATCGCAACAGTTCAAAAACCAATAGAAAAAATACGAAAAATACCACGC
The DNA here is from genome assembly GCA_963680875.1 of Bathymodiolus brooksi. Lineage (NCBI taxonomy): Eukaryota > Metazoa > Mollusca > Bivalvia > Mytilida > Modiolidae > Bathymodiolus > Bathymodiolus brooksi. The sequence goes on from OY804584.1 coordinate 67,828,563, forward strand.
TGTCGCAACAGTTCCAAAACCAATAGAAAAAATACATAAAATACCACGCTGTCGCAACAGTTCCAAAACCAATAGATAAAAATACAAAAAATACCACGCTGTCGCAACAGTTCCAAAACCAATAGAAAAAATACAAAAAATACCACGCTGTCGCAACAGTTCCAAAACCAATAGAAAAAATACAAAAAATACCACGCTGTCGCAACAGTTCCAAAACCAATAGAAAAAAATACCACGCTGTCGCAACAGTTCAAAAACCAATAGAAAAAATACCACGCTGTCGCAACAGTTCAAAAACCAATAGAAAAAAATACATAAAATACCACGCTGTCGCAACTGTCCCAAAACCAATAGAAAAAAATACAAAAAATACCACGCTGTCGCAACAATTCCAAAACCAATAGAAAAAAATACCACGCTGTCGCAACAGTTCCAAAACCAATAGAAAAAATACCACACTGTCGCAACAGTTCAAAAACCAATAGAAAAAGTAGAAAAAATACCACGCTGTCGCAACAGTTCCAAAACCAATAGAAAAAATACAAAAAATACCACGCTGTCGCAACAGTTCCAAAACCAATAGAAAAAAATACCACGCTGTCGCAACAGTTCAAAAACCAATAGAAAAATTACCACGCTGTCGCAACAGTTACAAAACCAATAGAAAAAAATACAAAAAATACCACGCTGTCGCAACTGTCCCAAAACCAATAGAAAAAAATACAAAAAATACCACGCTGTCGCAACAATTCCAAAACCAATAGAAAAAAATACCACGCTGTCGCAACAGTTCCAAAACCAATTGAAAAAATACCACGCTGTCGCAACAGTTCAAAAATCAATAGAAAAAGTAGAAAAAATACCACGCTGTCGCAACAGTTCCAAAACCAATAGAAAAAATACAAAAAATGCCACGCTGTCGCAACAGTTCCAAAACCAATAGAAAAAATACAAAAAATACCACGCTGTCGCAACAGTTCCAAAACCAATATAAAAAAATACCACGCTGTCGCAACAGTTCAAAAACCAATAGAAAAAATACCACGCTGTCGCAACAGTTACAAAACCAATAGAAAAAAATACAAAAAATACCACGCTGTCGCAACAGTCCCAAAACCAATAGAAAAAAATACAAAAAATACCACGCTGTCGCAACAATTCCAAAACCAATAGAAAAAAATACCACGCTGTCGCAACAGTTCCAAAACCAATAGAAAAAATACCACACTGTCGCAACAGTTACACAACCAATAGAAAAAATGCAAAAAATACCACGCTGTCGCAACAGTTCCAAAACCAATAGTAAAAAATACAAAAAATATCACGCTATCGCAACAGTTCCAAAACCAATAGAAAAAATACGAAAAATACCACGCTGTCGCAACAGTTCCAAAACCAATAGAAAAAGTAGAAAAAATACCACGCTGTAGCAACAGTTCCAAAACCAATAGAAAAAATACAAAAAATACCACGCTGTCGCAACAGTTCCAAAACCAATAGAAAAAATACAAAAATTACCACGCTATCGCAACAGTTCCAAAACCAATAGAAAAAATACAAAAAATACCAAGCTGTCGCAACAGTTCCAAAACCAATAGAAAAAAATACAAAAAATACCACGCTGTCGCAACAGTTCCAAAACCAATAGAAAAAATACAAAAAATACCACGCTGTCGCAACAGTTCCTAAACCTATAGAAAAAGTATAAAAAATACCACGCTGTCGCAACAGTTCCAAAACCAATAGAAAAAAATACCACGCTGTCGCAACAATTCCAAAACCAATAGAAAAAAATACCACGCTGTCGCAACAGTTCCAAAAACAATAGAAAAAATACCACGCTGTCGCAACAGTTACACAACCAATAGAAAAAATGCAAAAAATACCACGCTGTCGCAACAGTTCCAAAACCAATAAAAAAAATACCACGCTGTCACAACAGTTCCAAAACCAATAGAAAAAATACCACGCTGTCGCAACAGTTACAAAACCAATAGACAAAAATACAAAAAATACCACGCTGTCGCAACAGTTCCAAAAACCAATAAAAAAAGTACAAAAAATGCCACGCTGTCGCAACAGTTACAAAACCAATAGAAAAAATACAAAAAATACCACGCTGTCGCAACAGTTCCAAAACCAATAGAAAAAATACAAAAAATAACACGCTGTAGCAACAGTTCCAAAACCAATAGAAAAAATACGAAAAATACCACGTTGTCGCAACAGTCCCAAAACCAATAGAAAAAATACAAAAAATACCACGCTATCGCAACAGTTCCAAATCCAATAGAAAAAAATACAAAAAATACCACGCTGTCGCAACAGTTCCAAAACCAATAGAAAAAATACCACGCTGTCGCAACAGTTCCAAACCCCATAGAAAAAAATACAAAAAATACCACGCTATCGCAACAGTTCAAAAACCAATAGAAAAAATACGAAAAATACCACGCTGTCGCAACAGTTCCAAAACCAATAGAAAAAATACATAAAATACCACGCTGTCGCAACAGTTCCAAAACCAATAGATAAAAATACAAAAAATACCACGCTGTCGCAACAGTTCCAAAACCAATAGAAAAAATACAAAAAATACCACGCTGTCGCAACAGTTCCAAAACCAATAGAAAAAATACAAAAAATACCACGCTGTCGCAACAGTTCCAAAACCAATAGAAAAAAATACCACGCTGTCGCAACAGTTCAAAAACCAATAGAAAAAATACCACGCTGTCGCAACAGTTACAAAACCAATAGAAAAAAATACATAAAATACCACGCTGTCGCAACTGTCCCAAAACCAATAGAAAAAAATACAAAAAATACCACGCTGTCGCAACAATTCCAAAACCAATAGAAAAAAATACCACGCTGTCGCAACAGTTCCAAAACCAATAGAAAAAATACCACACTGTCGCAACAGTTCAAAAACCAATAGAAAAAGTAGAAAAAATACCACGCTGTCGCAACAGTTCCAAAACCAATAGAAAAAATACAAAAAATACCACGCTGTCGCAACAGTTCCAAAACCAATAGAAAAAATACAAAAAATACCACGCTGTCGCAACAGTTCCAAAACCAATAGAAAAAAATACAACGCTGTCGCAACAGTTCAAAAACCAATAGAAAAAATACCACACTGTCGCAACAGTTCCAAAACCAATAGAAAAAATACAAAAAATACCACGCTGTCGCAACAGTTCCAAAACCAATAGAAAAAATACAAAAAATACCACGCTGTCGCAACAGTTCCAAAACCAATAGAAAAAAATACAACGCTGTCGCAACAGTTCAAAAACCAATAGAAAAAATACCACGCTGTCGCAACAGTTACAAAACCAATAGAAAAAAATACAAAAAATACCACGCTGTCGCAACAGTCCCAAAACCAATAGAAAAAAATACAAAAAATACCACGCTGTCGCAACAATTCCAAAACCAATAGAAAAAATTTCCACGCTGTCGCAACAGTTCCAAAACCAATAGAAAAAATACCACGCTGTCGCAACAGTTACACAACCAATAGAAAAAATGCAAAAAATACCACGCTGTCGCAACAGTTCCAAAACCAATAGAAAAAAATACAAAAAATATCACGCTATCGCAACAGTTCCAAAACCAATAGAAAAAATACAAAAAATACCACGCTGTCGCAACAGTTCCAAAACCAATAGAAAAAATACAAAAATTACCACGCTATCGCAACAGTTCCAAAACCAATAGAAAAAATACCAAGCTGTCGCAACAGTTCCAAAACCAATAGAAAAAAATACAAAAAATACCACGCTGTCGCAACAGTTACACAACCAATAGAAAAAATGCAAAAAATACCACGCTGTCGCAACAGTTCCAAAACCAATAGAAAAAATTACAAAAAATACCACGCTGTCACAACAGTTCCAAAACCAATAGAAAAAATACCACGCTGTCGCAACAGTTACAAAACCAATAGAAAAAAATACAAAAAATACCACGCTGTCGCAACAGTTCCAAAAACCAATAAAAAAAGTACAAAAAATGCCACGCTGTCGCAACAGTTACAAAACCAATAGAAAAAATACAAAAAATACCACGCTGTCGCAACAGTTCCAAAACCAATAGAAAAAATACAAAAAATAACACGCTGTAGCAAGTTCCAAAACCAATAGAAAAAATACGAAAAATACCACGTTGTCGCAACAGTCCCAAAACCAATAGAAAAAATACAAAAAATACCACGCTATCGCAACAGTTCCAAATCCAATAGAAAAAAATACAAAAAATACCACGCTGTCGCAACAGTTCCAAAACCAATAGAAAAAATACCACGCTGTCGCAACAGTTCCAAACCCCATAGAAAAAAATACAAAAAATACCACGCTATCGCAACAGTTCAAAAACCAATAGAAAAAATACGAAAAATACCACGCTGTCGCAACAGTTCCAAAACCAATAGAAAAAATACATAAAATACCACGCTGTCGCAACAGTTCCAAAACCAATAGAAAAAATACAAAAAATACCACGCTGTCGCAACAGTTCCAAAACCAATAGAAAAAATACAAAAAATACCACGCTGTCGCAACAGTTCCAAAACCAATAGAAAAAATACAAAAAATACCACGCTGTCGCAACAGTTCCAAAACCAATAGAAAAAAATACAAAAAATACCACGCTGTCGCAACTGTCCCAAAACCAATAGAAAAAAATACAAAAAATACCACGCTGTCGCAACAATTCCAAAACCAATCGAAAAAAATACCACGCTGTCGCAACAGTTCCAAAACCAATAGAAAAAATACCACGCTGTCGCAACAGTTCAAAAACCAATAGAAAAAGTAGAAAAAATACCACGCTGTCGCAACAGTTCCAAAACCAATAGAAAAAATACAAAAAATGCCACGCTGTCGCAACAGTTCCAAAACCAATAGAAAAAATACAAAAAATACCACGCTGTCGCAACAGTTCCAAAACCAATAGAAAAAATACAAAAAATACCACGCTGTCGCAACAGTTCCAAAACCAATAGAAAAAAATACCACGCTGTCGCAACAGTTCAAAAACCAATAGAAAAAATACCACGCTGTCGCAACAGTTACAAAACCAATAGAAAAAAATACAAAAAATACCACGCTGTCGCAACAGTCCCAAAACCAATAGAAAAAAATACAAAAAATACCACGCTGTCGCAACAATTCCAAAACCAATAGAAAAAATACAAAAAATACCACGCTGTCGCAACAGTTCCAAAACCAATAGAAAAAATACAAAAATTACCACGCTATCGCAACAGTTCCAAAACCAATAGAAAAAATACCAAGCTGTCGCAACAGTTCCAAAACCAATAGAAAAAAATACAAAAAATACCACGCTGTCGCAACAGTTACACAACCAATAGAAAAAATGCAAAAAATACCACGCTGTCGCAACAGTTCCAAAACCAATAGAAAAAATTACAAAAAATACCACGCTGTCACAACAGTTCCAAAACCAATAGAAAAAATACCACGCTGTCGCAACAGTTACAAAACCAATAGAAAAAAATACAAAAAATACCACGCTGTCGCAACAGTTCCAAAAACCAATAAAAAAAGTACAAAAAATGCCACGCTGTCGCAACAGTTACAAAACCAATAGAAAAAATACAAAAAATACCACGCTGTCGCAACAGTTCCAAAACCAATAGAAAAAATACAAAAAATAACACGCTGTAGCAAGTTCCAAAACCAATAGAAAAAATACGAAAAATACCACGTTGTCGCAACAGTCCCAAAACCAATAGAAAAAATACAAAAAATACCACGCTATCGCAACAGTTCCAAATCCAATAGAAAAAAATACAAAAAATACCACGCTGTCGCAACAGTTCCAAAACCAATAGAAAAAATACCACGCTGTCGCAACAGTTCCAAACCCCATAGAAAAAAATACAAAAAATACCACGCTATCGCAACAGTTCAAAAACCAATAGAAAAAATACGAAAAATACCACGCTGTCGCAACAGTTCCAAAACCAATAGAAAAAATACATAAAATACCACGCTGTCGCAACAGTTCCAAAACCAATAGAAAAAATACAAAAAATACCACGCTGTCGCAACAGTTCCAAAACCAATAGAAAAAAATACCACGCTGTCGCAACAGTTCAAAAACCAAGAGAAAAATTACCACGCTGTCGCAACGGTTACAAAACCAATAGAAAAAAATACAAAAAATACCACGCTGTCGCAACTGTCCCAAAACCAATAGAAAAAAATACAAAAAATACCACGCTGTCGCAACAATTCCAAAACCAATCGAAAAAAATACCACGCTGTCGCAACAGTTCCAAAACCAATAGAAAAAATACCACGCTGTCGCAACAGTTCAAAAACCAATAGAAAAAGTAGAAAAAATACCACGCTGTCGCAACAGTTCCAAAACCAATAGAAAAAATACAAAAAATGCCACGCTGTCGCAACAGTTCCAAAACCAATAGAAAAAATACAAAAAATACCACGCTGTCGCAACAGTTCCAAAACCAATAGAAAAAATACAAAAAATACCACGCTGTCGCAACAGTTCCAAAACCAATAGAAAAAAATACCACGCTGTCGCAACAGTTCAAAAACCAATAGAAAAAATACCACGCTGTCGCAACAGTTACAAAACCAATAGAAAAAAATACAAAAAATACCACGCTGTCGCAACAGTCCCAAAACCAATAGAAAAAAATACAAAAAATACCACGCTGTCGCAACAATTCCAAAACCAATAGAAAAAATACAAAAAATACCACGCTGTCGCAACAGTTCCAAAACCAATAGAAAAAATACCACGCTGTCGCAACAGTTACACAACCAATAGAAAAAATGCAAAAAATACCACGCTGTCGCAACAGTTCCAAAACCAATAGAAAAAAATACAAAAAATATCACGCTATCGCAACAGTTCCAAAACCAATAGAAAAAATACGAAAAATACCACGCTGTCGCAACAGTTCCAAAACCAATAGAAAAAGTAGAAAAAATACCACGCTGTAGCAACAGTTCCAAAACCAATAGAAAAAATACAAAAAATACCACGCTGTCGCAACAGTTCCAAAACCAATAGAAAAAATACAAAAATTACCACGCTATCGCAACAGTTCCAAAACCAATAGAAAAAATACAAAAAATACCAAGCTGTCGCAACAGTTCCAAAACCAATAGAAAAAAATACAAAAAATACCACGCTGTCGCAACAGTTCCAAAACCAATAGAAAAAATACAAAAAATACCACGCTGTCGCAACAGTTCCTAAACCTATAGAAAAAGTATAAAAAATACCACGCTGTCGCAACAGTTCCAAAACCAATAGAAAAAAATACCACGCTGTCGCAACAATTCCAAAACCAATAGAAAAAAATACCACGCTGTCGCAACAGTTCCAAAAACAATAGAAAAAATACCACGCTGTCGCAACAGTTACACAACCAATAGAAAAAATGCAAAAAATACCACGCTGTCGCAACAGTTCCAAAACCAATAGAAAAAAATACCACGCTGTCACAACAGTTCCAAAACCAATAGAAAAAATACCACGCTGTCGCAACAGTTACAAAACCAATAGACAAAAATACAAAAAATACCACGCTGTCGCAACAGTTCCAAAAACCAATAAAAAAAGTACAAAAAATGCCACGCTGTCGCAACAGTTACAAAACCAATAGAAAAAATACAAAAAATACCACGCTGTCGCAACAGTTCCAAAACCAATAGAAAAAATACAAAAAATAACACGCTGTAACAACAGTTCCAAATCCAATAGAAAAAAATACAAAAAATACCACGCTGTCGCAACAGTTCCAAAACCAATAGAAAAAATACCACGCTGTCGCAACAGTTCCAAACCCCATAGAAAAAAATACAAAAAATACCACGCTATCGCAACAGTTCAAAAACCAATAGAAAAAATACGAAAAATACCACGCTGTCGCAACAGTTCCAAAACCAATAGAAAAAATACATAAAATACCACGCTGTCGCAACAGTTCCAAAACCAATAGATAAAAATACAAAAAATACCACGCTGTCGCAACAGTTCCAAAACCAATAGAAAAAATACAAAAAATACCATGCTGTCGCAACAGTTCCAAAACCAATAGAAAAAATACAAAAAATACCACGCTGTCGCAACAGTTCCAAAACCAATAGAAAAAAATACCACGCTGTCGCAACAGTTCAAAAACCAATAGAAAAAATACCACGCTGTCGCAACAGTTACAAAACCAATAGAAAAAAATACAAAAAATGCCACGCTGTCGCAACTGTCCCAAAACCAATAGAAAAAAATACAAAAAATACCACGCTGTCGCAACAATTCCAAAACCAATAGAAAAAAATACCACGCTGTCGCAACAGTTCCAAAACCAATAGAAAAAATACCACACTGTCGCAACAGTCCAAAAACCAATAGAAAAAGTAGAAAAAATACCACGCTGTCGCAACAGTTCCAAAACCAATAGAAAAAATACAAAAAATGCCACACTGTCGCAACAGTTCCAAAACCAATAGAAAAAATACAAAAAATACCACGCTGTCGCAACAGTTCCAAAACCAATAGAAAAAATACAAAAAATACCACGCTGTCGCAACAGTTCCAAAACCAATAGAAAAAAATACCACGCTGTCGCAACAGTTCAAAAACCAATAGAAAAAATACCACGCTGTCGCAACAGTTACAAAACCAATAGAAAAAAATACAAAAAATACCACGCTGTCGCAACAGTCCCAAAACCAATAGAAAAAAATACAAAAAATACCACGCTGTCGCAACAGTTCCAAAACCAATAGAAAAAAATACAACGCTGTCGCAACAGTTCAAAAACCAATAGAAAAAATACCACGCTGTCGCAACAGTTACAAAACCAATAGAAAAAAATACAAAAAATACCACGCTGTCGCAACAGTCCCAAAACCAATAGAAAAAAATACAAAAAATACCACGCTGTCGCAACAATTCCAAAACCAATAGAAAAAAATACCACGCTGTCGCAACAGTTCCAAAACCAATAGAAAAAATACCACGCTGTCGCAACAGTTACACAACCAATAGAAAAAATGCAAAAAATACCACGATGTCGCAACAGTTCCAAAACCAATAGAAAAAAATACAAAAAATATCACGCTATCGCAACAGTTCCAAAACCAATAGAAAAAATACGAAAAATACCACGCTGTCGCAACAGTTCCAAAACCAATAGAAAAAGTAGAAAAAATACCACGCTGTAGCAACAGTTCCAAAACCAATAGAAAAAATACAAAAAATACCACGCTGTCGCAACAGTTCCAAAACCAATAGAAAAAATACAAAAATTACCACGCTATCGCAACAGTTCCAAAACCAATAGAAAAAATACAAAAAATACCAAGCTGTCGCAACAGTTCCAAAACCAATAGAAAAAAATACAAAAAATACCACGCTGTCGCAACAGTTACACAACCAATAGAAAAAATGCAAAAAATACCACGCTGTCGCAACAGTTCCAAAACCAATAGAAAAAAATACAAAAAATACCACGCTGTCACAACAGTTCCAAAACCAATAGAAAAAATACCACGCTGTCGCAACAGTTACAAAACCAATAGAAAAAAATACAAAAAATACCACGCTGTCGCAACAGTTCCAAAAACCAATAAAAAAAGTACAAAAAATGCCACGCTGTCGCAACAGTTACAAAACCAATAGAAAAAATACAAAAAATACCACGCTGTCGCAACAGTTCCAAAACCAATAGAAAAAATACAAAAAATAACACGCTGTAGCAACAGTTCCAAAACCAATAGAAAAAATACGAAAAATACCACGTTGTCGCAACAGTCCCAAAACCAATAGAAAAAATACAAAAAATACCACGCTATCGCAACAGTTCCAAATCCAATAGAAAAAAATACAAAAAATACCACGCTGTCGCAACAGTTCCAAAACCAATAGAAAAAATACCACGCTGTCGCAACAGTTCCAAACCCCATAGAAAAAAATACAAAAAATACCACGCTATCGCAACAGTTCAAAAACCAATAGAAAAAATACGAAAAATACCACGCTGTCGCAACAGTTCCAAAACCAATAGAAAAAATACATAAAATACCACGCTGTCGCAACAGTTCCAAAACCAATAGAAAAAATACAAAAAATACCACGCTGTCGCAACAGTTCCAAAACCAATAGAAAAAATACAAAAAATACCACGCTGTCGCAACAGTTCCAAAACCAATAGAAAAAATACAAAAAATACCACGCTGTCGCAACAGTTCCAAAACCAATAGAAAAAAATACCACGCTGTCGCAACAGTTCAAAAACCAATAGAAAAATTACCACGCTGTCGCAACAGTTACAAAACCAATAGAAAAAAATACAAAAAATACCACGCTGTCGCAACTGTCCCAAAACCAATAGAAAAAAATACAAAAAATACCACGCTGTCGCAACAATTCCAAAACCAATAGAAAAAAATACCACGCTGTCGCAACAGTTCCAAAACCAATAGAAAAAATACCACGCTGTCGCAACAGTTCAAAAACCAATAGAAAAAGTAGAAAAAATACCACGCTGTCGCAACAGTTCCAAAACCAATAGAAAAAATACAAAAAATGCCACGCTGTCGCAACAGTTCCAAAACCAATAGAAAAAATACAAAAAATACCACGCTGTCGCAACAGTTCCAAAACCAATAGAAAAAAATACCACGCTGTCGCAACAGTTCAAAAACCAATAGAAAAAATACCACGCTGTCGCAACAGTTACAAAACCAATAGAAAAAAATACAAAAAATACCACGCTGTCGCAACAGTCCCAAAACCAATAGAAAAAAATACAAAAAATACCACGCTGTCGCAACAATTCCAAAACCAATAGAAAAAAATACCACGCTGTCGCAACAGTTCCAAAACCAATAGAAAAAATACCACACTGTCGCAACAGTTACACAACCAATAGAAAAAATGCAAAAAATACCACGCTGTCGCAACAGTTCCAAAACCAATAGTAAAAAATACAAAAAATATCACGCTATCGCAACAGTTCCAAAACCAATAGAAAAAATACGAAAAATACCACGCTGTCGCAACAGTTCCAAAACCAATAGAAAAAGTAGAAAAAATACCACGCTGTAGCAACAGTTCCAAAACCAATAGAAAAAATACAAAAAATACCACGCTGTCGCAAGAGTTCCAAAACCAATAGAAAAAATACAAAAATTACCACGCTATCGCAACAGTTCCAAAACCAATAAAAAAAATACAAAAAATACCAAGCTGTCGCAACAGTTCCAAAACCAATAGAAAAAAATACAAAAAATACCACGCTGTCGCAACAGTTCCAAAACCAATAGAAAAAATACAAAAAATACCACGCTGTCGCAACAGTTCCAAAACCAATAGAAAAAGTAGAAAAAATACCACGCTGTCACAACAGTTCCAAAACCAATAGAAAAAGTAGAAAAAATACCACGCTGTAGCAACAGTTCCAAAACCAATAGAAAAAATACAAAAAATACCACGCTGTAGCAACAGTTCCAAAACCAATAGAAAAAGTAGAAAAAATACCACGCTGTAGCAACAGTTCCAAAACCAATAGAAAAAATACAAAAAATACCACGCTGTCGCAAGAGTTCCAAAACCAATAGAAAAAATACAAAAATTACCACGCTATCGCAACAGTTCCAAAACCAATAGAAAAAATACAAAAAATACCAAGCTGTCGCAACAGTTCCAAAACCAATAGAAAAAAATACAAAAAATACCACGCTGTCGCAACAGTTCCAAAACCAATAGAAAAAATACAAAAAATACCACGCTGTCGCAACAGTTCCTAAACCTATAGAAAAAGTATAAAAAATACCACGCTGTCGCAACAGTTCCAAAACCAATAGAAAAAAATACCACGCTGTCGCAACAATTCCAAAACCAATAGAAAAAAATACCACGCTGTCGCAACAGTTCCAAAAACAATAGAAAAAATACCACGCTGTCGCAACAGTTACACAACCAATAGAAAAAATGCAAAAAATACCACGCTGTCGCAACAGTTCCAAAACCAATAAAAAAAATACCACGCTGTCACAACAGTTCCAAAACCAATAGAAAAAATACCACGCTGTCGCAACAGTTACAAAACCAATAGACAAAAATACAAAAAATACCACGCTGTCGCAACAGTTCCAAAAACCAATAAAAAAAGTACAAAAAATGCCACGCTGTCGCAACAGTTACAAAACCAATAGAAAAAATACAAAAAATACCACGCTGTCGCAACAGTTCCAAAACCAATAGAAAAAATACAAAAAATAACACGCTGTAGCAACAGTTCCAAAACCAATAGAAAAAATACGAAAAATACCACGTTGTCGCAACAGTCCCAAAACCAATAGAAAAAATACAAAAAATACCACGCTATCGCAACAGTTCCAAATCCAATAGAAAAAAATACAAAAAATACCACGCTGTCGCAACAGTTCCAAAACCAATAGAAAAAATACCACGCTGTCGCAACAGTTCCAAACCCCATAGAAAAAAATACAAAAAATACCACGCTATCGCAACAGTTCAAAAACCAATAGAAAAAATACGAAAAATACCACGCTGTCGCAACAGTTCCAAAACCAATAGAAAAAATACATAAAATACCACGCTGTCGCAACAGTTCCAAAACCAATAGATAAAAATACAAAAAATACCACGCTGTCGCAACAGTTCCAAAACCAATAGAAAAAATACAAAAAATACCACGCTGTCGCAACAGTTCCAAAACCAATAGAAAAAATACAAAAAATACCACGCTGTCGCAACAGTTCCAAAACCAATAGAAAAAAATACCACGCTGTCGCAACAGTTCAAAAACCAATAGAAAAAATACCACGCTGTCGCAACAGTTCAAAAACCAATAGAAAAAAATACATAAAATACCACGCTGTCGCAACTGTCCCAAAACCAATAGAAAAAAATACAAAAAATACCACGCTGTCGCAACAATTCCAAAACCAATAGAAAAAAATACCACGCTGTCGCAACAGTTCCAAAACCAATAGAAAAAATACCACACTGTCGCAACAGTTCAAAAACCAATAGAAAAAGTAGAAAAAATACCACGCTGTCGCAACAGTTCCAAAACCAATAGAAAAAATACAAAAAATACCACGCTGTCGCAACAGTTCCAAAACCAATAGAAAAAAATACCACGCTGTCGCAACAGTTCAAAAACCAATAGAAAAATTACCACGCTGTCGCAACAGTTACAAAACCAATAGAAAAAAATACAAAAAATACCACGCTGTCGCAACTGTCCCAAAACCAATAGAAAAAAATACAAAAAATACCACGCTGTCGCAACAATTCCAAAACCAATAGAAAAAAATACCACGCTGTCGCAACAGTTCCAAAACCAATAGAAAAAATACCACGCTGTCGCAACAGTTCAAAAATCAATAGAAAAAGTAGAAAAAATACCACGCTGTCGCAACAGTTCCAAAACCAATAGAAAAAATACAAAAAATGCCACGCTGTCGCAACAGTTCCAAAACCAATAGAAAAAATACAAAAAATACCACGCTGTCGCAACAGTTCCAAAACCAATATAAAAAAATACCACGCTGTCGCAACAGTTCAAAAACCAATAGAAAAAATACCACGCTGTCGCAACAGTTACAAAACCAATAGAAAAAAATACAAAAAATACCACGCTGTCGCAACAGTCCCAAAACCAATAGAAAAAAATACAAAAAATACCACGCTGTCGCAACAATTCCAAAACCAATAGAAAAAAATACCACGCTGTCGCAACAGTTCCAAAACCAATAGAAAAAATACCACACTGTCGCAACAGTTACACAACCAATAGAAAAAATGCAAAAAATACCACGCTGTCGCAACAGTTCCAAAACCAATAGTAAAAAATACAAAAAATATCACGCTATCGCAACAGTTCCAAAACCAATAGAAAAAATACGAAAAATACCACGCTGTCGCAACAGTTCCAAAACCAATAGAAAAAGTAGAAAAAATACCACGCTGTAGCAACAGTTCCAAAACCAATAGAAAAAATACAAAAAATACCACGCTGTCGCAAGAGTTCCAAAACCAATAGAAAAAATACAAAAATTACCACGCTATCGCAACAGTTCCAAAACCAATAGAAAAAATACAAAAAATACCAAGCTGTCGCAACAGTTCCAAAACCAATAGAAAAAAATACAAAAAATACCACGCTGTCGCAACAGTTCCAAAACCAATAGAAAAAATACAAAAAATACCACGCTGTCGCAACAGTTCCTAAACCTATAGAAAAAGTATAAAAAATACCACGCTGTCGCAACAGTTCCAAAACCAATAGAAAAAAATACCACGCTGTCGCAACAATTCCAAAACCAATAGAAAAAAATACCACGCTGTCGCAACAGTTCCAAAAACAATAGAAAAAATACCACGCTGTCGCAACAGTTACACAACCAATAGAAAAAATGCAAAAAATACCACGCTGTCGCAACAGTTCCAAAACCAATAAAAAAAATACCACGCTGTCACAACAGTTCCAAAACCAATAGAAAAAATACCACGCTGTCGCAACAGTTACAAAACCAATAGACAAAAATACAAAAAATACCACGCTGTCGCAACAGTTCCAAAAACCAATAAAAAAAGTACAAAAAATGCCACGCTGTCGCAACAGTTACAAAACCAATAGAAAAAATACAAAAAATACCACGCTGTCGCAACAGTTCCAAAACCAATAGAAAAAATACAAAAAATAACACGCTGTAGCAACAGTTCCAAAACCAATAGAAAAAATACGAAAAATACCACGTTGTCGCAACAGTCCCAAAACCAATAGAAAAAATACAAAAAATACCACGCTATCGCAACAGTTCCAAATCCAATAGAAAAAAATACAAAAAATACCACGCTGTCGCAACAGTTCCAAAACCAATAGAAAAAATACCACGCTGTCGCAACAGTTCCAAACCCCATAGAAAAAAATACAAAAAATACCACGCTATCGCAACAGTTCAAAAACCAATAGAAAAAATACGAAAAATACCACGCTGTCGCAACAGTTCCAAAACCAATAGAAAAAATACATAAAATACCACGCTGTCGCAACAGTTCCAAAACCAATAGATAAAAATACAAAAAATACCACGCTGTCGCAACAGTTCCAAAACCAATAGAAAAAATACAAAAAATACCACGCTGTCGCAACAGTTCCAAAACCAATAGAAAAAATACAAAAAATACCACGCTGTCGCAACAGTTCCAAAACCAATAGAAAAAAATACCACGCTGTCGCAACAGTTCAAAAACCAATAGAAAAAATACCACGCTGTCGCAACAGTTACAAAACCAATAGAAAAAAATACATAAAATACCACGCTGTCGCAACTGTCCCAAAACCAATAGAAAAAAATACAAAAAATACCACGCTGTCGCAACAATTCCAAAACCAATAGAAAAAAATACCACGCTGTCGCAACAGTTCCAAAACCAATAGAAAAAATACCACACTGTCGCAACAGTTCAAAAACCAATAGAAAAAGTAGAAAAAATACCACGCTGTCGCAACAGTTCCAAAACCAATAGAAAAAATACAAAAAATACCACGCTGTCGCAACAGTTCCAAAACCAATAGAAAAAATACAAAAAATACCACGCTGTCGCAACAGTTCCAAAACCAATAGAAAAAAATACAACGCTGTCGCAACAGTTCAAAAACCAATAGAAAAAATACCACACTGTCGCAACAGTTCCAAAACCAATAGAAAAAATACAAAAAATACCACGCTGTCGCAACAGTTCCAAAACCAATAGAAAAAATACAAAAAATACCACGCTGTCGCAACAGTTCCAAAACCAATAGAAAAAAATACAACGCTGTCGCAACAGTTCAAAAACCAATAGAAAAAATACCACGCTGTCGCAACAGTTACAAAACCAATAGAAAAAAATACAAAAAATACCACGCTGTCGCAACAGTCCCAAAACCAATAGAAAAAAATACAAAAAATACCACGCTGTCGCAACAATTCCAAAACCAATAGAAAAAATTTCCACGCTGTCGCAACAGTTCCAAAACCAATAGAAAAAATACCACGCTGTCGCAACAGTTACACAACCAATAGAAAAAATGCAAAAAATACCACGCTGTCGCAACAGTTCCAAAACCAATAGAAAAAAATACAAAAAATATCACGCTATCGCAACAGTTCCAAAACCAATAGAAAAAATACAAAAAATACCACGCTGTCGCAACAGTTCCAAAACCAATAGAAAAAATACAAAAATTACCACGCTATCGCAACAGTTCCAAAACCAATAGAAAAAATACCAAGCTGTCGCAACAGTTCCAAAACCAATAGAAAAAAATACAAAAAATACCACGCTGTCGCAACAGTTACACAACCAATAGAAAAAATGCAAAAAATACCACGCTGTCGCAACAGTTCCAAAACCAATAGAAAAAATTACAAAAAATACCACGCTGTCACAACAGTTCCAAAACCAATAGAAAAAATACCACGCTGTCGCAACAGTTACAAAACCAATAGAAAAAAATACAAAAAATACCACGCTGTCGCAACAGTTCCAAAAACCAATAAAAAAAGTACAAAAAATGCCACGCTGTCGCAACAGTTACAAAACCAATAGAAAAAATACAAAAAATACCACGCTGTCGCAACAGTTCCAAAACCAATAGAAAAAATACAAAAAATAACACGCTGTAGCAAGTTCCAAAACCAATAGAAAAAATACGAAAAATACCACGTTGTCGCAACAGTCCCAAAACCAATAGAAAAAATACAAAAAATACCACGCTATCGCAACAGTTCCAAATCCAATAGAAAAAAATACAAAAAATACCACGCTGTCGCAACAGTTCCAAAACCAATAGAAAAAATACCACGCTGTCGCAACAGTTCCAAACCCCATAGAAAAAAATACAAAAAATACCACGCTATCGCAACAGTTCAAAAACCAATAGAAAAAATACGAAAAATACCACGCTGTCGCAACAGTTCCAAAACCAATAGAAAAAATACATAAAATACCACGCTGTCGCAACAGTTCCAAAACCAATAGAAAAAATACAAAAAATACCACGCTGTCGCAACAGTTCCAAAACCAATAGAAAAAATACAAAAAATACCACGCTGTCGCAACAGTTCCAAAACCAATAGAAAAAATACAAAAAATACCACGCTGTCGCAACAGTTCCAAAACCAATAGAAAAAAATACCACGCTGTCGCAACAGTTCAAAAACCAAGAGAAAAATTACCACGCTGTCGCAACGGTTACAAAACCAATAGAAAAAAATACAAAAAATACCACGCTGTCGCAACTGTCCCAAAACCAATAGAAAAAAATACAAAAAATACCACGCTGTCGCAACAATTCCAAAACCAATCGAAAAAAATACCACGCTGTCGCAACAGTTCCAAAACCAATAGAAAAAATACCACGCTGTCGCAACAGTTCAAAAACCAATAGAAAAAGTAGAAAAAATACCACGCTGTCGCAACAGTTCCAAAACCAATAGAAAAAATACAAAAAATGCCACGCTGTCGCAACAGTTCCAAAACCAATAGAAAAAATACAAAAAATACCACGCTGTCGCAACAGTTCCAAAACCAATAGAAAAAATACAAAAAATACCACGCTGTCGCAACAGTTCCAAAACCAATAGAAAAAAATACCACGCTGTCGCAACAGTTCAAAAACCAATAGAAAAAATACCACGCTGTCGCAACAGTTACAAAACCAATAGAAAAAAATACAAAAAATACCACGCTGTCGCAACAGTCCCAAAACCAATAGAAAAAAATACAAAAAATACCACGCTGTCGCAACAATTCCAAAACCAATAGAAAAAATACAAAAAATACCACGCTGTCGCAACAGTTCCAAAACCAATAGAAAAAATACCACGCTGTCGCAACAGTTACACAACCAATAGAAAAAATGCAAAAAATACCACGCTGTCGCAACAGTTCCAAAACCAATAGAAAAAAATACAAAAAATATCACGCTATCGCAACAGTTCCAAAACCAATAGAAAAAATACGAAAAATACCACGCTGTCGCAACAGTTCCAAAACCAATAGAAAAAGTAGAAAAAATACCACGCTGTAGCAACAGTTCCAAAACCAATAGAAAAAATACAAAAAATACCACGCTGTCGCAACAGTTCCAAAACCAATAGAAAAAATACAAAAATTACCACGCTATCGCAACAGTTCCAAAACCAATAGAAAAAATACAAAAAATACCAAGCTGTCGCAACAGTTCCAAAACCAATAGAAAAAAATACAAAAAATACCACGCTGTCGCAACAGTTCCAAAACCAATAGAAAAAATACAAAAAATACCACGCTGTCGCAACAGTTCCTAAACCTATAGAAAAAGTATAAAAAATACCACGCTGTCGCAACAGTTCCAAAACCAATAGAAAAAAATACCACGCTGTCGCAACAATTCCAAAACCAATAGAAAAAAATACCACGCTGTCGCAACAGTTCCAAAAACAATAGAAAAAATACCACGCTGTCGCAACAGTTACACAACCAATAGAAAAAATGCAAAAAATACCACGCTGTCGCAACAGTTCCAAAACCAATAGAAAAAAATACCACGCTGTCACAACAGTTCCAAAACCAATAGAAAAAATACCACGCTGTCGCAAGTTACAAAACCAATAGACAAAAATACAAAAAATACCACGCTGTCGCAACAGTTCCAAAAACCAATAAAAAAAGTACAAAAAATGCCACGCTGTCGCAACAGTTACAAAACCAATAGAAAAAATACAAAAAATACCACGCTGTCGCAACAGTTCCAAAACCAATAGAAAAAATACAAAAAATAACACGCTGTAACAACAGTTCCAAAACCAATAGAAAAAATACGAAAAATACCACGTTGTCGCAACAGTCCCAAAACCAATAGAAAAAATACAAAAAATACCACGCTATCGCAACAGTTCCAAATCCAATAGAAAAAAATACAAAAAATACCACGCTGTCGCAACAGTTCCAAAACCAATAGAAAAAATACCACGCTGTCGCAACAGTTCCAAACCCCATAGAAAAAAATACAAAAAATACCACGCTATCGCAACAGTTCAAAAACCAATAGAAAAAATACGAAAAATACCACGCTGTCGCAACAGTTCCAAAACCAATAGAAAAAATACATAAAATACCACGCTGTCGCAACAGTTCCAAAACCAATAGATAAAAATACAAAAAATACCACGCTGTCGCAACAGTTCCAAAACCAATAGAAAAAATACAAAAAATACCATGCTGTCGCAACAGTTCCAAAACCAATAGAAAAAATACAAAAAATACCACGCTGTCGCAACAGTTCCAAAACCAATAGAAAAAAATACCACGCTGTCGCAACAGTTCAAAAACCAATAGAAAAAATACCACGCTGTCGCAACAGTTACAAAACCAATAGAAAAAAATACAAAAAATGCCACGCTGTCGCAACTGTCCCAAAACCAATAGAAAAAAATACAAAAAATACCACGCTGTCGCAACAATTCCAAAACCAATAGAAAAAAATACCACGCTGTCGCAACAGTTCCAAAACCAATAGAAAAAATACCACACTGTCGCAACAGTTCAAAAACCAATAGAAAAAGTAGAAAAAATACCACGCTGTCGCAACAGTTCCAAAACCAATAGAAAAAATACAAAAAATGCCACACTGTCGCAACAGTTCCAAAACCAATAGAAAAAATACAAAAAATACCACGCTGTCGCAACAGTTCCAAAACCAATAGAAAAAAATACAAAAAATACCACGCTGTCGCAACAATTCCAAAACCAATAGAAAAAATACAAAAAATACCACGCTGTCGCAACAGTTCCAAAACCAATAGAAAAAATACCACGCTGTCGCAACAGTTACACAACCAATAGAAAAAATGCAAAAAATACCACGCTGTCGCAACAGTTCCAAAACCAATAGAAAAAAATACAAAAAATATCACGCTATCGCAACAGTTCCAAAACCAATAGAAAAAATACGAAAAATACCACGCTGTCGCAACAGTTCCAAAACCAATAGAAAAAGTAGAAAAAATACCACGCTGTAGCAACAGTTCCAAAACCAATAGAAAAAATACAAAAAATACCACGCTGTCGCAACAGTTCCAAAACCAATAGAAAAAATACAAAAATTACCACGCTATCGCAACAGTTCCAAAACCAATAGAAAAAATACAAAAAATACCAAGCTGTCGCAACAGTTCCAAAACCAATAGAAAAAAATACAAAAAATACCACGCTGTCGCAACAGTTCCAAAACCAATAGAAAAAATACAAAAAATACCACGCTGTCGCAACAGTTCCTAAACCTATAGAAAAAGTATAAAAAATACCACGCTGTCGCAACAGTTCCAAAACCAATAGAAAAAAATACCACGCTGTCGCAACAATTCCAAAACCAATAGAAAAAAATACCACGCTGTCGCAACAGTTCCAAAAACAATAGAAAAAATACCACGCTGTCGCAACAGTTACACAACCAATAGAAAAAATGCAAAAAATACCACGCTGTCGCAACAGTTCCAAAACCAATAGAAAAAAATACCACGCTGTCACAACAGTTCCAAAACCAATAGAAAAAATACCACGCTGTCGCAAGTTACAAAACCAATAGACAAAAATACAAAAAATACCACGCTGTCGCAACAGTTCCAAAAACCAATAAAAAAAGTACAAAAAATGCCACGCTGTCGCAACAGTTACAAAACCAATAGAATAAATACAAAAAATACCACGCTGTCGCAACAGTTCCAAAACCAATAGAAAAAATACAAAAAATAACACGCTGTAACAACAGTTCCAAAACCAATAGAAAAAATACGAAAAATACCACGTTGTCGCAACAGTCCCAAAACCAATAGAAAAAATACAAAAAATACCACGCTATCGCAACAGTTCCAAATCCAATAGAAAAAAATACAAAAAATACCACGCTGTCGCAACAGTTCCAAAACCAATAGAAAAAATACCACGCTGTCGCAACAGTTCCAAACCCCATAGAAAAAAATACAAAAAATACCACGCTATCGCAACAGTTCAAAAACCAATAGAAAAAATACGAAAAATACCACGCTGTCGCAACAGTTCCAAAACCAATAGAAAAAATACATAAAATACCACGCTGTCGCAACAGTTCCAAAACCAATAGATAAAAATACAAAAAATACCACGCTGTCGCAACAGTTCCAAAACCAATAGAAAAAATACAAAAAATACCATGCTGTCGCAACAGTTCCAAAACCAATAGAAAAAATACAAAAAATACCACGCTGTCGCAACAGTTCCAAAACCAATAGAAAAAAATACCACGCTGTCGCAACAGTTCAAAAACCAATAGAAAAAATACCACGCTGTCGCAACAGTTACAAAACCAATAGAAAAAAATACAAAAAATGCCACGCTGTCGCAACTGTCCCAAAACCAATAGAAAAAAATACAAAAAATACCACGCTGTCGCAACAATTCCAAAACCAATAGAAAAAAATACCACGCTGTCGCAACAGTTCCAAAACCAATAGAAAAAATACCACACTGTCGCAACAGTTCAAAAACCAATAGAAAAAGTAGAAAAAATACCACGCTGTCGCAACAGTTCCAAAACCAATAGAAAAAATACAAAAAATGCCACACTGTCGCAACAGTTCCAAAACCAATAGAAAAAATACAAAAAATACCACGCTGTCGCAACAGTTCCAAAACCAATAGAAAAAATACAAAAAATACCACGCTGTCGCAACAGTTCCAAAACCAATAGAAAAAAATACCACGCTGTCGCAACAGTTCAAAAACCAATAGAAAAAATACCACGCTGTCGCAACAGTTACAAAACCAATAGAAAAAAATACAAAAAATACCACGCTGTCGCAACAGTCCCAAAACCAATAGAAAAAAATACAAAAAATACCACGCTGTCGCAACAATTCCAAAACCAATAGAAAAAAATACCACGCTGTCGCAACAGTTCCAAAACCAATAGAAAAAATACCACGCTGTCGCAACAGTTACACAACCAATAGAAAAAATGCAAAAAATACCACGCTGTCGCAACAGTTCCAAAACCAATAGAAAAAAATACAAAAAATATCACGCTATCGCAACAGTTCCAAAACCAATAGAAAAAATACGAAAAATACCACGCTGTCGCAACAGTTCCAAAGCCAATAGAAAAAATACCACGCTGTCGCAACAGTTCAAAAACCAATAGAAAAAGTAGAAAAAATACCACGCTGTCGCAACAGTTACACAACCAATAGAAAAAATGCAAAAAATACCACGCTGTCGCAACAGTTCCAAAACCAATAGAAAAAAATACAAAAAATACCACGCTGTCGCAACAGTTCCAAAACCAATAGAAAAAATACAAAAAATACCACGCTGTCGCAACAGTTCCAAAACCAATAGAAAAAATACAAAAAATACCACGCTGTCGCAACAGTTCCAAAACCAATAGAAAAAATACAAAAAATACCACGCTGTCGCAACAGTTCCAAAACCAATAGAAAAAATACAAAAAATACCAAGCTGTCGCAACAGTTCCAAAACCAATAGAAAAAATACAAAAAATACCACGCTGTCGCAACAGTTCCAAAACCAATAGAAAAAATACAAAAAATACCACGCTGTCGCAACAGTTCCAAAACCAATAGAAAAAGTAGAAAAAATACCACGCTGCAGCAACAGTTCCAAAACCAATAGAAAAAATACAAAAAATACCACGCTGTCGCAACAGTTCCAAAACCAATAGAAAAAATACAAAAATTACCACGCTATCGCAACAGTTCCAAAACCAATAGAAAAAATACAAAAAATACCAAGCTGTCGCAACAGTTCCAAAACCAATAGAAAAAAATACAAAAAATACCACGCTGTCGCAACAGTTCCAAAACCAATAGAAAAAATACAAAAAATACCACGCTGTCGCAACAGTTCCTAAACCTATAGAAAAAGTATAAAAAATACCACGCTGTCGCAACAGTTCCAAAACCAATAGAAAAAAATACCACGCTATCGCAACAGTTCAAAAACCAATAGAAAAAATACCACGCTGTCGCAACAGTTACAAAACCAATAGAAAAAAATACAAAAAATACCACGCTGTCGCAACAGTCCCAAAACCAATAGAAAAAAATACCACGCTGTCGCAACAATTCCAAAACCAATAGAAAAAAATACCACGCTGTCGCAACAGTTCCAAAACCAATAGAAAAAATACCACGCTGTCGCAACAGTTACACAACCAATAGAAAAAATGCAAAAAATACCACGCTGTCGCAACAGTTCCAAAACCAATAGAAAAAAATACAAAAAATACCACGCTGTCACAACAGTTCCAAAACCAATAGAAAAAATACCACGCTGTCGCAACAGTTACACAACCAATAGAAAAAATGCAAAAAATACCACGCTGTCGCAACAGTTCCAAAACCAATAGAAAAAAATACAAAAAATATCACGCTATCGCAACAGTTCCAAAACCAATAGAAAAAATACGAAAAATACCACGCTGTCGCAACAGTTCCAAAACCAATAGAAAAAGTAGAAAAAATACCACGCTGTAGCAACAGTTCCAAAACCAATAGAAAAAATACAAAAAATACCACGCTGTCGCAACAGTTCCAAAACCAATAGAAAAAATACAAAAATTACCACGCTATCGCAACAGTTCCAAAACCAATAGAAAAAATACAAAAAATACCAAGCTGTCGCAACAGTTCCAAAACCAATAGAAAAAAATACAAAAAATACCACGCTGTCGCAACAGTTCCAAAACCAATAGAAAAAATACAAAAAATACCACGCTGTCGCAACAGTTCCTAAACCTATAGAAAAAGTATAAAAAATACCACGCTGTCGCAACAGTTCCAAAACCAATAGAAAAAAATACCACGCTGTCGCAACAATTCCAAAACCAATAGAAAAAAATACCACGCTGTCGCAACAGTTCCAAAAACAATAGAAAAAATACCACGCTGTCGCAACAGTTACACAACCAATAGAAAAAATGCAAAAAATACCACGCTGTCGCAACAGTTCCAAAACCAATAGAAAAAAATACCACGCTGTCACAACAGTTCCAAAACCAATAGAAAAAATACCACGCTGTCGCAACAGTTACAAAACCAATAGACAAAAATACAAAAAATACCACGCTGTCGCAACAGTTCCAAAAACCAATAAAAAAAGTACAAAAAATGCCACGCTGTCGCAACAGTTACAAAACCAATAGAAAAAATACAAAAAATACCACGCTGTCGCAACAGTTCCAAAACCAATAGAAAAAATACAAAAAATAACACGCTGTAGCAACAGTTCCAAAACCAATAGAAAAAATACCACGTTGTCGCAACAGTCCCAAAACCAATAGAAAAAATACAAAAAATACCACGCTATCGCAACAGTTCCAAATCCAATAGAAAAAAATACAAAAAATACCACGCTGTCGCAACAGTTCCAAAACCAATAGAAAAAATACCACGCTGTCGCAACAGTTCCAAACCCCATAGAAAAAAATACAAAAAATACCACGCTATCGCAACAGTTCAAAAACCAATAGAAAAAATACGAAAAATACCACGCTGTCGCAACAGTTCCAAAACCAATAGAAAAAATACATAAAATACCACGCTGTCGCAACAGTTCCAAAACCAATAGATAAAAATACAAAAAATACCACGCTGTCGCAACAGTTCCAAAACCAATAGAAAAAATACAAAAAATACCACGCTGTCGCAACAGTTCCAAAACCAATAGAAAAAATACAAAAAATACCATGCTGTCGCAACAGTTCCAAAACCAATAGAAAAAATACAAAAAATACCACGCTGTCGCAACAGTTCCAAAACCAATAGAAAAAAATACCACGCTGTCGCAACAGTTCAAAAACCAATAGAAAAAATACCACGCTGTCGCAACAGTTACAAAACCAATAGAAAAAAATACAAAAAATACCACGCTGTCGCAACTGTCCCAAAACCAATAGAAAAAAATACAAAAAATACCACGCTGTCGCAACAATTCCAAAACCAATAGAAAAAAATACCACGCTGTCGCAACAGTTCCAAAACCAATAGAAAAAATACCACACTGTCGCAACAGTTCAAAAACCAATAGAAAAAGTAGAAAAAATACCACGCTGTCGCAACAGTTCCAAAACCAATAGAAAAAATACAAAAAATGCCACACTGTCGCAACAGTTCCAAAACCAATAGAAAAAATACAAAAAATACCACGCTGTCGCAACAGTTCCAAAACCAATAGAAAAAATACAAAAAATACCACGCTGTCGCAACAGTTCCAAAACCAATAGAAAAAAATACCGCGCTGTCGCAACAGTTCAAAAACCAATAGAAAAAATACCACGCTGTCGCAACAGTTACAAAACCAATAGAAAAAAATACAAAAAAT
Source organism: Bathymodiolus brooksi (assembly GCA_963680875.1). NCBI lineage: Eukaryota > Metazoa > Mollusca > Bivalvia > Mytilida > Modiolidae > Bathymodiolus > Bathymodiolus brooksi. The sequence continues at coordinate 67,854,015 of OY804584.1, forward strand.
ACCACGCTGTCGCAACAGTCCCAAAACCAATAGAAAAAAATACAAAAAATACCACGCTGTCGCAACAATTCCAAAACCAATAGAAAAAAATACCACGCTGTCGCAACAGTTCCAAAACCAATAGAAAAAATACCACGCTGTCGCAACAGTTACACAACCAATAGAAAAAATGCAAAAAATACCACGCTGTCGCAACAGTTCCAAAACCAATAGAAAAAAATACAAAAAATATCACGCTATCGCAACAGTTCCAAAACCAATAGAAAAAATACGAAAAATACCACGCTGTCGCAACAGTTCCAAAGCCAATAGAAAAAATACCACGCTGTCGCAACAGTTCAAAAACCAATAGAAAAAGTAGAAAAAATACCACGCTCTCGCAACAGTTACACAACCAATAGTAAAAATGCAAAAAATACCACGCTGTCGCAACAGTTCCAAAACCAATAGAAAAAAATACAAAAAATACCACGCTGTCGCAACAGTTCCAAAACCAATAGAAAAAATACCACGTTGTCGCAACAGTCCCAAAACCAATAGAAAAAATACAAAAAATACCACGCTATCGCAACAGTTCCAAATCCAATAGAAAAAAATACAAAAAATACCACGCTGTCGCAACAGTTCCAAAACCAATAGAAAAAATACCACGCTGTCGCAACAGTTCCAAACCCCATAGAAAAAAATACAAAAAATACCACGCTATCGCAACAGTTCAAAAACCAATAGAAAAAATACGAAAAATACCACGCTGTCGCAACAGTTCCTAAACCTATAGAAAAAGTATAAAAAATACCACGCTGTCGCAACAGTTCCAAAACCAATAGAAAAAAATACCACGCTGTCGCAACAATTCCAAAACCAATAGAAAAAAATACCACGCTGTCGCAACAGTTCCAAAAACAATAGAAAAAATACCACGCTGTCGCAACAGTTACACAACCAATAGAAAAAATGCAAAAAATACCACGCTGTCGCAACAGTTCCAAAACCAATAGAAAAAAATACCACGCTGTCACAACAGTTCCAAAACCAATAGAAAAAATACCACGCTGTCGCAACAGTTACAAAACCAATAGACAAAAATACAAAAAATACCACGCTGTCGCAACAGTTCCAAAAACCAATAAAAAAAGTACAAAAAATGCCACGCTGTCGCAACAGTTACAAAACCAATAGAAAAAATACAAAAAATACCACGCTGTCGCAACAGTTCCAAAACCAATAGAAAAAATACAAAAAATAACACGCTGTAACAACAGTTCCAAAACCAATAGAAAAAATACGAAAAATACCACGTTGTCGCAACAGTCCCAAAACCAATAGAAAAAATACAAAAAATACCACGCTATCGCAACAGTTCCAAATCCAATAGAAAAAAATACAAAAAATACCACGCTGTCGCAACAGTTCCAAAACCAATAGAAAAAATACCACGCTGTCGCAACAGTTCCAAACCCCATAGAAAAAAATACAAAAAATACCACGCTATCGCAACAGTTCAAAAACCAATAGAAAAAATACGAAAAATACCACGCTGTCGCAACAGTTCCAAAACCAATAGAAAAAATACATAAAATACCACGCTGTCGCAACAGTTCCAAAACCAATAGATAAAAATACAAAAAATACCACGCTGTCGCAACAGTTCCAAAACCAATAGAAAAAATACAAAAAATACCACGCTGTCGCAACAATTCCAAAACCAATAGAAAAAAATACCACGCTGTCGCAACAGTTCCAAAACCAATAGAAAAAATACAAAAAATACCACGCTGTCGCAACAGTTCCAAAACCAATAGAAAAAATACAAAAAATAACACGCTGTAACAACAGTTCCAAAACCAATAGAAAAAATACGAAAAATACCACGTTGTCGCAACAGTCCCAAAACCAATAGAAAAAATACAAAAAATACCACGCTATCGCAACAGTTCCAAATCCAATAGAAAAAAATACAAAAAATACCACGCTGTCGCAACAGTTCCAAAACCAATAGAAAAAATACCACGCTGTCGCAACAGTTCCAAACCCCATAGAAAAAAATACAAAAAATACCACGCTATCGCAACAGTTCAAAAACCAATAGAAAAAATACGAAAAATACCACGCTGTCGCAACAGTTCCAAAACCAATAGAAAAAATACATAAAATACCACGCTGTCGCAACAGTTCCAAAACCAATAGATAAAAATACAAAAAATACCACGCTGTCGCAACAGTTCCAAAACCAATAGAAAAAATACAAAAAATACCATGCTGTCGCAACAGTTCCAAAACCAATAGAAAAAATACAAAAAATACCACGCTGTCGCAACAGTTCCAAAACCAATAGAAAAAAATACCACGCTGTCGCAACAGTTCAAAAACCAATAGAAAAAATACCACGCTGTCGCAACAGTTACAAAACCAATAGAAAAAAATACAAAAAATGCCACGCTGTCGCAACTGTCCCAAAACCAATAGAAAAAAATACAAAAAATACCACGCTGTCGCAACAATTCCAAAACCAATAGAAAAAAATACCACGCTGTCGCAACAGTTCCAAAACCAATAGAAAAAATACCACACTGTCGCAACAGTTCAAAAACCAATAGAAAAAGTAGAAAAAATACCACGCTGTCGCAACAGTTCCAAAACCAATAGAAAAAATACAAAAAATGCCACACTGTCGCAACAGTTCCAAAACCAATAGAAAAAATACAAAAAATACCACGCTGTCGCAACAGTTCCAAAACCAATAGAAAAAATACAAAAAATACCACGCTGTCGCAACAGTTCCAAAACCAATAGAAAAAAATACCACGCTGTCGCAACAGTTCAAAAACCAATAGAAAAAATACCACGCTGTCGCAACAGTTACAAAACCAATAGAAAAAAATACAAAAAATACCACGCTGTCGCAACAGTCCCAAAACCAATAGAAAAAAATACAAAAAATACCACGCTGTCGCAACAATTCCAAAACCAATAGAAAAAAATACCACGCTGTCGCAACAGTTCCAAAACCAATAGAAAAAATACCACGCTGTCGCAACAGTTACACAACCAATAGAAAAAATGCAAAAAATACCACGCTGTCGCAACAGTTCCAAAACCAATAGAAAAAAATACAAAAAATATCACGCTATCGCAACAGTTCCAAAACCAATAGAAAAAATACGAAAAATACCACGCTGTCGCAACAGTTCCAAAGCCAATAGAAAAAATACCACGCTGTCGCAACAGTTCAAAAACCAATAGAAAAAGTAGAAAAAATACCACGCTGTCGCAACAGTTACACAACCAATAGAAAAAATGCAAAAAATACCACGCTGTCGCAACAGTTCCAAAACCAATAGAAAAAAATACAAAAAATACCACGCTGTCGCAACAGTTCCAAAACCAATAGAAAAAATACAAAAAATACCACGCTGTCGCAACAGTTCCAAAACCAATAGAAAAAATACAAAAAATACCACGCTGTCGCAACAGTTCCAAAACCAATAGAAAAAATACAAAAAATACCACGCTGTCGCAACAGTTCCAAAACCAATAGAAAAAATACAAAAAATACCAAGCTGTCGCAACAGTTCCAAAACCAATAGAAAAAATACAAAAAATACCACGCTGTCGCAACAGTTCCAAAACCAATAGAAAAAATACAAAAAATACCACGCTGTCGCAACAGTTCCAAAACCAATAGAAAAAGTAGAAAAAATACCACGCTGCAGCAACAGTTCCAAAACCAATAGAAAAAATACAAAAAATACCACGCTGTCGCAACAGTTCCAAAACCAATAGAAAAAATACAAAAATTACCACGCTATCGCAACAGTTCCAAAACCAATAGAAAAAATACAAAAAATACCAAGCTGTCGCAACAGTTCCAAAACCAATAGAAAAAAATACAAAAAATACCACGCTGTCGCAACAGTTCCAAAACCAATAGAAAAAATACAAAAAATACCACGCTGTCGCAACAGTTCCTAAACCTATAGAAAAAGTATAAAAAATACCACGCTGTCGCAACAGTTCCAAAACCAATAGAAAAAAATACCACGCTATCGCAACAGTTCAAAAACCAATAGAAAAAATACCACGCTGTCGCAACAGTTACAAAACCAATAGAAAAAAATACAAAAAATACCACGCTGTCGCAACAGTCCCAAAACCAATAGAAAAAAATACCACGCTGTCGCAACAATTCCAAAACCAATAGAAAAAAATACCACGCTGTCGCAACAGTTCCAAAACCAATAGAAAAAATACCACGCTGTCGCAACAGTTACACAACCAATAGAAAAAATGCAAAAAATACCACGCTGTCGCAACAGTTCCAAAACCAATAGAAAAAAATACAAAAAATACCACGCTGTCACAACAGTTCCAAAACCAATAGAAAAAATACCACGCTGTCGCAACAGTTACACAACCAATAGAAAAAATGCAAAAAATACCACGCTGTCGCAACAGTTCCAAAACCAATAGAAAAAAATACAAAAAATATCACGCTATCGCAACAGTTCCAAAACCAATAGAAAAAATACGAAAAATACCACGCTGTCGCAACAGTTCCAAAACCAATAGAAAAAGTAGAAAAAATACCACGCTGTAGCAACTGTTCCAAAACCAATAGAAAAAATACAAAAAATACCACGCTGTCGCAACAGTTCCAAAACCAATAGAAAAAATACAAAAATTACCACGCTATCGCAACAGTTCCAAAACCAATAGAAAAAATACAAAAAATACCAAGCTGTCGCAACAGTTCCAAAACCAATAGAAAAAAATACAAAAAATACCACGCTGTCGCAACAGTTCCAAAACCAATAGAAAAAATACAAAAAATACCACGCTGTCACAACAGTTCCTAAACCTATAGAAAAAGTATAAAAAATACCACGCTGTCGCAACAGTTCCAAAACCAATAGAAAAAAATACCACGCTGTCGCAACAATTCCAAAACCAATAGAAAAAAATACCACGCTGTCGCAACAGTTCCAAAAACAATAGAAAAAATACCACGCTGTCGCAACAGTTACACAACCAATAGAAAAAATGCAAAAAATACCACGCTGTCGCAACAGTTCCAAAACCAATAGAAAAAAATACCACGCTGTCACAACAGTTCCAAAACCAATAGAAAAAATACCACGCTGTCGCAACAGTTACAAAACCAATAGACAAAAATACAAAAAATACCACGCTGTCGCAACAGTTCCAAAAACCAATAAAAAAAGTACAAAAAATGCCACGCTGTCGCAACAGTTACAAAACCAATAGAAAAAATACAAAAAATACCACGCTGTCGCAACAGTTCCAAAACCAATAGAAAAAATACAAAAAATAACACGCTGTAGCAACAGTTCCAAAACCAATAGAAAAAATACCACGTTGTCGCAACAGTCCCAAAACCAATAGAAAAAATACAAAAAATACCACGCTATCGCAACAGTTCCAAATCCAATAGAAAAAAATACAAAAAATACCACGCTGTCGCAACAGTTCCAAAACCAATAGAAAAAATACCACGCTGTCGCAACAGTTCCAAACCCCATAGAAAAAAATACAAAAAATACCACGCTATCGCAACAGTTCAAAAACCAATAGAAAAAATACGAAAAATACCACGCTGTCGCAACAGTTCCAAAACCAATAGAAAAAATACATAAAATACCACGCTGTCGCAACAGTTCCAAAACCAATAGATAAAAATACAAAAAATACCACGCTGTCGCAACAGTTCCAAAACCAATAGAAAAAATACAAAAAATACCACGCTGTCGCAACAGTTCCAAAACCAATAGAAAAAATACAAAAAATACCATGCTGTCGCAACAGTTCCAAAACCAATAGAAAAAATACAAAAAATACCACGCTGTCGCAACAGTTCCAAAACCAATAGAAAAAAATACCACGCTGTCGCAACAGTTCAAAAACCAATAGAAAAAATACCACGCTGTCGCAACAGTTACAAAACCAATAGAAAAAAATACAAAAAATACCACGCTGTCGCAACTGTCCCAAAACCAATAGAAAAAAATACAAAAAATACCACGCTGTCGCAACAATTCCAAAACCAATAGAAAAAAATACCACGCTGTCGCAACAGTTCCAAAACCAATAGAAAAAATACCACACTGTCGCAACAGTTCAAAAACCAATAGAAAAAGTAGAAAAAATACCACGCTGTCGCAACAGTTCCAAAACCAATAGAAAAAATACAAAAAATGCCACACTGTCGCAACAGTTCCAAAACCAATAGAAAAAATACAAAAAATACCACGCTGTCGCAACAGTTCCAAAACCAATAGAAAAAATACAAAAAATACCACGCTGTCGCAACAGTTCCAAAACCAATAGAAAAAAATACCACGCTGTCGCAACAGTTCAAAAACCAATAGAAAAAATACCACGCTGTCGCAACAGTTACAAAACCAATAGAAAAAAATACAAAAAATACCACGCTGTCGCAACAGTCCCAAAACCAATAGAAAAAAATACAAAAAATACCACGCTGTCGCAACAATTCCAAAACCAATAGAAAAAAATACCACGCTGTCGCAACAGTTCCAAAACCAATAGAAAAAATACCACGCTGTCGCAACAGTTACACAACCAATAGAAAAAATGCAAAAAATACCACGCTGTCGCAACAGTTCCAAAACCAATAGAAAAAAATACAAAAAATATCACGCTATCGCAACAGTTCCAAAACCAATAGAAAAAATACGAAAAATACCACGCTGTCGCAACAGTTCCAAAGCCAATAGAAAAAATACCACGCTGTCGCAACAGTTCAAAAACCAATAGAAAAAGTAGAAAAAATACCACGCTCTCGCAACAGTTACACAACCAATAGAAAAAATGCAAAAAATACCACGCTGTCGCAACAGTTCCAAAACCAATAGAAAAAAATACAAAAAATACCACGCTGTCGCAACAGTTCCAAAACCAATAGAAAAAATACCACGTTGTCGCAACAGTCCCAAAACCAATAGAAAAAATACAAAAAATACCACGCTATCGCAACAGTTCCAAATCCAATAGAAAAAAATACAAAAAATACCACGCTGTCGCAACAGTTCCAAAACCAATAGAAAAAATACCACGCTGTCGCAACAGTTCCAAACCCCATAGAAAAAAATACAAAAAATACCACGCTATCGCAACAGTTCAAAAACCAATAGAAAAAATACGAAAAATACCACGCTGTCGCAACAGTTCCAAAACCAATAGAAAAAATACATAAAATACCACGCTGTCGCAACAGTTCCAAAACCAATAGATAAAAATACAAAAAATACCACGCTGTCGCAACAGTTCCAAAACCAATAGAAAAAATACAAAAAATACCACGCTGTCGCAACAGTTCCAAAACCAATAGAAAAAATACAAAAAATACCACGCTGTCGCAACAGTTCCAAAACCAATAGAAAAAATACAAAAAATACCACGCTGTCGCAACAGTTCCAAAACCAATAGAAAAAAATACCACGCTGTCGCAACAGTTCAAAAACCAATAGAAAAAATACCACGCTGTCGCAACAGTTACAAAACCAATAGAAAAAAATACAAAAAATACCACGCTGTCGCAACTGTCCCAAAACCAATAGAAAAAAATACAAAAAATACCACGCTGTCGCAACAATTCCAAAACCAATAGAAAAAAATACCACGCTGTCGCAACAGTTCCAAAACCAATAGAAAAAATACCACACTGTCGCAACAGTTCAAAAACCAATAGAAAAAGTAGAAAAAATACCACGCTGTCGCAACAGTTCCAAAACCAATAGAAAAAATACCAAAAATGCCACACTGTCGCAACAGTTCCAAAACCAATAGAAAAAATACAAAAAATACCACGCTGTCGCAACAGTTCCAAAACCAATAGAAAAAATACAAAAAATACCACGCTGTCGCAACAGTTCCAAAACCAATAGAAAAAAATACCACGCTGTCGCAACAGTTCAAAAACCAATAGAAAAAATACCACGCTGTCGCAACAGTTACAAAACCAATAGAAAAAAATACAAAAAATACCACGCTGTCGCAACAGTCCCAAAACCAATAGAAAAAAATACAAAAAATACCACGCTGTCGCAACAATTCCAAAACCAATAGAAAAAAATACCACGCTGTCGCAACAGTTCCAAAACCAATAGAAAAAATACCACGCTGTCGCAACAGTTACACAACCAATAGAAAAAATGCAAAAAATACCACGCTTTCGCAACAGTTCCAAAACCAATAGAAAAAATTACAAAAAATATCACGCTATCGCAACAGTTCCAAAACCAATAGAAAAAATACGAAAAATACCACGCTGTCGCAACAGTTCCAAAGCCACTAGAAAAAATACCACGCTGTCGCAACAGTTCAAAAACCAATAGAAAAAGTAGAAAAAATACCACGCTGTCGCAACAGTTACACATCCAATAGAAAAAATGCAAAAAATACCACGCTGTCGCAACAGTTCCAAAACCAATAGAAAAAAATACAAAAAATACCACGCTGTCGCAACAGTTCCAAAACCAATAGAAAAAATACAAAAAATACCACGCTGTCGCAACAGTTCCAAAACCAATAGAAAAAATACAAAAAATACCACGCTGTCGCAACAGTTCCAAAACCAATAGAAAAATTACAAAAAATACCACGCTGTCGCAACAGTTCCAAAACCAATAGAAAAAATACAAAAAATACCAAGCTGTCGCAACAGTTCCAAAACCAATAGAAAAAATACAAAAAATACCACGCTGTCGCAACAGTTCCAAAACCAATAGAAAAAATACAAAAAATACCACGCTGTCGCAACAGTTCCAAAACCAATAGAAAAAATACAAAAAATACCAAGCTGTCGCAACAGTTCCAAAACCTATAGAAAAAAATACAAAAAATACCACGCTGTCGCAACAGTTCCAAAACCAATAGAAAAAATACAAAAAATACCACGCTGTCGCAACAGTTCCAAAACCAATAGAAAAAGTAGAAAAAATACCACGCTGTCACAACAGTTCCAAAACCAATAGAAAAGGTAGAAAAAATACCACGCTGTAGCAACAGTTCCAAAACCAATAGAAAAAATACAAAAAATACCACGCTGTAGCAACAGTTCCAAAACCAATAGAAAAAGTAGAAAAAATACCACGCTGTCACAACAGTTCCAAAACCAATAGAAAAAGTAGAAAAAATACCACGCTGTAGCAACAGTTCCAAAACCAATAGAAAAAATACAAAAAATACCACGCTGTCACAACAGTTCCAAAACCAATAGAAAAAGTAGAAAAAATACCACGCTGTCACAACAGTTCCAAAACCAATAGAAAAAGTAGAAAAAATACCACGCTGTAGCAACAGTTCCAAAACCAATAGAAAAAATACAAAAAATACCACGCTGTCGCAACAGTTCCAAAACCAATAGAAAAAATACAAAAATTACCACGCTATCGCAACAGTTCCAAAACCAATAGAAAAAATACAAAAAATACCAAGCTGTCGCAACAGTTCCAAAACCAATAGAAAAAAATACAAAAAATACCACGCTGTCGCAACAGTTCCAAAACCAATAGAAAAAATACAAAAAATACCACGCTGTCGCAACAGTTCCTAAACCTATAGAAAAAGTATAAAAAATACCACGCTGTCGCAACAGTTCCAAAACCAATAGAAAAAAATACCACGCTGTCGCAACAGTTCAAAAACCAATAGAAAAAATACCACGCTGTCGCAACAGTTACAAAACAAATAGAAAAAAATACAAAAAATACCACGCTGTCGCAACAGTCCCAAAACCAATAGAAAAAAATACAAAAAATACCACGCTGTCGCAACAATTCCAAATCCAATAGAAAAAAATACCACGCTGTCGCAACAGTTCCAAAACCAATAGAAAAATTACCACGCTATCGCAACAGTTCCAAAACCAATAGAAAAAATACAAAAATACCAAGCTGTCGCAACAGTTCCAAAACCAATAGAAAAAAATACAAAAAATACCACGCTGTCGCAACAGTTCCAAAACCAATAGAAAAAATACAAAAAATACCACGCTGTCGCAACAGTTCCAAAACCAATAGAAAAAGTAGAAAAAATACCACGCTGTCACAACAGTTCCAAAACCAATAGAAAAGGTAGAAAAAATACCACGCTGTAGCAACAGTTCCAAAACCAATAGAAAAAATACAAAAAATACCACGCTGTAGCAACAGTTCCAAAACCAATAGAAAAAGTAGAAAAAATACCACGCTGTCACAACAGTTCCAAAACCAATAGAAAAAGTAGAAAAAATACCACGCTGTAGCAACAGTTCCAAAACCAATAGAAAAAATACAAAAAATACCACGCTGTCACAACAGTTCCAAAACCAATAGAAAAAGTAGAAAAAATACCACGCTGTCACAACAGTTCCAAAACCAATAGAAAAAGTAGAAAAAATACCACGCTGTAGCAACAGTTCCAAAACCAATAGAAAAAATACAAAAAATACCACGCTGTCGCAACAGTTCCAAAACCAATAGAAAAAATACAAAAATTACCACGCTATCGCAACAGTTCCAAAACCAATAGAAAAAATACAAAAAATACCAAGCTGTCGCAACAGTTCCAAAACCAATAGAAAAAAATACAAAAAATACCACGCTTTCGCAACAGTTCCAAAACCAATAGAAAAAATACAAAAAATACCACACTGTCACAACAGTTCCAAAACCAATAGAAAAAGTACAAAAAATACCACGCTGTCGCAACAGTTCCTAAACCTATAGAAAAAGTATAAAAAATACCACGCTGTCGCAACAGTTCCAAAACCAATAGAAAAAAATACCACGCTGTTGCAACAGTTCAAAAACCAATAGAAAAAATACCACGCTGTCGCAACAGTTACAAAACCAATAGAAAAAAATACAAAAAATACCACGCTGTCGCAACAGTCCCAAAACCAATAGAAAAAAATACAAAAAATACCACGCTGTCGCAACAATTCCAAAACCAATAGAAAAAAATACCACGCTGTCGCAACAGTTCCAAAACCAATAGAAAAAATACCACGCTGTCGCAACAGTTACACAACCAATAGAAAAAATGCAAAAAATACCACGCTGTCGCAACAGTTCCAAAACCAATAGAAAAAAATACCACGCTATCGCAACAGTTCCAAAACCAATAGAAAAAATACGAAAAATACCACGCTGTAGCAACAGTTCCAAAGCCAATAGAAAAAATACAAAAAATACCACGCTGTCGCAACAGTTCCAAAACCAATAGAAAAAATACAAAAAATACCACGGTCGCAACAGTTCCAAAGCTAATAGAAAAAATACAAAAATTACCACGCTGTCGCAACAGTTCCAAAACCAATAGAAAAAATACAAAAAATACCAAGCTGTCGCAACAGTTCCAAAACCAATAGAAAAAATACAAAAAATACCACGCTGTAGCAACAGTTCCAAAACCAATAGAAAAAATACAAAAAATACCACGCTGTCACAACAGTTCCAAATCCAATAGAAAAAAATACAAAAAATACCACGCTGTCACAACAGTTCCAAAACCAATAGAAAAAGTACAAAAAATACCACGCTGTCGCAACAGTTCCAAAACCAATAGAAAAAAATACCACGCTGTCACAACAGTTCCAAAACCAATAGAAAAAAATACCACGCTGTCGCAACAGTTCCAAAATCAATAGAAAAAATACAAAAAGTACTACGCTGTCGCAACAGTTCCAAAACCAATAGAAACTAGAACTGTGAGTGACCTCACTGAGTGATACCCCCACTTGCAATACTATGATTTTCAAACTTTGGAATACATGTATATTAGCAAGTTACCTATGAAAAAAGAACGGATATGGAGTAATGTCAAGGAGACAACATCCCATCTCCAAAATAAACTAACCAAGAACATACATCTAGGGGTCGCCACAAGGTCTTCAACAAAGTGGGATTGTTTAAAATCAATACGGTTTCATCAGTATACATGAGGATTACAACATTTCCTAACTTATATAGGTCACATCAAATGTTATTGTTTCAAAATTAATTATTTATTCTTGAGTAGTTTTTATATTGCAAATATCCAGATGTGAAAAGGGCAATTAAAATCTTATTTCATTTAGGAATAGTTACGCTTACATCACCTTCTAAATTTTTGACAGGAACCATATTCCTTCATGCACATCTGCAGGCAGTGTATTACAACTGTGTAAAGTTTTATTTAAATCCAATGAGCCATTTAGGAGGAGTTGCGCTTACAAGCCCATCTCTCCATACAGAACGTATTTCAGAGTATAAGTTAAATTATCTCCCCTTCCAAATTTTGGACAGCAACCATATTCCTTCATGCACATCTGCATGTAGTGTATTACAACTGTGTAAAGTTTCATAAAAATCCAATAAGCTGTTTAGGAGGAGTTGCGCTTACTGGGTACATGCCCTCCTTCTTTTCGTGAAAGTACAAGTTGAATTATCTCCCCTTCCAAATTTTGGACAGCGACCATATTTCTTCATGCACATCTGCAGGTTGTGTACTACAACTGTGTAAAGTTTCATAAAAATTCAATAAGCAGCTTAGTAGGAGTTGCGCTTACAAGGTACATGCCCCCCCTTTTCATGAAAGTATAAGTTGAATTATCTCCCCTTTTAAATTTTGGACAGCCACCATATTCCTTCATGCACATCTGCAGGTAGTGTACTACAAATGTGTAAAGTTTCATAAAAATCCAATAAGCCCTTTAGGAGGAGTTGCCCTTACAAGGTACATGGACGGACGAACGGACCAACATTAAGGCTTTGTGGGGTTTTAAATTTATGAGCTTGAAAGCTCATAGTTATAAACAAATTAGAAAACTGTTCTAGCATATAAGATTTATCAGGTAAGCTCACAATACATACATAAATCTTGAGATTATATAATAGTCCTTACAATAGTTCTGCATGCTGTCTAAAGTGGTAGCATTATAGTTAGTGTTTAATAATGCAATACCTTTTATATTTCCATCTTGAAAAAAGTATGGATATGAGACACAAAAGTCCCTATAAATACAAGGATCAAATAAATTAGCATGGAATTATGCTTTAATTGTCATTTTTCATCTTGAAGTCACAGTGATCTGTATTATCATTTATTACTATTAGTTTCAGAATTTACCTCAAAACATTATGATTTATAAAAATTCGTAGAAAAGTGAAAAAGACAACTAAAGCAATATATTATTAGTAAATTGAACAAATAAAGTGCATGGAACCAAACTGATTTTGTTCAATATGAGCTCAAGTCCAATCATTGTGAGCCTATAGACATATTGGGAGCTCAAGTCCAATCATTGTGAGCTTATAGACATATTAGGAGCTTGAGTCTAATTATTGTGAGCTTATAGACATATTAGGAGCTTGAGTCCAATCATTGTGAGTTTATAGACATATTAGGAGCTTGAGTCCAATCATTGTGAGTTTATAGACATATTAGGAGCTTGAGTCTAATTATTGTGAGTTAATAGACATATTAGGAGCTTGAGTCCAATCATTGTGAGTTAATAGACATATTAGGAGCTTGAGTCCAATCATTGCGAGTTAATAGACATATTAGGAGCTAGAGTTCAATCATTGAGTTTATAGACATATTAGGAGCTCAAGTCCAACCATTGTGAGTTTATAGACATATTAGGAGCTCAAGTCCAATCATTGTGAGTTTAGACATTTTAGGAGCTCAAGTCAAATCATTGAGTCTATAGACATATTAGGAGCTCAAGTCTAATCATTGTGAGTTTATAGACAAATAAGGAGCTCGAGTCTAATCAAAATAGTGTATCATAAGGGGCTAAAGGCAAATTATTATTTCAAAAATTCAATTCTTTCATATTAACATACTGGTCATCAAATATTCAAAGTACACCTCATCTCCACATTTGACTTTATAAAAATCTTTTCTTTGTAAAACAATCAAAGTCAATAAAGCATGAAATGAAGGTCAAAGTGTCCTTTTTGGGCTGCAGGTAGTCAGACTCGAGACGATGCACCCTACACCAAGAAACAGGATAGCAGGCCATATATCATCTGAGAAATGAATTTGAAAGTAACACTTAACGCAGTCAACTCCCAAAATGCACCCCTAGACAAAGTTACATGATAGTGTGCCACATGATGTCTAAGACTTGGACGTGAACCTTAACCAAAACAAAGGTCAATGAAGCACGAAAAGTAGGTCAGTCAACTTTTTAGAATGGGTTGCTGTCAGACTCCCCAAAATGCATCCCGCACCACGTTACATGATAGTAGGTCACATAGTTTCTAAGAAATGAACTTAGACGTAAACTAAAACTTAACCTTGTCCATTTAACCATGAAGTGTGGATCATGTGACCTCAATTTTTTTACATCTGGTTATACCAAGTTTCATGGTTCTTGGTGCATTAGTTCCTGATAACCAACTCTGGATGCCTACATGAACACAGAGGCATTTCCAATAGTCCCCCTCTACTTTGAAAAGGTGTCAGAAAAATCAATATATCCTATTTCACATAAAACAAGATATGATTATAATCTAACGATTATGGAGTCTCCCATACTGGCTAGACAACAGGCTTAAAAAATAAATCAAAAGCTACCTTTGAAATCAAACAATGTTGAATTTTTGTGGTATTGTGGTGGCCATTTTGAAAATGGAGACCGGTAGAAATTTTTCGATGTCGGGAATCAATTCAGGATGTTGAAATCGAACAATGTTGAATTTGTGCGGTATTGTGGCGGCCATTTTGAAAATGGCGACCGGTAGAAATTTTTCGATGTCAGGAATCAATTCGGGACATCACAATCTACCCACATATGAAATGTCTTTGAAATCAGACAATGTTGAATTTGTGCGGTATTGTGGTGGACATTTTGAAAATGGCGACCGGTAGAAATGTTTCGATGTCAGGAAGCAATTCGGGACATCATAATCTACCCACATATGAAATGGCGTTGAAATCGGACAATGTTGAATTTGTGCGGTATTGTGGCGGCATTTTGAAAATGGCATCCGGTAAAAAAATTTCAATGTCGGGAATCAATTCGGGACATCATCATCTACCCACATATCAAATTTTAATGATATCGGACAATGTTGAATTTTTGCGGTATTGTGGCGACCATTTTGAAGATGGCGACCGGTAGAAATTTTTCAATGTCGGGACATCATTATCTACCCACATATCAAATTTTGATGATATCGGACAATGTTGAATTTTTGCAGTATTGTGGCGGCCATTTTGAAAATGGCAACCGGTAGAAATTTTTCAATGTCGGGAATCAATTCAGGACATCATTATCTACCCATATATAAAATTTTGATGATATGGACAATGTTGAATTTTTACAGCCCATTTTTTATGCCGTGTTTTGGCAGCCATTTTGAAAATGGCAGACATCTCAAAATTTTTGAAAATGCAGAATTGCTCCTTTAATAGTGACCTATCACTATGTCAAATTTTATGTCTCTATCATTATCTATTTAGAAGTTAGCAACATTAATGTATGAAATTTCAACTTTCCCATAGAATTCTATAGTAACCCCCACCCCCTTTGAACCCCTCAAAATATGACTTTGACCCCCTTTACCACAAAGCTGAGCAAAGTTTCAATGATGAGGAATGAAAACTTTAGGGCCAACTAGAAACATATATCTATAACTCCACCAAGTTTCATGAAATTCTGTCCAGTAGTTCCTGAGATCTGCCGTGGACAAGTTCATGGTCCACGGAAAGAAAGAAAGAAAGAAAGAAAGAGAATAATAATAATAATAATAATAATAATAATTCTTTTAAAATTGTATTATATGTACAACAACACAAATAAATATCTTGCATTTTATTTCACAATTCAACATGTTTCAACAAATTTAGAAATAAACTCAATACAAAGAATAAACATGGATCCTTAAGGCAAATATCATAATACACTTGATAAAATAATTATGGATCAACACTAACAACCAAGTAAACTTAAAAAAAGTTTGAAAACTCCATTGCACCCAAACCAAATCTCACTCCATACTTTGGGTTAGATAAACATCTGCATAAAATAACTGAACATTAGCTATTGTTATTCTGTAAGAGATTTTTTTACCTAGGAGAAATCTATATTTGTTGATTAAAATACCTCTGAAAATGTTTTCCTTTACATGTATAACACAAATGAAATGTAAACTCCATATGTGATGGATTTGCTTGAATGTAATTGAACAGGGGCAGGTGTTTATTATTTTCAGCAGTAAATAAGTGGGTAATACTGCAATATTCTGAAATCATAATTATACATTTTTTTTTAAAACTGAATTTTTAAACTGTTTTTGCTCTTTTATAATAATATTTAAAAAAGCCATGACAAGTAATGGTTGGATTCAAAGTTCTATTCAATAAAAATAATGTGCATATTTATATCTGCATGACCAACCCATTTTTTGGATTTCGATATTTCAAAACCAGGTGTGTCACATTACAGTATCTGAAGAGTAGGTAGGGTACATATAACTTTGATAAAACTTATATGGGAAAATTCAAATTTCCTACTAATTTAGAAATCATTATTATACAAGATAAAAAAAAATTCAATTAGATGTTGTAATTATGACAAAATAAAAAAAATACAATGTGCACATTATCAATTAAACCAACTCTAATTACAGTGAAAACTGTAATAGTTAAAGACACATTTTCTAGCAAGTGGTCAGTTGCATTTACAATTTTACAACAGCTGATGAAAATATTAAAAATTTTAATAATGGGACATTTTCTATTGACATTAAGAATTTCAATGAGCCATTCTTTAAAATTTTCAGCAGTCTGAATCAAATTTAAACAGCCTGTGGCATCTGACTAGTACCTAACAGTGCAGACCGAGTACTTTGATTCATTCATTAATTTTAGTTAACAGAAGCAATAAAATAATACATTATTTAAGTTGTAACTCAAGTAAATTGGAAAAAAAAATACAGTTTAGGCCACGCCAAATCAATACCTTGTTCTTCAGACAACTATCATTGAAAAATAGGAGCGAGCGAGCGAAATTTTTCCTTTTATTTTTTTTTCTCAAAATGACAATTTTAAGACGTGGATCAATTTTCACCTAGCGAGCGATGATATTTTTCAAATAATTTTTTTTTAAATAAATCAAGAGAGGAACTTCATTCAAGCGTGGAGTAAACAATTTGCACATAATATGCACTTGTTATCCTTCTATCACTCATATCCTAAGTCTTTAGAGCATTCTTCATTGCTTCAGAGTCATTCTCCGACATTGCTTGATCATCAAGTAAATTTAATCCCTGTTGAATATGGCATAAAGTTAGCCATGCACTCTTTTAATGTCTTTTTGTCCTAAATTTTTGCATTGATTGATTTTGATCCAGACGAGGACGGGTCCGTCCAAAATGCCGGTGAAGTTTTTGACTAAACAAGATCGACCTCTGATCTGGAACTGCGTCAACGATATATTGATTGTATATTTTGAGATATATTTTAACAGGAAACTATGTGAATGAAGAATATGGAACAAATATAGTTAGAATAAAGTAAAGGTCCATGTAACTTGATTTATGAATGATATTAATTTTGATTATGGTTACTATCATTTATTGGGCAGTATGTTTAAAACTTGAGCATGCGCATTGCTGCATAAAGTGTACTTTCGGAACATTTTGTTGTAAGTAGGTCACGCAGTAAAACAATACTGTGGACTATAAATAGCCCACACTAAATAGCTAGGTCATGTAGTAAAACAATACTGTGGACTATAAATAGCTCACACTAAATAGCTAGGTCATGTAGTAAAACAATACTGTGGACTATAAATAGCTCACACTAAATAGCTAGGTCACACAGTAAAACAATACTGTGGACTATAAATAGCTCACACTAAATAGCTAGGTCACGCAGTAAAACAATACTGTGGACTATAAATAGTCCACACTAATTATCTGATGTAATAAAATGACCAACTTCAACACCATAAAAATGTGGGGAAAAAATTACCTAATCTGCTTATAATAGGAGGTGCACATCTTCAATATGTGTGCCATCAGTGAGCAAAGTTTCAATGATGAGGAATGAAAACTGTTGGAGTTACAGATTACACAAACTAGCCACCCTCTAAGTGTTGCGGACGAACGAACGGAGTGGAGCAGATACTATACCTGCTTTCGCCGATACAGGTAAAAAAAAAAATTCTTATCGGCCTTAAATAATACGCGGGGGGATCCGAAGAACAAGATATTAATTTGGCGTGACCTTACATGACTATATTTTACTGTGTAGTAATTCAGTTTTCTTCTGTTTTTTTTTAAATATAATGAGATGTTGGTCTATACAACTAAAGGCTCATATAAGCTCAAAATAAAAGATGAGCCAATGAAAATGAGTTGGGGGGGGTCTTCAAGGTAATTTTGGTAGGTACAGGTGTGCAGCTGAAATTGCGAAAACACTCCAATGCATATATTGCTATCTAATGAAACCTGAATTTACTTGTTATAACCTTTTTGACAACCTTGACGCCATTGGCTAGGGTGGTCTTAAGAAACGATGCTAGTCCATCGGATGGGGACAAAAGAAGGCTGGTTTGTGTAAGGGGAGATCAATGCCATGATCACATTAAAGACATCCGGAAAAGAGTAGACTAATGCCACTACAAGGACCGCTCTTACACTCCCCAGAGTGACATCACTTGTTTCAATCCACTATGAAGAAGTGATTTTAAAGTAAAATAACCTCTCAGTTTGGGGTAACGTCAGTTGGTTATTCATTCCAAACGGTGCTGTCATTTTCTGTTATATATTAAACAACTGTTAACTTTTCCTGTTTTTTTTTAATTTGTAAACAAAAGTTCTGGTTCCAAAAAAGAAAACCACTCCCAATTGTCATTAAAATGTAGCAGTGTACACATGAACTATGAAAAGTTTAAAAGAAGTGACAGGCCAGATCGTTTCCGTAGATTGACATTACTTTACTGTCAACGATTTTCTCTACGTTGTTGGGGAAAAGTTTGTCAATGATTACCTAAGTATTGACACAAAAAGTTTTCGATTTCTGTAAAATGAAATTCGTACATGTTGTATGATGTACATTTTGCAGCAGATTGAATGAATAAATTTCCGAACCGTGGTCGTGGATACCAGATCGCAAACATTATAAGTTGACAGAATTCTCTTTATTGTTCACAACTTTCCACTTCGTCCGTGATTTTTAACAATTTTAATAATTAAATCATAAAGAAACAAAAAAACACGTTTCTTTTCTAATATTTAGTGAATACTTGTGTATTACATGAAAACGTGTAGGAAACGTGTATTGATTGGCTCGATAGAAATACATAATTGGGGAAAACAGTAAATTACATTAGCTGTGTATTCATTGGCTACAAAAATGTATTTGGACCAATCGCTGTGCTCGTAACAAACTGTTTTCGACTAGAACAGAAGAGTTATCTACCGTTACAGTTTATGTCGGGTTTCGGAAAAACAACAATTTTTAATGGTCAGGCAATCGCCCAAACGTTTTTTGTTGGGCCAGTGACTACCTAATTTGGAGCAGCTTTTGGTCGCCCGAATAAAATATTAGTCGCATTTGGCGACTGGGGGACCGTCCATTTCAGGCACTGTCAATTACTTAAGACTGTCTGAAATCAATGATGAGTTGGAGTCAAAATTCTGAACTTTATTATATGTTCTTGATACTCTGAAAATGAGGTAATTGAAATTAGGTAAAGGCAGTCTCCATTAAATGCAGTGAAATTATGAGTGTTGAAATACATATGAAATGTAGTACATATAAGGGTTGTTCCAGAAATAATTATCCGGGGGTGTTTGAAGACATTTGATATTTTTTTTCTGTAGGTTGTTGTACCGGTACTTAAATTAATTTATTTTCTCTTGGTTGGTGGTTTTGAAGGAAATCTTATTCTGTGGGTGGCTGCTTTCTTTCCAGTAATGTTTTTATGGTTACTAAAGTGAGAAATTTATTTTGAAACACATCAATACTACATTCCTTGTATTCTGTAAATTTTTGGTCTGTGCAAGGAAATAAAATGCCATGCCAGTTCTGTAGGTGGTTGGCTTTTACTACCAATAAGTTCTGTGGGTTGTGGTACTAAATATAAAGAGATTTCTATAGGTGGTGGGATGAAAGAAAACGTGCCTTCAAACACCCTCATAGAATTATTTCTGGAACAGCCCTAAGCTGCTTTGATAATGTACAAACAACTGAACGTTATCTAATTTTTCATGATTTTCATGATGCATGCACTTCAATAATTTATCTTGTAAATAAAGCATAAAACAAAATATTGTTAGTTTTCTGTTGATGTCCGATTAATTAAATCATTTTATTCATTCCATAGAATAAACCTTTTGTAAACCTGGTTTTCCGTCTCTCTGACCCCATATCCATTTAAAAAAAAAGAAATTCTGGAGGATACATTAACAATGCAGATGTGTACCTGAAAATCATGGGAGAGCTTGAAACATTGTGGATTTAACTGAAGTTTGATGGCAACTTCTTGTTCTTTTTTAAATAAGGATAGATAGGACAAGCATTATGAAATTTTTTTGACAAAATATTCAATTTTTATCATGCTTTAACATGATAATAATAAGTCAAAATATGGAAAACATGTATATTTTTCATATAATTGATGTTTAAACATTATTTTTCTTTATAGAACAGTCGGTCACAACAGATTTCTAATTTTCATGCAAATTTAAGACCAAATACTAACACTTCTTTCATCCTTTTGAATTTTTTTTTAGCCTATTTGTAAAATACATGTACAATCATATACAATACATGCCTTGCAGGTGAACTTACTTTTTATGAAAATAAGTTTTAATCTGGAAATCAAACCTAGCAAAATTCCCCTATGCATACTATTATTATTAATATATGTGCAAGTCCAAGATTTAAACTTATTCTGTGCTTTCATCATAAAATCCCACAGGGTTCCTCTCTGTAACACTCTTTATAAATCCTGGCCACCACACACCATATTCCATGCAACACAACACAAGTTCACCTGTTATGAAAACAATGTTAAAATTGAAAGGTTTAGATTTCGATACAGTTCTTTTAGAGTTTAATCATGAGTAACAGACGAGATGATGTTTAAAATTTCAGCAAATCAGAAACAAAAATTGCCTTTGGCGACCATGTTTTTGGTCAGACCAGAACGAAAAGGGAAATTTGTAAATGACCTTCCATACATGATTCCTTCAAAATTTGGTTAACGATTTTCTTATAATTTTGAAAAATGATAGATCAGGACGTAAATGCACTTATGAAATTTTAGTGTTTGTCAGAAAAGGTGTTTCTATGATTTTGAAGGAAAACTGTTTTTCACTTCAGAATTATCTGTAAATATGTACGTTTTCTATGCATAAAACAATAAATTTCCATATGTTCTTTCATACTGGAATGTATCATGTAAAACAAATATGGTATTTAAATACTGTGTAAATACACAATTATTCATTAAAAATATACAAGAAAATGTCATTTTGAGGAAATTGATGCCTTTCTATCTAAAACCTGTTTCCCCCTCGATCCATTCATGAAATTAATAAACTTGTCTTCATAACATGCATTACAATTAAACCAATGAATTCAGTCTGAATGTTGACAATGATTATAATAACAATAGATGTTTACCAATACATATATTAGACTTTACTGAATTCATGAATGATTAGTACCATGTTTTCAAAGGAATAGATAGATATTGATAATCAATTATCTGTGATAATCTGTACATCACAACACTGTATACTATCAATGAAGAATAATATAAAATGGGAATCTACCTTCATGAAAAATCTTCCTGTGCTTTGCTGCTTCTGTAAAAGAGTTATTATATAAAGTTCACAAAAGACAAATATGATTTTTTTTTAAGGTGGATTGTGTACAATCTGACATAAAGTGGTTGCATGTTATTATTACAATTTCCCAATATAGAATAATTTCTCACAATTCCATAGGTTCAAACCTCAATATGGTAAAATGGTATAACTAAAATCGACGACAAAGGAGATAATTTTGATTCTCATATTGTAATTTTTCCATTTCTCAATGGAAATGTACCTTTTGCATCATCTTATGCCATGGAGATACAATTTTAAAGTTGTTGTCACATAATTAAATTAATAGTTTTTTTTTACCAATATTGACCATCTCATTATTTCCATACACAGAAAATAGGTCTTTTCATTATTTTGACTTTGTACAACATCTTGTTTTGCCAACTTAACTTATGATGTTTCTATACAGAAAACCATTTTGCTGGAAGGGAAAGTAACTAATAAATATCTAAGGCCACGCCAAATTAATACCTAGTTTGTTCGATCCCCTTGTGTTATTTAAGGCCAACAAGAAACAAGATTTTTAAGTCAATCATCCATGTCTTGGCTGGATCCGTCTTCTTCCAGATCAAGATCAACAATAGAAAAATTTGTTGAAAATAACAGGCTACACAGAATGCAGCATGATACGACCCTAGCATGTCGACAAGGGAAAGTTGAACTGATGTTCATTACATTAAAGTTTGGATACCATATTTTGCTTGACACACTGTTGTTCTTGATACAGTAAGGTGCTGGATACTATTATATGTTTGCACCAGCTGGGTAAAAGTTGAATGAAAACCAAACATTAAATTTCATACTTAAAATAAAATCATTATACAATGTACAGTGTAACAGATGCCTCTTTTATCTCAGGAAAGCAAAGGTTTGTATATGTATACCTTTATATGGACTGTAAATGCACTAATTGCAGTATAAATTAAAATATATAGACATTTTTTTCATTTTTAAATGTCAGATGATGTACTTCATATTTAACAGCACAATTTTTGTAGAGGAAATAACATTTCATTTCTTTTTGATACCATTTAACAATGCAATTAGATTCCATTTATATTAGGCCAAAATTAAAATATTGTTTGATTCCCCTTTTCCGACCGACCCGATAAAATCGGCCCGACCGTAAAAATTTTATTGACTTCCGTTCTGCAAAACGAGAGAAAATTATTTGTACAATTTCAATTCCGAATACTTCTAGAATTACGTATGACTTCATCGAAGGTCACTGAGGCAAATCCATATCGAAAAGCAATAACAACGACGGACACCCAGAGCTCCAGATAAGCTGCGTATTTGCGTTTTTTACGCTATAAAAACGAGTATTATCAGATCAGAGTGTACACTTTACGCATACATATTGCTGTGTAAGCAAACTTTCCAAATTCGGAGCGTACTTGTACGCTGATAATACAGTCGTATATATTAACAATACATTTTTGTCTTTGAGAAATTCCCTGTAATTACTTCTCTTTATACTTTTCGAAGGAGAGAGCGTATACATCCGAGGGGTACCGAATGCTTGCCTTTCTAAGCATCGATGTCAAAAGAGATCTGATTGGATGTTTACGATAAATCATCCAATCGTGGTCAATATTACAAATAAATGCGGTGCTCCTTCTAAGGAGTGGTTTACGTAATAAGTAAGAACTAAAACGAAAGTAAATTTGAGAACACGTTGTTCGTTGAAAATGAGTGCAAGAACATGAATAAGCGCGCTACTAAGCGCTCCGAAAAATTTTATACTTAAGTTCCCGACAGTTTCATCTGTCTAGTGACAGTATAGTTAAAGGAATCATTGATGACATTATCAAAATGGCTGTGAAAACTGCCGAAGTCGACGAGCAAAAAAAAAAGAAAACATGAAAAAGTTATCAGTCAGTTATATAAAGTAAACACAGAACAAAATATTAACAATATTTTATTAATAAACATGACGCAATCGTGTCAAATTAAACATTTCACTTGTATCCTGCATTTATTCAAATTATTGAATAACACTTGTGTCAAACATAATTTTAAAGTGTACATGTAAGCAATCTTTTCTGAAGTAGAGAGTACAACAGTGCAAATGAAATATGCAAATACCCATCATTTTCAAAAGTAGGGGGTAATTACCCTTTGGACTTGAAAATTATCTGAAGCTCTGACACCACATGGTGTGTCAGAGTGTCGGTGCTGTCGAAAACCGGAAAGGTTGAAAAAACTTTGATTAGCAACCCATTAAAAAAGATCGGAAGTTTCTCTGAATGTTAGTAATGTGCATCTGCAAAATATGAACATATTTAATATAGATTCAGTTTCAGACACAATGAAATAAATAAGAACATGTTGGGTAGATCATTCTGCCAAGTGCTTATTATGAGGTTCATTTGATGAAAAAAAAAATAGTTTACCTACCTACCTACAATGTACCCACTACCTTGAGGGTAGGGTTGCAAAAGGGGAAACACATAATTTCTTAAGGTTGGCCTTAATTATTATGAGGAAAGGGCAAATTGTAAAACAACAAAATAAAATTCATCTAAGTCTGCATTCCCTTAAGTTGTCCTTAAGCAGTTAGTTTTTAGTCTCGAGTCCCTTAAGTTGTCCATAAACTCTTAATTACTGGACTTTTAATTCCCTTTGTCCCTTAAGTTGTGCATAAAAATCTTATTCCATATGAATTCTAATTTAGTCACCTTTACTGTCATTAAACATGGGAGAGAGGCAGGAAGAGGGGAGGGAGAAGGGAGAAAGCTACCCCCTCCTGTCCAGCCCCCCATATTACTGTACCTTAAATTCTTCTGAGACATTCAAAGTTAAATCCAGATAATCTACAGAAGAATATGCAACATCTTAACTCTTCGCTAGAATAAAAAACTAATACAGGAAAACCCAAAAAATTATAAATCTCATGGACATCAATGTCAAAATCTGAACAAAAATTTGAAGCTTCAGAATATTCAAAATCATCAAAGAAAAAGATGACACCAAATGGAATATTTTCTTCATAGCTGTCTGTTTCCATCTTCATGGAATGAAATTAACGAATTCCACAATACTAAAAACTCATGAAATGTGCATCTAAAGTTAAATGATTTGTACAATACATTTTTAATAATGAATTGAAAGAAGCACATATAAATGAAATTCCAAAATGAGGCTAAATGGTCACATGGAAAAGTGACCCCATAAAATTTGGACAAACCTGACCCCACAAGAAGCCTTTAAGGTATACAAGAAGGCTCATACTCCAATGAGCCTGTTATCGCTCACCTGGATAATTATATAATAATTTTGCCAAGCACAAATGGAAAAAAGTAAAGTCCTGTTTAATATTTTAAAGAATAAATGTAGAAATTTGGAAATTTGGTAATGTCAACATAAGCTTTAAGTCTGATAATTAGGTGCTCATGGACAACTTAGGGGTCTAAAGTCCAAATAATAAGGTGCTCATGGACAACTTAGAGGTATAAAGTCCAAATAATTAGGTGCTCATGGACAACTTAGGGGTCTAAAGTCCAAATAATTAAGTGCTAATGGACAACTTGGGGGTCTCAAGACCAAATAATAAGGTGCTCTTGGACAACTTAGGGGTATGAAGAAGAATTCAGATACCGAAGGAACAATCTATATATTTTTTTTGTTGAGGTAATGTCAACATCAGTTTTTAAGTCCGATAATTAGGTGCTTATGGACAACTTAGTGGTCTTAAGTCCAAATAATAAGGTCCTCTTGGACAACTTAGGGGTATGAAGAAGAATTCAGATACCGAATGAACAATCTATATATTTTATTGGTTGAGGTAATGTCAACATCAGCTTTTAAGTCCGATAATTAGGTGCTTATGGACAACTTAGTGGTCTTAAGTCCAAATAATAAGGACAACTTAGGGGAATAAAGTTCAAATGAAAAAGTGTTTATGCCCGATGTTTGTTGGGGACTTTACTAATAATTTTCGTCTTGCAAAAGAACCCAGATGATATCAAAATGTGACGTGAAAAATGACAGAAACGTAATATAAAGGTCATGTCGGCAGTTATCGTCAGGTGGAGGCAGTTATCGCCACCCCTTATTTGTTACCGTTTTTTTAACCATGAAAACACGTGCACATTATGATTGTGAATATAATTTTTAATATTGTTTGCCTGCTACAAAAAATGAAATTTGAAAATTTGAAAACATCGAAGGTGCTACATCTTGATACAATACTCAAGACGGGGGTCCATAGACACAAAACTTACCCTTGATGCAATGGTAGCAATGAATTTTGTAACTCTATATCCTCTTCTATCTCAATATTGACACGATCAATGTAAAATTATCATTTAATCGAATCAATATGAATTATCCGAGGTGAATTTTGTATGACAATATCAGGGATTTCAAAGTGGGCCGGTACCCGGTACTTTTACCCGTCTGAGATCGTGTATAGTACCGACAGAAATTACTGAACCCCCCAAAAATTAGCGGTGGTCAAAACCACAAGTACGTTTGGCTTGTGGAATATTTTTCATAAAAATTTAATGATCACGTCAATTGCTGAATTGCGTTCAGCCATGACCAAGTTGACGGGATATTCCCAGTTTTAAAAATAACTTTACCTTAGAATCGTAAATAGCAGTTTGCGCATGCGGTAAATAGATGTTTTCACCCCTATATCTTTTCATCCTTGTGTAAAACTCGGACCGGAACAAAGCTGACATCATTTCAAAATAAAAATTGACCGATTACAAATTATGTTCAAACACAATTTAGTGTAATCTTCAGTAATATAAGTATGATCATTTATGTATTATGAATATATGACTACACAATATTTTGTGCGATTTTTTTTATCCATTTAAAACCCAGGGTCGAATCATTTTGGGGCGTACTGTCTTGTTGCTTAACTCCATCCATATTGTTTAACTTCCGGTATAAAAAAATAAAATCCTACATGGCTAATTTATTTACATATTTTGACGGGGCCCTACCGCGGTTGTTCACAGAAATGAAAGTGTGCTGAAAGCATTGTTAGAAGGGGGTACGAGGAGATAAGGGATAGAAAATTACTAGGAATCTTGAAAAAGGACCGGACGAATACGAATTACATTATGCATGGTCTTGTGAAATCTGAACTCTAAAGAGAAAGTTAACGGGATTTTTCTTTCAAAAACACTTAATGTTTTGCAGTCTCTGAAGTACATTTTTTGGTCCACAAAATGCTAGATTTCAGGAACTTCCGGGGGGCAAAGCTCCCCTGGACCCCTTACAGCCCTCATGTGGGCCCCAGACCCCCGGCCTAATTTTTTAGGTACCTCCTAAAATTTAAGAAGTACCTCCTGTTATAAAAAACTTTGAAACCCCTGCAATATGTTTTAATAGGACCGGGGATATAATAATCAATAAACTTGCGATAACTGCCGACAGTCCTTTTTCTGAGATCTATATTGTAATTGCCTGTACACAGCACAAGAAGCACGTGCATAGGCAATAATTTGGAATATATCAATAAGGATGTTTCTTGGTAATCATTTAATCGTGGTAAAATAGCAATCGCAAGTGCTTCCATGATATAGTATTGCATAAAGTATATACTTATATCTTGGCACGCTTCATCAGAAGTCATGTTTTTATCTGATAGCTTTTTGCAAGGACACTTTGGCATTGAATTGTAACAAACGAAAACACGCTGTAACCTGGAAAAACGTCGGAGGTATACCCCAAGGTCCATGTTTGATAGGTAAAATATATCAGACAAGTTGAATACATTGTTACTACGAAAAGGTGCACTGTTTAGAAGAAGTGGCGATAACTGCCGACATTGCTCTATCTAGTATTTCATGTGCCATTATTTCGCCGTACCAATAAATTTTTGGGTGCTACACTTCTGTTCATGGACAACTTATGTAGTTCAAATAATAAGGTGCTCATGGACAACTTAGGGGTTTATATCAGGGGTGGATCCAGGATTTCAAGTTAGGGGGGGCGCACTTAAAAAAATTGCACCGAGCGGAAGGAGGCGCGAACATTTTTGGGGTTTTTCGTGTGAAAAATCACGATTTTACGCCAAAAAATCTTATTTTTCCAATTTTAGGGGGGGCGCGCGAAATTTTTGGGGTATTTCATGTGAAAAATCACGATTTTACGCCCAAAAAATCATATTTTTCCCAATTTTAGGGGGGGCGCGCGCCCCTGAATCCGCCCCTGTATATTTTATTTGCTGAGGTAATGTCAACATAAGCTTTAAGTCCAATAATTAGGTGCTCATGGACAACTTAGGGGTCTTAAGTCCAAATAATAAGGTGCTCATGGACAACTTAGGGGTCTAAAGTCCAAATAATAAGGTGCTCATGGACAACTTAGGGGTCTAAAGTCCAAATAATAAGGTGCTCATGGACAACTTAGGGGTCTAAAGTCCAAATAATAAGGTGCTCATGGACAACTTAGAGGTATAAAGTCCAAATAATTAGGTGCTCATGGACAACTTAGGGGTCTAAAGTCCAAATAATTAAGTGCTAATGGACAACTTGGGGGTCTCAAGACCAAATAATAAGGTGCTCTTGGACAACTTAGGGGTATGAAGAAGAATTCAGATACCGAAGGAACAATCTATATATTTTTTTTGTTGAGGTAATGTCAACATCAGTTTTTAAGTCCGATAATTAGGTGCTTATGGACAACTTAGTGGTCTTAAGTCCAAATAATAAGGTCCTCTTGGACAACTTAGGGGTATGAAGAAGAATTCAGATACCGAATGAACAATCTATATATTTTATTGGTTGAGGTAATGTCAACATCAGCTTTTAAGTCCGATAATAAGGTGCTTATGGACAACTTAGTGGTCTTAAGTCCAAATAATAAGGTGCTCATGGACAACTTAGGGGAATAAAGTTCAAATGAAAAAGTGTTTATGCCCGATGTTTGTTGGGGACTTTACTAATAATTTTCGTCTTGCAAAAGAACCCAGATGATATCAAAATGTGACGTGAAAAATGACAGAAACGTAATATAAAGGTCATGTCGGCAGTTATCGTCAGGTGGAGGTAGTTATCGCCACCCCTTATTTGTTACCGTTTTTTTAACCATGAAAACACGTGCACGTTATGATTGTGAATATAATTTTTAATATTGTTTGCCTGCTACAAAAAATGAAACTTGAAAATTTGAAAACATCGAAGGTGCTACATCTTGATATAATACTCAAGACGTGGGTCCATAGACACAAAACTTACCCTTGATGCAATGGTAGCAATGAATTTTGTAACTCTATATCCTCTTCTATCTCAATATTGACACGATCAATGTAAAATTATCATTTAATCGAATCAATATGAATTATCCGAGGTGAATTTTGTATGACAATATCAGGGATTTCAAAGTGGGCCGGTACCCGGTACTTTTACCCGTCTGAGATCGTGTATAGTACCGACAGAAATTACTGAACCCCCCAAAAATTAGCGGTGGTCAAAACCACAAGTACGTTTGGCTTGTGGAATATTTTTCATAAAAATTTAATGATCACGTCAATTGCTGAATTGCGTTCAGCCATGACCAAGTTGACGGGATATTCCCAGTTTTAAAAATAACTTTACCTTAGAATCGTAAATAGCAGTTTGCGCATGCGGTAAATAGATGTTTTCACCCCTATATCTTTTCATCCTTGTGTAAAACTCGGACCGGAACAAAGCTGACATCATTTCAAAATAAAAATTGACCGATTACAAATTATGTTCAAACACAATTTAGTGTAATCTTCAGTAATATAAGTATGATCATTTATGTATTATGAATATATGACTACACAATATTTTGTGCGATTTTTTTTATCCATTTAAAACCCAGGGTCGAATCATTTTGGGGCGTACTTGTCTTGTTGCTTAACTCCATCCATATTGTTTAACTTCCGGTATAAAAAAATAAAAACCTACATGGCTAATTTATTTACATATTTTGACGGGGCCCTACCGCGGTTGTTCACAGAAATGAAAGTGTGCTGAAAGCATTGTTAGAAGGGGGTACGAGGAGATAAGGGATAGAAAATTACTAGGAATCTTGAAAAAGGACCGGACGAATACGAATTACATTATGCATGGTCTTGGTGAAATCTGAACTCTAAAGAGAAAGTTAACGGGATTTTTCTTTCAAAAACACTTAATGTTTTGCAGTCTCTGAAGTACATTTTTTGGTCCACAAAATGCTAGATTTCAGGAACTTCCGGGGGGCAAAGCTCCCCTGGACCCCTTACAGCCCTCATGTGGGCCCCAGACCCCCGGCCTAATTTTTTAGGTACCTCCTAAAATTTAAGAAGTACCTCCTGTTATAAAAAACTTTGAAACCCCTGCAATATGTTTTAATAGGACCGGGGATATAATAATCAATAAACTTGCGATAACTGCCGACAGTCCTTTTTCTGAGATCTATATTGTAATTGCCTGTACACAGCACAAGAAGCACGTGCATAGGCAATAATTTGGAATATATCAATAAGGATGTTTCTTGGTAATCATTTAATCGTGGTAAAATAGCAATCGCAAGTGCTTCCATGATATAGTATTGCATAAAGTATATACTTATATCTTGGCACGCTTCATCAGAAGTCATGTTTTTATCTGATAGCTTTTTGCAAGGACACTTTGGCATTGAATTGTAACAAACGAAAACACGCTGTAACCTGGAAAAACGTCGGAGGTATACCCCAAGGTCCATGTTTGATAGGTAAAATATATCAAACAAGTTGAATACATTGTTACTACGAAAAGGGGCACTGTTTAGAAGAAGTGGCGATAACTGCCGACATTGCTCTATCTAATATTTCATGTGCCATTATTTCGCCGTACCAATAAATATTTGGGTGCTACACTTCTGTTCATGGACAACTTATGTAGTCCAAATAATAAGGTGCTCATGGACAACTTAGGGGTATATATCAGGTGTGGATCCAGGATTTCAAGTTAGGGGGGGCGCACTTAAAAAAATTGCGCCGAGCGGAAGGAGGCGCGAAAATTTTTGGGGTTTTTCATGCCAAAAAAATCATATTTTTCCCAATTTTAGGGGGGGCGCGCGCCCCTGAATCCGCCCCTGTATATTTTATTTGCTGAGGTAATGTCAACATAAGCTTTAAGTCCAATAATTAGGTGCTCATGGACAACTTAGGGGTCTTAAGTCCAAATAATAAGGTGCTCAAATGCCGAAAACCCTTTATTATTTGTGTAAATCGAGACAGTTTCAGTTATTTCAGTACGATTTCAACAGGTACAAAATGTAACTTGCAGTTTGACAAAACATTTTTTTAGTTGGAAAACACCAATAAAATTAGTTAGGTAGGAAGGCAACTGCAAACAAACATATTTTAATTTAGGCCTTACCGACAATATCTTACCATTTAGTAGATGTCTTGTAAACAATATTTGAAACCGATGCACATATTTGCATTACAAAATAAGCTTGCTGTAATCAATTCTTCATGGCAATAAAATGCTATTGTATAAATACCATAGATATTTGAGTAGACAATATTGAATTCTGACCAGCAGCAGAAATTAAAGACTTTCAAATAATCAGACTCCAAGATAAAAGCCAAAAAACCTGCTGGTACATTTAACCATGATGCCATGTTTGGAAAAAAATATTTAAACTATTGTCTCCTCCCCAGTTCAGACTTTTGTGGTCAATTGTAAGACTTCAGAACTCTTCTTAATATATTTAAATTGTTTCCTTTAAAGCAATGAATAACTGCCAAATGCCGTAATCAAACTACAAGGTATATAAACTTACCAGTCACATAGCCAGAAATCTGGGGTGATTTTGCTCATGAATATTCATAAACCAAATCGCGTCATGTATGACGTCGGCAAATAAACGGTGAACCATATTTGGAAAACGCTGATGAAAACTCGTATCTATTTTTTTTAAATAATATTTCATCACAGTTATGATCACATAAATAACTTCATAATTATTTGTGATCGTATCAAAATTAATTGTCATCATATGTTCATTAGGAATCCGATGATGTGTGTAAAAGATCGAAAATATATTTAATGCATTGTCCCCCCCCCCCCTTTTCCCACGAAATAAAAATATGTAAATAAAAAATATATTATGCATTTTTTTCAATTTCTGCCCCACATTTATAAGTATTAGTATGTTATTGAAATCGTTTAGTATAGGATATATATTGTTAAATTTTTTGAACTTTATATATCAGCAGTATTGTTACTTGTTCTGTTGTTTTGTCGAAATAAAAAAATACCCTTGTGGAGCCCTTTTTTAATTGTTTATTTACATTTACAATGGAATGCGGTGCTTACTCAAATAATGTTATGTCTAGCAGAAGCAATTTTACGAAATAGTAGATTTTTTTGCGTGAACTCCTATTGAATCTCTACTAGAAAGGTAAAAAAAAACTTGTGAAGCCCTCTTTTAAATTATCGTGGGAACCTTTAATTTGTCAGCAAAATATTTATCGAAGAAAGATTCCTCAACAATTTTACCGGAACTGACGGAATTTGTCCCGGCAATTAGAATGGGGATTGTGAGAAAAGTGCTTTTAGGTCTTGAAAACCGTGCAGGATGCATTTTTTCACTTCTTCTCAATGCTTTTGAATGGCGCTTACACTTCAAAATTTGAAACTGGGTGGGAACCTTGAGTTTTCATGGTACAGCTGTAATATTTTGAGATATTGTTCAAACCGGTGCATAGTTTGATTTTTTTATTCCGGCAAATTGTGCGGCCCAAGCTAACAGAAAGTTTCTCGTTCAGCTATATATTAAAATCCAAATTCTCTTTGAGCCGCCATTTTGAATATGCAAATGAGCAAATCACCTATCATTTCTGGCTATGTGACGTCCACCATTTCCATTTGGAACACCTTGTACTTTTCCCATATATGACATGGATGCAAACATTCAGTGGATCCAGATAAATGTAAAGAAGGCGGGAAAAATCCAATCTGTTCTATGGGAGGTAACTCTAACATAGTTCATATTTGTCCATAATATGGACAAGTTCATGAACTTATGAGGTCAAAGTTTTTATATGATATCTACCCTATAAGTAGTCTATAGACAAATTTTTAACTTGTAATTATGAGCTTACCTCATAATTTCAAAATAGCTCATATGTCTTGGACAGACCATATATTTGCCTCTTAAGTCTTTTTTAATTGCACGGGCAGACGGACGGATGGACGGACAGGGTGATTCCTATATACCCCCCCCCCCCCCCCAATCTTTGTTTGCGGGGGGTATAACAAATACAAAAAATACCACGCTGTCGCAACCAGGGACGGATCCAGGGGGGGGGGGGCGCGGTGCGCGCCCCCCCCCCCCCCCTATAATTGGAAAAAATATGATTTTTTGGCGTAAAATCGTGATTTTTCACACGAAATACCCCAAATATTTTCGCGTCTCCCTCCGCAATTGGAAAAAATATGATTTTTTGGTGTAAAATCGTGATTTTTCACACGAAACACCCCAACAATTTTCGCACCTCCCTCCGCTCGGCGCATTTTTTTTAAGTTCGCCCCCCCCCCCTAACTGGAAATCCTGGATCCGCCCCTGGCAACAGTTCCAAAACCAATAGAAAAAATGTAGAAAGATGAAAATTGCAAACCCCTGACACAAATATTCATTGACTGCTCAATGTCCTGGCTTGGTACAGGCACTTCCATAAACTATATAAACTAGTTTCATTGACTGCTCAATGTCCTGGCTTGGTACAGGCACTTCTATAAACTATATAAACTAATTTCATTGACTGCTCAATGTCCTGGCTTGGTACAGGCACTTCTATAAACTATATAAACTAGTTTCATTGACTGCTCAATGTCCTGACTTGGTACAGGCACTTCTATAAACTATATAAACTAGTTTCATTGACTGCTCAATGTCCTGGCTTGGTACAGGCACTTCTATAAACTATATAAACTAATTTCATTGACTGCTCAATGTCCTGGCTTGGTACAGGCACTTCTATAAACTATATAAACTAGTTTCATTGACTGCTCAATGTCCTGGCTTGGTACACGCACTTCTATAAACTATATAAACTAGTTTCATTGACTGCTCAATGTCCTGGCTTGGTACAGGCACTTCTATAAACTATATATAAACTAGTTTCATTGACTGCTCAATGTCCTGGCTTGGTACAGGCACTTCTATAAACTATATAAACTAGTTTCATTGACTGCTCAATGTCCTGGCTTGGTACAGGCACTTCTATAAACTATATAAACTAGTTTCATTGGCCCAATCCTTCCCTCTCAGCGATATGATGCGGTCATCCAGCAGCCTTCCAAAAATATAATTTCTAGTCAAGTGTTTAAGCAGAAAGATATCTACGTTATTGTGTATATACGAGATGTATGTAATTTCTATAGTTATATAATTTATAGTGTGATACAATTCTGTGTAGTATGTATTATTACAATTATTACAATTATGCATACCATGCTGAAACAAATATATTTTCTTAATAGATAAAATCTAAGATAATATACATATATGTATTATAATAATTGTAAAGCGATGTGTTAAAATAACAACCCTGCAAACCCCTCCTTGTCTCCTGTGATGCAATGCATATTATATGGTTCAATGTTTTAAATTTACTAAAATATGGCCACCTAGACATGAAATACTTGTTCTAGATGTTATTTGAAGTACTGATATTATGTAGATAAGGGTAATAACAAAATTACCGAACTCCGAACAATCTTACAAAGGGAAAGTCAAAACTCCTAAGTATATAAACAGACAAAATCAGTCAACAACCTGAAAACCGTAATGACCCTGACTTCGTACAGGCATTTCTAAAGAAATGGTGGGTTGAATCAGATTTTAA
This sequence comes from Bathymodiolus brooksi, assembly GCA_963680875.1. Classification (NCBI taxonomy): domain Eukaryota; kingdom Metazoa; phylum Mollusca; class Bivalvia; order Mytilida; family Modiolidae; genus Bathymodiolus; species Bathymodiolus brooksi. The sequence continues at coordinate 67,888,683 of OY804584.1, forward strand.
AGCGCCAAACCTCCCGCTTTCATTACGGCTCAAAGGTTCCGGCTGTCACTATAACAGTATTTATAACAATACTGGAACAAAATAGGTAAAATAGTTGTCAATGCAGTACCAATTTGAGATTGAGACGACGTAACACACATTTTACCTTATTTGTGTTTGTTTGCGTACAGTGTTGTCCCCCACACACTGTGTTGTGTTTTTGGTTTGTTTTCGTCTTAAGTCTTGTGTACACAATGTTACAAGTTTCTCTGGAGTGTCCATTCTTGATAGACCCTTCGTTATCCTCTACTGTTTATATAGTTAATAGCTATATATACTTTATACAGAACTAATGTAATATTAAAATATTTGTATTAGTAATACAAACGTAGATATGTAATTTGCTGCGCACGGCACATTTCTGGAATAACCTTCATCACGTGCGCTCACAGTTAGATGATTGGAAAGGAAAATTAATCTAAAAGTGTTTGTAAACCACGTGGTCTTAACATGACAGCCATACTCGTCTGAAATTACCTTCTTGAGAGAGGTTGACATTCTGAAAACGTTTATATTGATGCCTGCTGATATAAGTTTCCAACTACAGTAGGAATTATTGTTGTCCATTTCAGTGTCCTTCCAGTCGCTGGAATAACTAAAGATAGATGCACAAACTGCATGAATGATTGCTATAGCTAAATTGTGTTAAATTCTCGAGATACATGTTTTCATGTTTTAATGAAGCGTGTACCATGCAATGAAAATATTAAGTGCGAACGTTAAATTATATCTGTACTGTTGACATTGCATGCCTTGTTGAGTTGTTTCTGCATGTGTTTTTCTCTTTCTTATGTTGGTTTGCTTTGTGTTTTTTCTTGTGTTAAGAAGATAAGAAAACACATATCAATCAAGTCTTGGAAACCAACTACTCTCCCATCCCTCTTTCTTCAAACTTAATTAATTTACAAAGAATATGTTCAATTAATGAAATTTGATTAATAACAGGTTCTTTTTGCACATTTCATTACATTTGTGAATTCATAAGTTGTTATTTTCAATAACATATTTCGTTGTTTTCACTACATTTCTACACGACTGTACCAAGACAAGAAAGTGAGCAGCAGTTAGGGATATCGATTTTTGCCTCATTCTGCGATTTTGATTATTGGATGTTGGAACCGTAATAACAACATAGATATAAAATTTAGTCCCCCAACGCGTTTCTAGAATGACCTTCATCAGGTACACTCAAGGTCAAATTATTTGAAAACCAAATAATTTTTAAATTTTTGGGAGCAAGGAAACTAAAGGGGCCTAAACAAATTTGTTTTCCATTTCATTAGCCGTTATTTTCTTGAACATATTGTGTTCTTTTGACTACATTCCTTTCATAGAAATTAACATTTATGAGGATAATAATCAAATCAATTTCTGACAACAGTAGGCACCAGAGTCAAAGAATGACATCCTCTAAAATAAATTACGGAATCAAAACCACTCATGTTACAAAAATATATTAGTTTTCCCATTTCGTTAGAATTTATTTTTTTGTGTTTTTTTTTTCTTTCAATTTGTCATTTAAAAAATGTAGACATTTTAAATATTTATAATATATTTGTAATGACTATAATTTCCATATATACACAATTCAAAAGTTATTTCATTTTAATTCTGTAATTAAAGGTCTGACTATAGCATAAATTAAAAATAAAAATAGATCTATTTACTACACAAATAGATACAAACAACCTCTGAAATGTAATGTCGTGAAATTGATGACGCTTTTATTACATTTGAAATAAGCATTCGTCTTTTATCTCGCCAATCAGATGTTTACTTTGAATAGAGAGTCCATTTTGAAATTAACAAATGGAATGTAGTGAAATGGATTAATAATTAAAAAGATTAAAAGAAAATTAATTACAATAGGAACTTTTATAAATGTGTATTGCATAGAATAAATAACTTTATGATTAGACGCTAATTTCTTTGTACTTTAGCAAATGTTCTATATTTCCTCACTGCTGTGAAAGTTAACACCAAAAAACTGTATTGATGTCATTAGGAAAATTAATTATATAAAAAATAATAAAAAAATATATATACGAAACTGATTACCTAGTACACGTGTGTATATCATTATGACATGCCTATTTACATAATATACACCAGAAATAAATACATCTAATAAATATTTAAATAAATATTGAACTGAAATTGAATTGTGAAAGGAAATGGATCAATCTAGAGACCATATCCTTTTGTTTACTATTCTGATAAATTTACAGAGTTTTAAGAAGAGTTTGAAGATACTAAAGGAGTAATCTGAATCTGTAAATCGAAGGACAGACAACACATTGACCAAAAGATATAAATTTACTTTATTGATCGTATATTCAGCATTTTTGAGGTATTGATTTACTTTCAATTTTATTATTATTAAATTATATATTAAAGAGAGAGAAAATAAAATTTGCATACACGTACACGTTCAGTCATTCCAACAAATATATATGGTGAATCACTTTAAAACTCTACTTGAACACATTCAAACAAAATAATGAAATTTAAGGAATGTTTTACTACAATAAGATTTATACCTTGAAAAATTCCTTGAATCTATGGAAATTTCATGAATATACCTATTCGTTTTTATATTTAACGGGAATATTTTCCAATGCATTAAGTACAAACATGCAGAAAACTATATATTTATGTGTGAATTATTAGGTTTTATAACATATCTTCATACCCAATTGCAATAAAATTACAAACATCAAAATTAAATGAATTTAGGAATCCATTTTACTTTAATATCAAAACTCGGTGATAAATCAGGGTAAAATATAAAGACATTTATAAACAAAATATAAATATCAATGATGCATTTTATATGTTAAATATATAATAAAAATTTGCTAACTCGTTCAGCCAAATAATTGAAACCTATTATTTTCTGTATTCTTCTTTCCTATATGAGGACAAATTGAATGTTTTTATTATCATTTACATGACATTAACATCATGTATTGAAATATATTCCAATAAAATGAAATAGATTCATAACAAACCTTTTCTAAAATGAGATGTTCAACTTGGTGTAAACTGGCGTTTACAGCCTTTTAATGAGTATTTTAGTCATATTAAATTACTCAAATCTCTTCAACACATTTATATGATATGGTTGTTGTACAGGGTTAGATGGACCAGACGCCAAAACTGAAAATAAAAACATGACAATTAGTGCTGTTTTGAATAAAATATTTTAAGCCAAAAAATGACTTTCCAATTAATAACTGGTGCTGTGTTTTAAACAAATATTTTATGCCAAAACTGGATTTTCAACATGTCTTTATACATTTTAGAGGAAAATAAATCTTGTTACAAGCATATATTAAACAAATCCATAATATTGTGATTTCATGAGACTTGATTTTATTTTTTTAGAAATATTTAAACTATATCTTCAGATAAATCAAATTAAATTTCAAGAAATTGAATTAAATTTTATTTTTAGCAGGAGTGAATTACCATTTAAACGAACTGCAAATTTAACATCCTGAATTTCCCTGAACATATAGAAACATCTAAATGTGTTAATATATTCCATTCTTTCTGTATTAGTGAAGCTAACTTATCAACAGGACTAAATTATTCTTACATAGAAGTTAGTAGTTGTAAACGTTAGACAAAAATAGACGATCCAGAGAATCTGGCAACATTAGGTACACAAGACGATGGTTATAACTCTTCTTCAGTACACTCGATGTAGACATGCTAGATGAAGGTTGTCCCCTGTTTTTCAGCCTCTCTATCGACTGATATAATGACGAAAATGGCATTATATATGTGACCGCCATTTTTATTAGTTAACCCTTTTTATTTTTTCCATCAACCAAGTAGTACAAATGTAGCTCCATTATTATTTTTCTTAAAACATTCGTGTGTTGATATTAAAATATGACCCATACATACGGTACATTCGCGTCTATAATCTGACATGGGTTATTAGATATATTTATTATACAGTGTAATTGTTATCATATTTAAGATTCTCCTTCTTCAGGCAGAGGCACCTTGACCTTAGCCGATTTTGGCTAGCCTGTTTAGGCTGAAAGATTGTTGAAATTGTTAATCCTAAATCATCTTAACCATATATATATATATATATTATGTCAATGTATAACTGAAGTGAAATTAACCTTAGCTACATTTATTGTTGTTGTTGTGTGGTGTTATATCTATATATTTATATATATCACACAAGAGTAGTTAACAATGATTCTTACTTAGATGATGGGTGTTAGAAAAACGACATCGTACACAAAATATGATATATTAGTACAAAAACGTATATATGGTGTCCAACACCACCACTAAAGGCATAATAAAACAGTGCAGTATAACTACTCAAATATATATAAATATACAATAAATCTTTTGAATACCAGAACATGCATTTTTAATTTATGTATGGATGTGTGAATTTCACTAAGAGGGGAGGTTTGGGCCCATGAAACTAGTTTACCCCACAACTTGTTTGAAGTGGATGTACCAAGTCAGGAAAGTGAGCTGTTACATGTATTTATATGTTAGGGGTATTGATTATATACCTCTCTCTACGAGTTTGAAATTTGATTTTGGAATTTTCCGAGTTTTTTTTAATAATTTTATTTTTTGTGTTTTCCACGTAAAATTATAATATATAACTAAATAATGTATTATTATTCTATGAAATGATCGTAATGTATTTTCAAAGTCACTAAATATCACCAAATGTTTTAAAATGTTAAAGAGACATCGATTAAGAAACGAAGAGGTATGGATAGTGAAAAAAACTCATCAAATATTGAGAAAAAAATAACAGGACATCAATTAAAATATGAAGAGGTGAGAATTGGTTCAAATATAATACGATAAAAAAAAAGTAGTTTGATTCTGAATGTACAACAACACAACTGTTAAAAAATCATCAATTATTGAGAGAGAGAAATTAATAAGAGATCGATTATAAGATGAAGAGGTTAAAATAAACATTCCAATCTAAACCACAGTATTTAATGTTTAAACGTACAGAGAAACTTACAACAAAAAAACTTATTTGAGTTTCAAAGGAACACCACAACAAAGAACACATTGACAATGTTCTGTCACAAACCCCTGGAGCAATATTTCCATCCACGATACGGTCTGAAAACAGGACAATTTCCCAACCTAAAAATATATAAAAGGTTAAAATTATTTCAACATTTTACAAATAACAGTATTGTTTTCTTGTCGATGTTTCTTATCGAGGCTCAACTATCTTACTGTATCATGTTTTCGTGGTAGAATTTTCGGTCTAATTCATCTCCAGATCTAAACTGTTACTTAATATAGTACAACAGAGAGACTAGAGGTATAAACCAACGTTCTAAGATCAAAGACAAGCCGTCAATATTAGTTTCTGACCGGAAAGAAAACAATTTATCATTTCTCGTAATTTACACCGACATATTGATTTGATTATATTGATCAAAGCCAAAATCGGTTTGGCGCCTAGATTTCCGGATTTTTCCATGTTGATATACATTTGCATTTTATCCTGATTACTACAACATTAAATAAATAAAATACAAGAGTTGATGTTTTGATGGGTCAGGGGTATGTGATGACAAATATTTTTTTTTATTATCTTCGATCTCGAGCTATCATGTAAAAACGTTTACTGTTCTGTGTATACCTTTCAAAGCAATGAATCAATTCACAAACATACAAACAAAATCACGAAACTTGTTGGTTAGGGACTGAATTTTTGTAATAGGAAATTAATCAACTTCAAATCAAAGGTGATTTATCAGGAAAGTTATCTAATATATGTACAAATGTATTTCAAGTTTGAATACCATGTATAAAGTTTTGTACAACAAAATGTACTTTTAGAAAATTCAGTTATTTAATTGATCAAGTAAAATATCAAATTTTCAATTAAGGTTTGGGATATGCTAAAGTTACTGACATTTTCAGAGGAGAATAAAGGGAATATTTATTAAAACTTTGATTAAAACTCAATTCTGGTCAATAAGGTGTCAATATCTATTTTAAATGCCTCTCGCGAATTGCAGTTTTTTTTTGTTATCTTGAAACATTATTTGTTGTCGCACTTTTGATTATTTTGGAGATTTCCTGGAACCGTTTTTGTATATTTCAAATTTGTTATTGCTACCAGCATAACTTAATGCGAACACGATATAACTGAAATATTGTTGAAAGTGGCGTTAAACACCATAATCCCCCCCCCCCCCCCTCAATTTACTATTGTCTTCAATCGACTTATCTAAGAGTCTTCATGCTTTCGACATTTTCCACATCTTGCAAAATGTTACTTAAGTGTCGGTCCCTAATCAAGACAAGGATATGAATAACTAAATGAATTTTCATAATGGTTAAGAAAACAGATATATTTTGTTATTTGCATTCTACCAGTTGGAGATGATATGTTGACCAAAATTCAGCCATGTTAACTTCTTTATATTGTCAAAAACAAAACACAATATGAACATTTATTTGTACTTTGACCGAACAGTTTGTTGTTTATCAGAATCAGAACAAACATGTTGTTTATTGTACAGTATATATACAGAAACTCAAGTGAAAACAAATAAGAACAATCCAGATGGAAATTAGGAAAAGGTCAAACAATGAAAAGCGTGGACTATGGGGTGACAACTGGAATAAACAAATGTGATACCCGGTATTAGATGTTGGTGTTCTGGTTGTGATACCCGGTATTAGATGTTGGTGTTCTGGTTGTGATACCCGGTATTAGATGTTGGTGTTCTGGTTGTGATACCCGGTATTAGATGTTGGTGTTCTGATTGTGATACCCGGTATTAGATGTTATGTGATACACGGTATTAGATGTTGGTGTTCTGGTTGTGATACCCGGTATTAGATGTTGGTGTTCTGGTTGTGATACCCGGTATTAGATGTTGGTGTTCCGGTTGTGATACCCGATATTAGATGTTATGTGATACACGGTATTAGATGTTGGTGTTCTGGTTGTGATACCCGGTATTAGATGTTGGTGTTCCGGTTGTGATACCCGATATTAGATGTTATGTGATACACGTATTAGATGTTGGTGTTCTGGTTGTGATACCCGATATTAGATATTATGTGATACACGGTATTAGATGTTGGTGTTCTGGTTGTGATACCCGGTATTAGATGTTGGTGTTCTGGTTGTGATACCCGGTATTAGATGTTGGTGTTCCGGTTGTGATACCCGATATTAGATGTTATGTGATACGCGGTATTAGATGTTGGTGTTCTGGTTGTGATACCCGATATTAGATGTTATGTGATACACGGTATTAGATGTTGGTGTTCTGGTTGTGATACCCGATATTAGATGTTATGTGATACACGGTATTAGATGTTGGTGTTCTGGTTGTGATACCCGATATTAGATATTATGTGATACCCGGTATTAGATGTTGGTGTTCCGATTGTGATACCCGATATTAGATATTATGTGATACCCGATATTAGATGTTATGTGATACACGGTATTAGATGTTGGTGTTCTGGTTGTGATACCCGATATTAGATATTATGTGATACCCGATATTAGATGTTATGTGATACACGGTATTAGATGTTGGTGTTCCGGTTGTGATACCCGATATTAGATATTATGTGATACCCGATATTAGATGTTATGTGATACACGGTATTAGATGTTGGTGTTCTGGTTTAACAGCAATAAAACTTTCGATGAACGGGCGACAATGAATGCACTGTATCCACTATATAAAGTGTTCTGGTTGAACGAATGTACGAATACGAAACTCGTATTCCAAAATATTTATTACCGAGAGAACATAATTTGGGTTCCAACCTGATTTACAGGTTCCATTCTTGTGAGGGGAATTGTGAGATATATTAACAACGAAATCAAATACAAGCAGATGAAATGAAGTAATGCTACAATAGCGCGTACCTCATGAAGGCTATCTCAGGAACGCGTACCTCATGAAGGCTATCCCAGGAACGCGAACCTCATGAAGGCTATCTCAGGAATGATATCTCAGGAACGCGTACATCATGAAGGCTATCTCAGGAATGCGTACCTCATGAAGGCTATCTCAGGAACGCGTACCTCATGAAGGCTATCTCAGGAACGCGTACCTCATGAAGGCTATCTCAGGAACGCGTACCTCATGAAGGCTATCTCAAGAACGCGTACCTCATGAAGGCTATCTCAGGAACACGTACCTCATGAAGGCTATCTCAGGAACTCGTACCTCATGAAGGCTATCTCAGGAACGCGTACCTCATGAAGGCTATCTCAGGAACGCGTACCTCATGAAGGCTATCTCAGGAACGCGTACCTCATGAAGGCTATCTCAGGAACGCATACCTCATGAAGGCTATCTCAGGAACGCGTACCTCATGTAGGCTATCCCAGGAACGCGTACCTCATGAAGGCTATCTCAGGAACGCGTACCTCATGAAGGCTATCCCAGGAACGCGTACCTCATAAAGGCTATCCCAGGAACGCGTACCTCATGAAGGCTATCTCAGGAACGCGTACCTCATGAAGGCTATCTCAGGAACGCGTACCTCATGAAGGCTATCTCAGGAACGCATACCTCATGAAGGCTATCTCAGGCATGCGTACCTCATGAAGGCTATCTCAGAAACGCGTACCTCGTGAAGGCTATCCCAGGAACGCGTACCTCATGAAGGCTATCTCAGGAACGCGTACCTCATGAAGGCTATCCCAGGAACGTGTACCTCATGAAGGCTATCCCAGGAACGCGTACCTCATGAAGGCTATCTCAGGAACGCGTACCTCATGTAGGCTATCACAGGAACGCGTACCTCATGAAGGCGATCCCAGGAATGCGTACCTCATGAAGGCTATCCCAGGAACGCGTACCTCATGAAGGCTATCCCAGGAACGCATGCCTCATGAAGGCTATCTCAGGAACGCGTACCTGATGAAGGCTATCTCAGGAACGTGTACCTCATGAAGGCTATCCCAGGAAGGCGTACCTCATGAAGGCTATCCAAGGAACGAGTACCTCATGAAGGCTATCCCAGGAACGCGTACCTCATGAAGTCTATTCCAGGAACGCGTACCTCATGAAGGCTATCCAAGGAACGCGTACCCCATGAAGGCTATCACAGGAACGCGTACCTCATGAAGGCTATCACAGGAACGCGTCCTGTGCACTAAATTAGATCTCTACGTTTTCACTACATATATATATTATATACGTCTGAAAATTAAACCAAACAGTGTTAGAATTAGATCTTAGAGCTGTCAAATTTTTGTTCTTCCCTCGATGGGATTTGAACCCACATCATTGATACACTGCAGCACCATTCGCTTAGCCTTACCTCCAGCGCCCTAGACCACTCGACCACATCCACTCCCTTGTATATATATATCAACGCCAGGTCTTGTTGCGTTTGGTTTCCTTCCACTGTGTTTGACGATGATCTTCTTGTATCCGGATTATCGGTTTGCTCTAAAGATTCTTTGATTAGGCTATTCAATGTTAGTCTGACCTGACAAAAAACAATTACATTTATCTATTCACATAACATTTTTAGGATGATGGGTTAGGGTCATGACTATGGTGTTTAACGCCACTTTTAACAACATTTCAGTTATACCATGGTGGTAAGTTTTATTGGTGGGGGAAACTGGAGTACCCGGAGAAAACCACTGACAAACTTTATCACATATATTGTATCGAGTACACCTCGCCATGAACGGGGTTCGACCTCACAGCATTAGTGGTGATAGGCACTGATTACATAGATAGTTGTAAATACAAGTACCATACGATCATGGCAAATAAATAATCTTTACACATTAGAGAGTGTCTCGTTCATACGATCAATAGAAATTGTTTACTGACTAAATTATGCCTGTTGACCAAAACCCATGTTCTTTCTGACAGTCAGGCTTTCGTTGTACGGGAAGTTCTCTAGTTACGGTCAAATATTATTTTGCAAAACGATCTAATTTTTGTCTTTGTTTAACAAGCACTTGGTTTGATATTAATACCAGGATATTGTTTAGATTGGATTTAGACATCTCATTTATCATCTTCTGAAAATATTTTCTCCCCAAAACCACAATTTTCTCCATCTCTCAGTATTGCTAATAATAGCAGGTGTATTATTTTAAACGAAGGAACGGAAAATCATTAATCACAAGTATAAACGTTAAGTCAAAAGATTTGAAAAGATATGAAACATTATGTATTCATATTACAATAAAAAATGGCGCTTTGTTTTTTGCGGTGTTTTGTTGATATCTGTTTATCCGTATTGACAGTGTTCAATCCTGATATCAATTCGGTCTCCAACAGAATGTCATAACTATTACTTAACTTCGGATTTTAACAAACGCTACAATGACTTTGATTGTCGGAATCGGATTGTCGTTTTGATTATTGCAATCAGGATCATTTTACTGTTTTAATTGATTTGCATTATAGTTACTCAAATGATGTATCTTTGTGACATGGCAATTATGGAGGAATACAGTTTTCATAAAAAAAAACGATGTTTTTTTTTTCAAAACTCGATTGCTACATTAAATTAGATTTTGAAGTTCGTACATCTCTATATGTATGAGTGAAAAAGAAACAGCAATGCAAATTGATAGTTTTTAGCAATTAATATATGGATAAAGCACTTTTGGCCGTAACCAATCACCCTTGTTCTCTATTGTGTTCAGATATTTCAATCTGTACGGTTATTGTATTATTCTCAGAAGAGTAATATCACAACTTTCAATTCTGTATTCCATGCAATACAATCTTGTATTTGTTAAAAATGAAAAATCGGTTATCTAACTGGATGCGATAATTTAATTTGAAACCAGCTTATTCAAATTAATTAAATCAAGGAATAAATCGGGTTATATTACTCCAACGTCATCATTTATTGAAATTATACCAATAAAACGTACACATAACCGAATTGGCTCGCCATTTCTTTTTCAAACTGAGGTCAAATATTGTGTCATGATGAAGTTTTACATATTAGATAATATTTTACTTTACAAGGTATCAACATAATACTTTTAGTTTTAATGTGTAAAACATTGTTTTATTGAGTAAAGTCCACCAACAAACGAAACAGATAACATATAGGCCTACGTCCAATTTAAAAGCTCATTAGAGCTTATGTTATAAGTGTTTGCTTTTTATTGTCTCTAAGTAAAGCTTATTATATCGTTGTATTGTATTAAAACAAAAAATAAAAAACGAAATGCAGATAGACAAACAACATAATAAATCCGTAAAAAAGAAACGAAACGAATACGATCATCCTCCAATAAAACACCAAATCAATCAAAACAAAACAAAAATGGTTGCGAGTGAGAGAATGTAAATAAACAATTACTATTCATGCAAAGACAGAAGAAATGAGAGATAAAAAGCTCTGTACTACTTGTTTTGGTACGCATTTTATTTGAAGTGATGGTCAATTTGTTTTCTTGACAAGAACATGCTAATCTCTAGAGTGTACAAATAAACTAATTCTCCCCATTCCTGACCAACGCGTGTATGATAGATTATCAAAATTATTCAAACGGCGTAAGAATATTTTGATGAATGTTTTCAATGACTAAAAATGACAATGATCTCTTTTCAAGACCTGGATCACTTAAACGTTTGATGTTCCGTCTTTGCCTTTATTTTTCGCATCTGCAACACATTTTGATTTTGGTTCAGTTGCTGTTTCTAGAGATTTCTTAATAAAACCACGCTGCTAGATACTAAATTCTCAATGGTATTCACAGAGATGATATATATATTCCATTTCTCAAGTATCTTTGAAGTGTTTTTACTGCCCAGATGAACATATAGTAACGAAATGATAACCATCTAACTAATTCATTTGAAGAAAGATTACAGTAACAGGTCTTAAAATGTATATAACATTAGAGTTCTTCTGTTTACGTATTAGTTGAATGTACCGTTTGATGATACGGTAACATACAATTTATATAAAATCTTAGTTCTTCTGTTAACGTATTAGTTGAATGTACCGTTTGATGATACGGTAACATCCAGTTTATATAAAATCTTAGTTCTTCTGTTAACACATTAGTTGAATGTACCGTTTGATGACACGGTAACATACAGTTTATATAAAATCTTAGTTCTTCTGTTAACGCATTAGTTGAAAGTACCGTTTGATGATACGGTAACATACAGTTTATATAAAATCTCAGTTCTTCTGTTAACGTATTAGTTGAATGTACCGTTTGATGATACGGTAACTTCCAGTTTATATAAAATCTTAGTTCTTCTGTTAACGCATTAGTTGAATGTACCGTTTGATGATACGGTAACTTTCAGTTTATATAAAATCTTAGTTCTTCTGTTAACGCATTAGTTGAATGTACCGTTTGATGATACGGTAACATACAGTTTATATAAAATCTCAGTTCTTCTGTTAACGTATTAGTTGAATGTACCGTTTGATGATACGGTAACTTCCAGTTTATATAAAATCTTAGTTCTTCTGTTAACGCATTAGTTGAATGTACCGTTTGATGATACGGTAACATACAGTTTATATAAAATTTTAGTTCTTCTGTTAACACATTAGTTGAATGTACCGTTTGATGACACGGTAGCATCCAGTTTATATAAAATTTTAGTTCTTCTGTTAACACATTAGTTGAATGTACCGTTTGATGACACGGTAACATCTAGTTTATATAAAATCTTAGTTCTTCTGTTAACACATTAGTTGAATGTACCGTTTGATGACACGGTAACATCCAGTTTATATAAAATCTTAGTTCTTCTGTTAACGCATTAGTTGAATGTACCGATTGATGATACGGTAACATACAGTTTATATAAAATCTTAGTTCTTTTGTTAACGCATTAGTTGAATGTACCGTTTGATGATACGGTAACATACAGTTTATATAAAATCTTAGATCTTCTGTTAACGTATTAGTTGAATGTACCGTTTGATGATACGGTAGCTTCCAGTTTATATAAAATCTTAGTTCTTCTGTTAACGCATTAGTTGAATGTACCGTTTGATGATACGGTAACATACAGTTTATATAAAATCTCAGTTCTTCTGTTAACGTATTAGTTGAATGTACCGTTTGATGATACGGTAACTTTCAGTTTATATAAAATCTTAGTTCTTCTGTTAACGCATTATTTGAATGTACCGTTTGATGATACGGTAACATACAGTTTATATAAAATCTCAGTTCTTCTGTTAACGTATTAGTTGAATGTACCGTTTGATGATACGGTAACTTCCAGTTTATATAAAATCTTAATTCTTCTGTTAACGCATTAGTTGAATGTACCGTTTGATGATACGGTAACATACAGTTTATATAAAATTTTAGTTCTTCTGTTAACACATTAGTTGAATGTACCGTTTGATGACACGGTAGCATCCAGTTTATATAAAATTTTAGTTCTTCTGTTAACACATTAGTTGAATGTACCGTTTGATGACACGGTAACATCTAGTTTATATAAAATCTTAGTTCTTCTGTTAACACATTAGTTTAATGTACCGTTTGATGACACGGTAACATCCAGTTTATATAAAATCTTAGTTCTTCTGTTAACGCATTAGTTGAATGTACCGATTGATGATACGGTAACATACAGTTTATATAAAATCTTAGTTCTTCTGTTAACGCATTAGTTGAATGTACCGTTTGATGATACGGTAACATACAGTTTATATAAAATCTCAGTTCTTCTGTTAACGTATTAGTTGAATGTACCGTTTGATGATACGGTAGCTTCCAGTTTATATAAAATCTCAGTTCTTCTGTTAACGTATTAGTTGAATGTACCGTTTGATGATACGCTAACTTTCAGTTTATATAAAATCTTAGTTCTTCTTTTAACGCATTAGTTGAATGTACCGTTTGATGATACGGTAACATACAGTTTATATAAAATCTCAGTTCTTCTGTTAACGTATTAGTTGAATGTACCGTTTGATGATACGGTAACTTCCAGTTTATATAAAATCTTAATTCTTCTGTTAACGCATTAGTTGAATGTACCGTTTGATGATACGGTAACATACAGTTTATATAAAATGTTAGTTCTTCTGTTAACGTATTAGTTGAATGTACCGTTTGATGACACGGTAACATACAGTTTATATAAAATTTTAGTTCTTCTGTTAACACATTAGTTGAATGTACCGTTTGATGACACGGTAACATCCAGTTTATATAAAATTTTAGTTCTTCTGTTAACACATTAGTTGAATGTACCGTTTGATGACACGGTAACATCTAGTTTATATAAAATCTTAGTTCTTCTGTTAACACATTAGTTGAATGTACGTTTGATGACACGGTAGCATCCAGTTTATATAAAATCTTAGTTCTTCTGTTAACACATTAGTTGAATGTACCGTTTGATGACACGGTAACATCCAGTTTATATAAAATCTTAGTTCTTCTGTTAGCGTATTAGTTGAATGTACCGTTTGATGACACGGTAACATCCAGGTTATATAAAATCTTAGTTCTTCTGTTAACGTATTAGTTGAATGTACCGTTTGATTACACGGTAACATCCAGTTTATATAAAATCTTAGTTCTTCTGTTAACACATTAGTTGAATGTACCGTTTGATGATACGGTAACTTTCAGTTTATATAAAATCTTAGTTCTTCTGTTAACACATTAGTTGAATGTACCGTTTGATGACACTGTAACATCCAGTTTATATAAAATCTTAGTTCTTCTGTTAACACATTAGTTGAATGTACCGTTTAATGACACGGTAACATCCAGTTTATATAAAATCTCAGTTCTTCTGTTAGCACATTAGTTTGAATGTACCGTTTGATGATACGGTAACATACAGTTTATATAAAATCTCAGTTCTTCTGTTAACATATTAGTTGAATGTACCGTTTGATGATACGGTAACATAGAGTTTATATAAAACCTTAGTTCTTCTGTTAACACATTAGTTGAATGTACCGTTTGATGACACGGTAACTTTCAGTTTATATAAAATCTCAGTTCTTCTGTTAACACATTAGTTTGAATGTACCGTTTGATGACACGGTAAAATCCAGTTTATATAAAATCTTAGTTCTTCTGTTAACACATTAGTTGAATGTACCGTTTGATGATACGGTAACATACAGTTTATATAAAATCTTAGTTCTTCTGTTAACACATTAGTTGAATGTACCGTTTGTTGACACGGTAACATCCAGTTTATATAAAATCTCAGTTCTTCTGTTAACACATTAGTTGAATGTGCCGTTTAATGATACGGTAACATCCAGTTTATATAAAATCTCAGTTCTTCTGTTAACACATTAGTTGAATGTACCGTTTGATGATACGGTAACATACAGTTTATATAAAATCTTAGTTCTTCTGTTAACACATTAGTTGAATGTACCGTTTGATGATACGGTAACATACAGTTTATATAAAATCTTAGTTTTTCTGTTAACACATTAGTTGAATTACCGTTTGATGACATATCTTGGCTATCCTGTTTAGGCCCTTTTGTTTTATTGTTCCCAACACTTTAAATTATTTGACTTTCATTTTTTTCGATTTTGAACGTACCTTATTCCAGAAACGCGTCGTGCTCAATAAATTATAAATCTACGTTTGTATTATAAATCTACGTTTGTATTACATCTACGTTTGTATTACATCTACGTTTGTATTACATCTACGTTTGTATTACATCCAGTGATTTTAATGGAGTTCTGATGCATGTTGTATTTGGTGCTAACAGTAGAGCAGAAACTCCTTATCCTTCTGTAACGCCTGAGTGCACATCCACTATTAGTGGGGCTTTGATTATCCTTCTGTAACGCCCGAGAGCACATCCACTATTAGTGGGGCTTTGCTTATCCTTCTGTAACGCCAGAGTGCACATCCACTATTAGTGGGGCTTTGATTATCCTTCTGTAACGTCCGAGTGCACATCCACTATTAGTGGGGCTTTGATTATCCTTCTGTAACGCCCGAGTGCGCATCCACTATTAGTGGGGCTTTGATTATCATTCTGTAACGCCCGAGTGCACATCCACTATTAGTGGGGCTTGTATTACACAATCTTTGCTTATCCTTCTGTAACGCCTGAGTGCACATCCAGTATTAGTGGGGCTTTGATTATCCTTCTGTAACGCCCGAGTGCACATCCGCTATTAGTGGGGCTTGCATTACACAATCTTTGCTTATCCTTCTGTAACGCCTGAGTGCACATCCACTATTAGTGGGACTTTGATTATCCTTCTGTTACGCCCGAGTGCACATCCACTATTAGTGGGGCTTGTATTACACAATCTTTACTTATCCTTCTGTAACGCCTGAGTGCACATCCACTATTAGTGGGGCTTTTATTATCCTTCTGTGACGCTCGAATGCACATCCACTATTAGTGGGGTTTGTATTACACAATCTTTCGTTTTCTTCATAATATTTTGTGGAGCACTTTTTGTCTCCTTCTATAAGCCATTGTATTGTCTATCCGTCGAATGATGGCTTTTAATTCCCTCTTGGTATCTTTAAGGTTGGTGTGGTGTTATGGTGTTTAAAGTCACTTTCAACAAGAGTACCTGGAGAAAACCACTGACCTTTCGCAAGTTACTGACAAACGTTATCACATAATGTTGTATCAAGTACACCTCACCATGAGCTGAATTCAAACTCACAACTTTAGTGGGGATAGAGACTAATTACACAGGTAGTTGTAAATCCACCTACCATGCGATCACGACCACGACGGCCTCTTGGTATCTTCACACTTTTTCTTGTACCGGTCTTTGTTATGTATTTTATATTTGTTCACTTTTGATGTTTTCGTATTTTCCACGTCTCCTTCACCCCTCTACTGGTTTGACCTTTCTGTATTCTTCTGATCACGTGACATTTAGGGATACAGATAGTAAGTGTCATGTGGGCATGTACCGAATAAAATAAAATTGCAAGTTCTTATGAAGGTTATTCCAAAAATGCGTCTTGCACACTAAATTAGATACATGTATCTACGTTTTTATTCAGATTTACAACAAAGTGTCGATGTAAATGAGTATTTCACGTGTTTTCAATATATTTTATGTCCATCAATTTGAATTGTAATGTTTATCTTATTTTAAAACGCGTTAAACAGACTCGGCGGTTTCTACTGCTGGAGTATGTACTTGACCAGATTGAAAGCTGCATAGCTTCGTCTTATGTTGTCTAATTATTAACAGAATACACCTCATTCAATAATAAAAATGACATACAAAAACTGTGTTTAATTGTTGGTAATTACAAGTATTATACATTTACCGTGGGGTGTTTGGTCTCATTCCTATCTACCAGGAATATTTTTGCTGTCTTTTTTATTTTATATTTTATTGGTGTTGTTTTGTTTATTCGGATTGTTGTTGCTTTACTGTTCCCTGTAATTGGCAGTGAGTAATTGTTGTTTAAGTAATTGGTAACCTACCTATGTCTTCTAATAAACAGCTATACAATGTACTAGTTGAGTGTTTGACAGCTATACAATGTACTAGATGACTGTTTGACAGCTATACAATGTACTAGATGACTGTTTGACAGCTATACAATGTACTAGATGACTGTTTGACAGTAGTCTAATAAACAGCTATACAATGTACTAGATGACTGTTTGACAGTAGTCTATTAAACAGCTATACAATGTACTAGATGACTGTTTGATAGTAGTCTAATAAACAGCTATACAATGTACTAGATGACTGTTTGACAGCTATACAATGTACTAGATGACTGTTTGACAGCAATACAATGTACTAGATGATTGCTTGACAGCTATACAATGTACTAGATGACTGTTTGACAGTAGTCGAAGCCTGCAAACTGCAACTTCCTATGTACGTCTGTAACTTCAACATATGATGGTAAGATGGCTAAATCATTAAACAGAATTATTTTAGAAGAATGAATATATATATCATTTATAAAGATCAAGATTGTGACTGTGTGTTTTTACGACAACGCTGCTCACACAGTTATATGTGCGAGGTTTGGCATTTTGCGCAACATTTCACTAAGAACGGACGTTTGGGGAATGAAACTATCTTAAAATGATGTTTAATCACCATTACAATAATGCATGACAGATAGCATTCCGTATTTTAATTTTATTCATATATATATATATATATATATATATATACTACAAAACATATCTTCCTTCTCTTGTTCTCGCTATGATATATATATAGTTAAAAAGGTTTTCAACTTATTAAAAAAGGAATTATTCACTCACCTCTAATAAGAATGTATCCGAGTTGGAATTCTATTTATACATCGATAACGACTACCAGGGAGAGTTGTCTTCCATGCTTTACGATAAAGGTGGTGACTCACATTTCACAATTGTAAATTTTCCGATTTGTGTGGCGACATAAACGCAGCCCCTCCTTACATATGAGGTGTGCCTCCCAGTTTATGCACTGTCATTTATCATAATCTCTACGACATTGTTTTAACTGGGTAGTTACTTGTGTCTGATAAACTGCTTTAACCATTGGTCAGTTGAGACGCCACATTTTAAGTCGGCGCATAAAATAATTTATGGTCATCTTTACTATGCTGATCATTACAGATGTGTGTTGTCGTTTCGTTCAAACCTAAAATATAAGACTATATTCTCCCACTGACTGGCTATCATGTCCTTTTAATTTGTTCTTCTTTTTTATGGATAGTGGATAATATTCTGTTTTGCTGGTATCGTCGATACCGTCTATAGTCACAATCTGGAAACAAACAAAAAACCTTTATGATTCGTCAATTGCGTTCTTATATTCCAATCTTAGTATCAAAATTCAGCTTATTTAATATTTGTATTCGTTTTTGTACTAAGATATACACTCGCATCATTTCACTCAGAGGGAAGGTGTCTAGGTCCATAGAACGAGTCTAACCCGCATGTACCAATCCAGGAAAGTGAGAGGTCAAATGAGTTTGGGGTATAAATTTTGCATTTTTATCAACGGTCGTCCTATTAGATTTATGAAGTATTTCAACAGTGTGGTATTTTTCTGTTTTTCATTTCATTGTAATATTTTGAGCTGTATTATTGAATATCGTAAGGTAATATTTGATTGTTCATGTTTGAAATATGACTCTCCTCCTAACATTGGAGCACTATATACGCCATCGCTTGATTCAGAGATTGATTTTAGGAATCGGTTTACACTTAATTCAGTAACAAGCGAACATATTGAAGTTGGTTTACAAAGGGTTAATGACGTCATTATAAAGCCGCCATGACAGATTTATCGTCAAACATAATACCATACATTTTGTTGTATTAATATTTAATGTTGGTGAACAAACGTGTTGACACCACACCATTAGAAACACAACGGGGTTAGGGTTAGGGTTAGGGTGTTGACTATTCAAGTTGTCTCAAAATAAAACAGTTTTTTAGTTAAATGAATAAAATATATTTGAATCAAAATTGAATAAAACAAATTTTAAATAATAATTTGACCACTTTATCTTGCTGTATTAATTTAAGGTTAGGGTTATGGTGTTTAATGCCACTTTCAACAATATTTCAGTTATATCGTGGCTGTCATTTTTATTGGTAGAGGAAACCAGAGTACCCAGAGAAAACCACATACCTTTCGCAAGTCACTGACAAACTTTATCACATAATGTTGAATCAAGTACACCTCGCCATCAGCAGGATTTGAACTCACAACTTTAGTGGTGATAGGTACTGGTTGCATAGGCAGCTATAAATCCAACTACCATGCAATCACGACGGCGGCTCCTAGAAACACAACGCTATGTTGAATTTTTTATTTTTGGTGTTTTAACGCCACTTTCAGCAATATTTCAGCTATATCATGGCGACCAGTTTTAGAGTTGGAAGAACCTGAGAGAACCACCGACCATTGGCAACCAACTGGTAAACTTTACCACTGCGAGTCGGGTGCACCTTTTTTGTAATTTACAAAGTCATGAATAGGAAAATTTGAAAGGTGCATTCGAAATTGACAACTAATCTTAACACCATCGTTTCAGACTGTCTATATGAGACAAAACTTACAGTCATGATCCACTCTTCAATTCCTAATACAGCAGGATGGTGTCGTAGTCTCTTCGTCTCTTTTCTGTTTATAAGGATTTTTGTTGTCAGGTATTTTTCATTGATTTTATTTTTATTTTGTATTTTATTGGTGTTGTTTTGTTTATTCCCCTTGCTGGGGTCGTCGTGATCGTGCGGTAGTTGGATTTACGACTACCTACTAATATGCTATCAGTGTCTATCACCACTAATAATGTGAGTTCGAATCCCGCTCATGGTCGGGTGAACTCGATACAACTTTATGTGATACAGTTTGTAAGTGACTTGCTGTAGGTCGGTTGTTTTCTCCGAGCATTCCGGTTTCCTCCACCAATAAAACTGACCGCCATGATATAATTGAAATGTTGTTGAAAGTGGCGTTTAACACCACAATCCCTAACAGCATGATAACGTAGTCAAATAATTATTGTTAATAATTTGTTTTATTCAATTTTGATTCAAATAATTATGCTTTATTTATTTATCTAAAAAAAACTGTTTTATTTTGAGAAAACTCCAATAGACAAGTGATCAAGGCTGTTGCACTTTCTTAGGTAAAAAAAACATATCTGGAGAAATTAAACACGTGCTCGTCTAACATGTGTTGTATAATATTATATATTGAGTATTAAATAGTGAAATTCATAGCTGTTTTTTTCATAAACCGCAGAAATTATTTGTATTATTAAACATTAAATCCTTATTCTGAACGAAATAGTAACCATATATTGAAAATTTATAAAGTTTGTCAGTGACTTGCGACAGGTCGGTGGTTTTCTCCGGGTACTCCAGTTTCCTCCACCAATAAAACTGACCACCACGATATAGCTGTATCATTAAAGCACCATAACTCTAACTAACCCTTAATATCGTAAAAAGTCAAACGCTGTAGAGTCTGTACTGGTCGAGGACCAACTATCGCCATGTTTTTCTATTTTTGTCAGATTATTTCTATGTAGTCCAATACACCCCTTCAAGCGCCACGAAATTTTGAATGTTACCTTGGACGGAAATATAAATAATTGTTATGCGCATGCTCGTATCAGCGAGCCTTTGTAAAGGAGTTGATTTGTGTCACTGAATCAGGAGGGAAGAGTACCAATTATCGCCATCTTTTTAAATGTGGGGAAAATATATATAAATCAGCAGTGAGGTTAAAAGAAATGGCCTTACCACAAAAAATGAAGGTGTCACCAGTATTTTGCGATCTTGAGAACACCAATCTGCTATATTTTTTTGTAAATAATAGCGACTGGAATCTCCGCTCCATTTACGTGACCCCCCCCCCCCCCCCCCCCGCGAGGTTAATATAAAGAGGTATGGTTTCTAATGGGGTTTTACCTGATTTCTTTTGAATTAGCCAAGATTCAAATGTAGGATTTTGCTGTCTGCTTTGTCACCATTTATTATTGTCGTCTTCAAAAAATGGCCAGAAGATTCGCGTGCGCTCGGGAGTAACGTGCAAGTTGGCGATAATTGGTACTTGGCGATGATTGGTCCTCGACCAGTATATGTTCACTAATTTAAACAAAATAACTTTCACATGACTTACGGTGATAATTCTACATGCTACAAGTGTTGAAATCTAGTTTATCTGTTGTTTTATTATATAATTCTGATTTCTTAACACTGGTTATCATATGAAAATCTACTGTAATTGTCTGGGAGACATTCTCCTGATTTCTCCGACCATCAAATACATTATTCAAAAATCTGTCACGGTGAATACTTAGCTATTTTGAATAATTAATCATGTTTTTATCTGACTTTTGTGACCAGCAACCTGTGTAAATCTTGTCCAAGATAAGTAAATTTACCGCGACATAGGATTAAATATTTTTCAAAGAAACCCCACTGCGTACCCCCATTTATCATATTTTGGCGTCGAAATCTGTAAATCAAGCTCTGACATCCATTTTTTTTTAAGTTGCATTAAATGCTGGACGTTTTAAGCAAATATTGTAGAATTTAATTGTATTAATGATACATGTTGAAAGTGGCGTTAAGCACCATAAACCATTAATGATACAACGATTTTAGATTTTAAAGACCAGTTTGATTATTATTTGAAAAAAAAACCATAATAAATAATGTTATATTTTGTTTAGTTTCAATAATTCGTAAACAGCTGTTTTTAAATATGATATAATAATAATTCAGACCTATTTGTTGACCTGGTTATCTGTTTTTGCTACCCCCCCTCCTCCTTTTTTTTTAAATAAATGTATAAGGATTTTGTTTGTCATTTATCTTGATGTGAACACAATTTATGAACACAAATTCACCCTATAATTACCTTATTTAAGTAAAAATACATCCCGAATTTAAAAGGGGCGTTTGAAATTTGATGTCAGTTATGGTTGAATAGTTTTACACAAATAATACCTTAGATAAAAGCTACATTTGGAGATCGTTACCGTAACTGTTCTGACAAAATTATACAAGTATGAACATACATATATAGATAATCGTCGTCCATTTAATTTATTTTCCACTTCGTTGAATAAAAATTTGTGATTTCATTTGAAAATTTAAAAGTTCTCACTTTGAGCGATGGAGCGGTTACAAACTGAAATGTACATTGCTTGTTTTTATTTATTTCTTTCTCCTGCTTTCTGATTGGATTATAATGTTTACTTAGCCACGCCCATATACCACATGTATGACATTGACTTATTGAGAAAACGAAATTTTGAAACCGTAAAATGAAAATGATGTTTAATTAAAGAAACACATATGTTTACTTTTCTACTGTTTTAATGAGAAGAATTGTGTGTAAGATACAATACACATCCATTATTCAGCATAAATAGTCCTTGTGTTATTTAAGATTTTTGTCTACGTATTTTAGGCATTCCACAGTGTACCACACGTAAGTACCAGAAATTATTTAATATTTTTTGCATTATTTATTATTAATTAATAAATTAATGAAAATGGGTCAATATTTTCAGGCTTGAATTTTTATTTTTATTATTTATTTGTTTTACTACATTTTGTATAATTTAATTAATTTGTATTTTTTCCTATTTAACTTAATAATAATAATAATTATTATTATATCATTATTATTATCTTTTATTTATTTTCAACATATATGCATGAAATTAAATTATTATATGACATTTCGTGCAAAAGAGGTAAATATTTGATAAAATGTTTATATTTTTTTGCATTAAAAAAGGGGGGGGGGGTGTCGCCCTTTCTACTATAAGCTTATTTTATACTAAATGAATTTGATATTGAATTAAATTACAAACGCACGTTGATTGCTTAAGTCTGAAGAAAAAAGCAAGTATATATTGGGTTTTTAGACTGGTGCCTTTATTGATTTTACAAAGAATATAAATTGACGAATTTATTAAACCCGCAACAGCTGAAGCTAATATTATTCCATTAAAGTTCAAAGTGCAAATATATTAGACCGTTCCTAGCGTAACATGAGGGAATACATACATTGTATACTATAAAATCATTTCTATTTACTATCAAATAAAATATGAATTAATGTCTTTGTGACATAAGTCAGTGTTGATTTTTTTTTCTCCCGCACACTTCGGCTTCCTTCACCACGATATAATTGAAATATTTTTGAAAGTGGCGTTAAACACCAGGATTGAATTGCACAAACGTCAATTGAATGTCTGTCTCAATTAAATCTTAAGTGTAGATTAATTTCATGACCATTTCAAGTCATTTTAAATTTAATTAAGTTTTAATTTACACTTAAATTTTATTAAAGTTTGTACAACTCAGTCCATAACTTTAACCATTGAAACATCGTTTTGTGGTTTTTAAATATTCTGTAGATGTGAAAGATACTCGCTGTCAAAAATTGTAAAAATGATATTATGCTTTTCATGAAGAAAAAGTTTATAACAGTGATGGTCAACAATACCACCAATATCAAGAAAACAAATGAAATATTCCTTAACTCAAATCACTGAACACACAAAAGACCATGACATATTACCGATGTCATAGGGGAATGTATTATTTTTCAGGGAAGGTGATACATGTGAATGATTTTTTTTCAAATAAGGGGTCTAAAAACTTTCCCAGTAACGTTTATTTAAAATGAGATACATATTGGCACTGTTGTTATTGTATGGTCTTTGTATGAATAACAGTAAAATAAAGATTTGCTGAAAATTGTACTGATAAACTGATTTTGAAGCTGCTTTAATCGGGATCCTATTTAGGATTATGGTGTTTAACACCACTTTCAACAATATTTCAGTTATATCTTGGCTGTCAGTTTTATTGTTGGAGAAAACCGGAGTGCTTGGAGAAAACCACCGACATGTCGCATTTATTTTTTTATTTAGAATTAGAAAATGTCTGTCTTACAACAGTAACACAATAATATTTCATTTGTATTGAAAAAAAGAAAGAATATTTTAAACGATCAAATAATTCTCAAAGAAGTGTTGATGCATATTTTCCCTTTTCCTGTATAAATTATATAAATATGACTCAATCTTCTGACAATAAAAATCCACACAAAAATATATTACACAAATCGGAATTTTATGTGTTAACGGTTCATTAATATGTATAATCGGAAGACGTAATTATTATTCAATAAATTTTTCAATAATGGTTATGTATTATATAATGATAGTTTGGAAATATTTTGTTTAATTTTTACGTTTCTTTCTTTTATATCAACGTTTAGATGTTTTTTGATGTTTAACCAACGATATTATGAATGTCTGTCTCAATTAAATCTTAAGTGTAGATTAATTTCATGACCATTTCAAGTCATTTTAAATTTAATTAAGTTTTAATTTACACTTAAATTTTATTAAAGTTTGTACAACTCAGTCCATAACTTTAACCATTGAAACATCGTTTTGTGGTTTTTAAATATTCTGTAGATGTGAAAGATACTCGCTGTCAAAAATTGTAAAAATGATATTATGCTTTTCATGAAGAGAAAGTTTATAACAGTGATGGTCAACAATACCACCAATATCAAGAAAACAAATGAAATATTCCTTAACTCAAATCACTGAACACACAAAAGACCATGACATATTACCGATGTCATAGGGGAATGTATTATTTTTCAGGGAAGGTGATACATGTGAATGATTTTTTTTCAAATAAGGGGTCTAAAAACTTTCCCAGTAACGTTTATTTAAAATGAGATACATATTGGCACTGTTGTTATTGTATGGTCTTTGTATGAATAACAGTAAAATAAAGATTTGCTGAAAATTGTACTGATAAACTGATTTTGAAGCTGCTTTAATCGGGATCCTATTTAGGATTATGGTGTTTAACACCACTTTCAACAATATTTCAGTTATATCTTGGCTGTCAGTTTTATTGTTGGAGAAAACCGGAGTGCTTGGAGAAAACCACCGACATGTCGCATTTATTTTTTTATTTAGAATTAGAAAATGTCTGTCTTACAACAGTAACACAATAATATTTCATTTGTATTGAAAAAAAGAAAGAATATTTTAAACGATCAAATAATTCTCAAAGAAGTGTTGATGCATATTTTCCCTTTTCCTGTATAAATTATATAAATATGACTCAATCTTCTGACAATAAAAATCCACACAAAAATATATTACACAAATCGGAATTTTATGTGTTAACGGTTCATTAATATGTATAATCGGAAGACGTAATTATTATTCAATAAATTTTTCAATAATGGTTATGTATTATATAATGATAGTTTGGAAATATTTTGTTTAATTTTTACGTTTCTTTCTTTTATATCAACGTTTAGATGTTTTTTGATGTTTAACCAACGATATTAAAATGATTTACTGCTTGTAATTAATTACACACAACAAAATAGTTCTTTATTGACGAAATGATATAGTTTTTATTATACTTTTGATTCATTTTATTTTTTTTTTGCAAAATCGAAAGTAAATTGACGGCTATTAGTTCAATATTATTATGCCAATTGTTCAAAGAAATATTGTAAAAAAAATGTTAAAAATTAAATCTTGGTACATGTATCTTGTTGTCTAACACAATCTGTGGTATTTCATCATTACTTTCCCTATCACACTTGTCAGATTAAATCTTTGCAATTTCATTTTTTTTCTCTCTAATTTTCAAGTTTTTATGATGTTATACAAAATCTCCATGGTATATGAGTATGAATGTTATGGACAACGTAGAAATTAACAAAGATTTCTCTTTTAATATAAATTCTAGGAATTTAGTGAATAATTTATATTCACAACAATAGTTCTTGATTTGCATGCTTTATAATATCCACAGAAATTATATGAAAATGCTTGCCCCGTCTCAATTAAACTACTCAAAATAATTTACAAAGGCGCTGATCATAAGACTAAGCGACTGTTGCTTGTAGTATATAAAAAAAAGATCGAATTCCGTCAAGGGAGAACAAAAAAAATTGTCAGCTCAAAAATCTAATTCTAACTCTGTTGTTCCGTTTAATATATATAATGTAAATGATTAGCGACAAAAATATATACGAATCGGTTAAAAAGAGTTTGAAGATACCAAAGGGGTAATCAGAATCCGTAAATCGAAGAAGGACAGACAACGCAATGGCCAAAAGAAAAAGGACAAACAACGATCTACAAAACATACACATAAAACTAATGATCGAGTAACACGAACCCCACTACAAATCGGTTAAAATATACAATACCCCCAATTAAACAAACGGAAATACCGATAAATTAATCACAGCCTTGATCAACTTTAATCTCCGAAATCAATCGACCAGCTTTCATGCTGGAGACACTGAGTAAGCCTGGATTTTGGATTTGTCAGTTCTTTCAGTAGAATTTTCGCCCTTTTGAAAAGCCGTCAAAAACAATCAATCGAAAATATGGCTTTTCATATATTTGTCAGTTTGAAGGGGGAATGATTAATGATTCTAACAGATTTTTGGCTTCACGTATTGATTATTCCCACAGATCAATTTCTCCTAAAGCCTTTTTTTATTTCTGAATAGTTGTGCAGACATTTCTGAATATTACTGTATAATTCCCCAGTGTTTGCAAATTGTGTTGTAATTATGAAATAACATTCATCATATACTCTTAAATTAACCTTCATCATGTACTCTTAAAATAACCTTCATCATGTACTCTTAAAATAACCTTCATCATGTACTCTCAAAATAACCTTCATCATGTACTCTTAAAATAACCTTCATCATGGACTCTAAAAATAACCTTCATCATGTACTCTTAAAATAACCTTCATCATGTAGTCTTAAAATAACCTTCATCATGTACTCTTAAAATAACCTTCATCATGTACTCTTAAAATAACCTTCATCATGTACTCTCAAAATAACCTTCATCATGTACTCTTAAAATAACCTTCATCATGTACTCTCAAAATAACATTCATCATGTACTCTTAAAATAACCTTCATCATGTACTCTCAAAATAACCTTCACCATGTACTCTTAAAATAACCTTCATCATGTACTCTTAAAATAACCTTCATCATATACTCTTAAAATAACCTTCATCATGTACTCTTAAAATAACCTTCATCATGTACTCTTAAATAACCTTCATCATGTACTCTCAAAATAACCTTCATCATGTACTCTCAAAATAACCTTCATCATGTACTCTCAAAATAACCTTCATCATGTACTCTCAAAATAACCTTCATCATGTACTCTCAAAATAACCTTCATCATGTACTCTTAAAATAACCTTCATCATGTACTCTCAAAATAACCTTCACCATGTACTCTCAAAATAACCTTCATCATGTACTCTTAAAATAACCTTCATCATGTACTCTCAAAATAACCTTCATCATGTACTCTCAAAATAACCTTCATCATGTACTCTCAAAATAACCTTCATCATGTACTCTCAAAATAACCTTCATCATGTACTCTCAAAATAACCTTCATCATGTACTCTTAAAATAACCTTCATCATGTACTCTCAAAATAACCTTCACCATGTACTCTCAAAATAACCTTCATCATGTACTCTCAAAATAACCTTCATCATGTACTCTCAAAATAACCTTCATCATGTACTCTCAAAATAACCTTCATCATGTACTCTCGAAATAACCTTCATCATGTACTCTCAAAATAACCTTCATCATGTACTCTCAAAATAACCTTCATCATGTACTCTCAAAATAACCTTCATCATGTACTCTCAAAATAACCTTCATCATGTACTCTCAAAATAACCTTCATCATGTACTCTCAAAATAACCTTCATCATGTACTCTCAAAATAACCTTCATCATGTACTCTCAAAATAACCTTCATCATGTACTCTCAAAATAACCTTCATCATGTACTCTCAAAATAACCTTCATCATGTACTCTCAAAATAACCTTCATCATGTACTCTTAAAATAACCTTCATCATGTACTCTCAAAATAACCTTCACCATGTACTCTCAAAATAACCTTCATCATGTACTCTCAAAATAACCTTCATCATGTACTCTCAAAATAACCTTCATCATGTACTCTCAAAATAACCTTCATCATGTACTCTTAAAATAACCTTCATCATGTACTCTCAAAATAACCTTCATCATGTACTCTCAAAATAACCTTCATCATGTACTCTCAAAATAACCTTCATCATGTACTCTCAAAATAACCTTCATCATGTACTCTTAAAATAACCTTCATCATGTACTCTCAAAATAACCTTCATCATGTACTCTCAAAATAACCTTCATCATGTACTCTCAAAATAACCTTCATCATGTACTCTTAAAATAACCTTCATCATGTACTCTCAAAATAACCTTCATCATGTACTCTCAAAAGAACCTTCATCATGTACTCTCAAAATAACCTTCATCATGTACTCTCAAAATAACCTTCACCATGTACTCTCAAAATAACCTTCATCATGTACTCTCAAAATAACCTTCATCATGTACTCTCAAAATAACCTTCATCATGTACTCTCAAAATAACCTTCATCATGTACTCTTAAAATAACCTTCATCATGTACTCTCAAAATAACCTTCATCATGTACTCTCAAAATAACCTTCATCATGTACTCTCAAAATAACCTTCATCATGTACTCTTAAAATAACCTTCATCATGTACTCTCAAAATAACCTTCATCATGTACTCTCAAAATAACCTTCATCATGTACTCTCAAAATAACCTTCATCATGTACTCTTAAAATAACCTTCGTCATGTACTCTCAAAATAACCTTCATCATGTACTCTCAAAATAACCTTCATCATGTACTCTCAAAATAACCTTCATCATGTACTCTTAAAATAACCTTCATCATGTACTCTCAAAATAACCTTCATCATGTACTCTCAAAATAACCTTCATCATGTACTCTCAAAATAACCTTCATCATGTACTCTTAAAATAACCTTCATCATGTACTCTCAAAATAACCTTCATCATGTACTCTCAAAATAACCTTCATCATGTACTCTCAAAATAACCTTCATCATGTACTCTTAAAATAACCTTCATCATGTACTCTCAAAATAACCTTCATCATGTACTCTCAAAATAACCTTCATCATGTACTCTCAAAATAACCTTCATCATGTACTCTTAAAATAACCTTCATCATGTACTCTCAAAATAACCTTCATCATGTACTCTCAAAATAACCTTCATCATGTACTCTCAAAATAACCTTCATCATGTACTCTCAAAATAACCTTCATCATGTACTCTTAAAATAACCTTCATCATGTACTCTCAAAATAACCTTCATCATGTACTCTCAAAATAACCTTCATCATGTACTCTTAAAATAACCTTCATCATGTACTCTCAAAATAACCTTCATCATGTACTCTCAAAATAACCTTCATCATGTACTCTCAAAATAACCTTCATCATGTACTCTTAAAATAACCTTCATCATGTACTCTCAAAATAACCTTCATCATGTACTCTCAAAATAACCTTCATCATGTACTCTCAAAATAACCTTCATCATGTACTCTCAAAATAACCTTCATCATGTACTCTTAAAATAACCTTCATCATGTACTCTCAAAATAACCTTCACCATGTACTCTCAAAATAACCTTCATCATGTACTCTCAAAATAACCTTCATCATGTACTCTCAAAATAACCTTCATCATGTACTCTTAAAATAACCTTCATCATGTACTCTCAAAATAACCTTCATCATGTACTCTCAAAATAACCTTCATCATGTACTCTCAAAATAACCTTCATCATGTACTCTTAAAATAACCTTCATCATGTACTCTCAAAATAACCTTCATCATGTACTCTCAAAATAACCTTCATCATGTACTCTCAAAATAACCTTCATCATGTACTCTTAAAATAACCTTCATCATGTACTCTCAAAATAACCTTCATCATGTACTCTCAAAATAACCTTCATCATGTACTCTCAAAATAACCTTCATCATGTACTCTTAAAATAACCTTCATCATGTACTCTTAAAATAATCTTCATCATGTACTCTCAAAATAACCTTCATCATGGACTCTAAAAATAACCTTCATCATGTACTCTTAAAATAACCTTCATCATGTAGTCTTAAAATAACCTTCATCATGTACTCTTAAAATAACCTTCATCATGTACTCTTAAAATAACCTTCATCATGTACTCTCAAAATAACCTTCATCATGTACTCTTAAAATAACCTTCATCATGTACTCTCAAAATAACATTCATCATGTACTCTTAAAATAACCTTCATCATGTACTCTCAAAATAACCTTCACCATGTACTCTTAAAATAACCTTCATCATGTACTCTTAAAATAACCTTCATCATATACTCTTAAAATAACCTTCATCATGTACTCTTAAAATAACCTTCATCATGTACTCTTAAATAACCTTCATCATGTACTCTCAAAATAACCTTCATCATGTACTCTCAAAATAACCTTCATCATGTACTCTCAAAATAACCTTCATCATGTACTCTCAAAATAACCTTCATCATGTACTCTCAAAATAACCTTCATCATGTACTCTTAAAATAACCTTCATCATGTACTCTCAAAATAACCTTCACCATGTACTCTCAAAATAACCTTCATCATGTACTCTTAAAATAACCTTCATCATGTACTCTCAAAATAACCTTCATCATGTACTCTCAAAATAACCTTCATCATGTACTCTCAAAATAACCTTCATCATGTACTCTCAAAATAACCTTCATCATGTACTCTCAAAATAACCTTCATCATGTACTCTTAAAATAACCTTCATCATGTACTCTCAAAATAACCTTCACCATGTACTCTCAAAATAACCTTCATCATGTACTCTCAAAATAACCTTCATCATGTACTCTCAAAATAACCTTCATCATGTACTCTCAAAATAACCTTCATCATGTACTCTTAAAATAACCTTCATCATGTACTCTCAAAATAACCTTCATCATGTACTCTCAAAATAACCTTCATCATGTACTCTCAAAATAACCTTCATCATGTACTCTCAAAATAACCTTCATCATGTACTCTCAAAATAACCTTCATCATGTACTCTCAAAATAACCTTCATCATGTACTCTCAAAATAACCTTCATCATGTACTCTTAAAATAACCTTCATCATGTACTCTCAAAATAACCTTCACCATGTACTCTCAAAATAACCTTCATCATGTACTCTCAAAATAACCTTCATCATGTACTCTCAAAATAACCTTCATCATGTACTCTCAAAATAACCTTCATCATGTACTCTTAAAATAACCTTCATCATGTACTCTCAAAATAACCTTCATCATGTACTCTCAAAATAACCTTCATCATGTACTCTCAAAATAACCTTCATCATGTACTCTTAAAATAACCTTCATCATGTACTCTCAAAATAACCTTCATCATGTACTCTCAAAATAACCTTCATCATGTACTCTCAAAATAACCTTCATCATGTACTCTTAAAATAACCTTCATCATGTACTCTCAAAATAACCTTCATCATGTACTCTCAAAATAACCTTCATCATGTACTCTCAAAATAACCTTCATCATGTACTCTTAAAATAACCTTCATCATGTACTCTCAAAATAACCTTCATCATGTACTCTCAAAATAACCTTCATCATGTACTCTCAAAATAACCTTCATCATGTACTCTTAAAATAACCTTCATCATGTACTCTCAAAATAACCTTCATCATGTACTCTCAAAATAACCTTCATGATGTACTCTCAAAATAACCTTCATCATGTACTCTTAATATAACCTTCATCATGTACTCTCAAAATAACCTTCATCATGTACTCTCAAAATAACCTTCATCATGTACTCTCAAAATAACCTTCATCATGTACTCTTAAAATAACCTTCATCATGTACTCTCAAAATAACCTTCATCATGTACTCTCAAAATAACCTTCATCATGTACTCTCAAAATAACCTTCATCATGTACTCTTAAAATAACCTTCATCATGTACTCTCAAAATAACCTTCATCATGTACTCTCAAAATAACCTTCATCATGTACTCTTAAAATAACCTTCATCATGTACTCTCAAAATAACCTTCATCATGTACTCTCAAAATAACCTTCATCATGTACTCTCAAAATAACCTTCATCATGTACTCTTAAAATAACCTTCATCATGTACTCTCAAAATAACCTTCATCATGTACTCTCAAAATAACCTTCATCATGTACTCTCAAAATAACCTTCATCATGTACTCTCAAAATAACCTTCATCATGTACTCTTAAAATAACCTTCATCATGTACTCTCAAAATAACCTTCACCATGTACTCTCAAAATAACCTTCATCATGTACTCTCAAAATAACCTTCATCATGTACTCTCAAAATAACCTTCATCATGTACTCTTAAAATAACCTTCATCATGTACTCTCAAAATAACCTTCATCATGTACTCTCAAAATAACCTTCATCATGTACTCTCAAAATAACCTTCATCATGTACTCTTAAAATAACCTTCATCATGTACTCTCAAAATAACCTTCATCATGTACTCTCAAAATAACCTTCATCATGTACTCTCAAAATAACCTTCATCATGTACTCTTAAAATAACCTTCATCATGTACTCTCAAAATAACCTTCATCATGTACTCTCAAAATAACCTTCATCATGTACTCTCAAAATAACCTTGATCATGTACTCTTAAAATAACCTTCATCATGTACTCTTAAAATAATCTTCATCATGTACTCTCAAAATAACCTTCATCATGGACTCTAAAAATAACCTTCATCATGTACTCTTAAAATAACCTTCATCATGTAGTCTTAAAATAACCTTCATCATGTACTCTTAAAATAACCTTCATCATGTACTCTTAAAATAACCTTCATCATGTACTCTCAAAATAACCTTCATCATGTACTCTTAAAATAACCTTCATCATGTACTCTCAAAATAACATTCATCATGTACTCTTAAAATAACCTTCATCATGTACTCTCAAAATAACCTTCACCATGTACTCTTAAAATAACCTTCATCATGTACTCTTAAAATAACCTTCATCATATACTCTTAAAATAACCTTCATCATGTACTCTTAAAATAACCTTCATCATGTACTCTTAAATAACCTTCATCATGTACTCTCAAAATAACCTTCATCATGTACTCTCAAAATAACCTTCATCATGTACTCTCAAAATAACCTTCATCATGTACTCTCAAAATAACCTTCATCATGTACTCTCAAAATAACCTTCATCATGTACTCTTAAAATAACCTTCATCATGTACTCTCAAAATAACCTTCACCATGTACTCTCAAAATAACCTTCATCATGTACTCTTAAAATAACCTTCATCATGTACTCTCAAAATAACCTTCATCATGTACTCTCAAAATAACCTTCATCATGTACTCTCAAAATAACCTTCATCATGTACTCTCAAAATAACCTTCATCATGTACTCTCAAAATAACCTTCATCATGTACTCTTAAAATAACCTTCATCATGTACTCTCAAAATAACCTTCACCATGTACTCTCAAAATAACCTTCATCATGTACTCTCAAAATAACCTTCATCATGTACTCTCAAAATAACCTTCATCATGTACTCTCAAAATAACCTTCATCATGTACTCTTAAAATAACCTTCATCATGTACTCTCAAAATAACCTTCATCATGTACTCTCAAAATAACCTTCATCATGTACTCTCAAAATAACCTTCATCATGTACTCACAAAATAACCTTCATCATGTACTCTCAAAATAACCTTCATCATGTACTCTCAAAATAACCTTCATCATGTACTCTCAAAATAACCTTCATCATGTACTCTTAAAATAACCTTCATCATGTACTCTCAAAATAACCTTCACCATGTACTCTCAAAATAACCTTCATCATGTACTCTCAAAATAACCTTCATCATGTACTCTCAAAATAACCTTCATCATGTACTCTCAAAATAACCTTCATCATGTACTCTTAAAATAACCTTCATCATGTACTCTTCAATGAGCTAGCACTATTAAAATCCAACTCAACGTGTTGGTCTAGTACAAAGGGGACTCCATTATCATCATCATCATCACCATCGTCTCATTGAAATGTAACATGTCGTCATGATATAGCTGAAAGAGTGTTCATTTAGCGCCTAACAACACGCACCACCCAATTTCTCAAATTTTACTTTTGGTAATCAAAGGCCATCCATACATAGGCCCTCCCCAGTGCCACATTTATTTTTACTTTGTACGATGTATTTTATGTAAACTTGTTCTTGTCAATATAACTAAAATCAATTATTTTGTAAGGTTTAAGGTTAATTGATTCAGACCGTCGACTTCTGTCCACAGATCTAGTATAACTGATGCAAGTTCGCGTCCGTCCAGATAACCACCTGAATTGTCAAAGTTTCCAGACGCCTACCCAATGCCCGGGGTTTATCTGTTGTTTGGGGTTTTCTATCACAGTAAGTCTCACAGTCACGACCAGAGCCGAGAAATACTGAAAGTGGCGATAAACAAGCATAGATCAACCAATTTCCAGACACCTATGAAAGACCCCAGCACATCTATTAGTTGATTATATATGTCTGGGATTTTATCGTCCAATAAGTCTCGTAATCACAACCTACCTACACGTACCTCAGCCAAAAGTACTCTACAACTGACATGTATCGGTTAGGTATATTAACAACCAATTCACTGTTCTGATAATATCAGTTGCTGTAGAAGAAGAGGAACGTGTATTTGTTACCAGTAACGGATGCATAAAAGCACGCAATCTAGCGATACATGTACGTGAGCTGGCAAACGTCAACATTTGACAATGTCCTATAAGGTATACTGACGCTATGTTGTCTTTTGCCGTTTAATTAGGTATCAAATCTTACACGTATTTAGTTTTTGAGAAATGCTTAGTCACTAATGATTCGGATTCGTGTTTGTTACCAAGTCTCACGGGATATCGTTTCGTCTCGTTCTTATTCGTAGTTTTCACTATTCCTCATGGATATCGTTTCTTTAATAGTGTAAATTATTCTTGACTTTTTGACATAAATAATCTATTTTTTGTCTTGGGAGGCTTTTAAACCACATGAATTTTTTTTTGCATGGCGTAAGCGATCACAGAAATTCGATATGAAGCTAACATCTTTTATAACAATCGTGAACATATGATCGATGCGATTTTTTCACCGTCAGCTTTTGTCAGAGCTGTCGAAAAAGTGCTATGTACTTCTGATCAGTAAAAAAGAAATTTACACCTTTCTACGGTTTAATTTTTATTTCAATAAACGGTGGCGACAATTATCCGTGTCACGCGAAATTGAACAGTAATACGTTGAAATTGTATTTATCTGATTATCAAATTTCAAAACATAAAATTTAACCTTTTTCCCGTTTGTCAGACATGTTTTACGTCAAAAGGTAAAAAAAAAGAATAAAAAGTTAAAAGAAAGGAGGTTATTAAACTAATGATATCATAGTGTAACAGGCTCAGATTTCAGGATTAAATATTTCTATTTTTTAATTTGATATTGAACATTCGTTTCCGTCAAATATATTAATAAAAAAATATTTTGATATTCGCAAAATTTGGGATGTTGCATGATTTTGTCTGTATGCTTACCAGACACCTCGCTGTCACATGAAATTAATTCTACATCACAACTGCTTGTCGGAAATTTTAGAATTACACAAACAAAAGAAATATTAACGGGTAAAAGAGTTATGTTTTTGGAATATAATTTCTGTCGCCAAATTGAGAAATCATCTTGACCTGAAAGATGCAAAAACTGAATATTCCAACTCTGTGGTTTTCAACAAGAAATTTGGATAAAGCTTGAAGAAAATTGCAGATTTCTCATGTCGAAAAAATAATCTGATTTCGCTTCGTGTGCAATATAATTTGCTTCAGGATAAAACAAAGCTCCCCCCCCCCCCCCTCCCCTCATGATTAAATGGTTATCTTGAAATTTTAATGGTTTCCCTGTTTTTGTCCATTCAGTGTATTGTCTTGTTTATTTCTTCTTGTGTGTATATAAAATACAACTATCAAATAAGATTACAATTATATCATGGTGGCCAGTGACTTGCGGCAGGTCAGTGGTTTTCTCGATCTTTAGTTTTATGTATTTTTTGTAGATCGTTGTTTTTGTCCTTTGTACTTTTTCTTTTGACCATTGTGTTGTCTATTCTTCTGTCTTTTGGCCATTGTGTTGTCTATTCTTCTGTCTTTTGGCCATTGTGTTGTCTGTTCTTCTGTCTTTTGGCCATTGTGTTGTCTATTCTTCTGTCTTTTGGCCATTGTGTTGTCTGTTCTTCTGTCTTTTGGCCATTGTGTTGTCTATTCTTCTGTCTTTTGGCCATTGTGTTGTCTATTCTTCTGTCTTTTGGCCATTGTGTTGTCTGTTCTTCTGTCTTTTGGCCATTGTGTTGTCTATTCTTCTGTCTTTTAACCATTGTGTTGTCTATTCTTCTGTCTTTTGGCCATTGTGTTGTCTGTTCTTCTGTCTTTTGGCCATTGTGTTGTCTATTCTTCTGTCTTTTGGCCATTGTGTTGTCTATTCTTCTGTCTTTTGGCCATTGTGTTGTCTATTCTTCTGTCTTTTGACCATTGTGTTGTCTATTCTTCTGTCTTTTGGCCATTGTGTTGTCTATTCTTCTGTCTTTTGGCCATTGTGTTGTCTATTCTTCTGTCTTTTGGCCATTGTGTTGTCTATTCTTCTGTCTTTTGACCATTGTGTTGTCTATTCTTCTGTCTTTTGGCCATTGTGTTGTCTATTCTTCTGTCTTTTGGCCATTGTGTTGTCTATTCTTCTGTCTTTTGGCCATTGTGTTGTCTATTCTTCTGTCTTTTGGCCATTGTGTTGTCTATTCTTCTGTCTTTTGGCCATTGTGTTGTCTATTCTTCTGTCTTTTGGCCATTGTGTTGTCTATTCTTCTGTCTTTTGGCCATTGTGTTGTCTATTCTTCTGTCTTTTGGCCATTGTGTTGTCTATTCTTCTGTCTTTTGGCCATTGTGTTGTCTATTCTTCTGTCTTTTGGCCATTGTGTTGTCTATTCTTCTGTCTTTTGGCCATTGTGTTGTCTATTCTTCTGTCTTTTGACCATTGTGTTGTCTGTTCTTCTGTCTTTTGGCCATTGTGTTGTCTGTTCTTCTGTCTTTTGGCCATTGTGTTGTCTATTCTTCTGTCTTTTGGCCATTGTGTTGTATATTCTTCTGTCTTTTGGCCATTGTGTTGTCTATTCTTCTGTCTTTTGGCCATTGTGTTGTCTATTCTTCTGTCTTTTGGCCATTGTGTTGTCTATTCTTCTGTCTTTTGGCCATTGTGTTGTCTATTCTTCTGTCTTTTGGCCATTGTGTTGTCTATTCTTCTGTCTTTTGGCCATTGTGTTGTCTATTCTTCTGTCTTTTGACCATTGTGTTGTCTGTTCTTCTGTCTTTTGGCCATTGTGTTGTCTGTTCTTCTGTCTTTTGGCCATTGTGTTGTCTATTCTTCTGTCTTTTGGCCATTGTGTTGTCTATTCTTCTGTCTTTTGGCCATTGTGTTGTCTATTCTTCTGTCTTTTGGCCATTGTGTTGTCTATTCTTCTGTCTTTTGGCCATTGTGTTGTCTATTCTTCTGTCTTTTGGCCATTGTGTTGTCTATTCTTCTGTCTTTTGGCCATTGTGTTGTCTATTCTTCTGTCTTTTGGCCATTGTGTTGTCTATTCTTCTGTCTTTTGACCATTGTGTTGTCTGTTCTTCTGTCTTTTGGCCATTGTGTTGTCTGTTCTTCTGTCTTTTGGCCATTGTGTTGTCTATTCTTCTGTCTTTTGGCCATTGTGTTGTCTATTCTTCTGTCTTTTGGCCATTGTGTTGTCTATTCTTCTGTCTTTTGGTCATTGTGTTGTCTATTCTTCTGTCTTTTGGCCATTGTGTTGTCTATTCTTCTGTCTTTTGGCCATTGTGTTGTCTATTCTTCTGTCTTTTGACCATTGTGTTGTCTGTTCTTCTGTCTTTTGGCCATTGTGTTGTCTGTTCTTCTGTCTTTTGGCCATTGTGTTGTCTATTCTTCTGTCTTTTGGCCATTGTGTTGTCTATTCTTCTGTCTTTTGGCCATTGTGTTGTCTATTCTTCTGTCTTTTGGCCATTGTGTTGTCTATTCTTCTGTCTTTTGGCCATTGTGTTGTCTATTCTTCTGTCTTTTGGCCATTGTGTTGTCTATTCTTCTGTCTTTTGGCCATTGTGTTGTCTATTCTTCTGTCTTTTGGCCATTGTGTTGTCTATTCTTCTGTCTTTTGGCCATTGTGTTGTCTATTCTTCTGTCTTTTGACCATTGTGTTGTCTGTTCTTCTGTCTTTTGGCCATTGTGTTGTCTGTTCTTCTGTCTTTTGGCCATTGTGTTGTCTATTCTTCTGTCTTTTGGCCATTGTGTTGTCTATTCTTCTGTCTTTTGGCCATTGTGTTGTCTATTCTTCTGTCTTTTGGCCATTGTGTTGTCTATTCTTCTGTCTTTTGGCCATTGTGTTGTCTATTCTTCTGTCTTTTGGCCATTGTGTTGTCTATTCTTCTGTCTTTTGGCCATTGTGTTGTCTATTCTTCTGTCTTTTGGCCATTGTGTTGTCTATTCTTCTGTCTTTTGGCCATTGTGTTGTCTATTCTTCTGTCTTTTGGCCATTGTGTTGTCTATTCTTCTGTCTTTTGACCATTGTGTTGTCTATTCTTCTGTCTGTTGGCCATTGTGTTGTCTGTTCTTCTGTCTTTTGGCCATTGTGTTGTCTATTCTTCTGTCTGTTGGCCGTTGTGTTGTCTATTCTTCTGTCTTTTGGCCATTCTGTTGTCTGTTCTTCTGTCTTTTGGCCATTGTGTTGTCTATTCTTCTGTCTTTTGGCCATTGTGTTGTCTGTTCTTCTGTCTTTTGGCCATTGTGTTGTCTATTCTTCTGTCTTTTGACCATTGTGTTGTCTGTTCTTCTGTCTTTTGACCATTGTGTTGTCTATTCTTCTGTCTTTTGGCCATTGTGTTGTCTATTCTTCTGTCTTTTGGCCATTGTGTTGTCTATTCTTCTGTCTTTTGGCCATTGTGTTGTCTATTCTTCTGTCTTTTGGCCATTGTGTTGTCTATTCTTCTGTCTTTTGGCCATTGTGTTGTCTATTCTTCTGTCTTTTGGCCATTGTGTTGTCTATTCTTCTGTCTTTTGGCCATTGTGTTGTCTATTCTTCTGTCTTTTGGCCATTGTGTTGTCTATTCTTCTGTCTTTTGGCCATTGTGTTGTCTATTCTTCTGTCTTTTGGCCATTGTGTTGTCTATTCTTCTGTCTTTTGACCATTGTGTTGTCTATTCTTCTGTCTTTTGGCCATTGTTTTGTCTGTTCTTCTGTCTTTTGGCCATTGTGTTGTCTATTCTTCTGTCTTTTGGCCATTGTGTTGTCTATTCTTCTGTCTTTTGGCCATTGTGTTGTCTGTTCTTCTGTCTTTTGGCCATTGTGTTGTCTATTCTTCTGTCTTTTGGCCATTGTGTTGTCTGTTCTTCTGTCTTTTGGCCATTGTGTTGTCTATTCTTCTGTCTTTTGACCATTGTGTTGTCTATTCTTCTGTCTTTTGACCATTGTGTTGTCTATTCTTCTGTCTTTTGACCATTGTGTTGTCTATTCTTCTGTCTTTTGACCATTGTGTTGTCTATTCTTCTGTCTTTTGGTCATTGTGTTGTCTATTCTTCTGTCTTTTGGCCATTGTGTTGTCTATTCTTCTGTCTTTTGACCATTGTGTTGTCTATTCTTCTGTCTTTTGGTCATTGTGTTGTCTATTCTTCTGTCTTTTGGCCATTGTGTTGTCTATTCTTCTGTCTTTTGACCATTGTGTTGTCTATTCTTCTGTCTTTTGACCATTGTGTTGTCTATTCTTCTGTCTTTTGGCCATTGTGTTGTCTGTTCTTCTGTCTTTTGGCCATTGTGTTGTCTATTCTTCTGTCTTTTGACCATTGTGTTGTCTGTTCTTCTGTCTTTTGGCCATTGCGTTGTCTATTCTTCTGTCTTTTGGCCATTGTGTTGTC
Organism: Bathymodiolus brooksi; assembly: GCA_963680875.1. NCBI lineage: Eukaryota > Metazoa > Mollusca > Bivalvia > Mytilida > Modiolidae > Bathymodiolus > Bathymodiolus brooksi. The sequence continues at coordinate 67,929,257 of OY804584.1, forward strand.
TGTTCTTCTGTCTTTTGGCCATTGTGTTGTCTATTCTTCTGTCTTTTGGCCATTGTGTTGTCTATTCTTCTGTCTTTTGGCCATTGTGTTGTCTATTCTTCTTCGATATACGTATGTTTCTGATATCCCCTTTGATATCTTCAAACTCTTCTTTTGTTTATATGTACAATGAACCTTTTCATATAGACCAACTATTAAAAAGTCTTTAATTCATAAGATAGATACCAATATGAAATTGTCCCAAATCTTGTTTTAAATGTATTGTGATCCTTTTCATATAGAACATCGATAAAAATCTATTTTAATTATATGCCAGATAACATTATAAAATTGTATTCACATTTGCTTTAAATTAATTGTGATTATTGTCGTGTAGATCAATGACAAAAGGATTTAACTTTATATACCAGACAGCACTATAAAATTGTCCTAAATATTGTATTAAATGTATTATTTTCCTTTTGTTGTAGACAGATGCCATTATAAAATAGTATCCACACTTGTTTTAAATGTACTGTTATCCCTATCTTGTAGATCAACGACAAAAGGGTTTAGCTGTATATACCAGATAGCAATATAAAATTGTCCCAAATCTTGTTTTAAATGTATCATAATAATTGTCTTGTAGAACAACGGCAAAAGGGTTTAACTTTATACACCATATAGTACAGGAAAATGGTCTCCAAACTTGTTTTGACAGTGTTTGTGGTATGAATGGTTATCGATACGATACACCCGAAGGAACTTACAGGAATGACATAAATTTCAACTGTTGCATATACCACCTCATAAGTATATATAGAGGCACAACCCTATGCCTGTGGTGTTAACACTGAGAATAGAATGAAGCGACTTATATTGCCTGACAATCCAGCATACAAAAGTGTAAACCAAATACAATAGAAGCTGTCCAATTCGACACACCAAGGGATCAGGGATATGTGTCGGATTGTGCAGGATGTTGGAATACTCGGGTTTAATTTTAGTTAACAGAAATACTTTGGGACCATAAATTTTTGCCGGACTCACAGGATGTTGGAAAACTTAGGTGTCGGATTGCACAAGTTGCACTCTACGTAGATATCCAACTTAGTGCATACGACAATGCCATCATCAGTAACACTCACAAAATCATTTTAAAATAACTCTTCATATAAAATATGCATACGTGCACTGAATATTGTTTGCCATAAATCTAAATACATAACTTCTGTCAATTATACTTTTTACCAATCTGATACAAATCAGATATATCTATTGCTTCCCTCTATTGATATCTCACAGCGTCGGAGATCTGAGGAAACCACATTACCCGTCACACACGAGTAACCCTATGTATGAGCCAATGAACATGACGAGTGAGAGACTATAGCAGTGTTACTAAACTGCCTTGCATGATACCAGAAATCCGATTGGCCAAAAAAAGTTAATAGCATCATATTTATCATATCTATGAAATAATGTCACTTACATGTGACCCGTACTGGGCTTTACTCAAATCTCACACTCCGTGACATAAAGATGGGCCGTCGTGGTCATGACCGTATGGTAGCTGGTTATACAACTACCTATGCAATCGGTGCATATCACCACTAATGTTGTGAGTTCGAATCCCTCTCATGGCGAGTTGTACAACATTATGTGATAAAGTTTGTCAGTGACTTGCGGCAGGTCGGTGTTTTTTTTCGCTCACTCCGGTTTTCTCCACGAATAAAACCGACCGCCACCATATGACTGAAAGAGGCGTATAACACCATAGAACCAAACTAAAAGCAGTGACATAAATGGGAGAAAATACCAGATCTAATTTTAATCAGATTGACTTTTTACAATTAACTTATGATGTCTTCGTTTTGCTGTTTTATCTATTGTCAATGTGATTCATGACTCAGTATCTCTATATATATTTCTTGATATCGTCTGCTGGTGTAAATAAATGGTTGCCTTCTAATTTTGATACCTTCTAAATATAGGGAGAAAGAATTCTAAGCGGGATATGCAACGTTACAAAATGACAAAGATTTTCTATACAGAGACATGAATAGTATAATGAAACCGGAACAGGAAGAAGAAGATGACGAAGAAGATAGTTGGTGTCACGGCGTCATGCGAACATGCAGACAACCCACATCCGGAAACCAGCCTCACTAATGTTTTTCTTCTAATAATTTGATTCTTAAGAAATATTTCTCTTGGAAATTTTAACAAATTAACACAATTACGATTTTAATTATTGTAAAGAAGTGTTTACAATTCATATCTGTGTGGCGTCTTGTAATGCAATAATACAAAAGCATTTAAAGGTATGATATATCTTGCTGTCTTAATTCGTTTTATAATATTGGGTTGTTGTTTTGTTGTTTACCAATTTTTAATACACATACAATGTAACATTTATGCGAAATACAAATTCAAATAGTCGTCATTTTGCAGTTTGATTTAAATTATATATCAAAGCTTTTCTTGTCAAATCCAAAATCCCTCTTCTCGAAATCGAAATCACCCCTCTTGTCAAATCCAAAATCCCTCTTATCGTAGCCATAACCACTGTAGTCTTTCTTGTCAAATCCAAAATCCCTCTTATCGTAGCCATAACCACTGTAGTCTTTCTTGTCAAATCCAAAATCCCTCTTATCGTAGCCATAACCACTGTAGTCTTTCTTGTCAAATCCAAAATCCCTCTTATCGTAGCCATAACCACTGTAGTCTTTCTTGTCAAATCCAAAATCCCTCTTATCGTAGCCATAACCACTGTAGTCTTTCTTGTCAAATCCAAAATCCCTCTTATCATAGCCATATCCACTGGAGTCTTTCTTGTCAAATCCAAAATCCCTCTTATCATAGCCATATCCACTGGAATCTTTTTTGTCAAACCCAACATCCCTCTTATCATAGCCATATCCACTGGAGTCTTTCTTGTCAAATCCAAAATCCCTCTTATCATAGCCATATCCACTGTAGTCTTTCTTGTCAAATCCAAAATCCCTCTTGTCGTAACCATATCCACTGTAGTCTTTCTTGTCAAATCCAAAATCCCTCTTATCATAGCCATATCCACTGGAGTCTTTCTTGTCAAATCCACAATCCCTCTTATCATAGCCATATCCACTGGAGTCTTTCTTGTCAAATCCAAAATCCCTCTTATCATAGCCATATCCACTGGAGTCTTTCTTGTCAAATCCAAAATCCCTCTTATCGTAGCCATATCCACTGGAGTCTTTCTTGTCAAATCCAAAATCCCTCTTATCGTAGCCATATCCACTGGAGTCTTTCTTGTCAAATCCAAAATCCCTCTTATCATAGCCACGACTGTAGTCTTTCTTGTCAGTAGGTGCTGTAACAAAAATAATTATTTATGTTTCGTGATATTTATTACGCTGCTACTGAACATCTCTTTTACATATTTTGAAAGTAACGTATGCAATGTTAAACTACTCAAATTCTTCAGACTGTGTCCTTTCAAGCTCAAGCAAGAATATAGTGATTGACATTTTAACTATCACATCAATGTATAATAAAAGGTAGATATCTAATTTAGTGCACACGACGCGCTTCTCGAATAACCTTCATCAGGTACAATTAACAGGACAATATTGTAAAGGCCTATATTTGGGAGCAAGAAAACCAAAGAGCCTAAGAATGATCGCCAAAGTTAGTTAATGTCAACTATGACTTAGGGAGAACCGTTATTTTAAAATTTTCAAAGAAGACTATTGTTTCACTGTGATGTTTTACGCTGACCTTGGACGATTAGACATATTATGCATACTTTTATGATCATATCATTTGCTATAATAACGCTCATCGTCCGGTTATATGTGAGAGTGGCCATTTTGTTCCCATGTGGAAAACGCTTCCATGACCACACCATTGCACTAAAAAGGAAGGTTTGGGTCCATAAAACTAGCATTACCTCACTATATTTTATTGCAGTGCCTGTACCAAGCTCGGAAAGTGAATGGTCATGTATTTGCGTGTTCGGAGTATCGAGGTTGCCTCTTTGTACGATGTATGCTTATTGAATATTGGAACTGTGCGGACAGTGTGATATTTTAGAACTGTGCGGACAGTGTGATATTTTAGAACTGTGCGGACAGTGTGATATTTTAGAACTGTGCGGACAGTGTGATATTTTCTGTTTTTTTGTTTTAGTTTATTTTCCGTATAAAAAACAATTCAAGCTTTCGCATCATGAAGGCTTGATAATGGACAATTGTACATTGCATTATTTTCTATCTATCGTGTTAGGGCTGTGGTGTTTAGCGCCACTTTCAACAATTTTTGAGCTATATCGTGGCGGTTCGAGAGTAACGAATAAACACCATGAACTACACTTACTCAATATAGACATATTATATGATTGCTGCTCGGAAATTCTCGTTGATATTAATACGATGCCATATACAAATTAGTGCACTAAATAGTCGTCGGTAAAATATTTCATTGTGTCTAGAAATTCCTGTTAAGTTTTGTTGAATATTTTTTATCAGCAAAAGCAGAATTAAAATTATTTCATGATATATTATTAATTTCTTATAAGCAAAGACTTTTTTGGGGTTAAACTAAATCTAAATTTCGAACGTCAAAAACATAATCCAATGATGGTACATTTAAAAAGACAAATAAATCAGTCGAACACCCTATGTAAATATTGGTTTTATCTTCAACAAAATAGTTTCTTTTTGACATGAATTTAAACTAAGCATATTATAACCATTTTCTTACCTGTGTATGCTAAGGCTACACACACCGCCATCACCGACACTATCAGTAAACTCCTCATTTTTGAGCTTCGTCTGTAGACTACAGTAAACTCGAGAACTCTCGAATGATGCTTTGTCCAGTAGAGCCCAGTTTATATAGTTTATTTTTGCATTACTGAAGATTTATGTCCTTGTAGCCAGCTTGCAATTGCCATTTACATATGATAGATATTAATTACATTGAAATGATCAGATAAATAATGTTGTAATTAACCTGATTTACAGTGAACCTGTTTGATAAAATATCATAATATTTGAAGAAAAAAAATTAAAAAATAATAATAGAATATGAAACATTTCTTAAAAGTTTTGATCGCAGTATCTCTTCTATCAATATTAACAAACTTCAAATATTTGTATTTCAACCAAAGATGAAGAACTGTATCTACCGTCACTTTACTGGATTCCTAAATTATACAAGTGTCCTTACAAACAGCGTAATAGTGCTGGCTCTGCCAAATGATCAACGAAACCTCTTTCCAAATTATTAACATATATTCTATCAACGGTCAAAATCGGGCTTCAGAGTTACTGTGACACTAGCTAGTCAAGGAGTAATGTGAATCAGAAGTGGATTCTGAAGACCTTTAAAGATGTGTTAGAGTACATACAATCTAGATCCCCCTCCCCCTTCAATACCTTTAAAACATTTGACTTCTCTATCCTCTACCCAACTATTCTCTCACCCTAAGCTGAAAGACAGATTAATGGAGCTGGTCCAACTGTGAAACTAGTCCGATCCCTTAATTTCACTTTTCACGATAAAGATTATGTCCTTTCACTAAATGATTCTAGGGTTGGTGAAATTTGATAATCGTATCTATCTCATTGAGCTTGAAGTAAAGGATACTACAGATACAGATGTGTCTGCCCTATACGATGTGGGGTTGAGAACGAAACTTTACGACAAAAGAGATTATTTCAATTTCCCCATTGTGAATTTTCCATTTATTTGTAGCAACATTCCAGCAGCGACTGCATATGTAGTAATGAGAACATGCTAACAAACAATGCAACATGTGACAAGAACGGGTTTCCAAACAATCCAGCATGAAACGAGAACATGCTTAAAAATATTGCATCATGTGACGAGAACACGTTTACAAGCAATCCATCATGTGATGAGAATGTGCTTACAAACAAGCAATCATGTGACGAGAACATGTTCATAATAAAGTTTGAAGATACCGACGGGAACGTAAATTGAAGAAGGAAATACAATACAATAGCCAATCAAAAAGAACAAAGGGACAAACAACGATCTACAAAACATTACACAGAAAACAAAAGATCTATCAACATGAACCCAACTAAAAACAGGCGGTGAAGTCACATGCTCCGGTAGGGTAAGCAGTTCCTGCTCCGCATGTCGCACCCGTCGTGTTATTCATGCCAGAAACCCAGTGATAATTCCTGAATGGGAAAAAGAACGGATTATGATTACTACTACAAACGAAACATATCCGAGGTCGTGTGTGATACAGAAACTCTGTAACGGTTAACCAAGTCATGGTGGCAACCGTAAAATTTTCGAAGTGATGACTTCAACTTAACTACTATGAACCTTTAGTTCAGTAGCTTCCTTGGTAGCCGCAACCCTTCATTATAAGAACCACACACTCTGGAATATCGGATCAACTGAGATATATTCTCCATATACAGGCACAAACAATCCATCGCATGACGAGAACATGTATACAAACAATATATAATGTAGGTAGAAATGTGACACTGGGAGGGCATTTTATTGAAAAGAGCATAGCACCATAGGGAAACAAACACCAATGAATGATACAGAGCTGGTGGACGTTGCTTTTGACCTTATTTAGGGCCTGTTCTAATGACTTGCCAGTTGTGTATTTGATTTGTTCTGTATAAATAATTGACGCACTGCCCCCTGAGGTGATATCTACCCTTTCGCTTATTGTCCTCTCAGGTGATATCTACCCTTTAGCTGTGACACTATGTCCTATTTCTATTCCCCGTTCTTCCCATACATATTATAAATATAACTTCTGTCTCTGGGTTAGGGTTGTGGTGGTTAACGCCACTTTCAACAATATCGTGGCGGTCAGTTTTATTGGTGGAGGAAACCGAAGTACTCGGAGAAAACCACCGACAAGTTACTGACAAACTTTATCACATAATGTTGTAACGAGTACACCTCGCCTAAGTGGGATTCGAGCTCACAACGTTAGTGGTGATAGGTACTTATTGCATCGATAGTTGTAAATCCAATTACCATACGAGCACGACCCCACTATTGTCTCAGTATGGACGTCGATCTGATTAATTGCTATAAAATAATTTTATAATAAAAAGTTCGAATATGCTAAATGACAACCAGAAGCTGTAAAACACTACACAGAAAACTAATAATTGAGCAACATGAACCAGCACTAAAAATAAAATGTGCAAATTAGCAAATTATTTCCCTTTAGGCTGAAACAAAAATTATAAATTGATTTATTAATTAACTATCAAATTAATATATAATGTATAAAAATGTGAATCTCTAAATAAATTATTTTAATATAATAAATTGCTTACCGCTGTAGCACCATGTAGAGATTATTATATTACAGGCAATTATTTAGTTGTGGTCTATATATGGCATGGCACACGATTGATCGTCTGTTATGAACACATGTTCACTAAATATTAGGTACAAGAGGTTAAGGAGGGGTTAAGGTTATTGTCTTTCGCGCCACTTTCAACAATATTTCAGTCTTATCTTGGTGGTCAGTTTTATTGGTTGAGAAAACGGAGTACCCGGTGAAAACCACCAACCTGTCGCAAGTCACTGATAAATTGATCACATAGTATAGTATCGAGTACACCTCACCTAAACGGGATTCGAACTCAAAACGATAGTGGTGAGAGGCACTGCTATGTAGTTGTAACATCCAACTACCCTGCGATCACAACCACGACGGACACTAAGAGGTTAAGGAATAGGCACAGTTAATTATCTATCACTGAATACAGGCCTGCTGCTCCATTGAACAATATCCGCCATTGATCTCGTCTTCAGACATCATATGTACATTATCGGAAAATAGTAAGTGATTGTTAGTTTAACGCTAAATGGAAATTATTTCAGCTATATCTTGGCGAGAACAGGTTACATTTGATGAGATGGTGTTGATGGTGTCAGCTTTGTGCTAGACCAACACGTTGAGTTCGATATTTTACAGTGCTAGCTCACTGAAACAACAGTCCACAGGTAGCCATGGCGCTCTACGCGGACACATTATCTTGAATATGAGATAATCAGTCTTTGGTCTGTCTCGTCAGTGCTGCGTGGTTAGTGTAGAGCCAACACATATCACCTGTATAGCCTTTGGTTTGACCCGACAGGGACTTGAACCCACAATATACATCACTCGAGTCGAGAACCCTAATAGTCGTGCCTGTCTGACAGATGATATCTGAGGGTAGTGATATGGAACAATGTATGCTCTCTGTGCAGGCGAAGTAGGGTCTCATACTCATAATTTCAAGTGAACCCAACTCTAGATAAACACATTTATATTTATGATATACATTGTTCGTCAGTGAGGTATTGTATGTGTAATCTAAATCAGTAGTGTTTATCCCATATTCATATCATACCCTAGGTCATGATATCAGCCCGAGAGCCGATAGGCTCAAGTGATGATATATGAACGAGGACTGATAAAGGGTATGATATGAAAAATGACATGTTATGATATGTTTATCGTATACTTCAACAGAGGAAAAATTAAGAAAATACAAAAACTGATTTGTACCAAAATGTCCAGTCATATTTGGCTAGATATTAAATACAAAGCTAAAGAACAAGAAATGTATTGTTTTAATATGCAAATCTAATAAATGCACTTTTTTTAGCACTTTCAATGTCATAAGAGAGAAAATTGGCAGTTGATAATTTTCTGTGGAAATATTCAATAAAACAGTTTAGTCCGCCTTGTTTGTAAACACAGTTTTCCGGAAATTCACGAAGTGAACTTGCGAACATTGACGGAAAGGCATGTAATAACATTCCGGAAGCAGTTAATAAACTTGCTTTATCAGCCGGCTTGGGCCATTCTTGTGAAACTGGGTGAAATAAACTTGATGCCTCTTATCACTCTAAGCAAAACCCAAAGTTTTATCACAGTGTAAAAGTTTAGCTATATTATCTACAAGTATATGATAAATATAGATTATTACAGGACATTTTTCATATCATACCCTTTATCAGCCCGAGGTCATGCTATCAGCCCGAGAGCCGATAGGATCAAGGGATGATATATGAACGAGGGCTGATAAAGGGTATCACATGCAAAATGGCATGTTATGATATGTTTATCATATACTTCAACAAAGGAAATAACTGATTTGTATCAAAATGTTTAGTCATTTTGGTTAGAATTAAATAAATGTATATAGTTATAGAACAAGAAAATTGTTGTTTTAATACACAAATCCAATAAAAACACGTTTTTAAGCACTTTCAATAGCATAAGAGAGAAATTGGTAGTTAATAATATTCTGTGCAAATATTTTATAAACCAGTTGAATCCGCCGTGTCTGTAAACACAGTTTTCCGGAAATTCACGAAGTGAACTTACGGACATTGACGGAAAGGCATAAAATAACATTCCGGAAGCAGTTAATAAACTTGCTTTATCAGCCCGCTTGGACCATTCTTGTGAAACTGGGTGAAATAAACATGACTCCTCTTATTATTCTAATCAAAACTCAAAGTTTTATTACAGGGTAAAATTTTAGCTTTATCAACTACAAGTATATGATAAATGTTTTTCCCACCCGTGTCAGTTTCGCTCATTTTTTATTAAGTTATTATGAAATAATATACTTAGCTTAACGGTAATTTCTATTAGTGTCGTGATTGATTTGTTTATTCTTATGAATAAAACAGGGGTCAGAGATCAACATCACTATAAAAAAAAAAAATAGTCCAAATGAACGAAGTGTATTATTCCGTGTAATATATGTCTTAGATTTTAAGACAATACTAACGGTGTAGTATAGCAGAAATGCAGTGTGCATACTTTGTTTATTTCATATGAGGTAACGTTGGTAGACGAACGTAATATATCAAGGTGAGAAAAGATTAGCAGTTTAGGCTTAGACGGAATATATTTTAACGCCATTTACCAAGATATAGTTTGATATATATATATTGACAACCATAATAATGAATAGGACATGTTAGGTTTAATACAGCACGCTATTTATTCACTATCAAATCCCAGGAAACTGGTACGAACCAATTGTCCGCTCACCGGTGTTGTAGCCTCTCCGATCGGCACGTTACACATAATATATTTAATCTTCGTGACACAGGAGTTATCATATCGTGACTCCGTAATTACAATGTTCTAAGTAGATTGTTGGGGATGTTTGTCTTTTACTTCTGCAGTATGTAATCATAATAAGTTGTTCCATCTCCAAATTAAATTCTGCCGATCGATATATTTACTAATATCCTGCCAACCATGTTAAATTTCACATCAAATTATGGATTCCATGAATTATTTCTTAATGAAACTTGATTTGAAAACCATCTTCTCTTCCCATATGAAAGAAATCACGGGAAAGTAAATTACTGGTTTAATTTATCAAGACTCAATGGTACCAGTTTTCTTGAGAGTAGCTAATTTCATGGAGTGAATCCGTTCGAATATACTAATAGCCCCACGTGTAGACATCTTGCTTCGCTCGGAAACTGTATCCTGTACAACCAGTTTTCTTACTCATTGGTGCTTGACGGAACCGATGATCGAAACCATGATCTACCAGATACAAACACTCTAGCAATTACACTACCAGGTCGGTGGTTTTCTCTGCGTACTTCGGTTTCCCCCACCAATAAAACTGACCGCCACGATATAGCTGAAATATTGTTGAAAGTGGCGTTAAATACCATAACCCTCACCCGACCATCCTGCCCAAATGTTTATTTTGTTCGCACAAAAAATTTGCGTTCGGATTATTTCCCGAACTCTCTTTCTTCAGTCAATTTTAAACATATATTTTTTCATCACAATATATGTTATAAATCACTGAATATGACACACATAAGTGCAAATCACTAATTTTATTTATATTTTTCAACGCCGACATCATGACAAATATCATCATATCATATAATGTACTATTCAACTGTGCTTAGGTCCGCCACAATTTTCCTCGCTATTTTTTTAGAAATTCATTAAGAAATTCTCCAAGATCCATAGCATGTTTATTGTATCTTTGTAGAAAATCAAATTCAGTCCTTTTATTCATGAAATATCTAGCAACACCTCCCTCTTTTCCGTCTGAAATATAAATACACCACTGTTTCTAGCAAGAAAAACAAAATATAAATAATTGAACATTAAGATTTTAATGTATTTTTAGGGGAATATTAGCTCATCAACTTTATTATTTATATATTTATGTGATTATCATATATATGTTGACTATATTAATTACTAAGAATATTTAAGCAAGGAACGACATTGGACGTTAATCATAAGATTTAGAAATTTTACACTATTTTAACATCAATAGACTGCCCAACCTTATAAAATAGTGACCCCTCAAAAAAAAAATAACTAACATTCTCGCCCATTTTAGATTATGAAGCCATGAATTGAAATTAGAGAATTAAAGAGTTTGCTTTACGTGGATTTTTTGTCTTAGATATATTGTTTTTATATGAATGGGGTAAACACTACTGACTTGGATTACACATACAATACCCCACCCACGAACAATGTATATTATAAATATAAATGTGTTTATCTGGAGGTTTCTTCGCATTGATTTCACTTGAAATTGAAAGTAGTGTAAGACCTGACTTTGGCCTTACCTTTCCCGTGCTTTTTTCATCACTCTCATTCGGAACTTCTTCGACGTATCAAAATAACGGTCGAAAACTGACAAAGGAAAACAATATTTGCGATAAAAAAAAATCCGAACTAGTTCCGAAAGCTACTGGTAAAAGTTCCAAATGGAAATAATTAAAAAAATGCGCGGGAGAATTGAGGCTAAATTAAGGATCTTATGTTACTTTTGACAAACACGATGACACGTTTTGCCCTGTGCTCTGAATATTTTGATGTTTGTTTAAATATCTCATCTGAAATTGGCAGGGTTTGGATTTTTTCAAATATAGTAATCCCAATCAAAATCATAGTTGCCAACGTCGTTTTTGAAACCATATTTTCCTCAATAGTATCCCTGTAATGATATTTCAATGATTTATCAAATATATCGTTTGCAAATTTCCGACTTTGATTCTAAAATTATACGTTTTTTATGAAAACAACATATATATTTCGCATAATTTGTTCAAACTTTTAATGCTGTAACAACTTATAAATTTTCTATTTGCAATAAAAATATACCTTGAATTGATTATAAGTTTCAAGTATCTACACCAATTATGATACAAGTATATTCAAATTAAATGCCTGTACCAAGTCAGGGTCATTACGGTTTTCACATTTTTCCGGTTGTTGACTGATTTTGTCTGTTTATATAATCATGAGTTTTGACTTTCCCTTTGTAAGATTGTTCGGAGTTCGGTAATTTTGTTATTATCCTTATTTCCGTTGCTCTTAAAATTCGCATTTGCTGTTTTTCCGCTAGGCAAACAGCTTTAATTAGGTAAGAGCATGGACTGCTTTGCTAGGAATCAGAATATAATGAGAGACATGCTTTTTTTCAGTGAACATATCCAATTGAGCGTGTTGGTCTAGTACAAAGCGGAAATCATCATCATTTCATTAAAAAGAAACATGTTCTGTTCTCGCCATGATATAGCTGTAAAATTGCTGAGTTGTTGCTAAGCAACAATTACTCACTCAATCATTTATATATCCTCGTCAAATTCATGAAATAAAATAAAAGACACAACAACAATACCTAAGCCTACCTCAGTATCTGGTCAACACATTAAGGTTGTTTTTTCAGTTGATGAATGCTGCTATCAGTTGTATGTTTAAATTAAACACACCATGCATAATGTAATTTGCTATGTTTAATTACTGCATACATCATCATAAATTTCATGATTAAAATATCATTGTCTTTAATATGAAAATAATTAGTACGATATATAAAGCTTTAATGAATAAAATATTTAAGCTATTCAGACAGATGCATGCAACAATTTAATTAAAAACTGATACCTTAAAGGGATATTGTCTACCAGCTGCGTAATTTTTTCATACCCAAAATTATTGTCGATTTCCGTACTGACCTTCATAAAATGAAGATTAACACCGAGTTATGTTGCAAAAGATACGATTCTTTGAAAAAAAAGACCCAAAACTATCGTTATCAGAATTATTGTCTGGATGACAATATTCAAATCTATTCATATGGCCTTCTATGGGAACACGTCTTGAGCATGCGCACTGTTTAGAAACAATAAACAACATGTGGTTCTTGCGCAAAAGAGAAACTGTCAACGCGTGGAAGAAAGCGGACTTTGACGGATTCAGAGATAAAGAGGAATAGAAGTGAAGTATCTTCCAAATGGAACAAATGCAGGATATATGGGATCAGTTGGACCGTTGCCGTTGGATGGAGCGAACTCGAGGAAGTGCTTGATTATTGTTGATAGGTAAGCCGAGCATGTTGCCGTCTTTTCTCAATCGTTTTTCATATTTTATGAATTTATGATGATGCCTATGATCATTTTCGGTAGATATTAATCAATATATGTAATTTTGCACCTGGCAACAGCAAATTATTGTCAATGAGTAGCATAAAACGGCCGTATTTGCGAGGTAAACAAACACAAATTTTAAGAGGCCAGCAAAGGGGAAATGGGAGTGCAAAAATGATATCAATGGCAATGCAGTCTATTATTATCAATTTAAAAAAATATATCGAATCAATTCATTTTTAATGCAAGAATTAAAACTGTACATGGCTTAATGAAAACCCTATAAAGTTCGTTTTATTCAAGCAAATTTATTTCTTTGATATGCAACATACATTGTATAATTAGGCTTTTAATTTTATCAAATTTCAACAACTTGGACATGAATCTTAGTTTTGGGAACCAAAAGTATATACCTTACTTTCTGCGAATTATCACTATAATGGAAAATCAGTATGTATTTTTCAAATAAAAGCTTTCTATTTAAAGAAGCTTCATTTCAATTGCACTTTTAGTTTGGATCCCGTAAGTATAATATATAATTATAAACAAGGTTTTGAAGAAATGATATGAATATCCATTGAAATTTTCAAGTTTCAGAACTTTTTTTATATATGACTACAAAATTTTACTAAAAATTTCAGGAATGTCCTAAAATGCATATTTTAGACCATGGCTAAATGAAAATCATTTTCAATTCCTTTATGCAAACAAGTTTATATCTTGGGTACTGGAAATACATTACATAAATAAGGTTAAAAGTACTTTTCAACAAGTTTGAACATAAAACTTTGTTATGGGAGCCAAAATTATATCTTCCTGTCTGTGAATTATCACCATAGTGGAAAATCAGTATGTATCTTTTATATAAATAGCTTTCCATTTAAATAAGTGTCATTTCAGTAGCATTTTTGGTTTGGATCCTGTAAGTATGATACATAAACAAGGTTTTTAAAAAATAATATGAAAGTCCATTGAAATTTGCAAGTTTCAGAAACTTTTCTATATATGTGACTATAAAATTTTACTGAAATGTCCTGAACTGCATATTTTAGACTATGACTAAATGAAAATCTTTTTCAATTTCCTTATGCAAACCAAGTTTATTTCTTGACTATTCTAAAAACATTACATTAACTAGTTTTTTACTACATTTCAACAATTTTGGACATACTTTTTAGTTCAGGGAGCCAAAATTATACTTTACTATCTTAGAATTATCAACATAGACATGATAGAGGGAAATCAATATGTTTTTTTCATATAAAGGCTTTCTATTTAAAGAATTGTCATTTGAACTGCTTTTTATCCCCTCGCCAACGAAGTTGCGAAGGGATATAGTAACGCTACCGTCCGTCCGTCCGTCACATCCTTGTGAACACTCTAGAATCAACATCCTTCAATGGATTTTGACCAAACTTGGTACATACTTAGTCCTTAAGAGAATTTGAAACCCTATTGATTTTCAAGGTCAAAGGTCAAGGTCACAGGGTCAAATTTTTACTGCATAACATCCTTCAATGGATTTTGACCAAACTTGGTACATACTTAGACCTTAAGAGAATCTGGAACCCTATTGATTTTCAAGGTCGTATGTCAAAGATCAAGGTCACAGGCTCAAATTTTTACCGCATGACATCCTTGTGAACACTAGAATCAACATCCTTCAATGGATTTTTGACAAAACTTGGTACATACTTAGTCCTTAAGATAACCGAAACCCTATTGATTTTCAAGGTCATAGCCTCATAGGTCAAAGGTCAAGATAACCGGGTCAAAATGTTACCGAGTAACATCCTTGTGAACACTCTAGAATCAACATCCTTCAATGGATTTTGACCAAACTTGGTACATACTTAGTCCTTAAGAGAATCTGGAACCCTATTGATTTTCAAAGTCAAAGGTCAAGGTCACTGGATCAAATTGTTAGGCGAGGGGATACGCCACGCTTTGCCCTTGTTTAGTTTGGATCTTGTAAGTATGATTTATAAACAAGATTTTTAAGAAATAATGTGAAGATCCATAGCAATTTGCATGTTTCACAGTGTGTGAATTTAACAATAGACCGATGGCCCATGTCTGTGTTAAAATCATGCAGGTTTTTGTAAAATTATCTTAATTTTTTAGGCAAATTACTACAAAAACTGGTAATTTCAGACAAATGTAATTTTGTAGTGATTGATATTTGTACTTTTGATTTAGATATTCTGACCAAGGTATTTCTAGAGTAGAAGAAATGAGCAGCCATCACATTTCAACGAAACGGATGAAACTGGAGAAATCGAGTTCATTTGTGAACCCATTTGAGTATGTTCATTTTGTTGAAGATTAGACATATTCTACATTATGTTTAAAGGTAACATTGTCAATATTGTTCAACACAGTCACTTGTATAACAGTTTCCTATTAATTATTGTGGCTTGCATAGTGATACTACTAGTAGCTATATTATATAGGGACCATGTTGGCTTCTGCGTAATCGTTACATTTTCATCAATCCACAAGCTGAAATGGCCAGTCCTCCTTAGCTACTTACGGGAATGAAACCAAACTGGGACAGAATTGACGCACGTCTGGCGCACCAAATTTTTTCCTGGAACTTTGATGTAATTTTGTCTCTTTATATTGGGTTGTGTAGATGTGTGCTGGATACATGTATATAGATTTAATATTATTTTGAAAAGCTTTTTCGTTATACAGCTGCACATCAGAACCATATAACAATTTCTTTTTCGATATTATACACATACACTGTAATAAACAATTATTTTTTATTCTTACAGTCTCTCAATAGATATTACTGAAGAGGGCAGTGATGTTGGTGATGATTCTGGCGATGGAGATTTTGAACCTAGCCTCAACTTCACTCTAAGGTTTGCCATGTTAATTTCATATGTTTCAGTTGTAACTTATACATACTTGAAATTTTGTCCTAATAACAGAACCATGCATGATCATATGTCATAGGAGCTTTATTATACCCCCGCTCCACTGGAAGGGGGGGGGGGGGTATACTGTTTTACCTCTGTCCGTCCGTTCGTCCCAAGATGTTCATAACATTTTTCTCAGTAATTATTTATGGCAGCAATCTGATATTTCATCATAGGCTTCAGAAGGGTCAATCGAAAGTCGCAATCCTGCTGCGTTGTCCATGGTCAAGTCCGGTAGAAGTCCCATCCGATGAAGGGAAAGACATCAACAACAAATGAAGATCAGTTCTGATTTGGGTAACAGACACCCTGTAACCATTGACCAGCTTGTGATGCCTGCCGTAGAACTTCTTGAGGGATGACCACAACCTAAAATCTGTCTACAAATCACTCAAATCCTTCATAAAGTGGACTTGTAATGATATGTTTAGTTGCTCATTCACTATACATTCGAGATATTCATCTTGAATTGAAAGTTAGGGCTCCATAGATCATAATCTCAATTCTATTGTTTTATTCTTGTGAATTACATTGTATGTATTTTTCTACTTCAGGTGGCAGAGAAGTTACAACAAAAAGACAGCTAGATGGTCTGTGCAGCCTGTTAAAGCTGACAAGTCATATTCCTATGTTCCAAGACTATTAAGGGTCATCATTTGTATGAGACTGCAAGATAATGAAGGAATGAATTAACGTGTGCAGTTGGAAGTAGATGATCCCAGAAGAATCTTGGTCCATCTTGCACCAATTCCACAACCTCCAACTCGGGATAATGTTGTTTCATCCCAGAAATCCAGATTTGAAGACCAAGACAAAACAATTGACTATATTGTCGCATAAAATAAATTTAGATTGTCACTCTTTGTTTTTCCTGGTCTAACAGAAGTTCTGCACATTTAGAGCAGAAAAGTACCCAAGTCAGGATAATGGGCATTACAAATTGTCCAATGCACAATAATGATAGCACTCAGTGTGTTGGTCTAGTTAGTACAAACAAGGACAACTTTTTAGGACCTCACAAGAAACATCTCTGCCAAGTTTGGTTAAATTCTGTTCGGCTGTTCTCAAGAAGAAGATGAAAATGTTGTTTCCCATAGGGTTTCAATGTAAACTTTGACCTCCGCTGGTGGCCATTTTGAATTTTCAAATGGCGCAAACAGTAACAACACATGTTAAAGACATTCATAGGAACATATATACCAGACTTCAATTCAATCCCTTCAGCGGTTCTTGAGAAGAAGTTTCGTGAAAATCGACCAATCAGAATTTTCAAAGTCACATGGTGGCCATATTTTTTGACGAATCTCCACAAAAGTAACAACTCTTGTGTAGGACCTCATAGAAAACATCTCTGCCTAGTTTGGTTTTGAATTATGTAAAAGACTGTCAGTCCATTTTAGAAGAAGTTGTCAGTGCTGATAGAACAAAAAATAATAATAAGATGGCAAAACTTTCAAATTAAATTTACAATTCCAACTGACCAACTTGTGAAATTAACAACTCATTAGGGTTGATTTATTTTTTATTTTTGGTGTTTTAACGCCACTTTCAGCAATATTTCAGCTATATCATGGCGACCAGTTTTAGTGGTGGAGGAAGCCAGAGTACCCGGACAACCACCGACCATAGGGAAGCAAGTGGTAAACTTTATCATTAGGGTATATGGGATAAAATACAAAATATTTCATGAACAAGATTTAATTAAATCGTCTAGGAATGAAACCCTTGTATTGTCCATATAGATCAGGATACTTGTCCCTAATTTTCCAAGTACACCAGCTTGGGATCAGACGTCTGACCCCAGCCCCAAGTCGGCCATGTGCCCAAATGGTATACTGGCGGTAGGCTGCATACCTATTGGATCTGTTGTAATCCTCGTCATGGGGCATTACTACAAGTTCCTCTCGAAACATTCTAGCAACCCCCAACACTGCCTCATCAAGGACAATCCGATGAAAGTCCTGTAATAAAGACAAGAGATTTTATTTTAATAAAAACAGAGTAAAGACAGATGGTTATACATTCATCTAGAAAAATGAGCTCTATTTAAAAAAAAATATATAATTCATTATAAGTGAAATAGTTTGCACAAATTCAGTTTAGAGAAATAAAAGTCTTATTTTGGAAGGACAAATTTTCTCGTGGGACTTTCTTATGACCACAGTTTTATTTCGTTTTTTGTTGGTATATGGGAGAACCATTTTGGTCTTGCAACTTTTTTTTTATCAATTTACCCCTCAAGCTATTCAATTTTTATTTTATGTTTTTTTCTTAAAAAAATATTTTGATTCTGAATCTTGAAGAAAAAAATTTGGCTGGACAGGAGAACAAAATATATTCCGACTTGACATTTTCACATTATAATCATATACTTGCCATTTTCACAGTATAATCATATACAAAATTTGGAAGAAAACAAATTATTCCAGCACTTCGCCAATCTAATTAAAATTAGATCTACGCACTTGCTCCCTATTTTAGATCTAATTATACCCCCGCTCCCCGAAGGGGGAGGGGGTATACTGTTTTACCTCTGTCCGTCCGTCCTTCCAAAATATTTTTCGTCACATTTTTCTCAGCAACTATTGATGGCAGAAATCTGATATTTGGTCACAAGCTTCACATAGGTATGCCATATCGTGGGAAGTGTTTTTGGAACCATCAGATTCCTACTTCCTGTTTGCCGACTTAGTTGGTTTTTATCCACATTGAACATATATGCACATTTTTCTCAACAACTATTGATGGCAGAAATCTGGTATTTGGTCACAAGCTTCATGGGAGGGGTATCATAAGTGAGCATTAGACCACAGTTCACCTTGTTTTAATTAGATTGGCACTTCGCCGAAAAATAAGAAAATATGATTTCTGTGGCGTCTGAAAAAAACATTTCTACGGCGAAAAAACGTGACATAGCCCCCTTCAAGGTAAATGGTCAGTCCTATATTATTTTGCAGCAACTGTCTAGAAGTAAGGTCTCTTTTGTTTCTAATTCAGCCCAAGTTTCTCTGAAACATTCCAGTCAATTAACAAATAAAACAACACTGGCTACGTCATTCGTTTTCATCAGACATGTATTTCACTGTGTTCTACATGTATGTCTCTGTTTTCATATTGTCGGTAAAACTGGCTAAAATAAATTAATTTAACACGTGTATCAAAATCTCGGGGAACAACTTCATAACTTATAAGAAGAAAAAAACTAATTTAGTTATTTTTAACGCCGACAAAAATTTCCGATCGAAAATACGTAGTTGAGCTTGTCCCCATGGGGTGCCTCCTGGCATGTTTTCAATGGTTATCGTGGAAATATCGTCTGAATCTGTTAAGGCATGTAGTTTTCATCAAAGAAAATCTATTCCTGATACAGAAATTATTTATTCTACGCCTTTTAGATACAATCGGTTCGCAAATAGCTTTTTCCCTCAACTTTTATAGAAACTTGCCTCAATATCCATGCTGCAGCATCGGGGCTACTGATATAAAAATAGATAAATAAATAGAGTTGGCCTCGCCCAGGTCAGTGCATAATTAATTAGCTTCCGGTAACGATGGTCAGCTTTTTTAGTCGAAAAAAACAACGTTTCGGAGCGTATTCATCAATAATTCGGTGTTAAATCTTCCTTTTATGAAGGTCAGTACGGAAATCGACAATAATTTTGGGTATGAAAAAATTACGCAGCTGGTAGGCAATATCCCTTTAAACATTATTTTTGCGTAGTAACAAAACGTACATTTTAATTTGACCCAATTAATTAGATTATGATAAAGTAATGTATCCCGCACTTGTTCTATTTGAGCTTAACGCCACTTTCAGCAATATTTCAGCTATATCATGGCGACCAGTTTTAGTGGTGGAAGAAGCCGGAGTACCCGGAGAAAACCACCGACCATGGGCAAGCAATAGGTAAGCTTTATCACTTGCGGCTGCGAGTCGAGTGCACCCCTTTTGTAATTTACAGCCGGGAGCGAACCCACGCCGTATTGGTGATACCGGTAGGCTTGTATGAGTTGCTAGGTAATCCAACTACCTAACTGATTGAGCCACCCGGGGCATGTATTCCAAATAGGGCAGGGACAATAACACAAATGATGGCAACTTGGACTTTCCAAGAGGATATTGAATTATATTAATTGTTGTTGTTTATCAATCGTCATTAGCAGATACGATACCATACTGCATTCGTTCGTCAGCATTTCCTCATATTAGTGCTTTTCACACGTTTGTTTGTTTCGGTACTAATGTGCAAAATAAAGGATAATAAGAAGTTCATTTACAGTGCTTCGGAACTGACATGGTTTATTAGATATATTATTACTGAAATTTACAGTTCCTAAATAATGTAATTATTAATAAAACTAAGGTTCTCCTCCCTCAGGCATAGGTGACTTTAGCCGATTTTGGCTATCCTGTTTATGCCCTTTGGTTTTATTGATCCCAAAACTTCAAATTATTTGGCTTTCCAATCTTTCTATTTTGAGCGTACCTGATGAAGGTTATTCCAGAAACGCGTCGTGCGCATTAAATTTGATATCTACGTTTTCATTTTTCTCAGTCATATAACAGCCAAGCAAGACTTTTAACCGTCAAGATTAAACAGTTGTTTCCCGCTATTATTAATTCCTAACTAATATGTTCTACCCCTCACACATTACATGCTATTCTGTATCATTTACCTGAATTATATTTCCATCAGGCAGCATTACAGCCTTATTCGTTTTGCCAAAAATAGAGATATCAAACTGTCGATAGTCAAGATGATTTTTGGTATAATATCATGTTGACCATGTTTTCTGGTACGAAGTTCTTTTCTTTCTTCAAACATTTCCATTGCTTATAAGCACTGCATAAAGACGATTAAGTGCAAAGTGGTGCACACTCCTTTGTTCTCTCATTAACTTGCTCCAAAAACCGAACAGTGACACGTTACTAGATGCCAGTCTTTCAGGTATATTAAATTCACATTGAATTAGCAAGAATAATTACAAAATAAGATATTGGTGGACCCTTACTATTCCGACGTGTACGAAATGCTTGAGCATACTAAACGAGTAATCAAAGCTAGTAAACCGTGGAAGGACTGACAACACAGTGGCCTAACGAATAAGGATAAAGATTTACCTAAAACCACTACCCATATAACTAAAGATGATTAAAACGAACTCTATCAAAGCCAGTGGTAAACCACTAATGGCATCCGTCGTATTACTCTTGTGAGAGGCCCGGTGATTAGTCATCAATAGGAAAAGAATGGAATTGTGATTACGACAAACGGAACATATACATAGCGATTAACAAGGTGACTGTGAAAAGCTATGACTTCAACTAATAAGGTATAATAAATAATAATATATTTTTTCCAAATCTATACTTTCTTTGCCACCAGAGAAAGTTCATTTAATTCCCGGCAGCTGCGAACATGGCATCTTCGTCATATTAAAGATGTAATTGCAAAGACACATTTTTTTAATTGTAAGCATGTATATGCTAATCACAACAAAACGTAGATATCACATTTAGTGCGCACGGTGCTTTTCTGGAATAACCTTCATCAAAATGATAGCCAAATTCTACTAAGGTCACTTATACGTGACGGAGAAGAATCTTAGTTTTTATAATAATTACATTTTTCGGGAACTGTAAATTTCGATAATAAATACTGGGGCAGATCCAGGATTTTAAGTTAGGAAAGTGCGTCAAAAAATCATATTTTTTCCAATTGCGGAGGGAGGCGCGAAAATTTTTGGGGTATTTCGTGTGAAAAATCACGATTTTACGCAAAAAAAATCATATGTTTTCCAATTGCGAAGGGAGGCGCGAAAATTTTTGGGGTATTTCGTGTGAAAAATCACGATTTTACGCAAAAAAAATCTTATTTTTTCCAATTGCGGAGGGAGGCGCGAAAATTTTGGGGGTATTTCGTGTGAAAAATCACAATTTTAAGCCAAACAATCATATTTTTTCCAATTGCGGAGGGAGGTGCGAAAATTTTTGGGGTATTTCGTGTGAAAAATCACGATTTTACGCCAAAAAATCATATTTTTTCCAATTGCGGAGGGAGTCGCGAAATTTTGGGGGTATTTCGTGTGAAAAATCACGATTTTACGCCAACAAATCATATTTTTTCCAATTTTACGGTGGGGGGGGGGGGGGGGGGCGCCGCGTGCGCCATCCCTGGATCCGCCCCTGAAATATATGTACTAAACCATTTCAGTGCCAAAGCAGTGACTACTGAGCGGATGATACCATCGAGGACTACTAGTCAACCAGCAGAGGTATCAACCCAGTGATAGAAATATAAACGAGGATGTCAAATGTAGTGCAAAGAATTCAAATTCTACAAATACGTTACATGGATTATTTGTACATTTTATTAGATAACCATTGAATTGTAACTTTCATTACAGGAAAATATCCATGTTTTATTTCGTTCCGGCATGAAATGTCACCAATAACACTTAAAACAGCTTACATGCTATAAGGAGCGATTTCTGGCGGGAAATTAGTTGATAATGTGTTTCTTTATTAGCTATAATTACCATAGCTATAATAGTAACAATAATATTATTCTTAATGGCTGTATCATGTCAACCCGGATGTCATTTATCCCTTGTACAATCAGTATTTAGATTACAGTAGACGTGTAGGTAGCTCGGTAATAATTAGCAATAGGGTACCAGTTGTATTTGATCCTACGTATACTTATTCCCGCCAGAAATCGCTATGACGTGTACTTTCAGGACAATACTGAATACTGAGAGATTGGCTATGATTGGATAACAATGTACATTAACATTAATTTAACATTATTTGTTCGAATTGGGGATAAAATGAAAAACAAACCATACCATACTGCCGGAACAGTTCCAAATTCCAAAAGAAAAAAGGTAGAAAGGGGCAAAATTGATACCCCTACCATAAATTCATGGATCAATAATCTAATATTAAAAAAGATGATTTGCTATGGAAACGGAAGTAAACACAGAACCATGCACACCATTTAAATAGGACATTGGTCATCGATATGTTTATCAAATATGCTTGGCCATAAAAGCTCAAATGTCTAAATTAAGGCACACACTCTTTTCTGGAATAACTTTCATCAAGTCACGCTCATATTCAAATGATTGGAAAATGAAATAACTTAAATGTCTTTTGGATCAGGTTAATCAAAGGGCACAAACAAGCATGAATGACAGTTCTTCAGTAACATTTTTAGGTCGCTATATTCCGTGTAATTTTCAATATAGTCATCGTTGCATTAATAGCATGATAATTAGATTAAAATACTTTAATGCAACTGGTGCAAATCACCAGACCGTGACATGCGGCAGACATCTAAGTTTATCTCAGTACTCTAATATCCTCTACTTATAAGACTTATCACCACGGTGTTGTTGAAATATGTTTTTCAATGTGTATGTAAACATCCTTCACATACCTCAACTGTTTGGAGAGATGCTTCTGGTGTAAGTAATAGAATCTTTGACCTTATTTGTACCATACACATATTTTGCAATTGACTACTTGACGAAGGGTGTATATATGTATCAAGCTGACCTTTAGTATATATAAACGTCCGGTTTTATTGGCATTATCCACACTCGAGGGTTCGTCGTGGTCGTGATCTATGGTAGTTGGATGTACAACCACCTGTGCAATCAGTACATATTACTACTAAAGTTGTGAGTTCGAATCCCGCTCATGTCGAGGTGTACTAGATGTAACTTTATTTGATTAAGTTCGTAAGTGATTTTCGCCAGGTCGGTGGTTTTCGCCGGGTTCTCCAGTTTCCTTCACCAATGAAGCTGACTGCCACGATATAGCTATAATTCGTTGAATAAAATAAAGGATTATTAGTGAATCCGTCCCTATCACCAGTAAAGTTGTGAGTTCGAATCCCACACATGGCGAGGTGTACTTGATACAACATTATATGTTAAATTGTGTCAGTCACTTTTCTCCGGGTACTCGATCTACCAATAAAACTGACCGCCACGATATAGCTGAAATATTGTTGAAAGTGACGAAAACACCATAACCATGACCAGTATTATCAGTGAAATAAATGAAATTTCCATGTAAATATAATTTATTATGTTGTATATTGTATTAAACACCATAATCCTAACCCTATTATACTATTACTGACGAATGTGTTATTGTCATTATTTATTATGTGGAGACGACCTTTGCAAGTTGATATAACTTGTGTCCGATCCAATGTTTGAAATGTTTAGCAATAAAATATGTTTAATCTAAATTAATCTAAGTCATATTGGACAGAAATATGTCGTTGATGCAATTAATTACGGTTAGCATTTATTTGATAAATATAGTATCATATTATATTCATTTGTTGACCATACTAAAATTAACGATGTTTGTCTACAGTTCACAAATCGAACAATTATATTCTCCCTCGGGCATTTGTGGCCCGATCTAATTTTGGCTATACAGTTTATGTCCCTTAAGTTAGAGATGTGTGAAGATACTGCTTCTACATATTTTGGCTTTCCATTCTTTTTATTATGGGTATACATGAAGACGGTTATTCCATAAACACGTCACGTCGGGCGCACTGAATTATATACTGGTATGTGCAATTTTATAAGGAATTTTCGAAAATATAGGAATTCTACATCCATTAACAATAAGTAATACAGAAATTCAATTATATTATGAACTGTCAAACATTGTAGCAATGCAACGTCCTCGAACGAGAGCACAATTACACACACAGGTGACATGTTGTTGCATGTATGAAACCTCACAAAGCCTTCTAAAAATGGACACTGTCAAGCTCTGCTGAGGCATTCATTAGAATGTTGACAATCAGAGGAGCACGTTAGGTGGGAACTCTTAGCTTATTCCTTGAATGTTTAGGCTTAGGTTTATGGTGTTTAACGTCACTTGCAACAATATTTCAGCTATATCGTGGCGGTCAGTTTTATTGGTGGAGGAAACCGGGGTACACAGAGACAACCACCGACCTGTCGCAAGTAACTGACAAACTTTATCACATAATGTTGTATCGATTACACCCCGCCTGAGTGGGATTTGAACTCACAATGTTAGTGGTGTTAGGCACTGATTGTACAGGTAGTTGTAAAACCAACTTCCATACGATCACGGCCACGACGGCCCTTCCTTATTTCTTGAGCAGTGGCTTCACCTAACAAGCAAGTTACATAACCAAGGATTCTTATTGGAACAGTAGACGGTGTACCACTTGAAAATGATTTTGGTCGACATTTTGATTAATTAACCGTTACTGAATGTCTGTATCACAGATGAGAACGGTTGTTTTTCGAGTCAAATCTGATCTTTTCTCTGTTCACTTCTCATTACCTATCAATAAAATGGAAGGGAAAAAAGTACCACATTGACGGATCATTTACAAACTCCAATAGAAACATCGTCAAAATAGACAAACTTGACATCCCTAACACATATATACATGATCACTTACTTTCCTGGCTTGGTACAGGACTTCAATAAAAAGTTGCCGAGTTAAGCTAGTTTCTAAGTAATAATATAAGTCAACAGGTAGTCGAATTCGCTCAAAGTTAACTTATTTATTTAACATATAATATAACAAAATGCATAACGCTAAATATGTTGCAGTACAAGAAGTAATGCTCTGCATTTTCAAAAACATTTCCACCTAAACAATTAGTATTTCCAATTAAATTTGCACGTTTAGTGTTGATATTATGATGTGTGTTTTTCCGGGACTCAAAAATTTCACCACGGGTTTTTGTGGGTTTTTTTGTTGCCCAATTTTTAGTTATTTGTTTAGTGTTTTGTAGATCAGTGTGCTTTTGTTTCTTTTGGTCGTTGTATTGTCTGTCCTTCTTTGATTTACAGCTTCTGATTACGCCTTTGCTATCGTCGTCTTATGTACACTATGTTGCCAGTTTCTCTGGATTGTCCATATTTGATTGCCCCTTTGGTATTCTCTGACGTTTATTTAAATGTATTATGATACTCTTGTTGTTAACCAACGACAAAACGTTTTACTTTATAAGGCTGATAACACTATAAAATAGTCCCAAATCTTGTTTGTATATGTACAATGATCCTTTTCATATGTACCAACGATAAAAATGTCTTTACTTTATAAGACAGATGCCATTACAAAATGGTATCCACACTTGTTTAAATGTATTCTTATCCTTTTGTTGGAGATCAACGACAAAGGGGTTTAACTTTATTTACCAGATAGCACTATAAAATTGTACCCAATCTTGTTTTAAAGTATTATAATCCTTTTCATATAGACCATCGATAAAAAGGTATTTTAATTATATGCCAGATAGCATTATAAAATGGCATTCACACTTGTTTTAGATTAACTTTGATAATTGTCGTGTAGACCAATGACAAAAGGGTTTACCTTTAAATACCAGATAGCACTATAAAATTGTCCTAAATATTGTATTAAATGTATTATTTTCCTTTTGTTGTAGACCAACGACAAAAGATAAGATCTTACTTTATAAGACAGATGCCATTATACAATGGTATCCACACTTGTATTAAATGTATCATAATAATTGTATTGTAGAACAACGGTAAAAGGGTTTAACTTTATACACCAGATACCATTATAAAATTGTCCCAAATCTTGTTTTAAATGCATCATAATGATTATCTTGTAGAACAACGTGAAAAGGGTTTAAATTTATGCACCTGATAGTACAGGAAAATGGTCTCCAAACTTGTTCCGACAGTGTTTGTGGTATTGATGGTTATCGATACGATACACCCGAAGCAACTTACAGGTATGACATAAATTTGAGCTATTGCATATACCACCTCATAAGTGTATATAGAGGTCCCACGCTATGTCAGTGGTGGTAACCCGGAGATTAGAATAATGCGACTTATATTGCCTGACAATCCAGCATACAAAAAGTGTAAAACAAATACAATGGAACCTGTCCAATCCGACACACCAACGGATCAGGGATATGTCTCGGATTGTGCAGGATGTTGGAATACTCGGGTCTTATTTTAGTTAACAGAAATATTTTCGGACCATAATTTTTTTGTCGGACTCACAGTATGTTGGAAAAGTTAGGTGTCGGATTGCACAAGTTACACTGTACGTAGATATCCAACTTAGTGCATACGACAATGCCATCATCAGTAACACTCATAAAAATAATTGTAAAATAACTATTCATATAAAATATGCATACGTGCACTGAATATTGTTTGTCATAAATCTAAATACATAATTTCTGTCAAATATACTTTTTACCAATCTGATACAAATCAGATATATCTATTGCTTCCCTCTATTGATATTTCACAGCGTCGGAGATCTGAGGAAACCACATTACCAGTCACATACGAGTAACCCTATTGATCCTGCAATCAGTACATTTGCTGTACAAATATGCTATACGAATACATTTTTGCTTTATTCGTACTAGGCGAATAAACTTTTCAGCCTACGAATAAACTTTTCAGCCTACGAATAAACTTTCCTGGTACCCTATAGCTATGCACAGCGGAGGGCGCAGACAAGTATGAAACTGGTACTAATGTAACGTGGACCACGAAGAAGACACCCTTGACAACATTTATGAAAGGCAAGGAATGACGCTTGTTTCTGTCCTTTTTGTTTAAATCTGACAAGTTTTCCGACTTTTTTGACATTGCAGGATAAACACAATATACGTACATTGTCATTAAATATAAAATTCATTTGTACTCGTTGCGAAACAGGCCTGAAAAGCTCGCCGACGGCTCGCTATTCTGCCTGTTTCTAAAGCTCGTACAAATAAATTTTATATTTACCGACAATGTACGTATATTGTATATGTATCAGCCAATGAACACGACGACTGAGAGACTATGACAGTGTTACTAAACTGCCTTGCATGATACCAGAAATGCGATTGGCCAAAAAAAGTTAATAGCATCATATTTATCATATCTATGAAATAATGTCACTTACATGTGACCCGTCCTGGGGTTTACTCAAATCTCACACTCCGTGACATAAAGATGGGCCGTCGTGGTCATGACCGTATGGTAACTGGTTATACAACTACCTATGCAGTCGGTGCATAACACCATTAATGTTGTGAGTTCGAATCCCTCATGGCGAGGTGTACAACATTATGCGATAAAGTTTGTCAGTGACTTGCGGCAGATCGGTGTTTTTTTTTCCTTCACTCCGGTTTTCTCCACGAATAAAACAGACCGCCACCATATGACTGAAAGAGGCGCTTAACACCATAGAACCAAACTAAAAGCAGTGACATAAATGGGATAAAGTACCAGGTCTAATTTTCATCAGATTGACTTTTTACAGTTAGCTTAAGATGTCTTCGTTGTGTTGTTTTATCTATTGTCAAGGTGTTTCATGACTCAGTATCTCTATATATCTTTCTTGATATCGTCTGTTGGTGTAATTAAATGGTTGCCTTCTAATTTTCATACTTTCTAAATATAGGGAGAAAGGACTCTAAGCGGGATATGCAACGCTACAAAATGAAAAAGACGGCTGCTTCAGATTTTTTATACAGAGACATGAACAGTATAATGAAACCGGAACAGGAAGAAGAAGTTGAGGAAGAAGAGAGTTGGTGGCGCATGCGTAATGCGAACATGCAGACAACCCACATCCGGAAAAGATGATTTTATTGATATTGAAACCAGCCTCACTAATGTTTTTTTTCTAATAATTTGATTCTAAAGAAATATTTCTCTTGGAAATTTTAACAAATTAACACAATTACGATTTTAATTATTGTAAAGAAGTGTTTACAATTCTTATCTGTGTGGTGTCTTGTAATGCAATAATACAAAAGCATTAAAAGGTTTGATATATCTTGCTGTTTTAATTCGTTTTATAATATTGTGTTGTTGTCTTGTTGTTTATCAATGTTTAATACACATACAATGTAACATTTATACGAAAATAAAATTCAAATAGTCGTCATTTCGCATTTGATTTAAGTTATATATCAAAGCCTTTCTTGTCAAATCCAAAATCCCTCTTTTCGAAATCACCCTTCTTGTCAAATTCAAAATCCCTCTTATCATAGCCATGACCACTGTAGTCTTTCTTACTCCAGTCTTTTTTGTCAAATCCAAAATCCCTCTTATCATAGCCATATCCACTGAAGTCTTTTTTGTCAAATCCAAAATCCCTCTTATCGTAGCCATAACCACTGTAGTCTTTCTTGTCAAATCCAAAATCCCTCTTATCGTAGCCATATCCACTGGAATCTTTTTTGTCAAATCCACAATCCCTTTTATCATAGCCATAACGACCGCAGTCTTTCTTGTCAAATCCAAAATCCCTCTTATCATAGCCATATCCACTGGAGTCTTTCTTGTCAAATCCACAATCCCTCTTATCATAGCCACAACGACCGCAGTCTTTTTTGTCAAATCCACAATCCCTTTTATCATAGCCATAACGACCGCAGTCTTTCTTGTCAAATCCAAAATCCCTCTTATCATAGCCATATCCACTGGAGTCTTTCTTGTCAAATCCACAATCCCTCTTATCATAGCCACAACGACCGCAGTCTTTTTTGTCAAATCCAAAATCCCTCTTATCATAGCCATATCCACTGGAGTCTTTCTTGTCAAATCCAAAATCCCTCTTATCATAGCCATATCCACTGGAGTCTTTCTTGTCAAATCCAAAATCCCTCTTATCGTAGACATATCCACTGGAGTCTTTCTTGTCAAATCCAAAATCCCTCTTATCATAGGCACCACTGTAGTCTTTCTTGTCAGTAGGTGCTGTAACAAAAAGAATGATAGCCAAGGTTTGTTAATGTCAACTATGACTTTGGGAGAACCGTTATTTTAAAACTTTCAAAGATGACTATTGTTTCACTGTGATGTTTTACCCTGACCTTGAACGATTAGATATATTATGCATACTTTTATGATCATATCATTCGCTATGATAACCCTCATGGTCCGGATATATGTCAGAGTGGCCATTTTGTTCCCATGCGTAAAACGCTTCCATGACCACATCATTGCACTAAAAAGGAAGGTTTGGGTCGATAAAACTAGTTTTACCTCAGCACATTTTATTGAAGTGCCTGTACCAAGCTAGGAAAGTGAATGGTCATGTATTTGTGTGTTCGAGGTATCGAGTTTCCTCTTTTTTACCATTAATGCTTATTGAATTAGAACTGTGCGGACAGTGTGGTATGATTTGTTTTATTGTTTTATAATATTTTCAATATAAAAAACCAATTCAAACTTTCCTATCATGAAGACTTGATCATGGACAATTGTACATTGCATTATTTTCTATCTATCGTGTTAGGGACCGACCATTTAACTTGTAGGGGGGTGCATGGTTTTTTGCTTCGTTCAGAATTTTTTTTCGGACAACACAAGAGTTAGAATATTTATTTTTTTGTGTTGCGCAAAGAGCGAAATTTTTTTCCAGAAATTAACATTAGATTATATGACAAAAACTCTGAATCAGATTAGT
The DNA here is from genome assembly GCA_963680875.1 of Bathymodiolus brooksi. Lineage (NCBI taxonomy): Eukaryota > Metazoa > Mollusca > Bivalvia > Mytilida > Modiolidae > Bathymodiolus > Bathymodiolus brooksi. Next base: position 67,960,089 of record OY804584.1, read on the forward strand.
TTTTTTCCCTCCACCAAAATCAGAATATTTTTTTCAGCAACATTGGGAATCAGAATATTTTTTTAGAAAAAATCCATAACCCCCCCCCCCCCCCCCCCCCTGGAAGTTAAATGATCCGTCCCTTAAGGCTGTGGTGCTTAGCGTCACTTTCAACAATTTTTATGCTATATCGTGGCGGTTTGAGAGTAACGAATAAAAACCATGGACTACACTTACTCAATATAGACATATTATATGATTGCTACTCGGAACTTCTCGTTGATATTAATACGATGTCATATACAAATTAGTGCACAAAATAGTCGTCGGTAAAATATGTCATTTTGTCTAGACATTCCTGTTAAGTTTTGTTGAATTGCTTTTATCAGCAAAAGTAGAATTAAAATTATTTCATGATATATTATTAATTTCTTATCAGCAAAGACTTTTTTGGGGTTAAACTAAATCTAAATTTCGAACGTCAAAAACATAATCCAATGATGGTATATTTGAAAAGACAAATAAATCAGTCGAACAGCGTTATGTAAATAATGGTTTTATCTTCATCAAAATAGTTCCTTTTTGACATGAATTTAAACTAAGCATATTATAACCATTGTCTTACCTGTGTATGCTAAGGCTACACACACCACCATCACCGACACTATCAGAAAACTACTCATTGCTTAGCTTCGTCTGTAGACTACAGTAAACTCGAGAACTCTCGAATGATGCTTTTTCCAGTAGAGCTCAGTTTATATAGTTTATTTTTGCATTACTGCAGATTTATGTCCTTGTAGCCAGCTTGCAATTGCCATTTACATATGATATATATTAATTACACTGAAATGATAAGATAAATGATGTTGTAATTAACCTGATTTACAGTGAACCTGTTTGATAAAATATCGTAATATTTGAAAAAGAAAAATAATAATAATAATAATAAAATATGAAACATTTCTTAAAAGTTTTGATCGCAGTATCTGTTCAATCAATATTAACAAACTTCAATTATTTGTATTTCAACCAAAGATGAAGAACTGTATCTACTGTCACTTTACTGGATTCCTAAATTACACAAGTGTCCTTACAAACAGCGTTATATTGCTGGTTCTGCCAAATGATCAACGAAACCTCTTTCCAAATTATTAACATATATTATATCAACGGTCAAAATCTGGCTTCAGAGTTACTGTAACACTAGCTAGTCCATGAGTAATGTGAATCAGAAGTGGATTCTGAAGAATTTTAAAGATATGTTAGAGTACATACAATCTAGATCCCTCTCCCCCTTCAATACCTTTAAAACATTTGACTTCTCTATCCTCTACACAACTATTCCCCACTCTTAGCTGAAAGACAGATTAATGGAGCTGGTCCAACTGTGAAACTAGTCCGATTCTTTAATTTCACTTTCCACGATAAATAGTATGTCCTTTCACTAACTGATTCTAGGTTTGGTGAGAATGTGATAATCGTATCTATCTCATTGAGCTTGAAGTAAAGGATAACACAGATACAGATGCGTCTGCTCTATACCTTGGTATACACCTCGAAATTGACAGCGATGTGGGGTTAAGAACGAGAAATTACGACAAAAGAGATTATTACAATTTCTCCATTGTGAATTTTCCATTTATTTGTAGCAACATTCCAGCAGCGGCTGCATATGTAGTAATGAGAACAATGCAATATGTGACAAGAACGCGTTTCCAAACAATCCAGCATTAAACAAGAACGTGCTTACAAAGATTTCATCATGTGACGAGAACATGTTTACAAGCAATCCATCATGTGATGAGAATGTGCTTACAAACAAGCAATCATGTGACGAGAACATGTTCATAAGTAAAGTTTGAAGATACCGACGGGAACGTAAATTGAAGAAGGAAATACAATACAATAGCCAATCAAAAAGGACAAAGGGACAAACAACGATCTACAAAACACTACACAGAAAACAAAAGATCTATCAACATGCACCCAACTAAAAACAGGCGGTGAAGTCATATGCTCCGGGAGGGTAAACAGTTCATGCTCCGCATGTTGCACCCGTCGTGTTATGCATGCCACACATTCCTGAATGGGTAAAAGAACGGATTATGATTACTACAAACGAAACATATCCGAGGTCGTGTGTGATACAGAAACTCTGTAGCGGTTAACCAAGTCATGGTGGCAACCGTAAAATTTTCGAAGTGATGAATTCAACTTAACTACTAGGAACCTTTAGTTCAGTAGCTTCCTTGTTAGCAGCATCCCCTCATTATATGAACCACACACTCTGGAATATCGGCTCAACTGAGATGTATTCTCCATATCCAGGTACAAACAATCAATCACGTCACGAGAACATGCTTACAAACAATATATAATGTAGGTAGAAATGTGACACTGGGAGGGCATTTTATTGAAAGGAGCATAGCACCATAGGGAAACAAACACCAATGAATGATACAGAGCTGGTGGAAGTTGCTTTTGACCTGCAATGACACTTATTTACGACCTGTTCTAATGACTTGCCAGTTGTGCATTTGATTTGTTCTGTATAAATAATTGACTCACTGCCCCTTCAGGTGATATCTACCCTTTAGCTGTGACACTATGTCCTATTTCTATACCCCGTTCTTCCCATACATATTTTAAATATAACTTCTGACTCTGAGTTAGGTTAACAATATCGTGGCGGTCAGTTTTATTGGTGGAGGAAACCGGAGTACTCGGAGAAAACCACCGACAAGTTACTGACAAACTTTATCACATAATGTTGTAACGAGTACACCTCGCCTGAGTGGGATTCGAGCTCACAGCGTTAGTGGTGATAAGTACTTATTGCATCGATAGTTGTAAATCCAATTACCATACGATCACGACCCCACTATTGTCTCAGTGTGGACGTCGATCTGATTAATTGATATAAAATAATTTTATAATAAAAAGTTCGAATATACTAAATGACAACCAGAAGCCGTTAAACACTACACAGAAAACTAATAATTGAGCAACATGAACCAGCACTAAAAATAAAATGTGCAAATTAGCAAATTATTTCCCTTTAAGCTGAAACAAAAATTATAAATTGATTTATTAATTTACTATCAAATTAATATATAATGTATAAAAATGTGAATCTCTAAATAAATTATTTTAATATAATAAATTGCTTACCGCTGTAGCACCATGTAGAGATTATTATATTACAGGCAATTATTTAGTTGTGGTCTATATATGGCATGGCACACGATTGACCGTCTGTTATGAACACATGTTCACTCAATATTAGGTACAAGAGGTTAAGGAGGGGTTAATGCTATGGTCTTTCGCGCCACTTTCAACAAGATTTCAGTCTTATCTTGGTGGTCAGTTTTATTGGTTGAGAAAACGGAGTACCCGGTGAAAACCACCGATCTGTTGCAAGCCACTAACAAATTTTATCACATAGTGTAGTATCGAGTACACCTCACCTAAACGGGATTCAAACTCACAACGATAGTGGTGAGAGGCACTGCTATGTAGTTGTAACATCCAACTACCCTGCGATCACAATCATGACGGACACTAAGAGGTTAAGGAATAGACACAGTTAATTATATATCACTGAATACATGCCTGCTGCTCCATTGAACAATATCCGCCATTGATCTCGTCTTCAGACATCATATGTACATTATCGGAAAATAGTGAGTGATTGTTAACTTAACGCTAAATGGAAATTATTTCAGCTATATCTTGGCGAGAACAGGTTACATTTGATGAGATGGTGTTGATGGTGTCAGCTTTGTGCTAGACCAACACGTTGAGTTCGATATTTTACAGTGCTAGCTCACTGAAACAACAGTCCACAGGTAGACATGGCGCTCTACTCGGACACATTATCTTGAATATGAGATAACCAGTCTTTGGTCTGTCTCGTCAGTGCTGCGTGGTTAGTGTAGAGCCAACACATATCAACTGTATTGCCTTTGGTTTAACCCGACAGCGGCTCGAACCCACAATATACAGCACTCGAGTCGAGAACCCTAATAGTCGTGCCTGTCTGACAGATGATATCTGAGCGTAGTGATATGGAGCAATGTATGCTCTCTGTGCAGGCGAAGTAAGGTCTCATACTCATAATTTCAAGTGAACCCAACTCTATGATATATTTATGATATACATTGTTCGTGAGTGGGGTATTATATGTGTAATCTAAATCAGTAGTGTGTATCCCATATTCGTATCATACCCTAGGTCATGATATCAGCCTGAGAGCCGATAGGCTCAAGGGATGATATATGAACGAGGACTGATAAAGGGTATGATATGAAAAATGACATGTTATGATATGTTTATCGTATACTTCAACAGAGGAAAAATTAAGGAAATACAAAAACTGATTTGTACCAAAATGTTTAGTCATTTTTGGCTATATATCAAATACAAAGTTATCGAACAAGAAATGTATTGTTTTAATATGCAAATCCAATAAATGCACTTTTTTTTAGCTTTTTCAATATCATAAGATAGAAAATTGGTAGTTAATAATTTTCTGTGGAAATATTCAATAAAACAGTTTAGTCCGCCTTGTTTGTAAACACGTTTTCCGGAAATTCACGAAGTGAACTTACGAACAATGACGGAAAGGCATGTAATAACATTCCGGAAGCAGTTAATAAACTTGCTTTATCTGCCGGCTTGGGCCATTCTTGTGAAACTGGGTGAAATAAACTTGATGCCTCTTATCACTCTAAGCAAAACCCAAAGTTTTATCACAGAGTAAAAGTTTAGCAATATTATCTACAAGTATATGATAGATATAGATTATTACATGGCATTTTTCATATCATACCCTTTATCAGCCCGAGGTCATGATATCAGCCCGAGAGCCGATAGGATCAAGGGATGATATATGAACGAGGGCTGATACAGGGTATCATATGAAAAATGGGATGTTATGATATGCTTATCTTATACTTCAACAAAGGAAATAACTGATTTGTACCAAAATGTTTAGTCATTTTGGTTAGAATTAAATAAATGTATATAGTTATAGAACAAGAAAATTATTGTTTTTTAAAATGCACAAATCCAATAAATGCACGTTTTTAAGCACTTTCAATAGCATAAGAGAGAAATTGGTAGTTAATAATATTCTGTGCAAATATTTTATAAACCAGTTGAATCCGCGTGTCTGTAAACACAGTTTTCCGGAAATTCACGAAGTGAACTTACGGACATTGACGGAAAGGCATGTAATAACATTCCGGAAGCAGTTAATAAACTTGCTTTTCAGCCCGCTTGGACCATTCTTGTGAAACTGGGTGAAATAAACATGACTCCTCTTATTATTCTAAACAAAACTCAAAGTTTTATTACAGGGTAAAATTTTAGCTTTATCAACTACAAGTATATGATAAATGTTTTTCCCACCCGTGTCAGTTTCGCTCATTTTAAATTAAGTTATTATGAAATAATATACTTAGCTTAACGGTAATTTATATTAGTGTCGTGATTGATTTGTTTATTCTTATGAATAAAACAGGGGTCAGAGATCAACATCACTATAAAAAAAACAATAGTCCAAATGAACGAAGTGTATTATTCCGTGTAATATATGTCTTAGATTTTAAGACAATACTAACGGTGTAGTATAGCAGAAATGCAATGTACATATTTTGCTTATTTCATATGAGGTAACATTGTTAGACGAACGTAATATATCAAGGTGAGAAAAGGATAGCAGTTTAGGCTTAGACGGAGTATATTTTAACGCCATTTACCAAGATATAGTTTGATATATATATTGACAACCATAATAAAGAATAGGACATGTTAGGTTTAATACAGCACGCTATTTATTCACTATCAAATCCCAGGAAACTGGTACGAACCAATTGACCGCTCACCGGTGTTGTAGCCACTCCGCTCGGCACGTTACACATAATATATTTAATCTTCGTGACACAGGAGTTATCATATCGTGACTCCGGAATTACAATGTTCTAAGTAGATTGTTGGGGATGTTTGTCTTTTACTTCTGCAGTATGTAATCATATGAGTTGTTCCATCTCCAAATTAAATTCTGTCGATCGATATATTTACTAATATCTTGCCAACCCATGTTAAATCTCACAACAAATTATGGCTTCCATGAATTATTTCTTAATGAAACTTGATTTGAAAACCATCTACTCTTCCCATATGAGAGAAACTACGGGAAAGTAAATTACTGGTTTAATTTATCAAGATTCAATGGTACCAGTTTTCTTGGGAGTAGCTAATTTCATGGAGTGAATCCGTTCGAATATACTAATAGTCCCTGGTGTAGACATCTTGCTCCACTCGGAAACTGTATCCTGTACAACCAGTGTTCTTACTCATTGATCGAAACCATGATATACTGCACCAGACACAAACACTCTAACAATTACATTACCAGGTCGGTGGTTTTCTCCGGGTCCTTCGGTTTCCCCCACCAATAAAACTGACCGCCACGATATAACTGAAATATTGTTGAAAGTGGTGTTAAGTACCATAACCCTCACCTGACCATCCTGCCCTAACGTTTATCTTGTCCGTACAAACAAATTGCGTTCGGATTATTTCCCGAACTTTCCTTCTTCAGTCAATTTTAAACATATATTTTTTCATCACAATATATGTTATAGATCACTGAATATGACACACATAAGTGCAAATCACTAATTTTATTTTTATTTTTCAACACCGACATCATCACAAATATCATCATATCATATAATGTACTGTTCAACTGTGCTTTGGTCCGCCACTCCCATTTTTCTTCTGTCGTTTCTTCACAATTGTCCTCGCGAATAAGGATAAAAAATTACCTAAAACCACTACCCATATAACTAAAGATGATTAAAACGAACTCTATCAAAACCAGTGGTAAACCACTAATGTAATTCATCGTATTACTCTTGTGAGAGGCCCGGTGATTAGTCATCAATAGGAAAAGAATGGAATTGTGATTACGACAAACGGAACATATACATAGCGATTAACAAGGTGACTGTGAAAAGCTATGACTTCAACTAATAAGGTATAATAAATAATAATATATTTTTTCCAAATCTATACTTTCTTTGCCACCAGAGAAAGTTCATTTAATTCCCGGCAGCTGTGAACATGGCATCTTCGTCATATTAAAGATGTAATTGCAAAGACACGTTTTTTTTAATTGTAAATATGTATATGCTAAACACAATAAAAGGTAGATATCACATTTAGTGCGCACGATGCGTTTCTGGAATAACCTTCATCAAAATGATAGCCAAATTCTACTAAGGTCACTAATACGTGACGGAGAAGAATCTTAGTTTTTATAATAAATACATTTTTTCGGAAACTGTAAATATCGATAATAAATATGTTTACTAAACCATTTCAGTGCCGAAGCAGTGACTACTGAGCGGATGATGTCATCGAGGACTACTAGTCAACCAGCAGAGGTATCAACCCAGTGATAGATATATAAACGAGGATATCAAATGTAGTGCTAAGAATTCAAATTCTACAAATACTGTTACATGGATTATTTGTACATTTTATTAGATAACCATTGAATTGTAACTTTCATTACAGGAAATATCCATGTTTTATTTCGTTCCGGCATGAAATGTCACCAATAACACTTAAAACAGCTTACATGCTATAAGGAGCGATTTCTGGCGGGAATTTAGTTGATAATGTGTTTCTTTATTAGCTATAATTACCATAGCTATAATAGTAACAATAATATTATTCTTAATGGCTGTATCATGTCAACCCGGAAGTCATTTATCACTTGTACAATCAGTATTTAGATTACAGTAGACGTGTATGTAGCTCGGTAATAATTAGCGACAGGGTACCAGTTGTATTTGATCCTTCGTATACTTATTCCCGCCAGAAATCGTTATGACGTGTACTTTCAGGACAATACTGAATACTGAGAGATTGGCTATGATTGGATAACAATGTACACATTATTTAACATTATTTGTTCGAATTAGGGATAAAATGAAAAACAAACCATACCGTACTGCCGGAACAGTTCCAGATTCCAAAAGAAAAATGGTAAAAAGGGTCAAAATTGATACCCCTACCATAAATTCATGGGTCAATAATCTAATATTAAAAAGATGCATTGCTATGGAAACGGAAGTAAACACATAACCATGCACACCACTTAAATAGGACATTGGTCATCGATATGTTTATCAAATATGCTTGGTCATAAAAGCTCAAATGTCTAATTTAAGGCACACGCGCTTTTCTGGAATAACTTCCATCAAGTTACGCTCATATTCAAATGATTGGAAAATGAAATAACTTAAATGTCTTTTGGATCAGGTTAAGCAAGGGGCACAAACAAGCATGAATGACAGTTCTCCTATAGTCATCGTTGCATTAATAGCATGATAATTAGATTAAAATACTTTAATGCAACTGGTGCAAATCACCAGACCGTGACATGCGGCAGACATCTAAGTTTATCTCAGTACTCTAATATCCTCTACTTATAAGACTTATCACCACGGTGTTGTTGAAATATGTTTTTCAATGTGTATGTAAACATCCTTCACATACCTCAACTGTTTGGAGAGATGCTTCTGTACACCAGAAGCAAGTAATAGAATCTTTGACCTTATTTGTACCATACACAGACTTTGCAATTGACTACTTGACGAAGGGTGTATATATGTATCAAGCTGACCTTTAGTATATATAAACGTCCGGTTTTATTGGCATTATCCACACTCGAGGGTTCGTCGTGGTCGTGATCTATGGTAGTTGGATGTACAACTACCTGTGCAATCAGTACATATCACTACTAAAGTTGTGAGTTCGAATCCCGCTCATGTCGAGGTGTACTAGATGCAACTATATTCGATTAAGTTCGTAAGTGATTTTCGGCAGGTCGGTGGTTTTCGCCGGGTTCTCCAGTTTCCTCCACCAATAAAGCTGACTGCCAGGATATAGTTGAAATTTGCTGAATAAAATAAAGGATTATTAGTGAATCCGTCCCTATCACCAGTAAAGTTGTGAGTTCGAATCCTACACATGGTGAGGTGTACTCGATACAACATTATATGTTAAATTGTGTCAGTCACTTTTATCCGGGTACTCGATCTACCAATAACACTGACCGCCACGATATAGCTGAAATATTGTTGAAAGTGACGAAAACACCATAACCAAGACCAGTATTATCAGTGAAATATATGAAATTTCCATGTAAATATAATTTATTATGTTGTATATTGTATTAAACACCATAATCCTAATACTATTATACTATTACTGACGAATGTGTTATTGTTATTATTTATTATGTGGAGACGACCTTTGCATGTTGATATAACTTGTGTCCGATCCAATGTTTGAAATGTTTAGCAATAAAATATGTTTAATCTAAATTAATCTAAGTCATATTGGACAGAAATATGTCGTTGATGCAATTAATTACGGTTAGCATTTATTTGATAAATATAGTATCATATTATATTCATTTGTTGACCATACTAAAATTAACGATGTTTGGCTACAGTTCACAAATCGAACAATTATATTCTCAACTTGTCAGTGACTTGCGGCAGATCGGTGTTTTTTTTTCCTTCACTCCGGTTTTCTCCACGAATAAAACAGACCGCCACCATATGACTGAAAGAGGCGCTTAACACCATAGAACCAAACTAAAAGCAGTGACATAAATGGGATAAAGTACCAGGTCTAATTTTCATCAGATTGACTTTTTACAGTTAGCTTAAGATGTCTTCGTTGTGTTGTTTTATCTATTGTCAAGGTGATTCATGACTCAGTATCTCTATATATCTTTCTTGATATCGTCTGTTGGTGTAATTAAATGGTTGCCTTCTAATTTTCATACTTTCTAAATATAGGGAGAAAGGACTCTAAGCGGGATATGCAACGCTACAAAATGAAAAAGACGGCTGCTTCAGATTTTTTATACAGAGACATGAACAGTATAATGAAACCGGAACAGGAAGAAGAAGTTGAGGAAGAAGAGAGTTGGTGGCGCATGCGTAATGCGAACATGCAGACAACCCACATCCGGAAAAGATGATTTTATTGATATTGAAACCAGCCTCACTAATGTTTTTTTTCTAATAATTTGATTCTAAAGAAATATTTCTCTTGGAAATTTTAACAAATTAACACAATTACGATTTTAATTATTGTAATTATTGATATATCTTGCTGTTTTAATTCGTTTTATAATATTGTGTTGTTGTCTTGTTGTTTATCAATGTTTAATACACATACAATGTAACATTTATACGAAAATAAAATTCAAATAGTCGTCATTTCGCATTTGATTTAAGTTATATATCAAAGCCTTTCTTGTCAAATCCAAAATCCCTCTTTTCGAAATCACCCTTCTTGTCAAATTCAAAATCCCTCTTATCATAGCCATGACCGCTGTAGTCTTTCTTACTCCAGTCTTTTTTGTCAAATCCAAAATCCCTCTTATCATAGCCATACCCACTGAAGTCTTTTTTGTCAAATCCAAAATCCCTCTTATCGTAGCCATAACCACTGTAGTCTTTCTTGTCAAATCCAAAATCCCTCTTATCGTAGCCATATCCACTGGAATCTTTTTTGTCAAATCCACCATCCCTTTTATCATAGCCATAACGACCGCAGTCTTTCTTGTCAAATCCAAAATCTCTCTTATCATAGCCATATCCACTGGAATCTTTTTTGTCAAATCCACCATCCCTTTTATCATAGCCATAACGACCGCAGTCTTTCTTGTCAAATCCAAAATCCCTCTTATCATAGCCATATCCACTGGAGTCTTTCTTGTCAAATCCACAATCCCTCTTATCATAGCCACAACGACCGCAGTCTTTTTTGTCAAATCCAAAATCCCTCTTATCATAGCCATATCCACTGGAGTCTTTCTTGTCAAATCCACAATCCCTCTTATCATAGCCACAACGACCGCAGTCTTTTTTGTCAAATCCAAAATCCCTCTTATCATAGCCATATCCACTGGAGTCTTTCTTGTCAAATCCAAAATCCCTCTTATCGTAGCCATATCCACTGGAGTCTTTCTTGTCAAATCCAAAATCCCTCTTATCGTAGCCATATCCACTGGAGTCTTTCTTGTCAAATCCAAAATCCCTCTTATCATAGGCACCACTGTAGTCTTTCTTGTCAGTAGGTGCTGTAACAAAAAGAATGATAGCCAAAGTTTGTTAATGTCAACTATGACTTTGGGAGAACCGTTATTTTAAAACTTTCAAAGATGACTATTGTTTCACTGTGATGTTTTACCCTGACCTTGAACGATTAGATATATTATGCATACTTTTATGATCATATCATTCGCTATGATAACGCTCATGGTCCGGATATATGTCAGAGTGGCCATTTTGTTCCCATGTGTAAAACGCTTCCATGACCACATCATTGCACTAAAAAGGAAGGTTTGGGTCGATAAAACTAGTTTTACCTCACCACATTTTATTGAAGTGCCTGTACCAAGCTAGGAAAGTGAATGGTCATGTATTTGTGTGTTCGAGGTATCGAGTTTGCCTCTTTTTACGATTTATGCTTATTGAATTAGAACTGTGCGGACAGTGTGGTATTTTAGAACTGTGCGGACAGTGTGGTATTTTTTGTTTTATTGTTTTATAATATTTTCAATATAAAAAACCAATTCAAACTTTCCTATCATGAAGACTTGATCATGGACAATTGTACATTGCATTATTTTCTATCTATCGTGTTAGGGACCGACCATTTAACTTGTAGGGGGGGGGGGTGCATGGTTTTTTGCTTCGTTCAGAATTTTTTTTCGGACAACACAAGAGTTAGAAAATTTATTTTTTGTGTTGCGCAAAGAGCGAAAATTTTTTCCAGAAATTAACATTACGTTATATGAATCAGATTAGTTTGTTTTCCTCCACCAAAATCAGAATATTTTTTTCAGCAACATTGGGAATCAGAATATTTTTTTTAGAAAAAATCCATAACCTCCTCCCCCCCCACCCCCCCCCCCCCTGGAAGTTAAATGATCCAACTCTTAGGGCTCTGGTGCTTAGCGTCACTTTCAACAATTTTTCTGCTATATCGTGGCGGTTTGAGAGTAACGAATAAAAACCATGGACTACACTTACTCAATATAGACATATTCGGAACTTCTCGTTGATATTAATACGATGTCATATACAAATTAGTGCACAAAATAGTCGTCGGTAAAATATGTCATTGTGTCTAGACATTCCTGTTAAGTTTTGTTGAATTGCTTTTATCAGCAAAAGTAGAATTAAAATTATTTCATGATATATTATTAATTTCTTATCAGCAAAGACTTTTTTGGGGTTAAACTAAATCTAAATTTCGAACGTCAAAAACATAATCCAATGATGGTATATTTGAAAAGACAAATAAATCAGTCGAACAGCGTTATGTAAATAATGGTTTTATCTTCATCAAAATAGTTCCTTTTTGACATGAATTTAAACTAAGCATATTATAACCATTGTCTTACCTGTGTATGCTAAGGCTACACACACCACCATCACCGACACTATCAGAAAACTACTCATTGCTTAGCTTCGTCTGTAGACTACAGTAAACTCGAGAACTCTCGAATGATGCTTTTTCCAGTAGAGCTCAGTTTATATAGTTTATTGTTGCATTACTGCAGATTTATGTCCTTGTAGCCAGCTTGCAATTGCCATTTACATATGATATATATTAATTACACTGAAATGATAAGATAAATAATGTTGTAATTAACCTGATTTACAGTGAACCTGTTTGATAAAATATCGTAATATTTGAAAAAGAAAAATAATAATAATAATAATAAAATATGAAACATTTCTTAAAAGTTTTGATCGCAGTATCTGTTCAATCAATATTAACAAACTTCAATTATTTGTATTTCAACCAAAGATGAAGAACTGTATCTACTGTCACTTTACTGGATTCCTAAATTACACAAGTGTCCTTACAAACAGCGTTATATTGCTGGTTCTGCCAAATGATCAACGAAACCTCTTTCCAAATTATAAACATATATTATATCAACGGTCAAAATCGGGCTTCAGAGTTACTGTAACACTAGCTAGTCCATGAGTAATGTGAATCAGAAGTGGATTCTGAAGAATTTTAAAGATATGTTAGAGTACATACAATCTAGATCCCTCTCCCCCTTCAATACCTTTAAAACATTTGACTTCTCTATCCTCTACACAACTATTCCCCACTCTTAGCTGAAAGACAGATTAATGGAGCTGGTCCAACTGTGAAACTAGTCCGATTCTTTAATTTCACTTTCCACGATAAATAGTATGTCCTTTCACTAACTGATTCTAGGTTTGGTGAGAATGTGATAATCGTATCTATCTCATTGAGCTTGAAGTAAAGGATAACACAGATACAGATGCGTCTGCTCTATACCTTGGTATACACCTCGAAATTGACAGCGATGTGGGGTTAAGAACGAGAAATTACGACAAAAGAGATTATTACAATTTCCCCATTGTGAATTTTCCATTTATTTGTAGCAACATTCCAGCAGCGGCTGCATATGTAGTAATGAGAACAATGCAATATGTGACAAGAACGCGTTTCCAAACAATCCAGCATTAAACAAGAACGTGCTTACAAAGATTTCATCATGTGACGAGAACATGTTTACAAGCAATCCATCATGTGATGAGAATGTGCTTACAAACAAGCAATCATGTGACGAGAACATGTTCATAAGTAAAGTTTGAAGATACCGACGGGAACGTAAATTGTAGAAGGAAATACAATACAATAGCCAATCAAAAAGGACAAAGGGACAAACAACGATCTACAAAACACTACACAGAAAACAAAAGATCTATCAACATGCACCCAACTAAAAACAGGCGGTGAAGTCATATGCTCCGGGAGGGTAAGCAGTTCATGCTCCGCATGTTGCACCCGTCGTGTTATGCATGCCACACATTCCTGAATGGGTAAAAGAACGGATTATGATTACTACAAACGAAACATATCCGAGGTCGTGTGTGATACAGAAACTCTGTAGCGGTTAACCAAGTCATGGTGGCAACCGTAAAATTTTCGAAGTGATGAATTCAACTTAACTACTAGGAACCTTTAGTTCAGTAGCTTCCTTGTTAGCAGCATCCCCTCATTATATGAACCACACACTCTGGAATATCGGCTCAACTGAGATGTATTCTCCATATCCATGTACAAACAATCAATCACGTCACGAGAACATGCTTACAAACAATATATAATGTAGGTAGAAATGTGACACTGGGAGGGCATTTTATTGAAAGGAGCATAGCACCATAGGGAAACAAACACCAATGAATGATACAGAGCTGGTGGAAGTTGCTTTTGACCTGCAATGACACTTATTTACGACCTGTTCTAATGACTTGCCAGTTGTGCATTTGATTTGTTCTGTATAAATAATTGACTCACTGCCCCTTCAGGTGATATCTACCCTTTAGCTGTGACACTATGTCCTATTTCTATACCCCGTTCTTCCCATACATATTGTAAATATAACTTCTGACTCTGAGTTAGGGTTGTGGTGGTTAACAATATCGTGGCGGTCAGTTTTATTGGTGGAGGAAACCGGAGTACTCGGAGAAAACCACCGACAAGTTACTGACAAACTTTATCACATAATGTTGTAACGAGTACACCTCGCCTGAGTGGGATTCGAGCTCACAGCGTTAGTGGTGATAAGTACTTATTGCATCGATAGTTGTAAATCCAATTACCATACGATCACGACCCCACTATTGTCTCAGTGTGGACGTCGATCTGATTAATTGATATAAAATAATTTTATAATAAAAAGTTCGAATATGCTAAATGACAACCAGAAGCCGTTAAACACTACACAGAAAACTAATAATTGAGCAACATGAACCAGCACTAAAAATAAAATGTGCAAATTAGCAAATTATTTCCCTTTAGGCTGAAACAAAAATTATAAATTGATTTATTAATTAACTATCAAATTAATATATAATGTATAAAAATGTGAATCTCTAAATAAATTATTTTAATATAATAAATTGCTTACCGCTGTAGCACCATGTAGAGATTATTATATTACAGGCAATTATTTAGTTGTGGTCTATATATGGCATGGCACACGATTGACCGTCTGTTATGAACACATGTTCACTCAATATTAGGTACAAGAGGTTAAGGAGGGGTTAATGCTATGGTCTTTCGCGCCACTTTCAACAATATTTCAGTCTTATCTTGGTGGTCAGTTTTATTGGTAGAGAAAACGGAGTACCCGGTGAAAACCACCGATCTGTTGCAAGCCACTAACAAATTTTATCACATAGTGTAGTATCGAGTACACCTCACCTAAACGGGATTCAAACTCACAACGATAGTGGTGAGAGGCACTGCTATGTAGTTGTAACATCCAACTACCCTGCGATCACAATCATGACGGACACTAAGAGGTTAAGGAATAGACACAGTTAATTATATATCACTGAATACATGCCCGCTGCTCCATTGAACAATATCCGCCATTGATCTCGTCTTCAGACATCATATGTACATTATCGGAAAATAGTGAGTGATTGTTAGCTTAACACTAATGGAAATTATTTCAGCTATATCTTGGCGAGAACAGGTTACATTTGATGAGATGGTGTTGATGGTGTCAGCTTTGTGCTAGACCAACACGTTGAGTTCGATATTTTACAGTGCTAGCTCACTGAAACAACAGTCCACAGGTAGACATGGCGCTCTACTCGGACACATTATCTTGAATATGAGATAACCAGTCTTTGGTCTGTCTCGTCAGTGCTGCGTGGTTAGTGTAGAGCCAACACATATCAACTGTATTGCCTTTGGTTTAACCCGACAGCGGCTCGAACCCACAATATACATCACTCGAGTCGAGAACCCTAATAGTCGTGCCTGTCTGACAGATGATATCTGAGCGTAGTGATATGGAGCAATGTATGCTCTCTGTGCAGGCGAAGTAAGGTCTCATACTCATAATTTCAAGTGAACCCAACTCTATGATATATTTATGATATACATTGTTGGTGAGTGGGGTATTATATGTGTAATCTAAATCAGTAGTGTGTATCCCATATTCGTATCATACCCTAGGTCATGATATCAGCCTGAGAGCCGATAGGCTCAAGGGATGATATATGAACGAGGACTGATAAAGGGTATGATATGAAAAATGACATGCTATGATATGTTTATCGTATACTTCAACAGAGGAAAAATTAAGGAAATACAAAAACTGATTTGTACCAAAATGTTTAGTCATTTTTGGCTATATATCAAATACAAAGTTATAGAACAAGAAATGTATTGTTTTAATATGCAAATCTAATAAATGCACTTTTTTTTAGCTTTTTCAATATCATAAGAGAGAAAATTGGTAGTTAATAATTTTCTGTGGAAATATTCAATAAAACAGTTTAGTCCGCCTTGTTTGTAAACACGGTTTTCCGGAAATTCACGAAGTGAACTTACGAACAATGACGGAAAGGCATGTAATAACATTCCGGAAGCAGTTAATAAACTTGCTTTATCTGCCGGCTTGGGCCATTCTTGTGAAACTGGGTGAAATAAACTTGATGCCTCTTATCACTCTAAGCAAAACCCAAAGTTTTATCACAGAGTAAAAGTTTAGCTATATTATCTACAAGTATATGATAGATATAGATTATTACATGGCATTTTTCATATCATACCCTTTATCAGCCCGAGGTCATGGTATCAGCCCGAGAGCCGATAGGATCAAGGGATGATATATGAACGAGGGCTGATACAGGGTATCATATGAAAAATGGGATGTTATGATATGCTTATCTTATACTTCAACAAAGGAAATAACTGATTTGTACCAAAATGTTTAGTCATTTTGGTTAGAATTAAATAAATGTATATAGTTATAGAACAGGAAAATTATTGTTAAATCCAATAAATGCACGTTTTTAAGCACTTTCAATAGCATAAGAGAGAAATTGGTAGTTAATAATATTCTGTGCAAATATTTTATAAACCAGTTGAATCCGCGTGTCTGTAAACACAGTTTTCCGGAAATTCACGAAGTGAACTTACGGACATTGACGGAAAGGCATGTAATAACATTCCGGAAGCAGTTAATAAACTTGCTTTTCAGCCCGCTTGGACCATTCTTGTGAAACTGGGTGAAATAAACATGACTCCTCTTATTATTCTAAACAAAACTCAAAGTTTTATTACAGGGTAAAATTTTAGCTTTATCAACTACAAGTATATGATAAATGTTTTTCCCACCCGTGTCAGTTTCCCTCATTTTAAATTAAGTTATTATGAAATAATATACTTAGCTTAACGGTAATTTATATTAGTGTCGTGATTGATTTGTTTATTCTTATGAATAAAACAGGGGTCAGAGATCAACATCACTATAAAAAAAAACAATAGTCCAAATGAACGAAGTGTATTATTCCGTGTAATATATGTCTTAGATTTTAAGACAATACTAACGGTGTAGTATAGCAGAAATGCAATGTACATATTTTGCTTATTTCATATGAGGTAACATTGTTAGACGAACGTAATATATCAAGGTGAGAAAAGGATAGCAGTTTAGGCTTAGACGAAGTATATTTTAACGCCATTTACCAAGATATAGTTTGATATATATATATTGAAAACCATAATAAAGAATAGGACATGTTAGGTTTAATACAGCACGCTATTTATTCACTATCAAATCCCAGGAAACTGGTACGAACCAATTGACCGCTCACCGGTGTTGTAGCCACTCCGCTCGGCACGTTACACATAATATATTTAATCTTCGTGACACAGGAGTTATCATATCGTGACTCCGGAATTACAATGTTCTAAGTAGATTGTTGGGGATGTTTGTCTTTTACTTCTGCAGTATGTAATCATAATGAGTTGTTCCATCTCCAAATTAAATTCTGTCGATCGATATATTTACTAATATCTTGCCAACCCATGTTAAATCTCACAACAAATTATGGCTTCCATGAATTATTTCTTAATGAAACTTGATTTGAAAACCATCTACTCTTCCCATATGAGAGAAACTACGGGAAAGTAAATTACTGGTTTAATTTATCAAGATTCAATGGTACTGTTCAACTGTGCTTTGGTCCGCCACTCCCATTTTTCTTCTGTCGTTTCTTCACAATTGTCCTCGCGAATAAGGATAAAAAATTACCTAAAACCACTACCCATATAACTAAAGATGATTAAAACGAACTCTATCAAAACCAGTGGTAAACCACTAATGTAATTCATCGTATTACTCTTGTGAGAGGCCCGGTGATTAGTCATCAATAGGAAAAGAATGGAATTGTGATTACGACAAACGGAACATATACATAGCGATTAACAAGGTGACTGTGAAAAGCTATGACTTCAACTAATAAGGTATAATAAATAATAATATATTTTTTCCAAATCTATACTTTCTTTGCCACCAGAGAAAGTTCATTTAATTCCCGGCAGCTGTGAACATGGCATCTTCGTCATATTAAAGATGTAATTGCAAAGACACGTTTTTTTTAATTGTAAATATGTATATGCTAAACACAATAAAAGGTAGATATCACATTTAGTGCGCACGATGCGTTTCTGGAATAACCTTCATCAAAATGATAGCCAAATTCTACTAAGGTCACTAATACGTGACGGAGAAGAATCTTAGTTTTTATAATAAATACATTTTTTCGGAAACTGTAAATATCGATAATAAATATGTTTACTAAACCATTTCAGTGCCGAAGCAGTGACTACTGAGCGGATGATACCATCGAGGACTACTAGTTAACCAGCAGAGGTATCAACCCAGTGATAGATATATAAACGAGGATATCAAATGTAGTGCTAAGAATTCAAATTCTACAAATACTGTTACATGGATTATTTGTACATTTTATTAGATAACCATTGAATTGTAACTTTCATTACAGGAAATATCCATGTTTTATTTCGTTCCGGCATGAAATGTCACCAATAACACTTAAAACAGCTTACATGCTATAAGGAGCGATTTCTGGCGGGAATTTAGTTGATAATGTGTTTCTTTATTAGCTATAATTACCATAGCTATAATAGTAACAATAATATTATTCTTAATGGCTGTATCATGTCAACCCGGAAGTCATTTATCACTTGTACAATCAGTATTTAGATTACAGTAGACGTGTATGTAGCTCGGTAATAATTAGCGACAGGGTACCAGTTGTATTTGATCCTTCGTATACTTATTCCCGCCAGAAATCGTTATGACGTGTACTTTCAGGACAATACTGAATACTGAGAGATTGGCTATGATTGGATAACAATGTACACATTATTTAACATTATTTGTTCGAATTGGGGATAAAATGAAAAACAAACCATACCGTACTGCCGGAACAGTTCCAGATTCCAAAAGAAAAATGTTAAAAAGGGTCAAAATTGATACCCCTACCATAAATTCATGGGTCAATAATCTAATATTAAAAAAGATGCATTGCTATGGAAACGGAAGTAAACACAGAACCATGCACACCATTTAAATAGGACATTGGTCATCGATATGTTTATCAAATATGCTTGGTCATAAAAGCTCAAATGTCTAATTTAAGGCACACGCGCTTTTCTGGAATAACTTCCATCAAGTTACGCTCATATTCAAATGATTGGAAAATGAAATAACTTAAATGTCTTTTGGATCAGGTTAATCAAAGGGCACAAACAAGCATGAATGACAGTTCTCCTATAGTCATCGTTGCATTAATAGCATGATAATTAGATTAAAATACTTTAATGCAACTGGTGCAAATCACCAGACCGTGACATGCGGCAGACATCTAAGTTTATCTCAGTACTCTAATATCCTCTACTTATAAGACTTATCACCACGGTGTTGTTGAAATATGTTTTTCAATGTGTATGTAAACATCCTTCACATACCTCAACTGTTTGGAGAGATGCTTCTGGTGTAAGTAATAGAATCTTTGACCTTATTTGTACCATACACAGACTTTGCAATTGACTACTTGACGAAGGGTGTATATATGTATCAAGCTGACCTTTAGTATATATAAACGTCCGGTTTTATTGGCATTATCCACACTCGAGGGTTCGTCGTGGTCGTGATCTATGGTAGTTGGATGTACAACTACCTGTGCAATCAGTACATATCACTACTAAAGTTGTGAGTTCGAATCCCGCTCATGTCGAGGTGTACTAGATGCAACTATATTCGATTAAGTTCGTAAGTGATTTTCGGCAGGTCGGTGGTTTTCGCCGGGTTCTCCAGTTTCCTCCACCAATAAAGCTGACTGCCAGGATATAGTTGAAATTTGCTGAATAAAATATAGGATTATTAGTGAATCCGTCCCTATCACCAGTAAAGTTGTGAGTTCGAATCCCACACATGGCGAGGTGTACTTGATACAACATTATATGCTAAATTGTGTCAGTCACTTTTCTCCGGGTACTCGATCTACCAATAAAACTGACCGCCACGATATAGCTGAAATATTGTTGAAAGTGACGAAAACACCATAACCATGACCAGTATTATCAGTGAAATAAATGAAATTTCCATGTAAATATAATTTATTATGTTGTATATTGTATTAAACACCATAATCCTAATACTATTATACTATTACTGACGAATGTGTTATTCGTATTATTTATTATGTGGAGACGACCTTTGCATGTTGATATAACTTGTGTCCGATCCAATTTTTGAAATGTTTAGCAATAAAATATGTTTAATCTAAATTAATCTAAGTCATATTGGACAGAAATATGTCGTTGATGCAATTAATTACGGTTAGCATTTATTTGATAAATATAGTATCATATTATATTCATTTGTTGACCATACTAAAATTAACGATGTTTGTCTACAGTTCACAAATCGAACAATTATATTCTCCCTCGGGCATTTGTGGCCCGATCTAATTTTGGCTATACAGTTTATGTCCCTTAAGTTAGAGATGTGTGAAGATACTGCTTCTACATATTTTGGCTTTCCATTCTTTTTATTATGGGTATACATGAAGACGGTTATTCCATAAACACGTCACGTCGGGCGCACTGAATTATATACTGGTATGTGCAATTTTATAAGGAATATTCGAAAATATAGGAATTCTACATCCATTAACAATAAGTAATACAGAAATTCAATTATATTATGAACTGTCAAACATTGTAGCAATGCAACGTCCTCGAACGAGAGCACAATTACACACACAGGTGACATGTTGTTGCATGTATGAAACCTCACAAAGCCTTCTAAAAATGGACACTGTCAAGCTCTGCTGAGGCATTCATTAGAATGTTGACAATCAGAGGAGCACGTTAGGTGGGAACTCTTAACTTATTCCTTGAATGTTTAGGCTTAGGTTTATGGTGTTTAACGTCACTTGCAACAATATTTCAGTTATATCGTGGCGGTCAGTTTTATTGGTGGAGGAAACCGGGGTACACGGAGACAACCACCGACCTGTCGCAAGTAACTGACAAACTTTATCACATAATGTTGTATCGATTACACCCCGCCTGAGTGGGATTTGAACTCACAATGTTAGTGGTGTTAGGCACTGATTGTACAGGTAGTTGTAAAACCAACTTCCATACGATCACGGCCACGACGGCCCTTCCTTATTTCTTGAGCAGTGGCTTCACCTAACAAGCAAGTTACATAACCAAGGATTCTTATTGGAACAGTAGACGGTGTACCACTTGAAAATGATTTTGGTCGACATTTTGATTGATTAACCGTTACTGAATGTCTGTATCACAGATGAGAACGGTTGTTTTTCCAGTCAAATCTGATCTTTTCTCTGTTCACTTCTCATTACCTATCAATAAAATGGAAGGGAAAAAAGTACCACATTGACGGATCATTTACAAACTCCAATAGAAACATCGTCAAATTAGGCAAACTTGACATCCCTAACACATATATACATGATCACTTACTTTCCTGGCTTGGTACAGGACTTCAATAAAAAGTTGCCGAGTTAAGCTAGTTTCTAAGTAATAATATAAGTCAGCAGGTAGTCGAATTCGCTCAAAGTTAACTTATTTATTTAACATATAACATAACAAAATGCATAACGCTAAATATGTTGCAGTACAAGAAGTAATGCTCTGCATTTTCAAAAACATTTCAACCAAAACAATTAGTATTTCCAATTAAATTTGCACGTTTAGTGTTGATATTATGATGTGTGTTTTTCCGGTACTCAAAAATTTCACCACGGGTTTTTGTGGGTTTTTTTGTTGCCCAATTTTTAGTTATTTGTTTAGTGTTTTGTAGATCAGTGTGCTTTTGTTTCTTTTGGTCGTTGTATTGTCTGTCCTTCTTTGATTTACAGCTTCTGATTACGCCTTTGCTATCGTCGGCTTATGTACACTATGTTGCCAGTTTCTCTGGATTGTCCATATTTGATTGCCCCTTTGGTATTCTCTGACGTTTATTTAAATGTATTATGATACTCTTGTTGTTAACCAACGACAAAACGTTTTACTTTATAAGGCTGATAACACTATAAAATAGTCCCAAATCTTGTTTGTATATGTACAATGATCCTTTTCATATGTACCAACGATAAAAATGTCTTTACTTTATAAGACAGATGCCATTACAAAATGGTATCCACACTTGTTTAAATGTATTCTTATCCTTTTGTTGGAGATCAACGACAAAGGGGTTTAACTTTATTTACCAGATAGCACTATAAAATTGTACCCAATCTTGTTTTAAAGTATTATAATCCTTTTCATATAGA
Source organism: Bathymodiolus brooksi (assembly GCA_963680875.1). Lineage (NCBI taxonomy): Eukaryota > Metazoa > Mollusca > Bivalvia > Mytilida > Modiolidae > Bathymodiolus > Bathymodiolus brooksi. Next base: position 67,982,864 of record OY804584.1, read on the forward strand.
CCATCGATAAAAAGGTATTTTAATTATATGCCAGATAGCATTATAAAATGGCATTCACACTTGTTTTAGATTAACTTTGATAATTGTCGTGTAGACCAATGACAAAAGGGTTTACCTTTAAATACCAGATAGCACTATAAAATTGTCCTAAATATTGTATTAAATGTATTATTTTCCTTTTGTTGTAGACCAACGACAAAAGATAAGATCTTACTTTATAAGACAGATGCCATTATACAATGGTATCCACACTTGTATTAAATGTATCATAATAATTGTATTGTAGAACAACGGTAAAAGGGTTTAACTTTATACACCAGATACCATTATAAAATTGTCCCAAATCTTGTTTTAAATGCATCATAATGATTATCTTGTAGAACAACGTGAAAAGGGTTTAAATTTATACACCTGATAGTACAGGAAAATGGTCTCCAAACTTGTTCCGACAGTGTTTGTGGTATTGATGGTTATCGATACGATACACCCGAAGCAACTTACAGGTATGACATAAATTTGAGCTATTGCATATACCACCTCATAAGTGTATATAGAGGTCCCACGCTATGTCAGTGGTGGTAACCCGGAGATTAGAATAATGCGACTTATATTGCCTGACAATCCAGCATACAAAAAGTGTAAAACAAATACAATGGAACCTGTCCAATCCGACACACCAACGGATCAGGGATATGTCTCGGATTGTGCAGGATGTTGGAATACTCGGGTCTTATTTTAGCTAACAGAAATATTTTCGGACCATAATTTTTTTGTCGGACTCACAGGATGTTGGAAAAGTTAGGTGTCGGATTGCACAAGTTACACTGTACGTAGATATCCAACTTAGTGCATACGACAATGCCATCATCAGTAACACTCATAAAAATAATTGTAAAATAACTATTCATATAAAATATGCATACGTGCACTGAATATTGTTTGTCATAAATCTAAATACATAATTTCTGTCAAATATACTTTTTACCAATCTGATACAAATCAGATATATCTATTGCTTCCCTCTATTGATATTTCACAGCGTCGGAGATCTGAGGAAACCACATTACCAGTCACATACGAGTAACCCTATTGATCCTGCAATCAGTACATTTGCTGTACAAATATGCTATACGAATACATTTTTGCTTTATTCGTACTAGGCGAATAAACTTTTCAGCCTACGAATAAACTTTTCAGCCTACGAATAAACTTTCCTGGTACCCTATAGCTATGCACAGCGGAGGGCGCAGACAAGTATGAAACTGGTACTAATGTAACGTGGACCACGAAGAAGACACCCTTGACAACATTTATGAAAGGCAAGGAATGACGCTTGTTTCTGTCCTTTTTGTTTAAATCTGACAAGTTTTCCGACTTTTTTGACATTGCAGGATAAACACAATATACGTACATTGTCATTAAATATAAAATTCATTTGTACTCGTTGCGAAACAGGCCTGAAAAGCTCGCCGACGGCTCGCTATTCTGCCTGTTTCTAAAGCTCGTACAAATAAATTTTATATTTACCGACAATGTACGTATATTGTATATGTATCAGCCAATGAACACGACGACTGAGAGACTATGACAGTGTTACTAAACTGCCTTGCATGATACCAGAAATGCGACTGGCCAAAAAAAGTTAATAGCATCATATTTATCATATCTATGAAATAATGTCACTTACATGTGACCCGTCCTGGGGTTTACTCAAATCTCACACTCCGTGACATAAAGATGGGCCGTCGTGGTCATGACCGTATGGTAACTGGTTATACAACTACCTATGCAGTCGGTGCATAACACCACTAATGTTGTGAGTTAGAATCCCTCATGGCGAGGTGTACAACATTATGCGATAAAGTTTGTCAGTGACTTGCGGCAGATCGGTGTTTTTTTTTCCTTCACTCCGGTTTTCTCCACGAATAAAACAGACCGCCACCATATGACTGAAAGAGGCGCTTAACACCATAGAACCAAACAAAAAGCAGTGACATAAATGGGATAAAGTACCAGGTCTAATTTTCATCAGATTGACTTTTTACAGTTAGCTTAAGATGTCTTCGTTGTGTTGTTTTATCTATTGTCAAGGTGATTCATGACTCAGTATCTCTATATATCTTTCTTGATATCGTCTGTTGGTGTAATTAAATGGTTGCCTTCTAATTTTCATACTTTCTAAATATAGGGAGAAAGGACTCTAAGCGGGATATGCAACGCTACAAAATGAAAAAGACGGCTGCTTCAGATTTTTTATACAGAGACATGAACAGTATAATGAAACCGGAACAGGAAGAAGAAGTTGAGGAAGAAGAGAGTTGGTGGCGCATGCGTAATGCGAACATGCAGACAACCCACATCCGGAAAAGATGATTTTATTGATATTGAAACCAGCCTCACTAATGTTTTTTTTCTAATAATTTGATTCTAAAGAAATATTTCTCTTGGAAATTTTAACAAATTAACACAATTACGATTTTAATTATTGTAAAGAAGTGTTTACAATTCTTATCTGTGTGGTGTCTTGTAATGCAATAATACAAAAGCATTAAAAGGTTTGATATATCTTGCTGTTTTAATTCGTTTTATAATATTGTGTTGTTGTCTTGTTGTTTATCAATGTTTAATACACATACAATGTAACATTTATGCGAAAATAAAATTCAAATAGTCGTCATTTCGCATTTGATTTAAGTTATATATCAAAGCCTTTCTTGTCAAATCCAAAATCCCTCTTTTCGAAATCAACCTTCTTGTCAAATTCAAAATCCCTCTTATCATAGCCATATCCACTGAAGTCTTTTTTGTCAAATCCAAAATCCCTCTTATCGTAGCCATAGCCACTGTAGTCTTTCTTGTCAAATCCAAAATCCCTCTTATCGTAGCCATATCCACTGGAATCTTTTTTGTCAAATCCACAATCCCTTCTATCATAGCCATAACGACCGCAGTCTTTCTTGTCAAATCCAAAATCCCTCTTATCATAGCCATATCCACTGGAGTCTTTCTTGTCAAATCCACAATCCCTCTTATCATAGCCACAACGACCGCAGTCTTTTTTGTCAAATCCAAAATCCCTCTTATCATAGCCATATCCACTGGAGTCTTTCTTGTCAAATCCAAAATCCCTCTTATCGTAGCCATATCCACTGGAGTCTTTCTTGTCAAATCCAAAATCCCTCTTATCGTAGCCATATCCACTGGAGTCTTTCTTGTCAAATCCAAAATCCCTCTTATCATAGGCACCACTGTAGTCTTTCTTGTCAGTAGGTGCTGTAACAAAAAGAATGATAGCCAAGGTTTGTTAATGTCAACTATGACTTTGGGAGAACCGTTATTTTAAAACTTTCAAAGATGACTATTGTTTCACTGTGATGTTTTACCCTGACCTTGAACAATTAGATATATTATGCATACTTTTATGATCATATCATTCGCTATGATAACGCTCATGGTCCGGATATATGTCAGAGTGACCATTTTGTTCCCATGTGTAAAACGCTTCCATGACCACATCATTGCACTAAAAAGGAAGGTTTGGGTCGATAAAACTAGTTTTACCTCACCACATTTTATTGAAGTGCCTGTACCAAGCTAGGAAAGTGAATGGTCATGTATTTGTGTGTTCGAGGTATCGAGTTTGTCTCTTTTTACGATTAATGCTTATTGAATTAGAACTGTGCGGACAGTGTGGTATTTTTTGTTTTATTGTTTTATAATATTTTCAATATAAAAAACCAATTCAAACTTTCCTATCATGAAGACTTGATCATGGACAATTGTACATTGCATTATTTTCTATCTATCGTGTTAGGGACCGACCATTTAACTTGTAGGGGGGGGGGGTGCATGGTTTTTTGCTTCGTTCCGAATTTTTTTTCGGACAACACAAGAGTTAGAATATTTATTTTTTGTGTTGCGCAAAGAGCGAAATTTTTTTCCAGAAATTAACATTACGTTATATGACAAAAACTCTGAATCAGATTAGTTTTTTTTCCTCCACCAAAATCAGAATATTTTTTTCAGCAACATTGGGAATCAGAATATTTTTTTAGAAAAAATCCATAAGCCCCCCCCCCCCGGAAGTTAAATGATCCGTCCCTTAGGGCTGTGGTGCTTAGCGTCACTTTCAACAATTTTTCTGCTATATCGTGGCGGTTTGAGAGTAACGAATAAAAACCATGGACTACACTTACTCAATATAGACATATTATATGATTGCTACTCGGAACTTCTCGTTGATATTAATACGATGTCATATACAAATTAGTGCACAAAATAGTCGTCGGTAAAATATGTCATTGTGTCTAGACATTCCTGTTAAGTTTTGTTGAATTGCTTTTATCAGCAAAAGTAGAATTAAAATTATTTCATGATATATTATTAATTTCTTATCAGCAAAGACTTTCTTGGGGTTAAACTAAATCTAAATTTCGAACGTCAAAAACATAATCCAATGATGGTATATTTGAAAAGACAAATAAATCAGTCGAACAGCGTTATGTAAATAATGGTTTTATCTTCATCAAAATAGTTCCTTTTTGACATGAATTTAAACTAAGCATATTATAACCATTGTCTTACCTGTGTATGCTAAGGCTACACACACCACCATCACCGACACTATCAGAAAACTACTCATTGCTTAGCTTCGTCTGTAGACTACAGTAAACTCGAGAACTCTCGAATGATGCTTTTTCCAGTAGAGCTCGGTTTATATAGTTTATTTTTGCATTACTGCAGATTTATGTCCTTGTAGCCAGCTTGCAATTGCCATTTACATATGATATATATTAATTACACTGAAATGATAAGATAAATAATGTTGTAATTAACCTGATTTACAGTGAACCTGTTTGATAAAATATCGTAATATTTGAAAAAGAAAAATAATAATAATAATAATAAAATATGAAACATTTCTTAAAAGTTTTGATCGCAGTATCTGTTCAATCAATATTAACAAACTTCAATTATTTGTATTTCAACCAAAGATGAAGAACTGTATCTACTGTCACTTTACTGGATTCCTAAATTACACAAGTGTCCTTACAAACAGCGTTATATTGCTGGTTCTGCCAAATGATCAACGGAACCTCTTTCCAAATTATTAACATATATTATATCAACGGTCAAAATCGGGCTTCAGAGTTACTGTATCACTAGCTAGTCCATGAGTAATGTGAATCAGAAGTGGATTCTGAAGAATTTTAAAGATATGTTAGAGTACATACAATCTAGATCCCTCTCCCCCTTCAATACCTTTAAAACATTTGACTTCTCTATCCTCTACACAACTATTCCCCACTCTTAGCTGAAAGACAGATTAATGGAGCTGGTCCAACTGTGAAACTAGTCCGATTCTTTAATTTCACTTTCCACGATAAATAGTATGTCCTTTCACTAACTGATTCTAGGTTTGGTGAGAATGTGATAATCGTATCTATCTCATTGAGCTTGAAGTAAAGGATAACACAGATACAGATGCGTCTGCTCTATACCTTGGTATACACCTCGAAATTGACAGCGATGTGGGGTTAAGAACGAGAAATTACGACAAAAGAGATTATTACAATTTCCCCATTGTGAATTTTCCATTTATTTGTAGCAACATTCCAGCAGCGGCTGCATATGTAGTAATGAGAACAATGCAATATGTGACAAGAACGCGTTTCCAAACAATCCAGCATTAAACAAGAACGTGCTTACAAAGATTTCATCATGTGACGAGAACATGTTTACAAGCAATCCATCATGTGATGAGAATGTGCTTACAAACAAGCAATCATGTGACGAGAACATGTTCATAAGTAAAGTTTGAAGATACCGACGGGAACGTAAATTGAAGAAGGAAATACAATACAATAGCCAATCAAAAAGAACAAAGGGACAAACAACGATCTACAAAACACTACACAGAAAACAAAAGATCTATCAACATGCACCCAACTAAAAACAGGCCGTGAAGTCATATGCTCCGGGAGGGTAAGCAGTTCATGCTCCGCATGTTGCACCCGTCGTGTTATGCATGCCACACATTCCTGAATGGGTAAAAGAACGGATTATGATTACTACAAACGAAACATATCCGAGGTCGTGTGTGATACAGAAACTCTGTAGCGGTTAACCAAGTCATGGTGGCAACCGTAAAATTTTCGAAGTGATGAATTCAACTTAACTACTAGGAACCTTTAGTTCAGTAGCTTCCTTGTTAGCAGCATCCCCTCATTATATGAACCACACACTCTGGAATATCGGCTCAACTGAGATGTATTCTCCATATCCAGGTACAAACAATCAATCACGTCACGAGAACATGCTTACAAACAATATATAATGTAGGTAGAAATGTGACACTGGGAGGGCATTTTATTGAAAAGAGCATAGCACCATAGGGAAACAAACACCAATGAATGATACAGAGCTGGTGGACGTTGCTTTTGACCTGCAATGACACTTATTTACGACCTGTTCTAATGACTTGCCAGTTGTGCATTTGATTTGTTCTGTATAAATAATTGACTCACTGCCCCTTCAGGTGATATCTACCCTTTAGCTGTGACACTATATCCTATTTCTATACCCCGTTCTTCCCATACATATTGTAAATATAACTTCTGACTCTGAGTTAGGGTTGTGGTGGTTAACAATATAGTGGCGGTCAGTTTTATTGGTGGAGGAAACCGGAGTACTCGGAGAAAACCACCGACAAGTTACTGACAAACTTTACCACATAATGTTGTAACGAGTACACCTCGCCTGAGTGGGATTCGAGCTCACAGCGTTAGTGGTGATAAGTACTTATTGCATCGATAGTTGTAAATCCAATTACCATACGATCACGACCCCACTATTGTCTCAGTGTGGACGTCGATCTGATTAATTGATATAAAATGATTTTATAATAAAAAGTTCGAATATGCTAAATGACAACCAGAAGCCGTTAAACACTACACAGAAAACTAATAATTGAGCAACATGAACCAGCACTAAAAATAAAATGTGCAAATTAGCAAATTATTTCCCTTTAGGCTGAAACAAAAATTATAAATTGATTTATTAATTAACTATCAAATTAATATATAATGTATAAAAATGTGAATCTCTAAATAAATTATTTTAATATAATAAATTGCTTACCGCTGTAGCACCATGTAGAGATTATTATATTACAGGCAATTATTTAGTTGTGGTCTATATATGGCATGGCACACGATTGACCGTCTGTTATGAACACATGTTCACTCAATATTAGGTACAAGAGGTTAAGGAGGGGTTAATGCTATAGTCTTTCGCGCCACTTTCAACAAGATTTCAGTCTTATCTTGGTGGTCAGTTTTATTGGTAGAGAAAACGGAGTACCCGGTGAAAACCACCGATCTGTTGCAAGCCACTAACAAATTTTATCACATAGTGTAGTATCGAGTACACCTCACCTAAACGGGATTCAAACTCACAACGATAGTGGTGAGAGGCACTGCTATGTAGTTGTAACATCCAACTACCCTGCGATCACAATCATGACGGACACTAAGAGGTTAAGGAATAGACACAGTTAATTATATATCACTGAATACATGCCTGCTGCTCCATTGAACAATATCCGCCATTGATCTCGTCTTCAGACATCATATGTACATTATCGGAAAATAGTAAGTGATTGTTAGCTTAACGCTAAATGGAAATTATTTCAGCTATATCTTGGCGAGAATTTGATGAGATGGTGTTGATGGTGTCAGCTTTGTGCTAGACCAACACGTTGAGTTCGATATTTTACAGTGCTAGCTCACTGAAACAACAGTCCACAGGTAGCCATGGCGCTCTACGCGGACACATTAATTATCTTGAATATGAGATAACCAGTCTTTGGTCTGTCTCGTCAGTGCTGCGTGGTTAGTGTAGAGCCAACACATATCAACTGTATTGCCTTTGGTTTAACCCGACAGCGGCTCGAACCCACAATATACAGCACTCGAGTCGAGAACCCTAATAGTCGTGCCTGTCTGACAGATGATATCTGAGCGTAGTGATATGGAGCAATGTATGCTCTCTGTGCAGGCGAAGTAAGGTCTCATACTCATAATTTCAAGTGAACCCAACTCTATGATATATTTATGATATACATTGTTCGTGAGTGGGGTATTATATGTGTAATCTAAATCAGTAGTGTGTATCCCATATTCGTATCATACCCTAGGTCATGATATCAGCCTGAGAGCCGATAGGCTCAAGGGATGATATATGAACGAGGGCTGATAAAGGGTATGATATGAAAAATGACATGTTATGATATGTTTATCGTATACTTCAACAGAGGAAAAATTAAGGAAATACAAAAACTGATTTGTACCAAAATGTTTAGTCATTTTTGGCTATATATCAAGTACAAAGTTATAGAACAAGAAATGTATTGTTTTAATATGCAAATCCAATAAATGCACTTTTGTTTAGCTTTTTCAATATCATAAGAGAGAAAATTGGTAGTTAATAATTTTCTGTGGAAATATTCAATAAAACAGTTTAGTCCGCCTTGTTTGTAAACACGGTTTTCCGGAAATTCACGAAGTGAACTTACGAACAATGACGGAAAGGCATGTAATAACATTCCGGAAGCAGTTAATAAACTTGCTTTATCTGCCGGCTTGGGCCATTCTTGTGAAACTGGGTGAAATAAACTTGATGCCTCTTATCACTCTAAGCAAAACCCAAAGTTTTATCACAGAGTAAAAGTTTAGCTATATTATCTACAAGTATATGATAGATATAGATTATTACATGGCATTTTTCATATCATACCCTTTATCAGCCCGAGGTCATGATATCAGCCCGAGAGCCGATAGGATCAAGGGATGATATATGAACGAGGGCTGATACAGGGTATCATATGAAAAATGGGATGTTATGATATGTTTATCTTATACTTCAACAAAGGAAATAACTGATTTGTACCAAAATGTTTAGTCATTTTGGTTAGAATTAAATAAATGTATATAGTTATAGAACAGGAAAATTATTGTTTTTTAAAATACACAAATCCAATAAATGCACGTTTTTAAGCACTTTCAATAGCATAAGAGAGAAATTGGTAGTTAATAATATTCTGTGCAAATATTTTATAAACCAGTTGAATCCGCGTGTCTGTAAACACAGTTTTCCGGAAATTCACGAAGTGAACTTACGGACATTGACGGAAAGGCATGTAATAACATTCCGGAAGCAGTTAATAAACTTGCTTTTCAGCCCGCTTGGACCATTCTTGTGAAACTGGGTGAAATAAACATGACTCCTCTTATTATTCTAAACAAAACTCAAAGTTTTATTACAGGGTAAAATTTTAGTTTTATCAACTACAAGTATATGATAAATGTTTTTCCCACCCGTGTCAGTTTCGCTCATTTTAAATTAAGTTATTATGAAATAATATACTTAGCTTAACGGTAATTTATATTAGTGTCGTGATTGATTTGTTTATTCCTATGAATAAAACAGGGGTCAGAGATCAACATCACTATAAAAAAAACAATAGTCCAAATGAACGAAGTGTATTATTCCGTGTAATATATGTCTTAGATTTTAAGACAATACTAACGGTGTAGTATAGCAGAAATGCAATGTACATATTTTGCTTATTTCATATGAGGTAACATTGTTAGACGAACGTAATATATCAAGGTGAGAAAAGGATAGCAGTTTAGGCTTAGACGGAGTATATTTTAACGCCATTTACCAAGATATAGTTTGATATATATATATATTGACAACCATAATAAAGAATAGGACATGTTAGGTTTAATACAGCACGCTATTTATTCACTATCAAATCCCAGGAAACTGGTACGAACCAATTGACCGCTCACCGGTGTTGTAGCCACTCCGCTCGGCACGTTACACATAATATATTTAATCTTCGTGACACAGGAGTTATCACATCGTGACTCCGGAATTACAATGTTCTAAGTAGATTGTTGGGGATGTTTGTCTTTTACTTCTGCAGTATGTAATCATAATGAGTTGTTCCATCTCCAAATTAAATTCTGTCGATCGATATATTTACTAATATCCTGCCAACCCATGTTAAATCTCACAACAAATTATGGCTTCCATGAATTATTTCTTAATGAAACTTGATTTGAAAACCATCTTCTCTTCCCATATGAGAGAAACTACGGGAAAGTAAATTACTGGTTTAATTTATCAAGATTCAATGGTACCAGTTTTCTTGGGAGTAGCTAATTTCATGGAGTGAATCCGTTCGAATATACTAATAGTCCCTGGTGTAGACATCTTGCTCCACTCGGAAACTGTATCCTGTACAACCAGTTTTCTTACTCATTGATCGAAACCATGATATACTGCACCAGACACAAACACTCTAACAATTACATTACCAGGTCGGTGGTTTTCTCCGGGTCCTTCGGTTTCCCCCACCAATACAACTGACCGCCACGATATAACTGAAATATTGTTGAAAGTGGTGTTAAGTACCATAACCCTCACCTGACCATCCTGCCCAAACGTTTATCTTGTCCGTACAAACAAATTGCGTTCGGATTATTTCCCGAACTTTCCTTCTTCAGTCAATTTTAAACATATATTTTTTCATCACAATATATGTTATAGATCACTGAATATGACACACATAAGTGCAAATCACTAATTTTATTTTTATTTTTCAACACCGACATCATCACAAATATCATCATATCATATAATGTACTGTTCAACTGTGCTTTGGTCCGCCACTCCCATTTTTCTTCTGTCGTTTCTTCACAATTGTCCTCGCGAATAAGGATAAAAAATTACCTAAAACCACTACCCATATAACTAAAGATGATTAAAACGAACTCTATCAAAACCAGTGGTAAACCACTAATGTAATTCATCGTATTACTCTTGTGAGAGGCCCGGTGATTAGTCATCAATAGGAAAAGAATGGAATTGTGATTACGACAAACGGAACATATACATAGCGATTAACAAGGTGACTGTGAAAAGCTATGACTTCAACTAATAAGGTATAATAAATAATAATATATTTTTTCCAAATCTATACTTTCTTTGCCACCAGAGAAAGTTCATTTAATTCCCGGCAGCTGTGAACATGGCATCTTCGTCATATTAAAGATGTAATTGCAAAGACACGTTTTTTTTAATTGTAAATATGTATATGCTAAACACAATAAAAGGTAGATATCACATTTAGTGCGCACGATGCGTTTCTGGAATAACCTTCATCAAAATGATAGCCAAATTCTACTAAGGTCACTAATACGTGACGGAGAAGAATCTTAGTTTTTATAATAAATACATTTTTTCGGAAACTGTAAATATCGATAATAAATATGTTTACTAAACCATTTCAGTGCCGAAGCAGTGACTACTGAGCGGATGATACCATCGAGGACTACTAGTCAACCAGCAGAGGTATCAACCCAGTGATAGATATATAAACGAGGATATCAAATGTAGTGCTAAGAATTCAAATTCTACAAATACGGTTACATGGATTATTTGTGCATTTTATTAGATAACCATTGAATTGTAACTTTCATTACAGGAAATATCCATGTTTTATTTCGTTCCGGCATGAAATGTCACCAATAACACTTAAAACAGCTTACATGCTATAAGGAGCGATTTCTGGCGGGAATTTAGTTGATAATGTGTTTCTTTATTAGCTATAATTACCATAGCTATAATAGTAACAATAATATTATTCTTAATGGCTGTATCATGTCAACCCGGAAGTCATTTATCACTTGTACAATCAGTATTTAGATTACAGTAGACGTGTATGTAGCTCGGTAATAATTAGCGACAGGGTACCAGTTGTATTTGATCCTTCGTATACTTATTCCCGCCAGAAATCGTTATGACGTGTACTTTCAGGACAATACTGAATACTGAGAGATTGGCTATGATTGGATAACAATGTACACATTATTTAACATTATTTGTTCGAATTGGGGATAAAATGAAAAACAAACCATACCGTACTGCCGGAACAGTTCCAGATTCCAAAAGAAAAATGGTAAAAAGGGTCAAAATTGATACCCCTACCATAAATTCATGGGTCAATAATCTAATATTAAAAAAGATGCATTGCTATGGAAACGGAAGTAAACACAGAACCATGCACACCATTTAAATAGGACATTGGTCATCGATATGTTTATCAAATATGCTTGGTCATAAAAGCTCAAATGTCTAATTTAAGGCACACGCGCTTTTCTGGAATAACTTCCATCAAGTTACGCTCATATTCAAATGATTGGAAAATGAAATAACTTAAATGTCTTTTGGATCAGGTTAAGCAAGGGGCACAAACAAGCATGAATGACAGTTCTCCTATAGTCATCGTTGCATTAATAGCATGATAATTAGATTAAAATACTTTAATGCAACTGGTGCAAATCACCAGACCGTGACATGCGGCAGACATCTAAGTTTATCTCAGTACTCTAATATCCTCTACTTATAAGACTTATCACCACGGTGTTGTTGAAATATGTTTTTCAATGTGTATGTAAACATCCTTCACATACCTCAACTGTTTGGAGAGATGCTTCTGGTGTAAGTAATAGAATCTTTGACCTTATTTGTACCATACACAGACTTTGCAATTGACTACTTGACGAAGGGTGTATATATGTATCAAGCTGACCTTTAGTATATATAAACGTCCGGTTTTATTGGCATTATCCACACTTGAGGGTTCGTCGTGGTCGTGATCTATGGTAGTTGGATGTACAACTACCTGTGCAATCAGTGCATATCACTACTAAAGTTGTGAGTTCGAATCCCGCTCATGTCGAGGTGTACTAGATGCAACTATATTCGATTAAGTTCGTAAGTGATTTTCGGCAGGTCGGTGGTTTTCGCCGGGTTCTCCAGTTTCCTCCACCAATAAAGCTGACTGCCAGGATATAGTTGAAATTTGCTGAATAAAATATAGGATTATTAGTGAATCCGTCCCTATCACCAGTAAAGTTGTGAGTTCGAATCCCACACATGGCGAGGTGTACTTGATACAACATTATATGCTAAATTGTGTCAGTCACTTTTCTCCGGGTACTCGATCTACCTATAAAACTGACCGCCACGATATAGCTGAAATATTGTTGAAAGTGACGAAAACACCATAACCATGACCAGTATTATCAGTGAAATAAATGAAATTTCCATGTAAATATAATTTATTATGTTGTATATTGTATTAAACACCATAATCCTAATACTATTATACTATTACTGACGAATGTGTTATTCGTATTATTTATTATGTGGAGACGACCTTTGCATGTTGATATAACTTGTGTCCGATCCAATTTTTGAAATGTTTAGCAATAAAATATGTTTAATCTAAATTAATCTAAGTCATATTGGACAGAAATATGTCGTTGATGCAATTAATTACGGTTAGCATTTATTTGATAAATATAGTATCATATTATATTCATTTGTTGACCATACTAAAATTAACGATCTTTGTCTACAGTTCACAAATCGAACAATTATATTCTCCCTCGGGCATTTGTGGCCCGATCTAATTTTGGCTATACAGTTTATGTCCCTTAAGTTAGAGATGTGTGAAGATACTGCTTCTACATATTTTGGCTTTCCATTCTTTTTATTATGGGTATACATGAAGACGGTTATTCCATAAACACGTCACGTCGGGCGCACTGAATTATATACTGGTATGTGCAATTTTATAAGGAATATTCGAAAATATAGGAATTCTACATCCATTAACAATAAGTAATACAGAAATTCAATTATATTATGAACTGTCAAACATTGTAGCAATGCAACGTCCTCGAACGAGAGCACAATTACACACACAGGTGACATGTTGTTGCATGTATGAAACCTCACAAAGCCTTCTAAAAATGGACACTGTCAAGCTCTGCTGAGGCATTCATTAGAATGTTGACAATCAGAGGAGCACGTTAGGTGGGAACTCTTAACTTATTCCTTGAATGTTTAGGCTTAGGTTTATGGTGTTTAACGTCACTTGCAACAATATTTCAGTTATATCGTGGCGGTCAGTTTTATTGGTGGAGGAAACCGGGGTACACGGAGACAACCACCGACCTGTCGCAAGTAACTGACAAACTTTATCACATAATGTTGTATCGATTACACCCCGCCTGAGTGGGATTTGAACTCACAATGTTAGTGGTGTTAGGCACTGATTGTACAGGTAGTTGTAAAACCAACTTCCATACGATCACGGCCACGACGGCCCTTCCTTATTTCTTGAGCAGTGGCTTCACCTAACAAGAAAGTTACATAACCAAGGATTCTTATTGGAACAGTAGACGGTGTACCACTTGAAAATGATTTTGGTCGACATTTTGATTGATTAACCGTTACTGAATGTCTGTATCACAGATGAGAACGGTTGTTTTTCCAGTCAAATCTGATCTTTTCTCTGTTCACTTCTCATTACCTATCAATAAAATGGAAGGGAAAAAAGTACCACATTGACGGATCATTTACAAACTCCAATAGAAACATCGTCAAATTAGGCAAACTTGACATCCCTAACACATATATACATGATCACTTACTTTCCTGGCTTGGTACAGGACTTCAATAAAAAGTTGCCGAGTTAAGCTAGTTTCTAAGTAATAATATAAGTCAACAGGTAGTCGAATTCGCTCAAAGTTAACTTATTTATTTAACATATAACATAACAAAATGCATAACGCTAAATATGTTGCAGTACAAGAAGTAATGCTCTGCATTTTCAAAAACATTTCCACCTAAACAATTAGTATTTCCAATTAAATTTGCACGTTTAGTGTTGATATTATGATGTGTGTTTTTCCGGTACTCAAAAATTTCACCACCGGTTTTTGTGGGTTTTTTTGTTGCCCAATTTTTAGTTATTTGTTTAGTGTTTTGTAGATCAGTGTGCTTTTGTTTCTTTTGGTCGTTGTATTGTCTGTCCTTCTTTGATTTACAGCTTCTGATTACGCCTTTGCTATCGTCGGCTTATGTACACTATGTTGCCAGTTTCTCTGGATTGTCCATATTTGATTGCCCCTTTGGTATTCTCTGACGTTTATTTAAATGTATTATGATACTCTTGTTGTTAACCAACGACAAAACGTTTTACTTTATAAGGCTGATAACACTATAAAATAGTCCCAAATCTTGTTTGTATATGTACAATGATCCTTTTCATATGTACCAACGATAACAATGTCTTTACTTTATAAGACAGATGCCATTACAAAATGGTATCCACACTTGTTTAAATGTATTCTTATCCTTTTGTTGGAGATCAACGACAAAGGGGTTTAACTTTATTTACCAGATAGCACTATAAAATTGTACCCAATCTTGTTTTAAAGTATTATAATCCTTTTCATATAGACCATCGATAAAAAGGTATTTTAATTATATGCCAGATAGCATTATAAAATGGCATTCACACTTGTTTTAGATTAACTTTGATAATTGTCGTGTAGACCAATGACAAAAGGGTTTACCTTTAAATACCAGATAGCACTATAAAATTGTCCTAAATATTGTATTAAATGTATTATTTTCCTTTTGTTGTAGACCAACGACAAAAGATAAGATCTTACTTTATAAGACAGATGCCATTATACAATGGTATCCACACTTGTATTAAATGTATCATAATAATTGTATTGTAGAACAACGGTAAACGGGTTTAACTTTATACACCAGATACCATTATAAAATTGTCCCAAATCTTGTTTTAAATGCATCATAATGATTATCTTGTAGAACAACGTGAAAAGGGTTTAAATTTATACACCTGATAGTACAGGAAAATGGTCTCCAAACTTGTTCCGACAGTGTTTGTGGTATTGATGGTTATCGATACGATACACCCGAAGCAACTTACAGGTATGACATAAATTTGAGCTATTGCATATACCACCTCATAAGTGTATATAGAGGTCCCACGCTATGTCAGTGGTGGTAACCCGGA
Organism: Bathymodiolus brooksi; assembly: GCA_963680875.1. NCBI lineage: Eukaryota > Metazoa > Mollusca > Bivalvia > Mytilida > Modiolidae > Bathymodiolus > Bathymodiolus brooksi. The sequence continues at coordinate 67,998,840 of OY804584.1, forward strand.
GATTAGAATAATGCGACTTATATTGCCTGACAATCCAGCATACAAAAAGTGTAAAACAAATACAATGGAACCTGTCCAATCCGACACACCAACGGATCAGGGATATGTCTCGGATTGTGCAGGATGTTGGAATACTCGGGTCTTATTTTAGCTAACAGAAATATTTTCGGACCATAATTTTTTTGTCGGACTCACAGGATGTTGGAAAAGTTAGGTGTCGGATTGCACAAGTTACACTGTACGTAGATATCCAACTTAGTGCATACGACAATGCCATCATCAGTAACACTCATAAAAATAATTGTAAAATAACTATTCATATAAAATATGCATACGTGCACTGAATATTGTTTGTCATAAATCTAAATACATAATTTCTGTCAAATATACTTTTTACCAATCTGATACAAATCAGATATATCTATTGCTTCCCTCTATTGATATTTCACAGCGTCGGAGATCTGAGGAAACCACATTACCAGTCACATACGAGTAACCCTATTGATCCTGCAATCAGTACATTTGCTGTACAAATATGCTATACGAATAAATTTTTGCTTTATTCGTACTAGGCGAATAAACTTTTCAGCCTACGAATAAACTTTTCAGCCTACGAATAAACTTTCCTGGTACCCTATAGCTATGCACAGCGGAGGGCGCAGACAAGTATGAAACTGGTACTAATGTAACGTGGACCACGAAGAAGACACCCTTGACAACATTTATGAAAGGCAAGGAATGACGCTTGTTTCTGTCCTTTTTGTTTAAATCTGACAAGTTTTCCGACTTTTTTGACATTGCAGGATAAACACAATATACGTACATTGTCATTAAATATAAAATTCATTTGTACTCGTTGCGAAACAGGCCTGAAAAGCTCGCCGACGGCTCGCTATTCTGCCTGTTTCTAAAGCTCGTACAAATAAATTTTATATTTACCGACAATGTACGTATATTGTATATGTATCAGCCAATGAACACGACGACTGAGAGACTATGACAGTGTTACTAAACTGCCTTGCATGATACCAGAAATGCGATTGGCCAAAAAAAGTTAATAGCATCATATTTATCATATCTATGAAATAATGTCACTTACATGTGACCCGTCCTGGGGTTTACTCAAATCTCACACTCCGTGACATAAAGATGGGCCGTCGTGGTCATGACCGTATGGTAACTGGTTATACAACTACCTATGCAGTCGGTGCATAACACCACTAATGTTGTGAGTTAGAATCCCTCATGGCGAGGTGTACAACATTATGCGATAAAGTTTGTCAGTGACTTGCGGCAGATCGGTGTTTTTTTTTCCTTCACTCCGGTTTTCTCCACGAATAAAACAGACCGCCACCATATGACTGAAAGAGGCGCTTAACACCATAGAACCAAACAAAAAGCAGTGACATAAATGGGATAAAGTACCAGGTCTAATTTTCATCAGTTTGACTTTTTACAGTTAGCTTAAGATGTCTTCGTTGTGTTGTTTTATCTATTGTCAAGGTGATTCATGACTCAGTATCTCTATATATCTTTCTTGATATCGTCTGTTGGTGTAATTAAATGGTTGCCTTCTAATTTTCATACTTTCTAAATATAGGGAGAAAGGACTCTAAGCGGGATATGCAACGCTACAAAATGAAAAAGACGGCTGCTTCAGATTTTTTATACAGAGACATGAACAGTATAATGAAACCGGAACAGGAAGAAGAAGTTGAGGAAGAAGAGAGTTGGTGGCGCATGCGTAATGCGAACATGCAGACAACCCACATCCGGAAAAGATGATTTTATTGATATTGAAACCAGCCTCACTAATGTTTTTTTTCTAATAATTTGATTCTAAAGAAATATTTCTCTTGGAAATTTTAACAAATTAACACAATTACGATTTTAATTATTGTAAAGAAGTGTTTACAATTCTTATCTGTGTGGTGTCTTGTAATGCAATAATACAAAAGCATTAAAAGGTTTGATATATCTTGCTGTTTTAATTTGTTTTATAATATTGTGTTGTTGTCTTGTTGTTTATCAATGTTTAATACACATACAATGTAACATTTATGCGAAAATAAAATTCAAATAGTCGTCATTTCGCATTTGATTTAAGTTATATATCAAAGCCTTTCTTGTCAAATCCAAAATCCCTCTTTTCGAAATCACCCTTCTTGTCAAATTCAAAATCCCTCTTATCATAGCCATATCCACTGAAGTCTTTTTTGTCAAATCCAAAATCCCTCTTATCGTAGCCATAGACACTGTAGTCTTTCTTGTCAAATCCAAAATCCCTCTTATCGTAGCCATATCCACTGGAATCTTTTTTGTCAAATCCACAATCCCTTTTATCATAGCCATAACGACCGCAGTCTTTCTTGTCAAATCCAAAATCCCTCTTATCATAGCCATATCCACTGGAGTCTTTCTTGTCAAATCCACAATCCCTCTTATCATAGCCACAACCACCGCAGTCTTTTTTGTCAAATCCAAAATCCCTCTTATCATAGCCATATCCACTGGAGTCTTTCTTGTCAAATCCAAAATCCCTCTTATCGTAGCCATATCCACTGGAGTCTTTCTTGTCAAATCCAAAATCCCTCTTATCGTAGCCATATCCACTGGAGTCTTTCTTGTCAAATCCAAAATCCCTCTTATCATAGGCACCACTGTAGTCTTTCTTGTCAGTAGGTGCTGTAACAAAAAGAATGATAGCCAAGGTTTGTTAATGTCAACTATGACTTTGGGAGAACGTTATTTTAAAACTTTCAAAGATGACTATTGTTTCACTGTGATGTTTTACCCTGACCTTGAACGATTAGATATATTATGCATACTTTTATGATCATATCATTCGCTATGATAACGCTCATGGTCCGGATATATGTCAGAGTGGCCATTTTGTTCCCATGTGTAAAACGCTTCCATGACCACATCATTGCACTAAAAAGGAAGGTTTGGGTCGATAAAACTAGTTTTACCTCACCACATTTTATTGAAGTGCCTGTACCAAGCTAGGAAAGTGAATGGTCATGTATTTGCATGTTCGAGGTATCGAGTTTCCTCTTTTTACGATTAATGCTTATTGAATTAGAACTGTGCGGACAGTGTGGTATTTTTTGTTTTATTGTTTTATAATATTTTCAATATAAAAAACCAATTCAAACTTTCCTATCATGAAGACTTGATCATGGACAATTGTACATTGCATTATTTTCTATCTATCGTGTTAGGGACCGACCATTTAACTTGTAGGGGGGTGCATGGTTTTTTGCTTCGTTCAGAATTTTTTTTCGGACAACACAAGAGTTAGAATATTTATTTTTTTGTGTTGCGCAAAGAGCGAAATTTTTTTCCAGAAATTAATATTAGATTATATGACAAAAACTCTGAATCAGATTAGTTTTTTTCCCTCCACCAAAATCAGAATATTTTTTTCAGCAACATTGGGAATCAGAATATTTTTTTAGAAAAAATCCATAACCCCCCCTGGAAGTTAAATGATCGTCCCTTAGGGCTGTGGTGCTTAGCGTCACTTTCAACAATTTTTATGCTATATCGTGGCGGTTTGAGAGTAACGAACAAAAACCATGGACTACACTTACTCAATATAGACATATTATATGATTGCTACTCGGAACTTCTCGTTGATATTAATACGATGTCATATACAAATTAGTGCACAAAATAGTCGTCGGTAAAATATGTCATTGTGTCTAGACATTCCTGTTAAGTTTTGTTGAATTGCTTTTATCAGCAAAAGTAGAATTAAAATTATTTCATGATATATTATTAATTTCTTATCAGCAAAGACTTTTTTGGGGTTAAACTAAATCTAAATTTCGAACGTCAAAAACATAATCCAATGATGGTATATTTGAAAAGACAAATAAATCAGTCGAACAGCGTTATGTAAATAATGGTTTTATCTTCATCAAAATAGTTCCTTTTTGACATGAATTTAAACTAAGCATATTATAACCATTGTCTTACCTGTGTATGCTAAGGCTACACACACCACCATCACCGACACTATCAGAAAACTACTCATTGCTTAGCTTCGTCTGTAGACTACAGTAAACTCGAGAACTCTCGAATGATGCTTTTTCCAGTAGAGCTCAGTTTATATAGTTTATTTTTGCATTACTGCAGATTTATGTCCTTGTAGCCAGCTTGCAATTGCCATTTACATATGATATATATTAATTACACTGAAATGATAAGATAAATGATGTTGTAATTAACCTGATTTACAGTGAACCTGTTTGATAAAATATCGTAATATTTGAAAAAGAAAAATAATAATAATAAAATATGAAACATTTCTTAAAAGTTTTGATCGCAGTATCTGTTCAATCAATATTAACAAACTTCAATTATTTGTATTTCAACCAAAGATGAAGAACTGTATCTACTGTCACTTTACTGGATTCCTAAATTACACAAGTGTCCTTACAAACAGCGTTATATTGCTGGTTCTGCCAAATGATCAACGAAACCTCTTTCCAAATTATTAACATATATTATATCAACGGTCAAAATCGGGCTTCAGAGTTACTGTAACACTAGCTAGTCCATGAGTAATGTGAATCAGAAGTGGATTCTGAAGAATTTTAAAGATATGTTAGAGTACATACAATCTAGATCCCTCTCCCCCTTCAATACCTTTAAAACATTTGACTTCTCTATCCTCTACACAACTATTCCCCACTCTTAGCTGAAAGACAGATTAATGGAGCTGGTCCAACTGTGAAACTAGTCCGATTCTTTAATTTCACTTTCCACGATAAATAGTATGTCCTTTCACTAACTGATTCTAGGTGTGGTGAGAATGTGATAATCGTATATATCTCATTGAGCTTGAAGTAAAGGATAACACAGATACAGATGCGTCTGCTCTATACCTTGGTATACACCTCGAAATTGACAGCGATGTGGGGTTAAGAACGAGAAATTACGACAAAAGAGATTATTACAATTTCTCCATTGTGAATTTTCCATTTATTTGTAGCAACATTCCAGCAGCGGCTGCATATGTAGTAATGAGAACAATGCAATATGTGACAAGAACGCGTTTCCAAACAATCCAGCATTAAACAAGAACGTGCTTACAAAGATTTCATCATGTGACGAGAACATGTTTACAAGCAATCCATCATGTGATGAGAATGTGCTTACAAACAAGCAATCATGTGACGAGAACATGTTCATAAGTAAAGTTTGAAGATACCGACGGGAACGTAAATTGAAGAAGGAAATACAATACAATAGCCAATCAAAAAGGACAAAGGGACAAACAACGATCTACAAAACACTACACAGAAAACAAAAGATCTATCAACATGCACCCAACTAAAAACAGGCGGTGAAGTCATATGCTCCGGGAGGGTAAACAGTTCATGCTCCGCATGTTGCACCCGTCGTGTTATGCATGCCACACATTCCTGAATGGGTAAAAGAACGGATTATGATTACTACAAACGAAACATATCCGAGGTCGTGTGTGATACAGAAACTCTGTAGCGGTTAACCAAGTCATGGTGGCAACCGTAAAATTTTCGAAGTGATGAATTCAACTTAACTACTAGGAACCTTTAGTTCAGTAGCTTCCTTGTTAGCAGCATCCCCTCATTATATGAACCACACACTCTGGAATATCGGCTCAACTGAGATGTATTCTCCATATCCAGGTACAAACAATCAATCACGTCACGAGAACATGCTTACAAACAATATATAATGTAGGTAGAAATGTGACACTGGGAGGGCATTTTATTGAAAGGAGCATAGCACCATAGGGAAACAAACACCAATGAATGATACAGAGCTGGTGGAAGTTGCTTTTGACCTGCAATGACACTTATTTACGACCTGTTCTAATGACTTGCCAGTTGTGCATTTGATTTGTTCTGTATAAATAATTGACTCACTGCCCCTTCAGGTGATATCTACCCTTTAGCTGTGACACTATGTCCTATTTCTATACCCCGTTCTTCCCATACATATTTTAAATATAACTTCTGACTCTGAGTTAGGTTAACAATATCGTGGCGGTCAGTTTTATTGGTGGAGGAAACCGGAGTACTCGGAGAAAACCACCGACAAGTTACTGACAAACTTTATCACATAATGTTGTAACGAGTACACCTCGCCTGAGTGGGATTCGAGCTCACAGCGTTAGTGGTGATAAGTACTTATTGCATCGATAGTTGTAAATCCAATTACCATACGATCACGACCCCACTATTGTCTCAGTGTGGACGTCGATCTGATTAATTGATATAAAATAATTTTATAATAAAAAGTTCGAATATACTAAATGACAACCAGAAGCCGTTAAACACTACACAGAAAACTAATAATTGAGCAACATGAACCAGCACTAAAAATAAAATGTGCAAATTAGCAAATTATTTCCCTTTAAGCTGAAACAAAAATTATAAATTGATTTATTAATTTACTATCAAATTAATATATAATGTATAAAAATGTGAATCTCTAAATAAATTATTTTAATATAATAAATTGCTTACCGCTGTAGCACCATGTAGAGATTATTATATTACAGGCAATTATTTAGTTGTGGTCTATATATGGCATGGCACACGATTGACCGTCTGTTATGAACACATGTTCACTCAATATTAGGTACAAGAGGTTAAGGAGGGGTTAATGCTATGGTCTTTCGCGCCACTTTCAACAAGATTTCAGTCTTATCTTGGTGGTCAGTTTTATTGGTAGAGAAAACGGAGTACCCGGTGAAAACCACCGATCTGTTGCAAGCCACTAACAAATTTTATCACATAGTGTAGTATCGAGTACACCTCACCTAAACGGGATTCAAACTCACAACGATAGTGGTGAGAGGCACTGCTATGTAGTTGTAACATCCAACTACCCTGCGATCACAATCATGACGGACACTAAGAGGTTAAGGAATAGACACAGTTAATTATATATCACTGAATACACGCCTGCTGCTCCATTGAACAATATCCGCCATTGATCTCGTCTTCAGACATCATATGTACATTATCGGAAAATAGTGAGTGATTGTTAACTTAACGCTAAATGGAAATTATTTCAGCTATATCTTGGCGAGAACAGGTTACATTTGATGAGAAGGTGTTGATGGTGTCAGCTTTGTGCTAGACCAACACGTTGAGTTCGATATTTTACAGTGCTAGCTCACTGAAACAACAGTCCACAGGTAGACATGGCGCTCTACTCGGACACATTATCTTGAATATGAGATAACCAGTCTTTGGTCTGTCTCGTCAGTGCTGCGTGGTTTGTGTAGAGCCAACACATATCAACTGTATTGCCTTTGGTTTAACCCGACAGCGGCTCGAACCCACAATATACAGCACTCGAGTCGAGAACCCTAATAGTCGTGCCTGTCTGACAGATGATATCTGAGCGTAGTGATATGGAGCAATGTATGCTCTCTGTGCAGGCGAAGTAAGGTCTCATACTCATAATTTCAAGTGAACCCAACTCTATGATATATTTATGATATACATTGTTCGTGAGTGGGGTATTATATGTGTAATCTAAATCAGTAGTGTGTATCCCATATTCGTATCATACCCTAGGTCATGATATCAGCCTGAGAGCCGATAGGCTCAAGGGATGATATATGAACGAGGACTGATAAAGGGTATGATATGAAAAATGACATGTTATGATATGTTTATCGTATACTTCAACAGACGAAAAATTAAGGAAATACAAAAACTGATTTGTACCAAAATGTTTAGTCATTTTTGGCTATATATCAAATACAAAGTTATCGAACAAGAAATGTATTGTTTTAATATGCAAATCCAATAAATGCACTTTTTTTTAGCTTTTTCAATATCATAAGATAGAAAATTGGTAGTTAATAATTTTCTGTGGAAATATTCAATAAAACAGTTTAGTCCGCCTTGTTTGTAAACACGTTTTCCGGAAATTCACGAAGTGAACTTACGAACAATGACGGAAAGGCATGTAATAACATTCCGGAAGCAGTTAATAAACTTGCTTTATCTGCCGGCTTGGGCCATTCTTGTGAAACTGGGTGAAATAAACTTGATGCCTCTTATCACTCTAAGCAAAACCCAAAGTTTTATCACAGAGTAAAAGTTTAGCTATATTATCTACAAGTATATGATAGATATAGATTATTACATGGCATTTTTCATATCATACCCTTTATCAGCCCGAGGTCATGATATCAGCCAAAGAGCCGATAGGATCAAGGGATGATATATGAACGAGGGCTGATACAGGGTATCATATGAAAAATGGGATGTTATGATATGCTTATCTTATACTTCAACAAAGGAAATAACTGATTTGTACCAAAATGTTTAGTCATTTTGGTTAGAATTAAATAAATGTATATAGTTATAGAACAAGAAAATTATTGTTTTTTAAAATGCACAAATCCAATAAATGCACGTTTTTAAGCACTTTCAATAGCATAAGAGAGAAATTGGTAGTTAATAATATTCTGTGCAAATATTTTATAAACCAGTTGAATCCGCGTGTCTGTAAACACAGTTTTCCGGAAATTCACGAAGTGAACTTACGGACATTGACGGAAAGGCATGTAATAACATTCCGGAAGCAGTTAATAAACTTGCTTTTCAGCCCGCTTGGACCATTCTTGTGAAACTGGGTGAAATAAACATGACTCCTCTTATTATTCTAAACAAAACTCAAAGTTTTATTACAGGGTAAAATTTTAGTTTTATCAACTACAAGTATATGATAAATGTTTTTCCCACCCGTGTCAGTTTCGCTCATTTTAAATTAAGTTATTATGAAATAATATACTTAGCTTAACGGTAATTTATATTAGTGTCGTGATTGATTTGTTTATTCCTATGAATAAAACAGGGGTCAGAGATCAACATCACTATAAAAAAAACAATAGTCCAAATGAACGAAGTGTATTATTCCGTGTAATATATGTCTTAGATTTTAAGACAATACTAACGGTGTAGTATAGCAGAAATGCAATGTACATATTTTGCTTATTTCATATGAGGTAACATTGTTAGACGAACGTAATATATCAAGGTGAGAAAAGGATAGCAGTTTAGGCTTAGACGGAGTATATTTTAACGCCATTTACCAAGATATAGTTTGATATATATATTGACAACCATAATAAAGAATAGGACATGTTAGGTTTAATACAGCACGCTATTTATTCACTATCAAATCCCAGGAAACTGGTACGAACCAATTGACCGCTCACCGGTGTTGTAGCCACTCCGCTCGGCACGTTACACATAATATATTTAATCTTCGTGACACAGGAGTTATCATATCGTGACTCCGGAATTACAATGTTCTAAGTAGATTGTTGGGGATGTTTGTCTTTTACTTCTGCAGTATGTAATCATAATGAGTTGTTCCATCTCCAAATTAAATTCTGTCGATCGATATATTTACTAATATCTTGCCAACCCATGTTAAATCTCACAACAAATTATGGCTTCCATGAATTATTTCTTAATGAAACTTGATTTGAAAACCATCTACTCTTCCCATATGAGAGAAACTACGGGAAAGTAAATTACTGGTTTAATTTATCAAGATTCAATGGTACCAGTTTTCTTGGGAGTAGCTAATTTCATGGAGTGAATCCGTTCGAATATACTAATAGTCCCTGGTGTAGACATCTTGCTCCACTCGAAAACTGTATCCTGTACAACCAGTGTTCTTACTCATTGATCGAAACCATGATATACTGCACCAGACACAAACACTCTAACAATTACATTACCAGGTCGGTGGTTTTCTCCGGGTCCTTCGGTTTCCCCCACCAATAAAACTGACCGCCACGATATAACTGAAATATTTTTGAAAGTGGTGTTAAGTACCATAACCCTCACCTGACCATCCTGCCCTAACGTTTATCTTGTCCGTACAAACAAATTGCGTTCGGATTATTTCCCGAACTTTCCTTCTTCAGTCAATTTTAAACATATATTTTTTCATCACAATATATGTTATAGATCACTGAATATGACACACATAAGTGCAAATCACTAATTTTATTTTTATTTTTCAACACCGACATCATCACAAATATCATCATATCATATAATGTACTGTTCAACTGTGCTTTAGTCCGCCACTCTCATTTTTCTTCTGTCGTTTCTTCACAATTGTCCTCGCGAATAAGGATAAAAAATTACCTAAAACCACTACCCATATAACTAAAGATGATTAAAACGAACTCTATCAAAACCAGTGGTAAACCACTAATGTAATTCATCGTATTACTCTTGTGAGAGGCCCGGTGATTAGTCATCAATAGGAAAAGAATGGAATTGTGATTACGACAAACGGAACATATACATAGCGATTAACAAGGTGACTGTGAAAAGCTATGACTTCAACTAATAAGGTATAATAAATAATAATATATTTTTTCCAAATCTATACTTTCTTTGCCACCAGAGAAAGTTCATTTAATTCCCGGCAGCTGTGAACATGGCATCTTCGTCATATTAAAGATGTAATTGCAAAGACACGTTTTTTTTAATTGTAAATATGTATATGCTAAACACAATAAAAGGTAGATATCACATTTAGTGCGCACGATGCGTTTCTGGAATAACCTTCATCAAAATGATAGCCAAATTCTACTAAGGTCACTAATACGTGACGGAGAAGAATCTTAGTTTTTATAATAAATACATTTTTTCGGAAACTGTAAATATCGATAATAAATATGTTTACTAAACCATTTCAGTGCCGAAGCAGTGACTACTGAGCGGATGATGCCATCGAGGACTACTAGTCAACCAGCAGAGGTATCAACCCAGTGATAGATATATAAACGAGGATATCAAATGTAGTGCTAAGAATTCAAATTCTACAAATACTGTTACATGGATTATTTGTACATTTTATTAGATAACCATTGAATTGTAACTTTCATTACAGGAAATATCCATGTTTTATTTCGTTCCGGCATGAAATGTCACCAATAACACTTAAAACAGCTTACATGCTATAAGGAGCGATTTCTGGCGGGAATTTAGTTGATAATGTGTTTCTTTATTAGCTATAATTACCATAGCTATAATAGTAACAATAATATTATTCTTAATGGCTGTATCATGTCAACCCGGAAGTCATTTATCACTTGTACAATCAGTATTTAGATTACAGTAGACGTGTATGTAGCTCGGTAATAATTAGCGACAGGGTACCAGTTGTATTTGATCCTTCGTATACTTATTCCCGCCAGAAATCGTTATGACGTGTACTTTCAGGACAATACTGAATACTGAGAGATTGGCTATGATTGGATAACAATGTACACATTATTTAACATTATTTGTTCGAATTAGGGATAAAATGAAAAACAAACCATACCGTACTGCCGGAACAGTTCCAGATTCCAAAAGAAAAATGGTAAAAAGGGTCAAAATTGATACCCCTACCATAAATTCATGGGTCAATAATCTAATATTAAAAAGATGCATTGCTATGGAAACGGAAGTAAACACAGAACCATGCACACCACTTAAATAGGACATTGGTCATCGATATGTTTATCAAATATGCTTGGTCATAAAAGCTTAAATGTCTAATTTAAGGCACACGCGCTTTTCTGGAATAACTTCCATCAAGTTACGCTCATATTCAAATGATTGGAAAATGAAATAACTTAAATGTCTTTTGGATCAGGTTAAGCAAGGGGCACAAACAAGCATGAATGACAGTTCTCCTATAGTCATCGTTGCATTAATAGCATGATAATTAGATTAAAATACTTTAATGCAACTGGTGCAAATCACCAGACCGTGACATGCGGCAGACATCTAAGTTTATCTCAGTACTCTAATATCCTCTACTTATAAGACTTATCACCACGGTGTTGTTGAAATATGTTTTTCAATGTGTATGTAAACATCCTTCACATACCTCAACTGTTTGGAGAGATGCTTCTGTACACCAGAAGCAAGTAATAGAATCTTTGACCTTATTTGTACCATACACAGACTTTGCAATTGACTACTTGACGAAGGGTGTATATATGTATCAAGCTGACCTTTAGTATATATAAACGTCCGGTTTTATTGGCATTATCCACACTCGAGGGTTCGTCGTGGTCGTGATCTATGGTAGTTGGATGTACAACTACCTGTGCAATCAGTACATATCACTACTAAAGTTGTGAGTTCGAATCCCGCTCATGTCGAGGTGTACTAGATGCAACTATATTCGATTAAGTTCGTAAGTGATTTTCGGCAGGTCGGTGGTTTTCGCCGGGTTCTCCAGTTTCCTCCACCAATAAAGCTGACTGCCAGGATATAGTTGAAATTTGCTGAATAAAATAAAGGATTATTAGTGAATCCGTCCCTATCACCAGTAAAGTTGTGAGTTCGAATCCAACACATGGTGAGGTGTACTCGATACAACATTATATGTTAAATTGTGTCAGTCACTTTTATCCGGGTACTCGATCTACCAATAAAACTGACCGCCACGATATAGCTGAAATATTGTTGAAAGTGACGAAAACACCATAACCAAGACCAGTATTATCAGTGAAATATATGAAATTTCCATGTAAATATAATTTATTATGTTGTATATTGTATTAAACACCATAATCCTAATACTATTATACTATTACTGACGAATGTGTTATTGTTATTATTTATTATGTGGAGACGACCTTTGCATGTTGATATAACTTGTGTCCGATCCAATGTTTGAAATGTTTAGCAATAAAATATGTTTAATCTAAATTAATCTAAGTCATATTGGACAGAAATATGTCGTTGATGCAATTAATTACGGTTAGCATTTATTTGATAAATATAGTATCATATTATATTCATTTGTTGACCATACTAAAATTAACGATGCTTGGCTACAGTTCACAAATCGAACAATTATATTCTCAACTTGTCAGTGACTTGCGGCAGATCGGTGTTTTTTTTTCCTTCACTCCGGTTTTCTCCACGAATAAAACAGACCGCCACCATATGACTGAAAGAGGCGCTTAACACCATAGAACCAAACTAAAAGCAGTGACATAAATGGGATAAAGTACCAGGTCTAATTTTCATCAGATTGACTTTTTACAGTTAGCTTAAGATGTCTTCGTTGTGTTGTTTTATCTATTGTCAAGGTGATTCATGACTCAGTATCTCTATATATCTTTCTTGATATCGTCTGTTGGTGTAATTAAATGGTTGCCTTCTAATTTTCATACTTTCTAAATATAGGGAGAAAGGACTCTAAGCGGGATATGCAACGCTACAAAATGAAAAAGACGGCTGCTTCAGATTTTTTATACAGAGACATGAACAGTATAATGAAACCGGAACAGGAAGAAGAAGTTGAGGAAGAAGAGAGTTGGTGGCGCATGCGTAATGCGAACATGCAGACAACCCACATCCGGAAAAGATGATTTTATTGATATTGAAACCAGCCTCACTAATGTTTTTTTTCTAATAATTTGATTCTAAAGAAATATTTCTCTTGGAAATTTTAACAAATTAACACAATTACGATTTTAATTATTGTAATTATTGATATATCTTGCTGTTTTAATTCGTTTTATAATATTGTGTTGTTGTCTTGTTGTTTATCAATGTTTAATACACATACAATGTAACATTTATACGAAAATAAAATTCAAATAGTCGTCATTTCGCATTTGATTTAAGTTATATATCAAAGCCTTTCTTGTCAAATCCAAAATCCCTCTTTTCGAAATCACCCTTCTTGTCAAATTCAAAATCCCTCTTATCATAGCCATGACCACTGTAGTCTTTCTTACTCCAGTCTTTTTTGTCAAATCCAAAATCCCTCTTATCATAGCCATACCCACTGAAGTCTTTTTTGTCAAATCCAAAATCCCTCTTATCGTAGCCATAACCACTGTAGTCTTTCTTGTCAAATCCAAAATCCCTCTTATCGTAGCCATATCCACTGGAATCTTTTTTGTCAAATCCACCATCCCTTTTATCATAGCCATAACGACCGCAGTCTTTCTTGTCAAATCCAAAATCCCTTTTATCATAGCCATATCCACTGGAGTCTTTCTTGTCAAATCCACAATCCCTCTTATCATAGCCACAACGACCGCAGTCTTTTTTGTCAAATCCAAAATCCCTCTTATCATAGCCATATCCACTGGAGTCTTTCTTGTCAAATCCACAATCCCTCTTATCATAGCCACAACGACCGCAGTCTTTTTTGTCAAATCCAAAATCCCTCTTATCATAGCCATATCCACTGGAGTCTTTCTTGTCAAATCCAAAATCCCTCTTATCGTAGCCATATCCACTGGAGTCTTTCTTGTCAAATCCAAAATCCCTCTTATCATAGGCACCACTGTAGTCTTTCTTGTCAGTAGGTGCTGTAACAAAAAGAATGATAGCCAAAGTTTGTTAATGTCAACTATGACTTTGGGAGAACCGTTATTTTAAAACTTTCAAAGATGACTATTGTTTCACTGTGATGTTTTACCCTGACCTTGAACGATTAGATATATTATGCATACTTTTATGATCATATCATTCGCTATGATAACGCTCATGGTCCGGATATATGTCAGAGTGGCCATTTTGTTCCCATGTGTAAAACGCTTCCATGACCACATCATTGCACTAAAAAGGAAGGTTTGGGTCGATAAAACTAGTTTTACCTCACCACATTTTATTGAAGTGCCTGTACCAAGCTAGGAAAGTGAATGGTCATGTATTTGTGTGTTCGAGGTATCGAGTTTGCCTCTTTTTACGATTTATGCTTATTGAATTAGAACTGTGCGGACAGTGTGGTATTTTAGAACTGTGCGGACAGTGTGGTATTTTTTGTTTTATTGTTTTATAATATTTTCAATATAAAAAACCAATTCAAACTTTCCTATCATGAAGACTTGATCATGGACAATTGTACATTGCATTATTTTCTATCTATCGTGTTAGGGACCGACCATTTAACTTGAAGGGGGGGGTGCATGGTTTTTTGCTTCGTTCAGAATTTTTTTTCGGACAACACAAGAGTTAGAAAATTTATTTTTTGTGTTGCGCAAAGAGCGAAAATTTTTTCCAGAAATTAACATTACGTTATATGAATCAGATTAGTTTTTTTTCCTCCACCAAAATCAGAATATTTTTTTCAGCAACATTGGGAATCAGAATATTTTTTTTAGAAAAAATCCATAACCTCCCCCCCCCCCCACCCCCCCCCCCCCCTGGAAGTTAAATGATCCAACTCTTAGGGCTCTGGTGCTTAGCGTCACTTTCAACAATTTTTCTGCTATATCGTGGCGGTTTGAGAGTAACGAATAAAAACCATGGACTACACTTACTCAATATAGACATATTCGGAACTTCTCGTTGATATTAATACGATGTCATATACAAATTAGTGCACAAAATAGTCGTCGGTAAAATATGTCATTGTGTCTAGACATTCCTGTTAAGTTTTGTTGAATTGCTTTTATCAGCAAAAGTAGAATTAAAATTATTTCATGATATATTATTAATTTCTTATCAGCAAAGACTTTTTTGGGGTTAAACTAAATCTAAATTTCGAACGTCAAAAACATAATCCAATGATGGTATATTTGAAAAGACAAATAAATCAGTCGAACAGCGTTATGTAAATAATGGTTTTATCTTCATCAAAATAGTTCCTTTTTGACATGAATTTAAACTAAGCATATTATAACCATTGTCTTACCTGTGTATGCTAAGGCTACACACACCACCATCACCGACACTATCAGAAAACTACTCATTGCTTAGCTTCGTCTGTAGACTACAGTAAACTCGAGAACTCTCGAATGATGCTTTTTCCAGTAGAGCTCAGTTTATATAGTTTATTGTTGCATTACTGCAGATTTATGTCCTTGTAGCCAGCTTGCAATTGCCATTTACATATGATATATATTAATTACACTGAAATGATAAGATAAATAATGTTGTAATTAACCTGATTTACAGTGAACCTGTTTGATAAAATATCGTAATATTTGAAAAAGAAAAATAATAATAATAATAATAAAATATGAAACATTTCTTAAAAGTTTTGATCGCAGTATCTGTTCAATCAATATTAACAAACTTCAATTATTTGTATTTCAACCAAAGATGAAGAACTGTATCTACTGTCACTTTACTGGATTCCTAAATTACACAAGTGTCCTTACAAACAGCGTTATATTGCTGGTTCTGCCAAATGATCAACGAAACCTCTTTCCAAATTATAAACATATATTATATCAACGGTCAAAATCGGGCTTCAGAGTTACTGTAACACTAGCTAGTCCATGAGTAATGTGAATCAGAAGTGGATTCTGAAGAATTTTAAAGATATGTTAGAGTACATACAATCTAGATCCCTCTCCCCCTTCAATACCTTTAAAACATTTGACTTCTCTATCCTCTACACAACTATTCCCCACTCTTAGCTGAAAGACAGATTAATGGAGCTGGTCCAACTGTGAAACTAGTCCGATTCTTTAATTTCACTTTCCACGATAAATAGTATGTCCTTTCACTAACTGATTCTAGGTTTGGTGAGAATGTGATAATCGTATCTATCTCATTGAGCTTGAAGTAAAGGATAACACAGATACAGATGCGTCTGCTCTATACCTTGGTATACACCTCGAAATTGACAGCGATGTGGGGTTAAGAACGAGAAATTACGACAAAAGAGATTATTACAATTTCCCCATTGTGAATTTTCCATTTATTTGTAGCAACATTCCAGCAGCGGCTGCATATGTAGTAATGAGAACAATGCAATATGTGACAAGAACGCGTTTCCAAACAATCCAGCATTAAACAAGAACGTGCTTACAAAGATTTCATCATGTGACGAGAACATGTTTACAAGCAATCCATCATGTGATGAGAATGTGCTTACAAACAAGCAATCATGTGACGAGAACATGTTCATAAGTAAAGTTTGAAGATACCGACGGGAACGTAAATTGTAGAAGGAAATACAATACAATAGCCAATCAAAAAGGACAAAGGGACAAACAACGATCTACAAAACACTACACAGAAAACAAAAGATCTATCAACATGCACCCAACTAAAAACAGGCGGTGAAGTCATATGCTCCGGGAGGGTAAGCAGTTCATGCTCCGCATGTTGCACCCGTCGTGTTATGCATGCCACACATTCCTGAATGGGTAAAAGAACGGATTATGATTACTACAAACGAAACATATCCGAGGTCGTGTGTGATACAGAAACTCTGTAGCGGTTAACCAAGTCATGGTGGCAACCGTAAAATTTTCGAAGTGATGAATTCAACTTAACTACTAGGAACCTTTAGTTCAGTAGCTTCCTTGTTAGCAGCATCCCCTCATTATATGAACCACACACTCTGGAATATCGGCTCAACTGAGATGTATTCTCCATATCCATGTACAAACAATCAATCACGTCACGAGAACATGCTTACAAACAATATATAATGTAGGTAGAAATGTGACACTGGGAGGGCATTTTATTGAAAGGAGCATAGCACCATAGGGAAACAAACACCAATGAATGATACAGAGCTGGTGGAAGTTGCTTTTGACCTGCAATGACACTTATTTACGACCTGTTCTAATGACTTGCCAGTTGTGCATTTGATTTGTTCTGTATAAATAATTGACTCACTGCCCCTTCAGGTGATATCTACCCTTTAGCTGTGACACTATGTCCTATTTCTATACCCCGTTCTTCCCATACATATTGTAAATATAACTTCTGACTCTGAGTTAGGGTTGTGGTGGTTAACAATATCGTGGCGGTCAGTTTTATTGGTGGAGGAAACCGGAGTACTCGGAGAAAACCACCGACAAGTTACTGACAAACTTTATCACATAATGTTGTAACGAGTACACCTCGCCTGAGTGGGATTCGAGCTCACAGCGTTAGTGGTGATAAGTACTTATTGCATCGATAGTTGTAAATCCAATTACCATACGATCACGACCCCACTATTGTCTCAGTGTGGACGTCGATCTGATTAATTGATATAAAATAATTTTATAATAAAAAGTTCGAATATGCTAAATGACAACCAGAAGCCGTTAAACACTACACAGAAAACTAATAATTGAGCAACATGAACCAGCACTAAAAATAAAATGTGCAAATTAGCAAATTATTTCCCTTTAGGCTGAAACAAAAATTATAAATTGATTTATTAATTAACTATCAAATTAATATATAATGTATAAAAATGTGAATCTCTAAATAAATTATTTTAATATAATAAATTGCTTACCGCTGTAGCACCATGTAGAGATTATTATATTACAGGCAATTATTTAGTTGTGGTCTATATATGGCATGGCACACGATTGACCGTCTGTTAGGAACACATGTTCACTCAATATTAGGTACAAGAGGTTAAGGAGGGGTTAATGCTATGGTCTTTCGCGCCACTTTCAACAATATTTCAGTCTTATCTTGGTGGTCAGTTTTATTGGTAGAGAAAACGGAGTACCCGGTGAAAACCACCGATCTGTTGCAAGCCACTAACAAATTTTATCACATAGTGTAGTATCGAGTACACCTCACCTAAACGGGATTCAAACTCACAACGATAGTGGTGAGAGGCACTGCTATGTAGTTGTAACATCCAACTACCCTGCGATCACAATCATGACGGACACTAAGAGGTTAAGGAATAGACACAGTTAATTATATATCACTGAATACATGCCCGCTGCTCCATTGAACAATATCCGCCATTGATCTCGTCTTCAGACATCATATGTACATTATCGGAAAATAGTGAGTGATTGTTAGCTTAACACTAATGGAAATTATTTCAGCTATATCTTGGCGAGAACAGGTTACATTTGATGAGATGGTGTTGATGGTGTCAGCTTTGTGCTAGACCAACACGTTGAGTTCGATATTTTACAGTGCTAGCTCACTGAAACAACAGTCCACAGGTAGACATGGCGCTCTACTCGGACACATTATCTTGAATATGAGATAACCAGTCTTTGGTCTGTCTCGTCAGTGCTGCGTGGTTAGTGTAGAGCCAACACATATCAACTGTATTGCCTTTGGTTTAACCCGACAGCGGCTCGAACCCACAATATACATCACTCGAGTCGAGAACCCTAATAGTCGTGCCTGTCTGACAGATGATATCTGAGCGTAGTGATATGGAGCAATGTATGCTCTCTGTGCAGGCGAAGTAAGGTCTCATACTCATAATTTCAAGTGAACCCAACTCTATGATATATTTATGATATACATTGTTGGTGAGTGGGGTATTATATGTGTAATCTAAATCAGTAGTGTGTATCCCATATTCGTATCATACCCTAGGTCATGATATCAGCCTGAGAGCCGATAGGCTCAAGGGATGATATATGAACGAGGACTGATAAAGGGTATGATATGAAAAATGACATGTTATGATATGTTTATCGTATACTTCAACAGAGGAAAAATTAAGGAAATACAAAAACTGATTTGTACCAAAATGTTTAGTCATTTTTGGCTATATATCAAATACAAAGTTATAGAACAAGAAATGTATTGTTTTAATATGCAAATCTAATAAATGCACTTTTTTTTAGCTTTTTCAATATCATAAGAGAGAAAATTGGTAGTTAATAATTTTCTGTGGAAATATTCAATAAAACAGTTTAGTCCGCCTTGTTTGTAAACACGGTTTTCCGGAAATTCACGAAGTGAACTTACGAACAATGACGGAAAGGCATGTAATAACATTCCGGAAGCAGTTAATAAACTTGCTTTATCTGCCGGCTTGGGCCATTCTTGTGAAACTGGGTGAAATAAACTTGATGCCTCTTATCACTCTAAGCAAAACCCAAAGTTTTATCACAGAGTAAAAGTTTAGCTATATTATCTACAAGTATATGATAGATATAGATTATTACATGGCATTTTTCATATCATACCCTTTATCAGCCCGAGGTCATGGTATCAGCCCGAGAGCCGATAGGATCAAGGGATGATATATGAACGAGGGCTGATACAGGGTATCATATGAAAAATGGGATGTTATGATATGCTTATCTTATACTTCAACAAAGGAAATAACTGATTTGTACCAAAATGTTTAGTCATTTTGGTTAGAATTAAATAAATGTATATAGTTATAGAACAGGAAAATTATTGTTAAATCCAATAAATGCACGTTTTTAAGCACTTTCAATAGCATAAGAGAGAAATTGGTAGTTAATAATATTCTGTGCAAATATTTTATAAACCAGTTGAATCCGTGTGTCTGTAAACACAGTTTTCCGGAAATTCACGAAGTGAACTTACGGACATTGACGGAAAGGCATGTAATAACATTCCGGAAGCAGTTAATAAACTTGCTTTTCAGCCCGCTTGGACCATTCTTGTGAAACTGGGTGAAATAAACATGACTCCTCTTATTATTCTAAACAAAACTCAAAGTTTTATTACAGGGTAAAATTTTAGCTTTATCAACTACAAGTATATGATAAATGTTTTTCCCACCCGTGTCAGTTTCGCTCATTTTAAATTAAGTTATTATGAAATAATATACTTAGCTTAACGGTAATTTATATTAGTGTCGTGATTGATTTGTTTATTCTTATGAATAAAACAGGGGTCAGAGATCAACATCACTATAAAAAAAAACAATAGTCCAAATGAACGAAGTGTATTATTCCGTGTAATATATGTCTTAGATTTTAAGACAATACTAACGGTGTAGTATAGCAGAAATGCAATGTACATATTTTGCTTATTTCATATGAGGTAACATTGTTAGACGAACGTAATATATCAAGGTGAGAAAAGGATAGCAGTTTAGGCTTAGACGAAGTATATTTTAACGCCATTTACCAAGATATAGTTTGATATATATATATTGAAAACCATAATAAAGAATAGGACATGTTAGGTTTAATACAGCACGCTATTTATTCACTATCAAATCCCAGGAAACTGGTACGAACCAATTGACCGCTCACCGGTGTTGTAGCCACTCCGCTCGGCACGTTACACATAATATATTTAATCTTCGTGACACAGGAGTTATCATATCGTGACTCCGGAATTACAATGTTCTAAGTAGATTGTTGGGGATGTTTGTCTTTTACTTCTGCAGTATGTAATCATAATGAGTTGTTCCATCTCCAAATTAAATTCTGTCGATCGATATATTTACTAATATCCTGCCAACTCATGTTAAATCTCACAACAAATTATGGGTTCCATGAATTATTTCTTAATGAAACTTGATTTGAAAACCATCTTCTCTTCCCATATGAGAGAAACTACGGGAAAGTAAATTACTGGTTTAATTTATCAAGATTCAATGGTACCAGTTTTCTTGGGAGTAGCTAATTTCATGGAGTGAATCCGTTCGAATATACTAATAGTCCCTGGTGTAGACATCTTGCTCCACTCGGAAACTGTATCCTGTACAACCAGTTTTCTTACTCATTGATCGAAACCATGATATACTGCACCAGACACAAACACTCTAACAATTACATTACCAGGTCGGTGGTTTTCTCCGGGTCCTTCGGTTTCCCCCACCAATAAAACTGACCGCCACGATATAACTGAAATATTGTTGAAAGTGGTGTTAAGTACCATAACCCTCACCTGACCATCCTGCCCAAACGTTTATCTTGTCCGTACAAACAAATTGCGTTCGGATTATTTCCCGAACTTTCCTTCTTCAGTCAATTTTAAACATATATTTTTTCATCACAATATATGTTATAGATCACTGAATATGACACACATAAGTGCAAATCACTAATTTTATTTTTATTTTTCAACACCGACATCATCACAAATATCATCATATCATATAATGTACTGTTCAACTGTGCTTTAGTCCGCCACTCTCATTTTTCTTCTGTCGTTTCTTCACAATTGTCCTCGCGAATAAGGATAAAAAATTACCTAAAACCACTACCCATATAACTAAAGATGATTAAAACGAACTCTATCAAAACCAGTGGTAAACCACTAATGTAATTCATCGTATTACTCTTGTGAGAGGCCCGGTGATTAGTCATCAATAGGAAAAGAATGGAATTGTGATTACGACAAACGGAACATATACATAGCGATTAACAAGGTGACCGTGAAAAGCTATGACTTCAACTAATAAGGTATAATAAATAATAATATATTTTTTCCAAATCTATACTTTCTTTGCCACCAGAGAAAGTTCATTTAATTTCCGGCAGCTGTGAACATGGCATCTTCGTCATATTAAAGATGTAATTGCAAAGACACGTTTTTTTTAATTGTAAATATGTATATGCTAAACACAATAAAAGGTAGATATCACATTTAGTGCGCACGATGCGTTTCTGGAATAACCTTCATCAAAATGATAGCCAAATTCTACTAAGGTCACTAATACGTGACGGAGAAGAATCTTAGTTTTTATAATAAATACATTTTTTCGGAAACTGTAAATATCGATAATAAATATGTTTACTAAACCATTTCAGTGCCGAAGCAGTGACTACTGAGCGGATGATACCATCGAGGACTACTAGTCAACCAGCAGAGGTATCAACCCAGTGATAGATATATAAACGAGGATATCAAATGTAGTGCTAAGAATTCAAATTCTACAAATACTGTTACATGGATTATTTGTACATTTTATTAGATAACCATTGAATTGTAACTTTCATTACAGGAAATATCCATGTTTTATTTCGTTCCGGCATGAAATGTCACCAATAACACTTAAAACAGCTTACATGCTATAAGGAGCGATTTCTGGCGGGAATTTAGTTGATAATGTGTTTCTTTATTAGCTATAATTACCATAGCTATAATAGTAACAATAATATTATTCTTAATGGCTGTATCATGTCAACCCGGAAGTCATTTATCACTTGTACAATCAGTATTTAGATTACAGTAGACGTGTATGTAGCTCGGTAATAATTAGCGACAGGGTACCAGTTGTATTTGATCCTTCGTATACTTATTCCCGCCAGAAATCGTTATGACGTGTACTTTCAGGACAATACTGAATACTGAGAGATTGGCTATGATTGGATAACAATGTACACATTATTTAACATTATTTGTTCGAATTGGGGATAAAATGAAAAACAAACCATACCGTACTGCCGGAACAGTTCCAGATTCCAAAAGAAAAATGGTAAAAAGGGTCAAAATTGATACCCCTACCATAAATTCATGGGTCAATAATCTAATATTAAAAAAGATGCATTGCTATGGAAACGGAAGTAAACACAGAACCATGCACACCATTTAAATAGGACATTGGTCATCGATATGTTTATCAAATATGCTTGGTCATAAAAGCTCAAATGTCTAATTTAAGGCACACGCGCTTTTCTGGAATAACTTACATCAAGTTACGCTCATATTCAAATGATTGGAAAATGAAATAACTTAAATGTCTTTTGGATCAGGTTAAGCAAGGGGCACAAACAAGCATGAATGACAGTTCTCCTATAGTCATCGTTGCATTAATAGCATGATAATTAGATTAAAATACTTTAATGCAACTGGTGCAAATCACCAGACCGTGACATGCGGCAGACATCTAAGTTTATCTCAGTACTCTAATATCCTCTACTTATAAGACTTATCACCACGGTGTTGTTGAAATATGTTTTTCAATGTGTATGTAAACATCCTTCACATACCTCAACTGTTTGGAGAGATGCTTCTGGTGTAAGTAATAGAATCTTTGACCTTATTTGTACCATACACAGACTTTGCAATTGACTACTTGACGAAGGGTGTATATATGTATCAAGCTGACCTTTAGTATATATAAACGTCCGGTTTTATTGGCATTATCCACACTCGAGGGTTCGTCGTGGTCGTGATCTATGGTAGTTGGATGTACAACTACCTGTGCAATCAGTACATATCACTACTAAAGTTGTGAGTTCGAATCCCGCTCATGTCGAGGTGTACTAGATGCAACTATATTCGATTAAGTTCGTAAGTGATTTTCGGCAGGTCGGTGGTTTTCGCCGGGTTCTCCAGTTTCCTCCACCAATAAAGCTGACTGCCAGGATATAGTTGAAATTTGCTGAATAAAATATAGGATTATTAGTGAATCCGTCCCTATCACCAGTAAAGTTGTGAGTTCGAATCCTACACATGGCGAGGTGTACTTGATACAACATTATATGTTCAATTGTGTCAGTCACTTTTCTCCGGGTACTCGATCTACCAATAAAACTGACCGCCACGATATAGCTGAAATATTGTTGAAAGTGACGAAAACACCATAACCAAGACCAGTATTATCAGTGAAATAAATGAAATTTCCATGTAAATATAATTTATTATGTTGTATATTGTATTAAACACCATAATCCTAATATTATTGTACTATTACTGACGAATGTGTTATTGTTATTATTTATTATATGGAGACCACCTTTGCAAGTTGATATAACTTGTGTCCGATCCAATGTTTGAAATGTTTAGCAATAAAATATGTTTAATCTAAATTGATCTAATTCATATTGGACAGAAATATGTCGTTGATGCAATTAATTACGGTTAGCATTTATTTGATAAATATAGTATCATATTATATTCATTTGTTGACCATACTAAAATTAATGACGTTTGGCTACAGTTCAGTTTACAAATCGAACAATTATATTCTCCCTCGGACATTTGTGACCTGATCTGATATTGGCTATACAGTTTATGTCCTTTAAATTAGATATGTTTGAAGATATTTGCTTCTACATAATTTGGCTTTCCACCCTTTTGATTATGAGTATACATGAAGACGGTTATTCCATAAACACGTCATGTCGAGCGCACTGGATTATATATTGTGCAATTGTATAAGGAGTATTCGAAAATATTAGAATTATACATCCTATAACATTAAGTAATCCAGAAGCTCAATTATATCATAAACCGTCAAACATTGTAATGATCCAACGTCCTCGATAGAGAGCGCCATTCACGCAAACGTGACATGTTGTTGCATGTATGAAACCTCACAAAGCACATCCCGCCTGAGTGGGATTTGAACTCACAATGTTAGTGGTGATAGGCACTGATTGTACAGGTAGTTGTAAAACTAACTTCCATACGATCACGGTCACGACGGCCCTTCTTTATTCCTTGAGCAGTGGCTTCACCAGACAAGCAAGTTACATGGCAAAGGATTCTTATTGGAACAGTAGACGGTACCACTTGAAAATTCTTTTTGATTGATTAACCGTTACTGAATGTCTGCATCACAGATGAGAACGGTTGTTTTTCGAGTCAAATCTGATCTTTTCTCTGTTCACGTCTCATTACCTATCAATATAATGGAAGGGAAAAAAGTACCACAGTGACGGATCATTTACAAACTCCAATAGAAACATCGTCAAAATAGGCAAACTTGACATCCCTAACACATATATACATGATCACTTACTTTCCTGGCTTGGTACAGGACTTCAATAAAAAGTTGCCGAGTTAAGCTTGTTTCTAAGTAATAATATAAGACAACAGGTAATCGAATTCTGTTCAAATTTAGCTTATCTATTTAACATATAACATAACAAAATGCATAACGCTAAATATGTTGCAGTACAAGAAGTAATGCTCTGCATTTTCAAAAACATTTCCACCTAAACAATTAGTATTTCCAATTAAATTTGCACGTTTAGAGTTGATATTATGATGTATGTTTTTTCTGGAATCAACAATTTTACCACCGGTTTTTGTGGGTTTCGTGTTGCGCAATTTTTAGTTATTTGTTTAGTGTTTTGTAGACCAGTGTGCTTTTGTTTCTTTTGGTCGTTGTATTGTCTGTCCTTCTTTGATTTGCAGCTTCTGATTACGCCTTTGTTATCTTCGTCCTATGTTGCCAGTTTCTCTGGATTGTCCATTTGTGATTGCCCCTTCGGTATTGTATTCTAAAATGTATTCAAACTTTTTCATTATCTTCCAGTTCTTTAATGAAACCCCAGACAAATCTAAAAAGGAACTCATTTTCCTCTGTTGATAATATTTACTTAAGACGATTAACACTAATCTTATTTTTTGCAGAATTTTGTGTTTGTTACGAACAACATCAATGTTGTGTAATCTTGATTACCAATTCTTAAATACATCATCATGCAGGTAGTATTAGCGCCAAAGAATAAATATCACCTAATTTGAATCTTTGTTTGCAAGATCAACAACATGTATGATTTAAAATAGATCATGGGTTTACAATGGGTTCAAATGTTGAAGAGTTAATTACCATAGTTATCTCACTGGTTTATTCTAGAAATCAATTTCACAAACTATTTTATTTCTCCAATACACCATGTTTTAAAATCTTTTGCAAATTTTAGTATCATTTGTACTTGCGTTGTGTGTTTTAATCGTATTATTAGTTGTGAATTCGACTTAAGATTCAACAGGGAATTTATATTAAATGTTAAACCGATCGCGTACACCAAGATAGAGAAACTAAATTTCAAGGTCGATAATTGATTTCTGTGAAATAAGATATGATCAGAGAAAACAAATATTAAACACAATTTATTTTTAAGTGCCTCGATATTAAAGCTGCAATGTGAAACTGAGATTGCAATTAAGACTTTAGCAAAGTTTTATTACCGCTATAAAGATCATGAACATACAATGCAATTCTACATGTAAAGATCTGCTATAAAGATCTTGTATATAAACACAATTCCACGCGGAAATATCTGATCAAATGGGAGTATTTCCCATCCATGTTTATATGAGGATGTAATTAACAAACTAAAAAGTCAAAATCTGACACATCTAAATCGTAAAATGCTTGAAAAATCTTATTGGCAATGGCTATGACTTCACAAATACAGTTCACTCTTTGAGGCAGTTTTGCTTTGCTAAAAATACAATCAAGTTGATACAACTAGTAGGTCATCCCATATTTGATTACTGTGAAGAGTTTGAAGATACCAAAGGGGTAATTAGAATCCGTAAACCTAAGAACAGACAACACAATTAAAGGACCAAAATAAAAAGGACAAAAGGTCAAGCAACGATCTACAAATTTTATGTTCAATATTTAATTCCAACGAGCTGATGATTTTTTTTTCTCTGGTCTCCCACGAAGATCATCGCTGTATAGAATTTCATTATTTACTTCGATGCTTAACGGGAATGGAAAGTTTTAACGCATAAATATACAATATACGTACATTGTCGGTAAATATAAAATTTATATGTACGAGCTTTAGAAACAGGCAGAATAGCGAGCCTTCGGCGAACTTTTCATACCTGTTTCGCAGCAAGTACAAATGAATTTTATATTTAACGACAATGTACGTATATTGTGTTTATCCTGCAATGTCAAAAAAGTCGGAAAACTTGTCAGATTTAAACAAAAAGGACAGAAACAAGCGTCATTCCTCGCCTTTCATAAATGTTGTCAAGGGTGTCTTCTTCGTGGTCTGCGTTACATTAGTACCAGTTTCATACTTGTCTGCGCCCTCCGCTGTACATAGCTACAGGGTACCAGGAAAGTTTATTCGTAGGCTGAAAAGTTTATTCGTCTAGTACGAATAAAGCAAACATTTATTCGCATAGCATATTTGTACAGCAAATGTACTGATTGCAGGATAAATGTTCACATTATGTAAAAACCAGTTTTATACGGAAACGGCAAATTTTGAAAATTAATCTCAATGTTCTGGATTGATACCACTGTAAGCATTCTACATTCATTTCCTTTTGTGAAATGTTCGTCAATATTGTGTTCGCAGTTCAAAATTATTTTTCAAAAAATAAATGTATGTGAAATGTCCGTACGCCAAATTGGGCGAAATCTGTTTCTTTTTTTTCTTCGTTTACAGAAGGTTTTGTCCAACACTAAGAAAAACGTCGAAGAATTGATTTTAACAATTGCCATCTTGTACGTATAAACATAGTACTAAATGATTCATGATTATCGAGAACATCATCATTGAAAAAAGTACAAAGGTGATCATTACGATCAATAATGTTAAAATAATCGTAACTTGCGATTTTTCAAGTGATGGTTTACATTTCATTTTATATTTTCATAGTTGGTTCATGTGAAGATATAATAAGACCACCGTGGGAAACCTTAGTACGGAAAATTGTTCAGTGGACGGATGATTCGGAAACAGCATACACACAAATAATCGTTTTGATATGTTTAAGTTTATGTGCACTTTCGAAGAAAAACATAGCATAGTATGGCAAAAACATGAATCCATTTGATATTGTTTTTATTTCAAAAGCACAGCAAATTACCAGACTGTATGGTGTGTGCTGGGACACATCGGTGAGACACTGATATTTTATTACTGCTGAGATTCGGGTCCGTGTTGCTAATCTTTGTAGTTTTTTGTATTGTCCTATTATGCATCTTTCCTTGTTGTGATGTTCGTTACAATTTCCGCATATAAACGATGCTTGGTTCGTCTTTACTTCCAGTTATTTGTAGGTGGGCTCATGTCCTATTTACGTTATTTGTGTTTGTTTACGCATAGTGATGTTCAACACATATTGTGTTTTTATTTTGTTTTTCTTCGTCTTGTGTACCCTATGTTGGCAGTTTCTCTGGGAGGGCTCTTATTTACGTTATTTGTGTTTGTTTACTATACACGTATTGTGTTTTTGTTTAGTTTTTCTTCGTCTTGTGTACCCTATGTTGGCAGTTTCTCTGGGAAGGCTCTTATTTACGTTATTTGTGTTTGTTTACTATACACATATTGTGTTTTCGTTTTGTTTTTCTTCGTCTTGTGTACCCTATGTTGGCAGTTTCTCTGGGAGGGCTCTTATTTACGTTATTTGTGTTTGTTTACTATACACATATTGTGTTTTTGTTTTGTTTTTCTTCGTCTTGTGTACCCCATGTTGACAGTTTCTCTGGGAGGGCTCTTATTTACGTTATTTGTGTTTGTTTACTATACACGTATTGTGTTTTTGTTTTGTTTTTCTTCGTCTTGTGTACCCTATGTTGGCAGTTTCTCTGGGAAGGCTCTTATTTACGTTATTTGTGTTTGTTTACTATAAACGTATTGTGTTTTTGTTTTGTTTTTCTTCGTCTTGTGTACCCTATGTTGGCAGTTTCTCTGGGAAGGCTCTTATTTACGTTATTTGTGTTTGTTTACTATAAACGTATGGTGTTTTTGTTTTGTTTTTCTTCGTCTTGTGTACCCTATGTTGGCAGTTTCTCTGGGAGGGCTCTTATTTACGTTATTTGTGTTTGTTTACTATAAAAGTATTGTGTTTTTGTTTTGTTTTTCTTCGTCTTGTGTACCCTATGTTGACAGTTTCCCTGGGAAGGCTCTTATTTACGTTATTTGTGTTTGTTTACTATACACATATTGTGTTTTTGTTTTGTTTTTCTTCGTCTTGTGTACCCTATGTTGGCAGTTTCTCTGGGAGGGCTCTTATTTATGTTATTTGTGTTTGTTTACTATACACATATTGTGTTTTTGTTTTGTTTTTCTTCGTCTTCTGTACCCTATGTTGGCAGTTTCTCTGGGAGGGCTCTTATTTACGTTATTTGTGTTTGTTTACTATAAACGTATGGTGTTTTTGTTTTGTTTTTCTTCGTCTTGTGTACCCTATGTTGGCAGTTTCTCTGGGAGGGCTCTTATTTAAGTTATTTGTGTTTGTTTACTATAAACATATTGTGTTTTTGTTTTGTTTTTCTTCGTCTTGTGTACCCTATGTTGGAAGTTTCTCTTGGAGGGCTCTTATTTACGTTATTTGTGTTTATTTACTATACACATATTGTGTTTTTGTTTTGTTTTTCTTCGTCTTATGTACCCTATGTTGGCAGTTTCTCTGGGAAGGCTCTTATTTACGTTATTTGTGTTTGTTTACTATAAACGTATTGTATTTTTGTTTTGTTTTTCTTCGTCTTGTGTACCCTATGTTGGCAGTTTCTCTGGAAGGACTCTTATTTACGTTATTTGTGTTTGTTTACTATACACGTATTATGTTTTTGTTTTGTTTTTCTTCGTCTTGTGTACCCTATGTTGGCAGTTTCTCTGGGAGGGCTCTTATTTACGTTATTTGTGTTTGCTTACTATACACATATTGTGTTTTTGTTTTGATTTTCTTCGTCTTGTGTACCTTATGTTGGCAGTTTCCCTGGGAAGGCTCTTATTTACGTTATTTTTGTTTGTTTACTATACACATATTGTGTTTTTGTTTTGTTTTTCTTCGTCTTGTGTACCCTATGTTGGCAGTTTCTCTGGGAGGGCTCTTATTTACGTTATTTGTGTTTGTTTACTATAAACATATTGTGTTTTTGTTTTGTTTTTCTTCGTCTTGTGTACCCTATGTTGGCAGTTTCTCTGGGAGGGCTCTTATTTACGTTATTTGTGTTTGTTTACTATAAACGTATTGTGTTTTTGTTTTGTTTTTCTTCGTCTTGTGTATCCTATGTTGGCAGTTTCTCTGGGAAGGCTCTTGTTTACGTTATTTGTGTTTGTTTACTATACACATATTGTGCTTTGTTTTGTTTTTCTTCGTCTTGTGTATCCTATGTTGGCAGTTTCTCTGGGAGGGCTCTTATTTACGTTATTTGTGTTTGTTTACTATACACATATTGTGTTTTTGTTTTGTTTTTCTTCGTCTTGTGTACCCTATGTTGGCAGTTTCTCTGGGAGGGCTCTTATTTACGTTATTTGTGTTTGTTTACTATACACATATTGTGTTTTTGTTTTGTTTTTCTTCGTCTTGTGTACCCTATGTTGGCAGTTTCACTGGTTAGGCTCTTATTTACGTTATTTGTGTTTGCTTACTATAAACGTATTGTGTTTTTGTTTTGTTTTTCTTGGTCTTGTGTACCCTATGTTGGCAGTTTCTCTGGGAGGGCTCTTATTTACGTTATTTGTGTTTGTTTACTATAAACGTATTGTGTTTTTGTTTTGTTTTTCTTCGTCTTGTGTACCCTATGTTGCCAGTTTCTCTGGGAAGGCTCTTATTTACGTTATTTGTGTTTGTTTACTATACACATATTGTGTTTTTGTTTTGTTTTTCTTCGTCTTGTGTACCCTATGTTGGCAGTTTCTCTGGGAGGGCTCTTATTTACGTTATTTGTGTTTGTTTACTATACACATATTGTGTTTTTGTTTTGATTTTCTTCGTCTTGTGTACCCTATGTTGGCAGTTTCCCTGGGAAGGCTCTTATTTACGTTATTTGTGTTTGTTTACTATAAACGTATTGTGTTTTTGTTTTGTTATTCTTCGTCTTGTGTACCCTATGTTGGCAGTTTCTCTGGGAGGATTCTTATTTACGTTATTTTTGTTTGTTTACTATACACATATTATGTTTTTGTTTTGTTTTTCTTGGTCTTGTGTACCCTATGTTGGCAGTTTCTCTGGGAAGGCTCTTATTTACGTTATTTGTGTTTGTTTACTATACACATATTGTGTTTTTGTTTTGTTTTTCTTCGTCTTGTGTATCCTATGTTGGCAGTTTCTCTGAGAGGGCTCTTATTTACGTTATTTGTGTTTGTTTACTATAAACGTATTGTGTTTTTGTTTTGTTTTTCTTCGTCTTGTGTACCCTATGTTGGCAGTTTCTCTGGGAAGGCTCTTATTTACGATATTTTTGTTTGTTTACTATACACATATTGTGTTTTTGTTTTGTTTTTCTTCGTCTTGTGTACCCTATGTTGGCATTTTCTCTGGGAGGGCTCTTATTTACGTTATTTGTGTTTGTTTACTACACACATATTGTGTTTTTGTTTTGATTTTCTTCGTCTTGTGTACCCTATGTTGGCAGTTTCCCTGGGAAGGCTCTTATTTACGTTATTTGTGTTTGTTTACTATACACATATTGTGTTTTTGTTTTGTTTTTCTTCGTCTTGTGTACCCTATGTTGGCAGTTTCTCTGGGAAGGCTCTTATTTACCTTATTTGTGTTTGTTTACTATAAACGTATTGTGTTTTTGTTTTGTTTTTCTTCGTCTTGTGTACCCTATGTTGGCAGTTTCTCTGGGAGGACTCTTATTTACGTTATTTGTGTTTGTTTACTATACACGTATTATGTTTTTGTTTTGTTTTTCTTCGTCTTGTGTACCCTATGTTGGCAGTTTCTCTGGGAGGGCTCTTATTTACGTTATTTGTGTTTGCTTACTATACACATATTGTGTTTTTGTTTTGATTTTCTTCGTCTTGTGTACCTTATGTTGGCAGTTTCTCTGGGACGGCTCTTATTTACGTTATTTGTGTTTGTTTACTATAAACATATTGTGTTTTTGTTTTGTTTTTCTTCGTCTTGTGTACCCTATGTTGGCAGTTTCTCTGGGAAGGCTCTTGTTTACGTTATTTGTGTTTGTTTACTATACACATATTGTGCTTTTGTTTTGTTTTTCTTCGTCTTGTGTATCCTATGTTGGCAGTTTCTCTGGGAGGACTCTTATTTACGTTATTTGTGTTTGTTTACTATACACATATTGTGTTTTTGTTTTGTTTTTCTTCGTCTTGTGTACCCTATGTTGGCAGTTTCTCTGGGAGGACTCTTATTTACGTTATTTGTGTTTGTTTACTATACACATATTGTGTTTTTGATTTGTTTTTCTTCGTCTTGTGTACCCTATGTTGGCAGTTTCTCTGGGAAGGCTCTTATTTACGTTATTTGTGTTTGTTTACTATACACATATTGTGTTTTTGTTTTGCTTTTCTTCGTCTTGTGTATCCTATGTTGGCAGTTTCTCTGGGAGGGCTCTTATTTACGTTATTTGTGTTTGTTTACTATACACATATTGTATTTTTGTTTTGTTTTTCTTCGTCTTGTGTACCCTATGTTGGCAGTTTCTCTGGGAGGGCTCTTATTTACGTTATTTGTGTTTGTTTACTATACACATATTGTGTTTTTGTTTTGTTTTTCTTCGTCTTGTGTACTCTATGTTGGCAGTTTCACTGGTTAGGCTCTTATTTACGTTATTTGTGTTTGCTTACTATAAACGTATTGTGTTTTTGTTTTGTTTTTCTTCGTCTTGTGTACCCTATGTTGGCAGTTTCTCTGGGAAGGCTCTTATTTACGATATTTTTGTTTGTTTACTATACACATATTGTGTTTTTGTTTTGTTTTTCTTCGTCTTGTGTACCATATGTTGGCATTTTCTCTGGGAGGGCTCTTATTTACGTTATTTGTGTTTGTTTACTACACACATATTGTGTTTTTGTTTTGATTTTCTTCGTCTTGTGTACCCTATGTTGGCAGTTTCCCTGGGAAGGCTCTTATTTACGTTATTTGTGTTTGTTTACTATACACATATTGTGTTTTTGTTTTGTTTTTCTTCGTCTTGTGTACCCTATGTTGGCAGTCTCTCTGGGAAGGCTCTTATTTACGTTATTTGTGTTTGTTTACTATAAACGTATTGTGTTTTTGTTTTGTTTTTCTTCGTCTTGTGTACCCTATGTTGGCAGTTTCTCTGGGAGGACTCTTATTTACGTTATTTGTGTTTGTTTACTATACACGTATTATGTTTTTGTTTTGTTTTTCTTCGTCTTGTGTACCCTATGTTGGCAGTTTCTCTGGGAGGGCTCTTATTTACGTTATTTGTGTTTGCTTACTATACACATATTGTGTTTTTGTTTTGATTTTCTTCGTCTTGTGTACCTTATGTTGGCAGTTTCTCTGGGAGGGCTGTTATTTACGTTATTTGTGTTTGTTTACTATAAACATATTGTGTTTTTGTTTTGTTTTTCTTCGTCTTGTGTACCCTATGTTGGCAGTTTCTCTGGGAGGACTCTTATTTACGTTATTTGTGTTTGTTTACTATACACATATTGTGTTTTTGTTTTGTTTTTCTTCGTCTTGTGTACCCTATGTTGGCAGTTTCTCTGGGAGGACTCTTATTTACGTTATTTGTGTTTGTTTACTATACACATATTGTGTTTTTGTTTTGTTTTTCTTCGTCTTGTGTACCCTATGTTGGCAGTTTCTCTGGGAGGACTCTTATTTACGTTATTTGTGTTTGTTTACTATACACATATTGTGTTTTTGTTTTGTTTTTCTTCGTCTTGTGTACCCTATGTTGGCAGTTTCTCTGGGAGGACTCGTATTTACGTTATTTGTGTTTGTTTACTATACACATATTGTGTTTTTGTTTTGTTTTTCTTCGTCTTGTGTACCCTATGTTGGCAGTTTCTCTGGGAGGGCTCTTATTTACGTTATTTGTGTTTGTTTACTATACACATATTGTGTTTTTGTTTTGTTTTTCTTCGTCTTGTGTACCCTATGTTGGCAGTTTCACTGGTTAGGCTCTTATTTACGTTATTTGTGTTTGCTTACTATAAACGTATTGTGTTTTTGTTTTGTTTTTCTTCGTCTTGTGTACCCTATGTTGGCAGTTTCTCTGGGAGGGCTCTTATTTACGTTATTTGTGTTTGTTTACTATAAACGTATTGTGTTTCTGTTTTGTTTTTCTTGGTCTTGTGTACCCTATGTTGGCAGTTTCTCTGGGAGGGCTCTTATTTACGTTATTTGTGTTTGTTTACTATAAACGTATTGTGTTTTTGTTTTGTTTTTCTTCGTCTTGTGTACCATATGTTGGCATTTTCTCTGGGAGGGCTCTTATTTACGTTATTTGTGTTTGTTTACTACACACATATTGTGTTTTTGTTTTGATTTTCTTCGTCTTGTGTACCCTATGTTGGCAGTTTCCCTGGGAAGGCTCTTATTTACGTTATTTGTGTTTGTTTACTATACACATATTGTGTTTTTGTTTTGTTTTTCTTCGTCTTGTGTACCCTATGTTGGCAGTCTCTCTGGGAAGGCTCTTATTTACGTTATTTGTGTTTGTTTACTATAAACGTATTGTGTTTTTGTTTTGTTTTTCTTCGTCTTGTGTACCCTATGTTGGCAGTTTCTCTGGGAGGACTCTTATTTACGTTATTTGTGTTTGTTTACTATACACGTATTATGTTTTTGTTTTGTTTTTCTTCGTCTTGTGTACCCTATGTTGGCAGTTTCTCTGGGAGGGCTCTTATTTACGTTATTTGTGTTTGCTTACTATACACATATTGTGTTTTTGTTTTGATTTTCTTCGTCTTGTGTACCTTATGTTGGCAGTTTCTCTGGGAGGGCTCTTATTTACGTTATTTGTGTTTGTTTACTATAAACATATTGTGTTTTTGTTTTGTTTTTCTTCGTCTTGTGTACCCTATGTTGGCAGTTTCTCTGGGAAGGCTCTTGTTTACGTTATTTGTGTTTGTTTACTATACACATATTGTGCTTTTGTTTTGTTTTTCTTCGTCTTGTGTATCCTATGTTGGCAGTTTCTCTGGGAGGACTCTTATTTACGTTATTTGTGTTTGCTTACTATACACATATTGTGTTTTTGTTTTGTTTTTCTTCGTCTTGTGTACCCTATGTTGGCAGTTTCTCTGGGAGGACTCTTATTTACGTTATTTGTGTTTGTTTACTATACACATATTGTGTTTTTGTTTTGTTTTTCTTCGTCTTGTGTACCCTATGTTGGCAGTTTCTCTGGGAAGGCTCTTATTTACGTTATTTGTGTTTGTTTACTATACACATATTGTGTTTTTGTTTTGCTTTTCTTCGTCTTGTGTATCCTATGTTGGCAGTTTCTCTGGGAGGGCTCTTATTTACGTTATTTGTGTTTGTTTACTATACACATATTGTATTTTTGTTTTGTTTTTCTTCGTCTTGTGTACCCTATGTTGGCAGTTTCTCTGGGAGGGCTCTTATTTACGTTATTTGTGTTTGTTTACTATACACATATTGTGTTTTTGTTTTGTTTTTCTTCGTCTTGTGTACTCTATGTTGGCAGTTTCACTGGTTAGGCTCTTATTTACGTTATTTGTGTTTGCTTACTATAAACGTATTGTGTTTTTGTTTTGTTTTTCTTCGTCTTGTGTACCCTATGTTGGCAGTTTCTCTGGGAAGGCTCTTATTTACGATATTTTTGTTTGTTTACTATACACATATTGTGTTTTTGTTTTGTTTTTCTTCGTCTTGTGTACCATATGTTGGCATTTTCTCTGGGAGGGCTCTTATTTACGTTATTTGTGTTTGTTTACTACACACATATTGTGTTTTTGTTTTGATTTTCTTCGTCTTGTGTACCCTATGTTGGCAGTTTCCCTGGGAAGGCTCTTATTTACGTTATTTGTGTTTGTTTACTATACACATATTGTGTTTTTGTTTTGTTTTTCTTCGTCTTGTGTACCCTATGTTGGCAGTCTCTCTGGGAAGGCTCTTATTTACGTTATTTGTGTTTGTTTACTATAAACGTATTGTGTTTTTGTTTTGTTTTTCTTCGTCTTGTGTACCCTATGTTGGCAGTTTCTCTGGGAGGACTCTTATTTACGTTATTTGTGTTTGTTTACTATACACGTATTATGTTTTTGTTTTGTTTTTCTTCGTCTTGTGTACCCTATGTTGGCAGTTTCTCTGGGAGGGCTCTTATTTACGTTATTTGTGTTTGCTTACTATACACATATTGTGTTTTTGTTTTGATTTTCTTCGTCTTGTGTACCTTATGTTGGCAGTTTCTCTGGGAGGGCTGTTATTTACGTTATTTGTGTTTGTTTACTATAAACATATTGTGTTTTTGTTTTGTTTTTCTTCGTCTTGTGTACCCTATGTTGGCAGTTTCTCTGGGAGGACTCTTATTTACGTTATTTGTGTTTGTTTACTATACACATATTGTGTTTTTGTTTTGTTTTTCTTCGTCTTGTGTACCCTATGTTGGCAGTTTCTCTGGGAGGACTCTTATTTACGTTATTTGTGTTTGTTTACTATACACATATTGTGTTTTTGTTTTGTTTTTCTTCGTCTTGTGTACCCTATGTTGGCAGTTTCTCTGGGAGGACTCTTATTTACGTTATTTGTGTTTGTTTACTATACACATATTGTGTTTTTGTTTTGTTTTTCTTCGTCTTGTGTACCCTATGTTGGCAGTTTCTCTGGGAGGACTCGTATTTACGTTATTTGTGTTTGTTTACTATACACATATTGTGTTTTTGTTTTGTTTTTCGTCGTCTTGTGTACCCTATGTTGGCAGTTTCTCTGGGAGGGCTCTTATTTACGTTATTTGTGTTTGTTTACTATACACATATTGTGTTTTTGTTTTGTTTTTCTTCGTCTTGTGTACCCTATGTTGGCAGTTTCACTTGTTAGGCTCTTATTTACGTTATTTGTGTTTGCTTACTATAAACGTATTGTGTTTTTGTTTTGTTTTTCTTCGTCTTGTGTACCCTATGTTGGCAGTTTCTCTGGGAGGGCTCTTATTTACGTTATTTGTGTTTGTTTACTATAAACGTATTGTGTTTCTGTTTTGTTTTTCTTGGTCTTGTGTACCCTATGTTGGCAGTTTCTCTGGGAGGGCTCTTATTTACGTTATTTGTGTTTGTTTACTATAAACGTATTGTGTTTTTGTTTTGTTTTTCTTCGTCTTGTGTACCATATGTTGGCATTTTCTCTGGGAGGGCTCTTATTTACGTTATTTGTGTTTGTTTACTACACACATATTGTGTTTTTGTTTTGATTTTCTTCGTCTTGTGTACCCTATGTTGGCAGTTTCCCTGGGAAGGCTCTTATTTACGTTATTTGTGTTTGTTTACTATACACATATTGTGTTTTTGTTTTGTTTTTCTTCGTCTTGTGTACCCTATGTTGGCAGTCTCTCTGGGAAGGCTCTTATTTACGTTATTTGTGTTTGTTTACTATAAACGTATTGTGTTTTTGTTTTGTTTTTCTTCGTCTTGTGTACCCTATGTTGGCAGTTTCTCTGGGAGGACTCTTATTTACGTTATTTGTGTTTGTTTACTATACACGTATTATGTTTTTGTTTTGTTTTTCTTCGTCTTGTGTACCCTATGTTGGCAGTTTCTCTGGGAGGGCTCTTATTTACGTTATTTGTGTTTGCTTACTATACACATATTGTGTTTTTGTTTTGATTTTCTTCGTCTTGTGTACCTTATGTTGGCAGTTTCTCTGGGAGGGCTGTTATTTACGTTATTTGTGTTTGTTTACTATAAACATATTGTGTTTTTGTTTTGTTTTTCTTCGTCTTGTGTACCCTATGTTGGCAGTTTCTCTGGGAGGACTCTTATTTACGTTATTTGTGTTTGTTTACTATACACATATTGTGTTTTTGTTTTGTTTTTCTTCGTCTTGTGTACCCTATGTTGGCAGTTTCTCTGGGAGGACTCTTATTTACGTTATTTGTGTTTGTTTACTATACACATATTGTGTTTTTGTTTTGTTTTTCTTCGTCTTGTGTACCCTATGTTGGCAGTTTCTCTGGGAGGACTCTTATTTACGTTATTTGTGTTTGTTTACTATACACATATTGTGTTTTTGTTTTGTTTTTCTTCGTCTTGTGTACCCTATGTTGGCAGTTTCTCTGGGAGGGCTCTTATTTACGTTATTTGTGTTTGTTTACTATACACATATTGTGTTTTTGTTTTGTTTTTCTTCGTCTTGTGTACCCTATGTTGGCAGTTTCACTGGTTAGGCTCTTATTTACGTTATTTGTGTTTGCTTACTATAAACGTATTGTGTTTTTGTTTTGTTTTTCTTCGTCTTGTGTACCCTATGTTGGCAGTTTCTCTGGGAGGGCTCTTATTTACGTTATTTGTGTTTGTTTACTATAAACGTATTGTGTTTCTGTTTTGTTTTTCTTGGTCTTGTGTACCCTATGTTGGCAGTTTCTCTGGGAGGGCTCTTATTTACGTTATTTGTGTTTGTTTACTATAAACGTATTGTGTTTTTGTTTTGTTTTTCTTCGTCTTGTGTACCCTATGTTGCCAGTTTCTCTGGGAAGGCTCTTATTTACGTTATTTGTGTTTGTTTACTATACACATATTGTGTTTTTGTTTTGTTTTTCTTCGTCTTGTGTACCCTATGTTGGCAGTTTCTCTGGGAGGGCTCTTATTTACGTTATTTGTGTTTGTTTACTATACACATATTGTGTTTTTGTTTTGATTTTCTTCGTCTTGTGTACCCTATGTTGGCAGTTTCCCTGGGAAGGCTCTTATTTACGTTATTTGTGTTTGTTTACTATAAACGTATTGTGTTTTTGTTTTGTTTTTCTTCGTCTTGTGTACCCTATGTTGGCAGTTTCTCTGGGAGGACTCTTATTTACGTTATTTGTGTTTGCTTACTATACACATATTATGTTTTTGTTTTGTTTTTCTTGGTCTTGTGTACCCTATGTTGGCAGTTTCTCTGGGAAGGCTCATATTTACGTTATTTGTGTTTGTTTACTATACACATATTGTGTTTTTGTTTTGTTTTTCTTCGTCTTGTGTATCCTATGTTGGCAGTTTCTCTGAGAGGGCTCTTATTTACGTTATTTGTGTTTGGTTACTATAAACGTATTGCGTTTTTGTTTTGTTTTTCTTCGTCTTGTGTACCCTATGTTGGCAGTTTCTCTGGGAGGGCTCTTATTTACGTTATTTGTGTTTGTTTACTATAAACGTATTGTGTTTCTGTTTTGTTTTTCTTGGTCTTGTGTACCCTATGTTGGCAGTTTCTCTGGGAGGGCTCTTATTTACGTTATTTGTGTTTGTTTACTATAAACGTATTGTGTTTTTGTTTTGTTTTTCTTCGTCTTGTGTACCCTATGTTGGCAGTTTCTCTGGGAGGGCTCTTATTTACGTTATTTGTGTTTGTTTACTATACACATATTGTGTTTTTGTTTTGTTTTTCTTCGTCTTGTGTACCCTATGTTGGCAGTTTCTCTGGGAGGGCTCTTATTTACGTTATTTGTGTTTGTTTACTATACACATATTGTGTTTTTGTTTTGATTTTCTTCGTCTTGTGTACCCTATGTTGGCAGTTTCCCTGGGAAGGCTCTTATTTACGTTATTTGTGTTTGTTTACTATAAACGTATTGTGTTTTTGTTTTGTTTTTCTTCGTCTTGTGTACCCTATGTTGGCAGTTTCTCTGGGAGGACTCTTATTTACGTTATTTGTGTTTGCTTACTATACACATATTATGTTTTTGTTTTGTTTTTCTTGGTCTTGTGTACCCTATGTTGGCAGTTTCTCTGGGAAGGCTCATATTTACGTTATTTGTGTTTGTTTACTATACACATATTGTGTTTTTGTTTTGTTTTTCTTCGTCTTGTGTATCCTATGTTGGCAGTTTCTCTGAGAGGGCTCTTATTTACGTTATTTGTGTTTGGTTACTATAAACGTATTGCGTTTTTGTTTTGTTTTTCTTCGTCTTGTGTACCCTATGTTGGCAGTTTCTCTGGGAGGGCTCTTATTTACGTTATTTGTGTTTGCTTACTATACACATATTGTGTTTTTGTTTTGATTTTCTTCGTCTTGTGTACCTTATGTTGGCAGTTTCCCTGGGAGGCCTCTTATTTACGTTATTTTTGATTGTTTACTATACACGTATTGTGTTTTTATTTTGTTTTTCTTCGTCTTGTGTACCCTATGTTGGCAGTTTCTCTGGGAGGGCTCTTATTTACGTTATTTGTGTTTGTTTACTATAAACGTATTGTGTTTTTGTTTTGTTTTTCTTCGTCTTGTGTACCCTATGTTGGCAGTTTCTCTGGGAAGGCTCTTGTTTACGTTATTTGTGTTTGTTTACTATACACATATTGTGTTTTTGTTTTGTTTTTCTTCGTCTTGTGTATCCTATGTTGGCAGTTTCTCTGGGAGGGCTCTTATTTACGTTATTTGTGTTTATTTACTATAAACGTATTGTGTTTTTGTTTTGTTTTTCTTCGTCTTGTGTACCCTATGTTGGCAGTTTCTCTGGGAAGGCTCTTGTTTA
This sequence comes from Bathymodiolus brooksi, assembly GCA_963680875.1. Taxonomy (NCBI): domain Eukaryota; kingdom Metazoa; phylum Mollusca; class Bivalvia; order Mytilida; family Modiolidae; genus Bathymodiolus; species Bathymodiolus brooksi. The sequence goes on from OY804584.1 coordinate 68,039,565, forward strand.
CGTTATTTGTGTTTGTTTACTATACACATATTGTGTTTTTGTTTTGTTTTTCTTCGTCTTGTGTATCCTATGTTGGCAGTTTCTCTGGGAGGGCTCTTATTTACGTTATTTGTGTTTGTTTACTATACACATATTGTGTTTTTATTTTGTTTTTCTTCGTCTTGTGTACCCTATGTTGGCAGTTTCTCTGGGAGGACTCTTATTTACGTTATTTGTGTTTGTTTACTATACACATATTGTGTTTTTGTTTTGTTTTTCTTCGTCTTGTGTACCCTATGTTGGCAGTTTCTCTGGGAAGGCTCTTATTTACGTTATTTGTGTTTGTTTACTATACACATATTGTGTTTTTGTTTTGTTTTTCTTCGTCTTGTGTACCCTATGTTGGCAGTTTCTCTGGGAAGGCTCTTATTTACGTTATTTGTGCTTGCTTACTATAAACATATTGTGTTTTTGTTTTGTTTTTCTTCGTCTTGTGTACCCTATGTTGGCAGTTTCTCTGGGAGGGCTCTTATTTACGTTATTTGTGTTTGTTTACTATACACATATTGTGTTTTTGTTTTGTTTTTCTTCGTCTTGTGTACCCTATGTTGGCAGTTTCCCTGGGAAGGCTCTTATTTACGTTATTTGTGTTTGCTTACTATACACATATTGTGTTTTTGTTTTGATTTTCTTCGTCTTGTGTACCTTATGTTGGCAGTTTCCCTGGGAAGGCTCTTATTTACGTTATTTTTGTTTGTTTACTATACACATATTGTGTTTTTGTTTTGTTTTTCTTCGTCTTGTGTACCCTATGTTGGCAGTTTCTCTGGGAGGGCTCTTATTTACGTTTTTTGTGTTTGTTTACTATAAACGTATTGTGTTTTTGTTTTGTTTTTCTTTGTCTTGTGTACCCTATGTTGGCAGTTTCTCTGGGAGAGCTCTTATTTACGTTATTTGTGTTTGTTTACTATAAACGTATTGTGTTTTTGTTTTGTTTTTCTTCGTCTTGTGTACCCTATGTTGGCAGTTTCTCTGGGAAGGCTCTTGTTTACGTTATTTGTGTTTGTTTACTATACACATATTGTGTTTTTGTTTTGATTTTCTTCGTCTTGTGTACCTTATGTTGGCAGTTTCCCTGGGAAAGCTCTTATTTACGTTATTTGTGTTTGTTTACTATACACGTATTGTGTTTTTGTTTTGTTTTTCTTCGTCTTGTGTACCCTATGTTGGCAGTTTCTCTGGGAGGGCTCTTATTTACGTTATTTGTGTTTGTTTACTATAAACGTATTGTGTTTTTGTTTTGTTTTTCTTCGTCTTGTGTACCCTATGTTGGCAGTTTCTCTGGGAGGGCTCTTATTTACGTTATTTGTGTTTGTTTACTATACACATATTGTGTTTTTGTTTTGATTTTCTTCGTCTTGTGTACCCTATGTTGGCAGTTTCCCTGGGAAGGCTCTTATTTACGTTATTTGTGTTTGTTTACTATAAACGTATTGTGTTTTTGTTTTGTTTTTCTTCGTCTTGTGTACCCTATGTTGGCAGTTTCTCTGGGAGGACTCTTATTTACGTTATTTGTGTTTGCTTACTATACACATATTATGTTTTTGTTTTGTTTTTCTTGGTCTTGTGTACCCTATGTTGGCAGTTTCTCTGGGAAGGCTCATATTTACGTTATTTGTGTTTGTTTACTATACACATATTGTGTTTTTGTTTTGTTTTTCTTCGTCTTGTGTATCCTATGTTGGCAGTTTCTCTGAGAGGGCTCTTATTTACGTTATTTGTGTTTGGTTACTATAAACGTATTGCGTTTTTGTTTTGTTTTTCTTCGTCTTGTGTACCCTATGTTGGCAGTTTCTCTGGGAGGGCTCTTATTTACGTTATTTGTGTTTGCTTACTATACACATATTGTGTTTTTGTTTTGATTTTCTTCGTCTTGTGTACCTTATGTTGGCAGTTTCCCTGGGAGGCCTCTTATTTACGTTATGTTTGATTGTTTACTATACACGTATTGTGTTTTTATTTTGTTTTTCTTCGTCTTGTGTACCCTATGTTGGCAGTTTCTCTGGGAGGGCTCTTATTTACGTTATTTGTGTTTGTTTACTATAAACGTATTGTGTTTTTGTTTTGTTTTTCTTCGTCTTGTGTACCCTATGTTGGCAGTTTCTCTGGGAAGGCTCTTGTTTACGTTATTTGTGTTTGTTTACTATACACATATTGTGTTTTTGTTTTGTTTTTCTTCGTCTTGTGTATCCTATGTTGGCAGTTTCTCTGGGAGGGCTCTTATTTACGTTATTTGTGTTTATTTACTATAAACGTATTGTGTTTTTGTTTTGTTTTTCTTCGTCTTGTGTACCCTATGTTGGCAGTTTCTCTGGGAAGGCTCTTGTTTACGTTATTTGTGTTTGTTTACTATACACATATTGTGTTTTTGTTTTGTTTTTCTTCGTCTTGTGTATCCTATGTTGGCAGTTTCTCTGGGAGGGCTCTTATTTACGTTATTTGTGTTTGTTTACTATACACATATTGTGTTTTTATTTTGTTTTTCTTCGTCTTGTGTACCCTATGTTGGCAGTTTCTCTGGGAGGACTCTTATTTACGTTATTTGTGTTTGTTTACTATACACATATTGTGTTTTTGTTTTGTTTTTCTTCGTCTTGTGTACCCTATGTTGGCAGTTTCTCTGGGAAGGCTCTTATTTACGTTATTTGTGTTTGTTTACTATACACATATTGTGTTTTTGTTTTGTTTTTCTTCGTCTTGTGTACCCTATGTTGGCAGTTTCTCTGGGAAGGCTCTTATTTACGTTATTTGTGTTTGTTTACTATACACATATTGTGTTTTTGTTTTGTTTTTCTTCGTCTTGTGTACCCTATGTTGGCAGTTTCTCTGGGAAGGCTCTTATTTACGTTATTTGTGCTTGCTTACTATAAACATATTGTGTTTTTGTTTTGTTTTTCTTCGTCTTGTGTACCCTATGTTGGCAGTTTCTCTGGGAGGGCTCTTATTTACGTTATTTGTGTTTGTTTACTATACACATATTGTGTTTTTGTTTTGTTTTTCTTCGTCTTGTGTACCCTATGTTGGCAGTTTCCCTGGGAAGGCTCTTATTTACGTTATTTGTGTTTGCTTACTATACACATATTGTGTTTTTGTTTTGATTTTCTTCGTCTTGTGTACCTTATGTTGGCAGTTTCCCTGGGAAGGCTCTTATTTACGTTATTTTTGTTTGTTTACTATACACATATTGTGTTTTTGTTTTGTTTTTCTTCGTCTTGTGTACCCTATGTTGGCAGTTTCTCTGGGAGGGCTCTTATTTACGTTTTTTGTGTTTGTTTACTATAAACGTATTGTGTTTTTGTTTTGTTTTTCTTTGTCTTGTGTACCCTATGTTGGCAGTTTCTCTGGGAGAGCTCTTATTTACGTTATTTGTGTTTGTTTACTATAAACGTATTGTGTTTTTGTTTTGTTTTTCTTCGTCTTGTGTACCCTATGTTGGCAGTTTCTCTGGGAAGGCTCTTGTTTACGTTATTTGTGTTTGTTTACTATACACATATTGTGTTTTTGTTTTGATTTTCTTCGTCTTGTGTACCTTATGTTGGCAGTTTCCCTGGGAAAGCTCTTATTTACGTTATTTGTGTTTGTTTACTATACACGTATTGTGTTTTTGTTTTGTTTTTCTTCGTCTTGTGTACCCTATGTTGGCAGTTTCTCTGGGAGGGCTCTTATTTACGTTATTTGTGTTTGTTTACTATAAACGTATTGTGTTTTTGTTTTGTTTTTCTTCGTCTTGTGTACCCTATGTTGGCAGTTTCTCTGGGAGGGCTCTTATTTACGTTATTTGTGTTTGTTTACTATACACATATTGTGTTTTTGTTTTGATTTTCTTCGTCTTGTGTACCCTATGTTGGCAGTTTCCCTGGGAAGGCTCTTATTTACGTTATTTGTGTTTGTTTACTATAAACGTATTGTGTTTTTGTTTTGTTTTTCTTCGTCTTGTGTACCCTATGTTGGCAGTTTCTCTGGGAGGACTCTTATTTACGTTATTTGTGTTTGCTTACTATACACATATTATGTTTTTGTTTTGTTTTTCTTGGTCTTGTGTACCCTATGTTGGCAGTTTCTCTGGGAAGGCTCATATTTACGTTATTTGTGTTTGTTTACTATACACATATTGTGTTTTTGTTTTGTTTTTCTTCGTCTTGTGTATCCTATGTTGGCAGTTTCTCTGAGAGGGCTCTTATTTACGTTATTTGTGTTTGGTTACTATAAACGTATTGCGTTTTTGTTTTGTTTTTCTTCGTCTTGTGTACCCTATGTTGGCAGTTTCTCTGGGAGGGCTCTTATTTACGTTATTTGTGTTTGCTTACTATACACATATTGTGTTTTTGTTTTGATTTTCTTCGTCTTGTGTACCTTATGTTGGCAGTTTCCCTGGGAGGCCTCTTATTTACGTTATGTTTGATTGTTTACTATACACGTATTGTGTTTTTATTTTGTTTTTCTTCGTCTTGTGTACCCTATGTTGGCAGTTTCTCTGGGAGGGCTCTTATTTACGTTATTTGTGTTTGTTTACTATAAACGTATTGTGTTTTTGTTTTGTTTTTCTTCGTCTTGTGTACCCTATGTTGGCAGTTTCTCTGGGAAGGCTCTTGTTTACGTTATTTGTGTTTGTTTACTATACACATATTGTGTTTTTGTTTTGTTTTTCTTCGTCTTGTGTATCCTATGTTGGCAGTTTCTCTGGGAGGGCTCTTATTTACGTTATTTGTGTTTATTTACTATAAACGTATTGTGTTTTTGTTTTGTTTTTCTTCGTCTTGTGTACCCTATGTTGGCAGTTTCTCTGGGAAGGCTCTTGTTTACGTTATTTGTGTTTGTTTACTATACACATATTGTGTTTTTGTTTTGTTTTTCTTCGTCTTGTGTATCCTATGTTGGCAGTTTCTCTGGGAGGGCTCTTATTTACGTTATTTGTGTTTGTTTACTATACACATATTGTGTTTTTATTTTGTTTTTCTTCGTCTTGTGTACCCTATGTTGGCAGTTTCTCTGGGAGGACTCTTATTTACGTTATTTGTGTTTGTTTACTATACACATATTGTGTTTTTGTTTTGTTTTTCTTCGTCTTGTGTACCCTATGTTGGCAGTTTCTCTGGGAAGGCTCTTATTTACGTTATTTGTGTTTGTTTACTATACACATATTGTGTTTTTGTTTTGTTTTTCTTCGTCTTGTGTACCCTATGTTGGCAGTTTCTCTGGGAAGGCTCTTATTTACGTTATTTGTGCTTGCTTACTATAAACATATTGTGTTTTTGTTTTGTTTTTCTTCGTCTTGTGTACCCTATGTTGGCAGTTTCTCTGGGAGGGCTCTTATTTACGTTATTTGTGTTTGTTTACTATACACATATTGTGTTTTTGTTTTGTTTTTCTTCGTCTTGTGTACCCTATGTTGGCAGTTTCCCTGGGAAGGCTCTTATTTACGTTATTTGTGTTTGCTTACTATACACATATTGTGTTTTTGTTTTGATTTTCTTCGTCTTGTGTACCTTATGTTGGCAGTTTCCCTGGGAAGGCTCTTATTTACGTTATTTTTGTTTGTTTACTATACACATATTGTGTTTTTGTTTTGTTTTTCTTCGTCTTGTGTACCCTATGTTGGCAGTTTCTCTGGGAGGGCTCTTATTTACGTTTTTTGTGTTTGTTTACTATAAACGTATTGTGTTTTTGTTTTGTTTTTCTTTGTCTTGTGTACCCTATGTTGGCAGTTTCTCTGGGAGAGCTCTTATTTACGTTATTTGTGTTTGTTTACTATAAACGTATTGTGTTTTTGTTTTGTTTTTCTTCGTCTTGTGTACCCTATGTTGGCAATTTCTCTGGGAAGGCTCTTGTTTACGTTATTTGTGTTTGTTTACTATACACATATTGTGTTTTTGTTTTGATTTTCTTCGTCTTGTGTACCTTATGTTGGCAGTTTCCCTAGGAAAGCTCTTATTTACGTTATTTGTGTTTGTTTACTATACACGTATTGTGTTTTTGTTTTGTTTTTCTTCGTCTTGTGTACCCTATGTTGGCAGTTTCTCTGGGAGGGCTCTTATTTACGTTATTTGTGTTTGTTTACTATAAACGTATTGTGTTTTTGTTTTGTTTTTCTTCGTCTTGTGTACCCTATGTTGGCAGTTTCTCTGGGAGGGCTCTTATTTACGTTATTTGTGTTTGTTTACTATAAACGAATTGTGTTTTGCTTTGTTTTTCTTCGTCTTGTGTACCCTATGTTGGCTGTTTCTCTGGGAGGGCTCTTATTTACGTTATTTGTGTTTGTTTACAATACACATATTGTGTTTTTGTTTTGTTTTTCTTCGTATTGTGTACCCTATGTTAGCAGTTTCTCTGGGAGGGCTCTTATTTACGTTATTTGTGTTTATTTACTATAAACGTATTGTGTTTTTGTTTTGTTTTTCTTCGTCTTGTGTACACTATGTTGGCAGTTTCTCTGGGAGGGCTCTTATTTACGTTATTTGTGTTTGTTTACTATAAACGTATTGTGTTTTTGTTTTGTTTTTCTTCGTCTTGTGTACCCTATGTTGGCAGTTTCTCTGGGAGGGCTCTTATTTACGTTATTTGTGTTTGTTTACTATACACATATTGTGTTTTTGTTTTGTTTTTCTTCGTCTTGTGTACCTTATGTTGGCAGTTTCTCTGGGAAGGCTCTTATTTACGTTATTTGTGTTTGTTTACTATACACGTATTGTGTTTTTGTTTTGTTTTTCTTCGTCTTGTGTACCCTATGTTGACAGTATCTCTGGGAGGGCTCTTATTTACGCTATTTGTGTTTGTTTACTATAAACGTATTGTGTTTTTGTTTTGTTTTTCTTCGTCTTGTGTACCCTATGTTGGCAGTTTCTCTGGGAGGGCTCTTATTTACGTTATTTGTGTTTGTTTACCATAAACGTATTGTGTTTTTGTTTTGTTTTTCTTCGTCTTGTGTACCCTATGTTGGCAGTTTCTCTGGGAGGGCTCTTATTTACGTTATTTGTGATTGTTTACTATAAACGTATTGTGTTTTTGTTTTGTTTTTCTTCGTCTTGTGTACCCTATGTTGGCAGTTTCTCTGGAAGGGCTCTTATTTACGTTATTTGTGTTTGTTTACTATAAACGTATTGTGTTTTTGTTTTGTTTTTCTTCGTCTTGTGTACCCTATGTTGGCAGTTTCTCTGGGAGGGCTCTTATTTACGTTATTTGTGTTTGTTTACTATACACATATTGTGTTTTTGTTTTGATTTTCTTCGTCTTGTGTACCTTATGTTGGCAGTTTCCCCGGGAAGGCCCTTATTTACGTTATTTGTGTTTGTTTACTATAAACGTATTGTGTTTTTGTTTTGTTTTTCTTCGTCTTGTGTACCCTATGTTGGCAGTTTCTCTGGGAGGGCTCTTATTTACGTTATTTGTGTTTGTTTACTATAAACGTATTGTGTTTTTGTTTTGTTTTTCTTCGTCTTGTGTACCCTATGTTGGCAGTTTCTCTGGGAGGGCTCTTATTTACGTTATTTGTGTTTGTTTACTATACACGTATTGTGTTTTTGTTTTGTTTTTCTTCGTCTTGTGTACCCTATGTTGGCAGTTTCTCTGGGAGGGCTCTTATTTATGTTATTTGTGTTTGTTTACTATACACGTATTGTGTTTTTGTTTTGTTTTTCTTCGTCTTGTGTACCCTATGTTGGCAGTTTCTCTGGGAGGGCTCTTATTTACGTTATTTGTGTTTGTTTACTATAAACGTATCGTGTTTTTGTTTTGTTTTTCTTCGTCTTGTGTACCCTATGTTGGCAGTTTCTCTGGGAGGGCTCTTATTTACGTTATTTGTGTTTGTTTACTATAAACGTATTGTGTTTTTGTTTTGTTTTTCTTCGTCTTGTGTACCCTATGTTGGCAGTTTCTCTGGGAGGGCTCTTATTTACGTACGTTATTTGTGTTTGTTTACTATAAACGTATTGTGTTTTTGTTTTGTTTTTCTTCGTCTTGTGTACCCTATGTTGGCAGTTTCTCTGGAAGGGCTCTTATTTACGTTATTTGTGTTTGTTTACTATAAACGTATTGTGTTTTTCTTTTGATTTTCTTCGTCTTGTGTATCCTATGTTGGCAGTTTCTCTGGGAGGGCTCTTATTTACGTTATTTGTGTTTGTTTACTATACACGTATGGTGTTTTTGTTTTGTTTTTCTTCCTCTTGTGTACCCTATGTTGGCAGTTTCTCGGGGGAGGGGGTGGCTCTTATTTACGTTATTTGCGTTTGTTTTCTATAAACGTATTGTGTTTTTGTTTTGTTTTTCTTCGTCTTGTGTACCCTATGTTGGCAGTTTCTCTGGGAGGGCTCTTATTTACGTTATTTGTGTTTGTTTACTATAAACGTATTGTGTTTTTATTTTGTTTTTCTTCGTCTTGTGTACCCTATGTTGGCAGTTTCTCTGGGAAGTCTCTTATTTACGTTATTTGTGTTTGTTTACTATACACGTATTGTGTTTCCGTTTTGTTTTTCTTCGTCTTGTGTACCCTATGTTGGCAGTTTCTCTGGGAGGGCTCTTATTTACGTTATTTGTGTTTGTTTACTATAAACGTATTGTGTTTTGCTTTGTTTTTCTTCGTCTTGTGTACCCTATGTTGGCAGTTTCTCTGGGAGGGCTCTTATTTACGTTATTTGTGTTTGTTTACTATACACATATTGTGTTTTTGTTTTGTTTTTCTTCGTCTTGTGTACCCTATGTTAGCAGTTTCTCTGGGAGGGCTCTTATTTACGTTATTTGTGTTTATTTACTATAAACGTATTGTGTTTTTGTTTTGTTTTTCTTCGTCTTGTGTACCCTATGTTGGCAGTTTCTCTGGGAAGGCTCTTATTTACGTTATGTGTGTTTGTTTACTATAAACGTATTGTGTTTTTGTTTTGTTTTTCTTCGTCTTGTGTACCCTATGTTGGCAGTTTCTCTGGGAGGGCTCTTATTTACGTTATTTGTGTTTGTTTACTATAAACGTATTGTGTTTTTGTTTTGTTTTTCTTCGTCTTGTGTACCCTATGTTGGCAGTTTCTCTGGGAGGGCTCTTATTTACGTTATTTGTGTTTGTTTACTATACACGTATTGTGTTTTTGTTTTGTTTTTCTTCGTCTTGTGTACCCTATGTTGGCAGTTTCTCTGGGAGGGCTCTTATTTATGTTATTTGTGTTTGTTTACTATACACGTATTGTGTTTTTGTTTTGTTTTTCTTCGTCTTGTGTACCCTATGTTGGCAGTTTCTCTGGGAGGGCTCTTATTTACGTTATTTGTGTTTGTTTACTATAAACGTATCGTGTTTTTGTTTTGTTTTTCTTCGTCTTGTGTACCCTATGTTGGCAGTTTCTCTGGGAGGGCTCTTATTTACGTTATTTGTGTTTGTTTACTATAAACGTATTGTGTTTTTGTTTTGTTTTTCTTCGTCTTGTGTACCCTATGTTGGCAGTTTCTCTGGGAGGGCTCTTATTTACGTACGTTATTTGTGTTTGTTTACTATAAACGTATTGTGTTTTTGTTTTGTTTTTCTTCGTCTTGTGTACCCTATGTTGGCAGTTTCTCTGGAAGGGCTCTTATTTACGTTATTTGTGTTTGTTTACTATAAACGTATTGTGTTTTTCTTTTGATTTTCTTCGTCTTGTGTATCCTATGTTGGCAGTTTCTCTGGGAGGGCTCTTATTTACGTTATTTGTGTTTGTTTACTATACACGTATGGTGTTTTTGTTTTGTTTTTCTTCCTCTTGTGTACCCTATGTTGGCAGTTTCTCGGGGGGGGGGGGGGTGGCTCTTATTTACGTTATTTGCGTTTGTTTTCTATAAACGTATTGTGTTTTTGTTTTGTTTTTCTTCGTCTTGTGTACCCTATGTTGGCAGTTTCTCTGGGAGGGCTCTTATTTACGTTATTTGTGTTTGTTTACTATAAACGTATTGTGTTTTTATTTTGTTTTTCTTCGTCTTGTGTACCCTATGTTGGCAGTTTCTCTGGGAAGTCTCTTATTTACGTTATTTGTGTTTGTTTACTATACACGTATTGTGTTTCCGTTTTGTTTTTCTTCGTCTTGTGTACCCTATGTTGGCAGTTTCTCTGGGAGGGCTCTTATTTACGTTATTTGTGTTTGTTTACTATAAACGTATTGTGTTTTGCTTTGTTTTTCTTCGTCTTGTGTACCCTATGTTGGCAGTTTCTCTGGGAGGGCTCTTATTTACGTTATTTGTGTTTGTTTACTATACACATATTGTGTTTTTGTTTTGTTTTTCTTCGTCTTGTGTACCCTATGTTAGCAGTTTCTCTGGGAGGGCTCTTATTTACGTTATTTGTGTTTATTTACTATAAACGTATTGTGTTTTTGTTTTGTTTTTCTTCGTCTTGTGTACCCTATGTTGGCAGTTTCTCTGGGAAGGCTCTTATTTACGTTATGTGTGTTTGTTTACTATAAACGTATTGTGTTTTTGTTTTGTTTTTCTTCGTCTTGTGTACCCTATGTTGGCAGTTTCTCTGGGAGGGCTCTTATTTACGTTATTTGTGTTTGTTTACTATACACGTATTGTGTTTTTGTTTTGTTTTTCTTCGTCTTGTGTACCCTATGTTGGCAGTTTCTCTGGGAGGGCTCTTATTTACGTTATTTGTGTTTGTTTACTATAAACGTATTGTGTTTTTGTTTTGTTTTTCTTCGTCTTGTGTACCCTATGTTGGCAGTTTCTCTGGGAGGGCTCTTATTTACGTTATTTGTGTTTGTTTACTATACACGTATTGTGTTTTTGTTTTGTTTTTCTTCGTCTTGTGTACCCTATGTTGGCAGTTTCTCTGGGAGGGCTCTTATTTATGTTATTTGTGTTTGTTTACTATACACGTATTGTGTTTTTGTTTTGTTTTTCTTCGTCTTGTGTACCCTATGTTGGCAGTTTCTCTGGGAGGGCTCTTATTTACGTTATTTGTGTTTGTTTACTATAAACGTATCGTGTTTTTGTTTTGTTTTTCTTCGTCTTGTGTACCCTATGTTGGCAGTTTCTCTGGGAGGGCTCTTATTTACGTTATTTGTGTTTGTTTACTATAAACGTATTGTGTTTTTGTTTTGTTTTTCTTCGTCTTGTGTACCCTATGTTGGCAGTTTCTCTGGGAGGGCTCTTATTTACGTACGTTATTTGTGTTTGTTTACTATAAACGTATTGTGTTTTTGTTTTGTTTTTCTTCGTCTTGTGTACCCTATGTTGGCAGTTTCTCTGGAAGGGCTCTTATTTACGTTATTTGTGTTTGTTTACTATAAACGTATTGTGTTTTTCTTTTGATTTTCTTCGTCTTGTGTATCCTATGTTGGCAGTTTCTCTGGGAGGGCTCTTATTTACGTTATTTGTGTTTGTTTACTATACACGTATGGTGTTTTTGTTTTGTTTTTCTTCCTCTTGTGTACCCTATGTTGGCAGTTTCTCGGGGGGGGGGGTGGCTCTTATTTACGTTATTTGCGTTTGTTTTCTATAAACGTATTGTGTTTTTGTTTTGTTTTTCTTCGTCTTGTGTACCCTATGTTGGCAGTTTCTCTGGGAGGCCTCTTATTTACGTTATTTGTGTTTGTTTACTATAAACGTAGTGTGTTTTTATTTTGTTTTTCTTCGTCTTGTGTACCCTATGTTGGCAGTTTCTCTGGGAAATCTCTTATTTACGTTATTTGTGTTTGTTTACTATACACGTATTGTGTTTCCGTTTTGTTTTTCTTCGTCTTGTGTACCCTATGTTGGCAGTTTCTCTGGGAGGGCTCTTATTTACGTTATTTGTGTTTGTTTACTATAAACGTATTGTGTTTTGCTTTGTTTTTCTTCGTCTTGTGTACCCTATGTTGGCAGTTTCTCTGGGAGGGCTCTTATTTACGTTATTTGTGTTTGTTTACTATACACATATTGTGTTTTTGTTTTGTTTTTCTTCGTCTTGTGTACCCTATGTTAGCAGTTTCTCTGGGAGGGCTCTTATTTACGTTATTTGTGTTTATTTACTATAAACGTATTGTGTTTTTGTTTTGTTTTTCTTCGTCTTGTGTACCCTATGTTGGCAGTTTCTCTGGGAAGGCTCTTATTTACGTTATGTGTGTTTGTTTACTATAAACGTATTGTGTTTTTGTTTTGTTTTTCTTCGTCTTGTGTACCCTATGTTGGCAGTTTCTCTGGGAGGGCTCTTATTTACGTTATTTGTGTTTGTTTACTATACACATATTGTGTTTTTGTTTTGTTTTTCTTCGTCTTGTGTACCTTATGTTGGCAGTTTCCCTGGGAAGGCTCTTATTTACGTTATTTGTGATTGTTTACTATACACGTATTGTGTTTTTGTTTTGTTTTTCTTCGTCTTGTGTACCCTATGTTGACAGTTTCTCTGGGAGGGCTCTTATTTACGCTATTTGTGTTTGTTTACTATAAACGTATTGTGTTTTTGTTTTGTTTTTCTTCGTCTTGTGTACCCTATGTTGGCGGTTTCTCTGGGAAGGCTCTTATTTACGTTATTTGTGTTTGTTTACTATAAACGTATTGTGTTTTTGTTTTGTTTTTCTTCGTCTTGTGTACCCTATGTTGGCAGTTTCTCTGGGAGGGCTCTTATTTACGTTATTTGTGTTTGTTTACTATAAACGTATTGTGTTTTTGTTTTGTTTTTCTTCGTCTTGTGTACCCTATGTTGGCAGTTTCTCTGGAAGGGCTCTTATTTACGTTATTTGTGTTTGTTTACTATAAACGTATTGTGTTTTTGTTTTGTTTTTCTTCGTCTTGTGTACCCTATGTTGGCAGTTTCTCTGGGAGGGCTCTTATTTACGTTATTTGTGTTTGTTTACTATACACATATTGTGTTTTTGTTTTGATTTTCTTCGTCTTGTATACCTTATGTTGGCAGTTTCCCCGGGAAGGCCCTTATTTATGTTATTTGTGTTTGTTTACTATAAACGTATTGTGTTTTTGTTTGGTTTTCCTCGTCTTGTGTACCCTATGTTGGCAGTTTCTCTGGGAGGGCTCTTATTTATGTTATTTGTGTTTGTTTACTATACACGTATTGTGTTTTTGTTTTGTTTTTCTTCGTCTTGTGTACCCTATGTTGGCAGTTTCTCTGGGAGGGCTCTTATTTACGTTATTTGTGTTTGTTTACTATAAACGTATCGTGTTTTTGTTTTGTTTTTCTTCGTCTTGTGTACCCTATGTTGGCAGTTTCTCTGGGAGGGCTCTTATTTACGTTATTTGTGTTTGTTTACTATAAACGTATTGTGTTTTTGTTTTGTTTTTCTTCGTCTTGTGTACCCTATGTTGGCAGTTTCTCTGGGAGGGCTCTTATTTACGTACGTTATTTGTGTTTGTTTACTATAAACGTATTGTGTTTTTGTTTTGTTTTTCTTCGTCTTGTGTACCCTATGTTGGCAGTTTCTCTGGAAGGGCTCTTATTTACGTTATTTGTGTTTGTTTACTATAAACGTATTGTGTTTTTCTTTTGATTTTCTTCGTCTTGTGTATCCTATGTTGGCAGTTTCTCTGGGAGGGCTCTTATTTACGTTATTTGTGTTTGTTTACTATACACGTATGGTGTTTTTGTTTTGTTTTTCTTCCTCTTGTGTACCCTATGTTGGCAGTTTCTCGGGGGGGGGGGGGGGTGGCTCTTATTTACGTTATTTGCGTTTGTTTTCTATAAACGTATTGTGTTTTTGTTTTGTTTTTCTTCGTCTTGTGTACCCTATGTTGGCAGTTTCTCTGGGAGGGCTCTTATTTACGTTATTTGTGTTTGTTTACTATAAACGTATTGTGTTTTTATTTTGTTTTTCTTCGTCTTGTGTACCCTATGTTGGCAGTTTCTCTGGGAAGTCTCTTATTTACGTTATTTGTGTTTGTTTACTATACACGTATTGTGTTTCCGTTTTGTTTTTCTTCGTCTTGTGTACCCTATGTTGGCAGTTTCTCTGGGAGGGCTCTTATTTACGTTATTTGTGTTTGTTTACTATAAACGTATTGTGTTTTGCTTTGTTTTTCTTCGTCTTGTGTACCCTATGTTGGCAGTTTCTCTGGGAGGGCTCTTATTTACGTTATTTGTGTTTGTTTACTATACACATATTGTGTTTTTGTTTTGTTTTTCTTCGTCTTGTGTACCCTATGTTAGCAGTTTCTCTGGGAGGGCTCTTATTTACGTTATTTGTGTTTATTTACTATAAACGTATTGTGTTTTTGTTTTGTTTTTCTTCGTCTTGTGTACCCTATGTTGGCAGTTTCTCTGGGAAGGCTCTTATTTACGTTATGTGTGTTTGTTTACTATAAACGTATTGTGTTTTTGTTTTGTTTTTCTTCGTCTTGTGTACCCTATGTTGGCAGTTTCTCTGGGAGGGCTCTTATTTACGTTATTTGTGTTTGTTTACTATACACGTATTGTGTTTTTGTTTTGTTTTTCTTCGTCTTGTGTACCCTATGTTGGCAGTTTCTCTGGGAGGGCTCTTATTTACGTTATTTGTGTTTGTTTACTATAAACGTATTGTGTTTTTGTTTTGTTTTTCTTCGTCTTGTGTACCCTATGTTGGCAGTTTCTCTGGGAGGGCTCTTATTTACGTTATTTGTGTTTGTTTACTATACACGTATTGTGTTTTTGTTTTGTTTTTCTTCGTCTTGTGTACCCTATGTTGGCAGTTTCTCTGGGAGGGCTCTTATTTATGTTATTTGTGTTTGTTTACTATACACGTATTGTGTTTTTGTTTTGTTTTTCTTCGTCTTGTGTACCCTATGTTGGCAGTTTCTCTGGGAGGGCTCTTATTTACGTTATTTGTGTTTGTTTACTATAAACGTATCGTGTTTTTGTTTTGTTTTTCTTCGTCTTGTGTACCCTATGTTGGCAGTTTCTCTGGGAGGGCTCTTATTTACGTTATTTGTGTTTGTTTACTATAAACGTATTGTGTTTTTGTTTTGTTTTTCTTCGTCTTGTGTACCCTATGTTGGCAGTTTCTCTGGGAGGGCTCTTATTTACGTACGTTATTTGTGTTTGTTTACTATAAACGTATTGTATTTTTGTTTTGTTTTTCTTCGTCTTGTGTACCCTATGTTGGCAGTTTCTCTGGAAGGGCTCTTATTTACGTTATTTGTGTTTGTTTACTATAAACGTATTGTGTTTTTCTTTTGATTTTCTTCGTCTTGTGTATCCTATGTTGGCAGTTTCTCTGGGAGGGCTCTTATTTACGTTATTTCTGTTTGTTTACTATACACGTATGGTGTTTTTGTTTTGTTTTTCTTCCTCTTGTGTACCCTATGTTGGCAGTTTCTCGGGGGGGGGGGGGGTGGCTCTTATTTACGTTATTTGCGTTTGTTTTCTATAAACGTATTGTGTTTTTGTTTTGTTTTTCTTCGTCTTGTGTACCCTATGTTGGCAGTTTCTCTGGGAGGGCTCTTATTTACGTTATTTGTGTTTGTTTACTATAAACGTATTGTGTTTTTATTTTGTTTTTCTTCGTCTTGTGTACCCTATGTTGGCAGTTTCTCTGGGAAATCTCTTATTTACGTTATTTGTGTTTGTTTACTATACACGTATTGTGTTTCCGTTTTGTTTTTCTTCGTCTTGTGTACCCTATGTTGGCAGTTTCTCTGGGAGGGCTCTTATTTACGTTATTTGTGTTTGTTTACTATAAACGTATTGTGTTTTGCTTTGTTTTTCTTCGTCTTGTGTACCCTATGTTGGCAGTTTCTCTGGGAGGGCTCTTATTTACGTTATTTGTGTTTGTTTACTATACACATATTGTGTTTTTGTTTTGTTTTTCTTCGTCTTGTGTACCCTATGTTAGCAGTTTCTCTGGGAGGGCTCTTATTTACGCTATTTGTGTTTGTTTACTATAAACGTATTGTGTTTTTGTTTTGTTTTTCTTCGTCTTGTGTACCCTATGTTGGCGGTTTCTCTGGGAAGGCTCTTATTTACGTTATTTGTGTTTGTTTACTATAAACGTATTGTGTTTTTGTTTTGTTTTTCTTCGTCTTGTGTACCCTATGTTGGCAGTTTCTCTGGGAGGGCTCTTATTTACGTTATTTGTGTTTGTTTACTATAAACGTATTGTGTTTTTGTTTTGTTTTTCTTCGTCTTGTGTACCCTATGTTGGCAGTTTCTCTGGAAGGGCTCTTATTTACGTTATTTGTGTTTGTTTACTATAAACGTATTGTGTTTTTGTTTTGTTTTTCTTCGTCTTGTGTACCCTATGTTGGCAGTTTCTCTGGGAGGGCTCTTATTTACGTTATTTGTGTTTGTTTACTATACACATATTGTGTTTTTGTTTTGATTTTCTTCGTCTTGTATACCTTATGTTGGCAGTTTCCCCGGGAAGGCCCTTATTTACGTTATTTGTGTTTGTTTACTATAAACGTATTGTGTTTTTGTTTGGTTTTCCTCGTCTTGTGTACCCTATGTTGGCAGTTTCTCTGGGAGGGCTCTTATTTACGTTATTTGTGATTGTTTACTATAAACGTATTGTGTTTTTGTTTTGTTTTTCTTCGTCTTGTGTACCCTATGTTGGCAGTTTCTCTGGAAGGGCTCTTATTTACGTTATTTGTGTTTGTTTACTATAAACGTATTGTGTTTTTGTTTTGTTTTTCTTCGTCTTGTGTACCCTATGTTGGCAGTTTCTCTGGGAGGGCTCTTATTTACGTTATTTGTGTTTGTTTACTATAAACGTATTGTGTTTTTGTTTTGTTTTTCTTCGTCTTGTGTACCCTATGTTGGCAGTTTCTCTGGGAGGGCTCTTATTTACGTTATTTGTGTTTGTTTACTATAAACGTATTGTGTTTTTCTTTTGATTTTCTTCGTCTTGTGTATCCTATGTTGGCAGTTTCTCTGGGAGGGCTCTTATTTACGTTATTTGTGTTTGTTAACTATACACGTATGGTGTTTTTGTTTTGTTTTTCTTCCTCTTGTGTACCCTATGTTGGCAGTTTCTCGGGGGGGGGGGGGGGAGGGGGCTCTTATTTACGTTATTTGCGTTTGTTTACTATAAACGTATTGTGATTTTGCTTTGTTTTTCTTCGTCTTGTGTACCCTATGTTGGCAGTTTCTCTGGGAAGTCTCTTATTTACGTTATTTGTGTTTGTTTACTATACACGTATTGTGTTTTCGTTTTGTTTTTCTTCGTCTTGTGTACCCTATGTTGGCAGTTTCTCTGGGAGGGCTCTTATTTACTTTATTTGTGTTTGTTTACTATAAACCTATTGTGTTTTTGTTTTGTTTTTCTTCGTCTTGTGTACCCTATGTTGGCAGTTTCTCTGGGAGGGCTCTTATTTACGTTATTTGTGTTTGTTTACTATAAACGTATCGTGTTTTTGTTTAGTTTTTCTTCGTCTTGTGTACCCTATGTTGGCAGTTTCTCTGGGAGGGCTCTTATTTACGTTATTTGTGTTTGTTTACTATAAACGTATTGTGTTTTTGTTTTGTTTTTCTTCGTCTTGTGTACCCTATGTTGGCAGTTTCTCTGGGAGGGCTCTTATTTACGTACGTTATTTGTGTTTGTTTACTATAAACGTATTGTGTTTTTGTTTTGTTTTTCTTCGTCTTGTGTACCCTATGTTGGCAGTTTCTCTGGAAGGGCTCTTATTTACGTTATTTGTGTTTGTTTACTATAAACGTATTGTGTTTTTCTTTTGATTTTCTTCGTCTTGTGTATCCTATGTTGGCAGTTTCTCTGGGAGGGCTCTTATTTACGTTATTTGTGTTTGTTTACTATACACGTATGGTGTTTTTGTTTTGTTTTTCTTCCTCTTGTGTACCCTATGTTGGCAGTTTCTCGGGGGAGGGGGGGGTGGCTCTTATTTACGTTATTTGCGTTTGTTTTCTATAAACGTATTGTGTTTTTGTTTTGTTTTTCTTCGTCTTGTGTACCCTATGTTGGCAGTTTCTCTGGGAGGGCTCTTATTTACGTTATTTGTGTTTGTTTACTATAAACGTATTGTGTTTTTATTTTGTTTTTCTTCGTCTTGTGTACCCTATGTTGGCAGTTTCTCTGGGAAGTCTCTTATTTACGTTATTTGTGTTTGTTTACTATACACGTATTGTGTTTCCGTTTTGTTTTTCTTCGTCTTGTGTACCCTATGTTGGCAGTTTCTCTGGGAGGGCTCTTATTTACGTTATTTGTGTTTGTTTACTATAAACGTATTGTGTTTTGCTTTGTTTTTCTTCGTCTTGTGTACCCTATGTTGGCAGTTTCTCTGGGAGGGCTCTTATTTACGTTATTTGTGTTTGTTTACTATACACATATTGTGTTTTTGTTTTGTTTTTCTTCGTCTTGTGTACCCTATGTTAGCAGTTTCTCTGGGAGGGCTCTTATTTACGTTATTTGTGTTTATTTACTATAAACGTATTGTGTTTTTGTTTTGTTTTTCTTCGTCTTGTGTACCCTATGTTGGCAGTTTCTCTGGGAAGGCTCTTATTTACGTTATGTGTGTTTGTTTACTATAAACGTATTGTGTTTTTGTTTTGTTTTTCTTCGGCTTGTGTACCCTATGTTGGCAGTTTCTCTGGGAGGGCTCTTATTTACGTTATTTGTGTTTGTTTACTATACACATATTGTGTTTTTGTTTTGTTTTTCTTCGTCTTGTGTACCTTATGTTGGCAGTTTCCCTGGGAAGGCTCTTATTTACGTTATTTGTGTTTGTTTACTATACACGTATTGTGTTTTTGTTTTGTTTTTCTTCGTCTTGTGTACCCTATGTTGACAGTTTCTCTGGGAGGGCTCTTATTTACGCTATTTGTGTTTGTTTACTATAAACGTATTGTGTTTTTTTTTGTTTTTCTTCGTCTTGTGTACCCTATGTTGGCGGTTTCTCTGGGATGGCTCTTATTTACGTTATTTGTGTTTGTTTACTATAAACGTATTGTGTTTTTGTTTTGTTTTTCTTCGTCTTGTGTACCCTATGTTGGCAGTTTCTCTGGGAGGGCTCTTATTTACGTTATTTGTGTTTGTTTACTATAAACGTATTGTGTTTTTGTTTTGTTTTTCTTCGTCTTGTGTACCCTATGTTGGCAGTTTCTCTGGAAGGGCTCTTATTTACGTTATTTGTGTTTGTTTACTATAAACGTATTGTGTTTTTGTTTTGTTTTTCTTCGTCTTGTGTACCCTATGTTGGCAGTTTCTCTGGGAGGGCTCTTATTTACGTTATTTGTGTTTGTTTACTATACACATATTGTGTTTTTGTTTTGATTTTCTTCGTCTTGTATACCTTATGTTGGCAGTTTCCTCGGGAAGGCCCTTCTTTACGTTATTTGTGTTTGTTTACTATAAACGTATTGTGTTTTTGTTTGGTTTTCCTCGTCTTGTGTACCCTATGTTGGCAGTTTCTCTGGGAGGGCTCTTATTTACGTTATTTGTGATTGTTTACTATAAACGTATTGTGTTTTTTCCTCGTCTTGTGTACCCTATGTTGGCAGTTTCTCTGGGAGGGCTCTTATTTACGTTATTTGTGATTGTTTACTATAAACGTATTGTGTTTTTGTTTTGTTTTTCTTCGTCTTGTGTACCCTATGTTGGCAGTTTCTCTGGAAGGGCTCTTATTTACGTTATTTGTGTTTGTTTACTATAAACGTATTGTGTTTTTGTTTTGTTTTTCTTCGTCTTGTGTACCCTATGTTGGCAGTTTCTCTGGAAGGGCTCTTATTTACGTTATTTGTGTTTGTTTACTATAAACGTATTGTGTTTTTGTTTTGTTTTTCTTCGTCTTGTGTACCCTATGTTGGCAGTTTCTCTGGGAGGGCTCTTATTTACGTTATTTGTGTTTGTTTACTATACACATATTGTGTTTTTGTTTTGATTTTCTTCGTCTTGTATACCTTATGTTGGCAGTTTCCTCGGGAAGGCCCTTATTTACGTTATTTGTGTTTGTTTACTATAAACGTATTGTGTTTTTGTTTGGTTTTCCTCGTCTTGTGTACCCTATGTTGGCAGTTTCTCTGGGAGGGCTCTTATTTACGTTATTTGTGATTGTTTACTATAAACGTATTGTGTTTTTGTTTTGTTTTTCTTCGTCTTGTGTACCCTATGTTGGCAGTTTCTCTGGAAGGGCTCTTATTTACGTTATTTGTGTTTGTTTACTATAAACGTATTGTGTTTTTGTTTTGTTTTTCTTCGTCTTGTGTACCCTATGTTAGCAGTTTCTCTGGGAGGGCTCTTATTTACGTTATTTGTGTTTGTTTACTATAAACGTATTGTGTTTTTGTTTTGTTTTTCTTCGTCTTGTGTACCCTATGTTGGCAGTTTCTCTGGGAGGGCTCTTATTTACGTTATTTGTGTTTGTTTACTATAAACGTATTGTGTTTTTCTTTTGATTTTCTTCGTCTTGTGTATCCTATGTTGGCAGTTTCTCTGGGAGGGCTCTTATTTACGTTATTTGTGTTTGTTTACTATACACGTATGGTGTTTTTGTTTTGTTTTTCTTCCTCTTGTGCACCCTATGTTGGCAGTTTCTCGGGGGGGGGGGGGGGAGGGGGCTCTTATTTACGTTATTTGCGTTTGTTTACTATAAACGTATTGTGTTTTTGTTTTGTTTTTCTTCGTCTTGTGTACCCTATGTTGGCAGTTTCTCTGGGAAGTCTCTTATTTACGTTATTTGTGTTTGTTTACTATACACGTATTGTGTTTTCGTTTTGTTTTTCTTCGTCTTGTGTACCCTATGTTGGCAGTTTCTCTGGGAGAGCTCTTATTTATGTTATTTGTGTTTGTTTACTATACACGTATTGTGTTTTTGTTTTGTTTTTCTTCGTCTTGTGTACCCTATGTTGGCAGTTTCTCTGGGAGGACTCTTATTTACGTTATTTGTGTTTGTTTACTATACACATATTGTGTTTTTGTTTTGTTTTTCTTCGTCTTGTGTACCCTATGTTGGCAGTTTCTCTGGGAAGGCTCCTATTTACGTTATTTGTGTTTGTTTACTATACACATATTGTGTTTTTGTTTTGTTTTTCTTCGTCTTGTGTACCCCATGTTGACAGTTTCTCTGGGAGGGCTCTTATTTACGTTATTTGTGTTTGTTTACTATACACATATTGTGTTTTTGTTTTGTTTTTCTTCGTCTTGTGTACCCTATGTTGACAGTTTCTCTGGGAGGGCTCTTATTTACGTTATTTGTGTTTGTTTACTATAAACGTATTGTGTTTTTGTTTTGTTTTTCTTCGTCTTGTGTACCCTATGTTGGCAGTTTCTCTAAGAAGGCTCTTATTTACGTTATTTGTGTTTGCTTACTATAAACGTATTGTGTTTTTGTTTTGTTTTTCTTCGTCTTGTGTACCCTATGTTGGCAGTTTCTCTGGGAGGGCTCTTATTTACGTTATTTGTGTTTGTTTACTATAAACGTATTGTGTTTTTGTTTTGTTTTTCTTCGTCTTGTGTACCCTATGTTGGCAGTTTCTCTGGGAGGGCTCTTATTTACGTTATTTGTGTTTGTTTAATATACACGTATTGTGTTTTTGTTTTGTTTTTCTTCGTCTTGTGTACCCTATGTTGGCAGTTTCTCTGGGAGGGCTCTTATTTACGTTATTTGTGTTTGTTTACTATACACGTATTGTGTTTTTGTTTTGTTTTTCTTCGTCTTGTGTACCCTATGTTGGCAGTTTCTCTGGGAAGGCTCTTATTTACGTTATTTGTGTTTGTTTACTATAAACGTATTGTGTTTTTGTTTGGTTTTCCTCGTCTTGTGTACCCTATGTTGGCAGTTTCTCTGGGAGGGCTCTTATTTACGTTATTTGTGATTGTTTACTATAAACGTATTGTGTTTTTGTTTTGTTTTTCTTCGTCTTGTGTACCCTATGTTGGCAGTTTCTCTGGAAGGGCTCTTATTTACGTTATTTGTGTTTGTTTACTATAAACGTATTGTGTTTTTGTTTTGTTTTTCTTCGTCTTGTGTACCCTATGTTAGCAGTTTCTCTGGGAGGGCTCTTATTTACGTTATTTGTGTTTGTTTACTATAAACGTATTGTGTTTGTGTTTTGTTTTTCTTCGTCTTGTGTACCCTATGTTGGCAGTTTCTCTGGGAGGGCTCTTATTTACGTTATTTGTGTTTGTTTACTATAAACGTATTGTGTTTTTCTTTTGATTTTCTTCGTCTTGTGTATCCTATGTTGGCAGTTTCTCTGGGAGGGCTCTTATTTACGTTATTTGTGTTTGTTTACTATACACGTATGGTGTTTTTGTTTTGTTTTTCTTCCTCTTGTGTACCCCATGTTGGCAGTTTCTCGGGGGGGGGGGGGGGAGGGGGCTCTTATTTACGTTATTTGCGTTTGTTTACTATAAACGTATTGTGTTTTTGTTTTGTTTTTCTTCGTCTTGTGTACCCTATGTTGGCAGTTTCTCTGGGAAGTCTCTTATTTACGTTATTTGTGTTTGTTTACTATACACGTATTGTGTTTTCGTTTTGTTTTTCTTCGTCTTGTGTACCCTATGTTGGCAGTTTCTCTGGGAGGGCTCTTATTTATGTTATTTGTGTTTGTTTACTATACACGTATTGTGTTTTTGTTTTGTTTTTCTTCGTCTTGTGTACCCTATGTTGGCAGTTTCTCTGGGAGGACTCTTATTTACGTTATTTGTGTTTGTTTACTATACACATATTGTGTTTTTGTTTTGTTTTTCTTCGTCTTGTGTACCCTATGTTGGCAGTTTCTCTGGGAAGGCTCCTATTTACGTTATTTGTGTTTGTTTACTATACACATATTGTGTTTTTGTTTTGTTTTTCTTCGTCTTGTGTACCCCATGTTGACAGTTTCTCTGGGAGGGCTCTTATTTACGTTATTTGTGTTTGTTTACTATACACATATTGTGTTTTTGTTTTGTTTTTCTTCGTCTTGTGTACCCTATGTTGACAGTTTCTCTGGGAGGGCTCTTATTTACGTTATTTGTGTTTGTTTACTATAAACGTATTGTGTTTTTGTTTTGTTTTTCTTCGTCTTGTGTACCCTATGTTGGCAGTTTCTCTAAGAAGGCTCTTATTTACGTTATTTGTGTTTGCTTACTATAAACGTATTGTGTTTTTGTTTTGTTTTTCTTCGTCTTGTGTACCCTATGTTGGCAGTTTCTCTGGGAGGGCTCTTATTTACGTTATTTGTGTTTGTTTACTATAAACGTATTGTGTTTTTGTTTTGTTTTTCTTCGTCTTGTGTACCCTATGTTGGCAGTTTCTCTGGGAGGGCTCTTATTTACGTTATTTGTGTTTGTTTACTATAAACGTATTGTGTTTTTCTTTTGATTTTCTTCGTCTTGTGTATCCTATGTTGGCAGTTTCTCTGGGAGGGCTCTTATTTACGTTATTTGTGTTTGTTTACTATACACGTATGGTGTTTTTGTTTTGTTTTTCTTCCTCTTGTGTACCCTATGTTGGCAGTTTCTCGGGGGGGGGGGGAGGGGGCTCTTATTTACGTTATTTGCGTTTGTTTACTATAAACGTATTGTGTTTTTGTTTTGTTTTTCTTCGTCTTGTGTACCCTATGTTGGCAGTTTCTCTGGGAAGTCTCTTATTTACGTTATTTGTGTTTGTTTACTATACACGTATTGTGTTTTCGTTTTGTTTTTCTTCGTCTTGTGTACCCTATGTTGGCAGTTTCTCTGGGAGAGCTCTTATTTATGTTATTTGTGTTTGTTTACTATACACGTATTGTGTTTTTGTTTTGTTTTTCTTCGTCTTGTGTACCCTATGTTGGCAGTTTCTCTGGGAGGACTCTTATTTACGTTATTTGTGTTTGTTTACTATACACATATTGTGTTTTTGTTTTGTTTTTCTTCGTCTTGTGTACCCTATGTTGGCAGTTTCTCTGGGAAGGCTCCTATTTACGTTATTTGTGTTTGTTTACTATACACATATTGTGTTTTTGTTTTGTTTTTCTTCGTCTTGTGTACCCCATGTTGACAGTTTCTCTGGGAGGGCTCTTATTTACGTTATTTGTGTTTGTTTACTATACACATATTGTGTTTTTGTTTTGTTTTTCTTCGTCTTGTGTACCCTATGTTGACAGTTTCTCTGGGAGGGCTCTTATTTACGTTATTTGTGTTTGTTTACTATAAACGTATTGTGTTTTTGTTTTGTTTTTCTTCGTCTTGTGTACCCTATGTTGGCAGTTTCTCTAAGAAGGCTCTTATTTACGTTATTTGTGTTTGCTTACTATAAACGTATTGTGTTTTTGTTTTGTTTTTCTTCGTCTTGTGTACCCTATGTTGGCAGTTTCTCTGGGAGGGCTCTTATTTACGTTATTTGTGTTTGTTTACTATAAACGTATTGTGTTTTTGTTTTGTTTTTCTTCGTCTTGTGTACCCTATGTTGGCAGTTTCTCTGGGAGGGCTCTTATTTACGTTATTTGTGTTTGTTTAATATACACGTATTGTGTTTTTGTTTTGTTTTTCTTCGTCTTGTGTACCCTATGTTGGCAGTTTCTCTGGGAGGGCTCTTATTTACGTTATTTGTGTTTGTTTACTATACACGTATTGTGTTTTTGTTTTGTTTTTCTTCGTCTTGTGTACCCTATGTTGGCAGTTTCTCTGGGAAGGCTCTTATTTACGTTATTTGTGTTTGTTTACTATAAACGTATTGTGTTTTTGTTTGGTTTTCCTCGTCTTGTGTACCCTATGTTGGCAGTTTCTCTGGGAGGGCTCTTATTTACGTTATTTGTGATTGTTTACTATAAACGTATTGTGTTTTTGTTTTGTTTTTCTTCGTCTTGTGTACCCTATGTTGGCAGTTTCTCTGGAAGGGCTCTTATTTACGTTATTTGTGTTTGTTTACTATAAACGTATTGTGTTTTTGTTTTGTTTTTCTTCGTCTTGTGTACCCTATGTTAGCAGTTTCTCTGGGAGGGCTCTTATTTACGTTATTTGTGTTTGTTTACTATAAACGTATTGTGTTTGTGTTTTGTTTTTCTTCGTCTTGTGTACCCTATGTTGGCAGTTTCTCTGGGAGGGCTCTTATTTACGTTATTTGTGTTTGTTTACTATAAACGTATTGTGTTTTTCTTTTGATTTTCTTCGTCTTGTGTATCCTATGTTGGCAGTTTCTCTGGGAGGGCTCTTATTTACGTTATTTGTGTTTGTTTACTATACACGTATGGTGTTTTTGTTTTGTTTTTCTTCCTCTTGTGTACCCCATGTTGGCAGTTTCTCGGGGGGGGGGGGGGGGAGGGGGCTCTTATTTACGTTATTTGCGTTTGTTTACTATAAACGTATTGTGTTTTTGTTTTGTTTTTCTTCGTCTTGTGTACCCTATGTTGGCAGTTTCTCTGGGAAGTCTCTTATTTACGTTATTTGTGTTTGTTTACTATACACGTATTGTGTTTTCGTTTTGTTTTTCTTCGTCTTGTGTACCCTATGTTGGCAGTTTCTCTGGGAGGGCTCTTATTTATGTTATTTGTGTTTGTTTACTATACACGTATTGTGTTTTTGTTTTGTTTTTCTTCGTCTTGTGTACCCTATGTTGGCAGTTTCTCTGGGAGGACTCTTATTTACGTTATTTGTGTTTGTTTACTATACACATATTGTGTTTTTGTTTTGTTTTTCTTCGTCTTGTGTACCCTATGTTGGCAGTTTCTCTGGGAAGGCTCCTATTTACGTTATTTGTGTTTGTTTACTATACACATATTGTGTTTTTGTTTTGTTTTTCTTCGTCTTGTGTACCCCATGTTGACAGTTTCTCTGGGAGGGCTCTTATTTACGTTATTTGTGTTTGTTTACTATACACATATTGTGTTTTTGTTTTGTTTTTCTTCGTCTTGTGTACCCTATGTTGACAGTTTCTCTGGGAGGGCTCTTATTTACGTTATTTGTGTTTGTTTACTATAAACGTATTGTGTTTTTGTTTTGTTTTTCTTCGTCTTGTGTACCCTATGTTGGCAGTTTCTCTAAGAAGGCTCTTATTTACGTTATTTGTGTTTGCTTACTATAAACGTATTGTGTTTTTGTTTTGTTTTTCTTCGTCTTGTGTACCCTATGTTGGCAGTTTCTCTGGGAGGGCTCTTATTTACGTTATTTGTGTTTGTTTACTATAAACGTATTGTGTTTTTGTTTTGTTTTTCTTCGTCTTGTGTACCCTATGTTGGCAGTTTCTCT
Source organism: Bathymodiolus brooksi (assembly GCA_963680875.1). Classification (NCBI taxonomy): domain Eukaryota; kingdom Metazoa; phylum Mollusca; class Bivalvia; order Mytilida; family Modiolidae; genus Bathymodiolus; species Bathymodiolus brooksi. Next base: position 68,065,616 of record OY804584.1, read on the forward strand.
GGGAGGGCTCTTATTTACGTTATTTGTGTTTGTTTACTATACACGTATTGTGTTTTTGTTTTGTTTTTCTTCGTCTTGTGTACCCTATGTTGGCAGTTTCTCTGGGAGGGCTCTTATTTACGTTATTTGTGTTTGTTTACTATACACGTATTGTGTTTTTGTTTTGTTTTTCTTCGTCTTGTGTACCCTATGTTGGCAGTTTCTCTGGGAAGGCTCTTATTTACGTTATTTGTGTTTGTTTACTATAAACGTATTGTGTTTTTGTTTTGTTTTTCTTCGTCTTGTGTACCCTATGTTGGCAGTTTCTCTGGGAGGGCTCTTATTTACGTTATTTGTGTTTGTTTACTATACACGTATTGTGTTTTTGTTTTGTTTTTCTTCGTCTTGTGTACCCTATGTTGGCAGTTTCTCTGGGAGGGCTCTTATTTACGTTATTTGCGTTTGTTTACTATACACGTATTGGGTTTTTGTTTTGTTTTTCTTCGTCTTGTGTACCCTATGTTGGAAGTTTCTCTGGGAGGGCTCTTATTTACGTTATTTGTGTTTGTTTACTATACACGTATTGTGTTTTGTTTTGTTTTTCTTCGTCTTGTGTACCCTATGTTGGAAGTTTCTCTGGGAGGGCTCTTATTTACGTTATTTGTGTTTGTTTACTATACACGTATTGTGTTTTTGTTTTGTTTTTCTTCGTCTTGTGTACCCTATGTTGGCAGTTTATCTGGGAGGGCTCTTATTTAAGTTATTTGTGTTTGTTTACTATACACATATTGTGTTTTTGTTTTCTTTTGTTTTGTTTTGTGTACCCTATGTTGGCAGTTTCTCTGGGAAGGCTCTTATTTACGTTATTTGTGTTTGTTTACTATACACATATTGTGTTTTGTTTTGTTTTTCTTCGTCTTGTGTACCCTATGTTGGCAGTTTCTCTGGGAAGGCTCTTATTTACGTTATTTGTGTTTGTTTAGTATACACATATTGTGTTTTTGTTTTGTTTTTCTTCGTCTTGTGTACCCTATGTTGACAGTTTCTCTGGGAAGGCTCTTATTTACGTTATTTGTGTTTGCTTACTATAAACGTATTGTGTTTTTGTTTTGTTTTTCTTCGTCTTGTGTACCCTATGTTGACAGGTTATCTGGGAGGGTTCCTATTTACGTTATTTGTGTTTGTTTACTATACACATATTTGTTTTTGTTTTGTTTTTCTTCGTCTTGTGTACCCTATGTTGGCAGTTTCTCTGGGAGGGCTCCTATTTACGTTATTTGTGTTTGTTTACTATAAACGTATTGTGTTTTTGTTTTGTTTTTCTTCGTCTTTTGTACCCTATGTTGGCAGTTTCTCTGGGAGGACTCTTATTTACGTTATTTGTGTTTGTTTACTATACACATATTGTGTTTTGTTTTGTTTTTCTTCGTCTTGTGTACCCTATGTTGGCAGTTTCACTGGGAGGGCTCTTATTTACGTTATTTGTGTTTGCTTACTATAAACGTATTGTGTTTTTGTTTTGTTTTTCTTCGTCTATGTTGGCAGTTTCACTGGGAGGGCTCTTATTTACGTTATTTGTGTTTGTTTACTATAAACGTATTGTGTTTTTGTTTTGTTTTTCTTCGTCTTGTGTACCCTATGTTGGCAGTTTCTCTGGGAAGGCTCTTATTTACGTTATTTGTGTTTGTTTACTATAAACGTATTGTGTTTTTATTTTGTTTTTCTTCCTCTTGTGTACCCTATGTTGACAGTTTCACTGGGAGGGCTCTTATTTACGTTATTTGTGTTTGTTTACTATACACATATTGTGTTTTTGGTTTGTTTTTCTTCGTCTTGTGTACCCTATGTTGGCAGTTTCTCTGGGAGGGCTCTTATTTACGTTATTTGTGTTTGTTTACTATACACATATTGTGTTTTTGTTTTGTTTTTTTTCGTCTTGTGTACCCTATGTTGCCAGTTTCTCTGGGAAGGCTCTTATTTACGTTATTTGTGTTTGTTTACTATAAACGTATTGTGTTTTTGTTTTGTTTTTCTTCGTCTTGTGTACCCTATGTTGGCAGTTTCTCTGGGAAGGCTCTTATTTACGTTATTTGTGTTTGTTTACTATAAACGTATTGTGTTTTTATTTTGTTTTTCTTCTTCTTGTGTACCCTATGTTGGCAGTTTCTCTGGGAAGGCTCTTATTTACGTTATTTGTGTTTGTTTACTATACACGTATTGTGTTTTTGTTTTGTTTTTCTTCGTCTTGTGTACCCTATGTTGGCAGTTTCTCTGGGAAGGCTCTTATTTACGTTATTTGTGTTTGTTTACTATACACGTATTGTGTTTTTGTTTTGTTTTTCGTCGTCTTGTGTACCCTATGTTGGAAGTTTCTCTGGGAAGGCTCTTATTTACGTTATTTGTGTTTGTTTACTATACACATATTGTGTTTTTGTTTTGTTTTTCTTCGTCTTGTGTACCCTATGTTGGCAGTTTCTCTGGGAAGGCTCTTATTTACGTTATTTGTGTTTGTTTACTGTACACATATTGTGTTTTTGTTTTGTTTTTCTTCGTCTTGTGTACCCTATGTTGGAAGTTTCTCTGGGAAGGCTCTTATTTGTGTTTGTTTACTCTACACATATTGTGTTTTTGTTTTGTTTTTCATCGTCTTGTGTACCCTATGTTGACAGTTTCTCTGGGAGGGCTCTTATTTACGTTATTTGTGTTTGTTTACTATAAACGTATTGTGTTTTTGTTTTGTTTTTCTTCGTCTTGTGTACCCTATGCTGCCAGTTTCTCTGGGAGGGCTCTTATTTACGTTATTTGTGTTTGTTTACTATAAACGTATTGTGTTTTTGTTTTGTTTTTCTTCGTCTTGTGTACCCTATGTTGCCAGTTTCTCTGGGAAGGCTCTTATTTACGTTATTTGTGTTTGTTTACTATACACGTATTGTGTTTTTGTTTTGTTTTTCTTCGTCTTGTGTACCCTATGTTGTCAGTTTCTCTGGGAAGGCTCTTATTTACGTTATTTGTGTTTGCTTACTATAAACGTATTGTGTTTTTGTTTTGTTTTTCTTCGTCTTGTGTACCCTATGTTGACAGTTTCTCTGAGAGGGCTCTTATTTACGTTATTTGTGTTTGTTTACTATAAACGTATTGTGTTTTTGTTTTGTTTTTCTTCGTCTTGTGTACCCTATGTTGGCAGTTTCTCTGGGAAGGCTTTTATTTACGTTATTTGTGTTTGCTTACTATACACGTATTGTGTTTTTGTTTTGTTTTTCTTCGTCTTGTGTATCCTATGTTGGCAGTTTCTCTGGGAAGGCTCTTATTTACGTTATTTGTGTTTGCTTACTATACACGTATTGTGTTTTTGTTTTGTTTTTCTTCGTCTTGTGTACCCTATGTTGACAGTTTATCTGGGAGGGTTCTTATTTACGTTATTTGTGTTTGTTTACTATACACATATTTGTTTTTGTTTTGTTTTTCTTCGTCTTGTGTACCCTATGTTGGCAATTTCTCTGGGAAGGCTCTTATTTACGTTATTTGTGTTTGTTTACTATACACGTATTGTGTTTTTGCTTTGTTTTTCTTCGTCTTGTGTACCCTATGTTGGCAGTTTCTCTGGGAAGGCTCTTATTTACGTTATTTGTGTTTGTTTACCATACACATATTGTGTTTTTGTTTTGTTTTTCTTCGTCTTGTGTACCCTATGTTGGCAGTTTCTCTGGGAAGGCTCTTATTTACGCTATTTGTGTTTGCTTACTATACACGTATTGTGTTTTTGTTTTGTTTTTCTTCGTCTTGTGTACCCTATGTTGACAGTTTATCTGGGAGGGTTCTTATTTACGTTATTTGTGTTTGTTTACTATACACATATTTGTTTTTGTTTTGTTTTTCTTCGTCTTGTGTACCCTATGTTGGCAATTTCTCTGGGAAGGCTCTTATTTACGTTATTTGTGTTTGTTTACTATACACGTATTGTGTTTTTGTTTTGTTTTTCTTCGTCTTGTGTACCCTATGTTGGCAGTTTCTCTGGGAAGGCTCTTATTTACGTTATTTGTGTTTGTTTACCATACACATATTGTGTTTTTGTTTTGTTTTTCTTCGTCTTGTGTACCCTATGTTGGAAGTTTCTCTGGGAAGGCTCTTATTTGTGTTTGTTTACTCTACACATATTGTGTTTTTGTTTTGTTTTTCATCGTCTTGTGTACCCTATGTTGACAGTTTCTCTGGGAGGGCTCTTATTTACGTTATTTGTGTTTGTTTACTATAAACGTATTGTGTTTTTGTTTTGTTTTTCTTCGTCTTGTGTACCCTATGCTGCCAGTTTCTCTGGGAGGGCTCTTATTTACGTTATTTGTGTTTGTTTACTATAAACGTATTGTGTTTTTGTTTTGTTTTTCTTCGTCTTGTGTACCCTATGTTGCCAGTTTCTCTGGGAAGGCTCTTATTTACGTTATTTGTGTTTGTTTACTATACACGTATTGTGTTTTTGTTTTGTTTTTCTTCGTCTTGTGTACCCTATGTTGTCAGTTTCTCTGGGAAGGCTCTTATTTACGTTATTTGTGTTTGCTTACTATAAACGTATTGTGTTTTTGTTTTGTTTTTCTTCGTCTTGTGTACCCTATGTTGACAGTTTCTCTGAGAGGGCTCTTATTTACGTTATTTGTGTTTGTTTACTATAAACGTATTGTGTTTTTGTTTTGTTTTTCTTCGTCTTGTGTACCCTATGTTGGCAGTTTCTCTGGGAAGGCTTTTATTTACGTTATTTGTGTTTGCTTACTATACACGTATTGTGTTTTTGTTTTGTTTTTCTTCGTCTTGTGTATCCTATGTTGGCAGTTTCTCTGGGAAGGCTCTTATTTACGTTATTTGTGTTTGCTTACTATACACGTATTGTGTTTTTGTTTTGTTTTTCTTCGTCTTGTGTACCCTATGTTGACAGTTTATCTGGGAGGGTTCTTATTTACGTTATTTGTGTTTGTTTACTATACACATATTTGTTTTTGTTTTGTTTTTCTTCGTCTTGTGTACCCTATGTTGGCAATTTCTCTGGGAAGGCTCTTATTTACGTTATTTGTGTTTGTTTACTATACACGTATTGTGTTTTTGTTTTGTTTTTCTTCGTCTTGTGTACCCTATGTTGGCAGTTTCTCTGGGAAGGCTCTTATTTACGTTATTTGTGTTTGTTTACCATACACATATTGTGTTTTTGTTTTGTTTTTCTTCGTCTTGTGTACCCTATGTTGGCAGTTTCTCTGGGAAGGCTCTTATTTACGCTATTTGTGTTTGCTTACTATACACGTATTGTGTTTTTGTTTTGTTTTTCTTCGTCTTGTGTACCCTATGTTGACAGTTTATCTGGGAGGGTTCTTATTTACGTTATTTGTGTTTGTTTACTATACACATATTTGTTTTTGTTTTGTTTTTCTTCGTCTTGTGTACCCTATGTTGGCAATTTCTCTGGGAAGGCTCTTATTTACGTTATTTGTGTTTGTTTACTATACACGTATTGTGTTTTTGTTTTGTTTTTCTTCGTCTTGTGTACCCTATGTTGGCAGTTTCTCTGGGAAGGCTCTTATTTACGTTATTTGTGTTTGTTTACCATACACATATTGTGTTTTTGTTTTGTTTTTCTTCGTCTTGTGTACCCTATGTTGGAAGTTTCTCTGGGAAGGCTCTTATTTGTGTTTGTTTACTCTACACATATTGTGTTTTTGTTTTGTTTTTCATCGTCTTGTGTACCCTATGTTGACAGTTTCTCTGGGAGGGCTCTTATTTACGTTATTTGTGTTTGTTTACTATAAACGTATTGTGTTTTTGTTTTGTTTTTCTTCGTCTTGTGTACCCTATGCTGCCAGTTTCTCTGGGAGGGCTCTTATTTACGTTATTTGTGTTTGTTTACTATAAACGTATTGTGTTTTTGTTTTGTTTTTCTTCGTCTTGTGTACCCTATGTTGCCAGTTTCTCTGGGAAGGCTCTTATTTACGTTATTTGTGTTTGTTTACTATACACGTATTGTGTTTTTGTTTTGTTTTTCTTCGTCTTGTGTACCCTATGTTGTCAGTTTCTCTGGGAAGGCTCTTATTTACGTTATTTGTGTTTGCTTACTATAAACGTATTGTGTTTTTGTTTTGTTTTTCTTCGTCTTGTGTACCCTATGTTGACAGTTTCTCTGAGAGGGCTCTTATTTACGTTATTTGTGTTTGTTTACTATAAACGTATTGTGTTTTTGTTTTGTTTTTCTTCGTCTTGTGTACCCTATGTTGGCAGTTTCTCTGGGAAGGCTTTTATTTACGTTATTTGTGTTTGCTTACTATACACGTATTGTGTTTTTGTTTTGTTTTTCTTCGTCTTGTGTATCCTATGTTGGCAGTTTCTCTGGGAAGGCTCTTATTTACGTTATTTGTGTTTGCTTACTATACACGTATTGTGTTTTTGTTTTGTTTTTCTTCGTCTTGTGTACCCTATGTTGACAGTTTATCTGGGAGGGTTCTTATTTACGTTATTTGTGTTTGTTTACTATACACATATTTGTTTTTGTTTTGTTTTTCTTCGTCTTGTGTACCCTATGTTGGCAATTTCTCTGGGAAGGCTCTTATTTACGTTATTTGTGTTTGTTTACTATACACGTATTGTGTTTTTTTTTTTTTTTCTTCGTCTTGTGTACCCTATGTTGGCAGTTTCTCTGGGAAGGCTCTTATTTACGTTATTTGTGTTTGTTTACCATACACATATTGTGTTTTTGTTTTGTTTTTCTTCGTCTTGTGTACCCTATGTTGGCAGTTTCTCTGGGAAGGCTCTTATTTACGCTATTTGTGTTTGCTTACTATACACGTATTGTGTTTTTGTTTTGTTTTTCTTCGTCTTGTGTATCCTATGTTGGCAGTTTCTCTGGGAGGGCTCTTATTTACGTTATTTGTGTTTGCTTACTATACACGTATTGTGTTTTTGTTTTGTTTTTCTTCGTCTTGTGTATCCTATGTTGGCAGTTTCCCTGGGAAGGCTCTTATTTACGTTATTTGTGTTTGTTTACTATACACGTATTGTGTTTTTGTTTTGTTTTTCTTCGTCTTGTGTACCCTATGTTGGCAGTTTCTCTGGGAGGGCTCTTATTTACGTTATTTGTGTTTGCTTACTATAAACGTATTGTGTTTTTGTTTTGTTTTTCTTCGTCTTGTGTACCCTATGTTGACAGTTTCTCTGGGAGGGCTCTTATTTACGTTATTTGTGTTTGTTTACTATAAACGTATTGTGTTTTTGTTTTGTTTTTCTTCGTCTTGTGTACCCTATGTTGGCAGTTTCTCTGGGAAGGCTCTTATTTACGTTATTTGTGTTTGCTTACTATACACGTATTGTGTTTTTGTTTTGTTTTTCTTCGTCTTGTGTATCCTATGTTGGCAGTTTCTCTGGGAAGGCTCTTATTTACGTTATTTGTGTTTGCTTACTATACACGTATTGTGTTTTTGTTTTGTTTTTCTTCGTCTTGTGTACCCTATGTTGACAGTTTATCTGGGAGGGTTCTTATTTACGTTATTTGTGTTTGTTTACTATACACATATTTGTTTTTGTTTTGTTTTTCTTCGTCTTGTGTACCCTATGTTGGCAGTTTCTCTGGGAAGGCTCTTATTTACGTTATTTGTGCTTGTTTACTATACACATATTGTGTTTTTGTTTTGTTTTTCTTCGTCTTGTGTACCCTATGTTGGCAGTTTCTCTGGGAAGGCTCTTATTTACGTTATTTGTGTTTGTTTACTATAAACATATTGTGTTTTTGTTTTGTTTTTCTTCGTTTTGTGTACCCTATGTTGGCAGTTTCTCTGGGAAGGCTCTTATTTACGTTATTTGTGCTTGTTTACTATACACATATTGTGTTTTTGTTTTGTGTTTCTTCGTCTGTGCACCCTATGTTGGCAGTTTCTCTGGGAAGGCTCTTATTTACGTTATTTGTGTTTGTTTACTATAAACGTATTGTGTTTTTATTTAGTTTTTCTTCGTCTTGTGTACCCTATGTTGGCAGTTTCTCTGGGAAGACTCTTATTTACGTTATTTGTGTTTGTTTACTATAAACGTATTGTGTTTTTGTTTTGTTTTTCTTCGTCTTGTGTACCCTATGTTGGCAGTTTCTCTGGGAGGGCTCTTATTTACGTTATTTGTGTTTGTTTACTATAAACGTATTGTGTTTTTGTTTTGTTTTTCTTCGTCTTGTGTACCCTATGTTGGCAGTTTCTCTGGGATGACTCTTATTTACGTTATTTATGTTTGTTTACTATACACATATTGTGTTTTTGTTTTGTTTTTCTTCGTCTTGTGTACCCTATGTTGCCAGTTTCTCTGGGAGGGCTCTTATTTACGTTATTTGTGTTTGTTTACTATAAACGTATTGTGTTTTTGTTTTGTTTTTCTTCGTCTTGTGTACCCTATGTTGGCAGTTTCTCTGGGAAAGCTCTTATTTACGTTATTTGTGTTTGTTTACTATACACGTATTGTGTTTTTATTTTGCTTTTCTTCGCCTTGTGTACCCTATGTTGGCAGTTTCTCTGGCAAGGCTCCTATTTACGTTATTTGTGTTTGTTAACTATAAACGTATTGTGTTTTTGTTTTGTTTTTCTTCGTCTTGTGTACCCTATGTTGGCAGTTTCTCTGGGAGGACTCTTATTTACGTTATTTGTGTTTGTTTACTATACACGTATTATGTTTTTGTTTTGTTTTTCTTCGTCTATGTTGGCAGTTTCCCTGGAAGGCTCTTATTTATGTTATTTGTGTTTGTTTACTATAAACGTATTGTGTTTTTGTTTTGTTTTTCTTCGTCTTGTGTACCCTATGTTGACAGTTTCTCTGGGAAGGCTCTTATTTACGTTATTTGTGTTTGTTTACTATACACATATTGTGTTTTTGTTTTGTTTTTCTTCGTCTTGTGTACCCTATGTTGCCAGTTTCTCTGGGAGGGCTCTTATTTACGTTATTTGTGTTTGTTTACTATGCGCGTATTGTGTTTTTGTTTTGTTTTTCTTCGTCTTGTGTACCCTATATTGCCAGTTTCTCTGGGAGGGCTCTTATTTACGTTATTTGTGTTTGTTTACTATACACGTATTGTGATTTTGTTTTGTTTTTCTTCGTCTTGTGTACCCTATGTTGCCAGTTTCTCTGAGAGGGCTCTTACTTACGTTATTTGTGTTTGTTTACTATAAACGTATTGTGTTTTTGTTTTGTTTTTCTTCGTCTTGTGTACCCTATGTTGACAGTTTCTCTGGGAAGGCTCTTATTTACTTTATTTGTGTTTGTTTACTATACACGTATTGTGTTTTTATTTTGTTTTTCTTCGTCTTGTGTACCCTATGTTGCCAGTTTCTCTGAGAGGGCTCTTATTTACGCTATTTGTGTTTGTTTACTATAAACGTATTGTGTTTTTGTTTTGTTTTTCTTCGTCTTGTGTACCCTATGTTGACAGTTTCTCTGGGAAGGCTCTTATTTACGTTATTTGTGTTTGTTTACAATACACATATTGTGTTTTCGTTTTGTTTTTCTTCGTCTTGTGTACCCTATGTTGCCAGGTTCTCTGAGAGGACTCTTATTTACGTTATTTGTGTTTGTTTACTATACACATATTGTGTTTTTGTTTTGTTTTTCTTCGCCTTGTGTACCCTATGTTGATAGTTTCTCTGGGAAGGCTCTTATTTACGTTATATGTGTTTGTTTACTATACACATATTGTGTTTTTGTTTTGTTTTTCTTCGTCTTGTGTACCCTATGTTGGCAGTTTCCCTGGGAAGGCTCTTATTTACGTTATTTGTGTTTGTTTACAATACACATATTGTGTTTTTGTTTTGTTTTTCTTCGTCTTGTGGACCCTATGTTGACAGTTTCTCTGGGAGGGCTCTTATTTACGTTATTTGTGTTTGTTTACAATACACATATTGTGGTTTGTTTTTTTTTTCTTCGTCTTGTGTACCCTATGTTGGCAGTTTCTCTGGGAAGGCTCTTATTTACGTTATTTGTGTTTGTTTACTGTACACATATTGTGTTTTTGTTTTGTTTTTCTTCGTCTTGTGTACCCTATGTTGGCAGTTTCTCTGGGAGGGCTCTTATTTACGTTATTTGTGTTTGCTTACTATAAACGTATTGTGTTTTTGTTTTGTTTTTCTTCCTCTTGTGTACCCTATGTTGGCAGTTTCTCTGGGAGGGCTCTTATTTACTTTATTTGTGTTTGTTTACTATAAACGTATTGTGTTTTTGTTTTGTTTTTCTTCGTCTTGTGTACCCTATGTTGACAGTTTCTCTGGGAAGGCTCTTATTTACGTTATTTGTGTTTGTTTACTATACACATATTGTGTTTTTGTTTTGTTTTTCTTCGTCTTGTGTACCCTATGTTGCCAGTTTCTCTGGGAGGGCTCTTATTTACGTTATTTGTGTTTGTTTACTATAAACGTATTGTGTTTTTATTTTGTTTTTCTTCGTCTTGTGTACCCTATGTTGGCAGTTTCTCTGGGAGGGCTCTTATTTACGTTATTTGTGTTTGTTTACTATACACATATTGTGTTTTTGCTTTGTTTTTCTTCGTCTTGTGTACCCTATGTTGACAGTTTCTCTGGGAAGGCTCTTATTTACGTTATTTGTGTTTGTTTACTATACACATATTGTGTTTTTGTTTTGTTTTTCTTCGTCTTGTGTACCCTATGTTGGCAGTTTCCCTGGGAAGGCTCTTATTTACGTTATTTGTGTTTGTTTACAATAAACATATTGTGTTTTTGTTTTGTTTTTCTTCGTTTTGTGTACCCTATGTTGACAGTTTCTCTGGGAGGGCTCTTATTTACGTTATTTGTGTTTGTTTACAATACACATATTGTGTTTTTGTTTTGTTTTTCTTCGTCTTGTTGGCAGTTTCTCTGGGAAGACTCTTATTTACGTTATTTGTGTTTGTTTACTGTACACATATTGTGTTTTTGTTTTGTTTTTCTTCGTCTTGTGTACCCTATGTTGCCAGTTTCTCTGGGAGGGCTCTTATTTACGTTATTTGTGTTTGTTTACTATGCCCGTATTGTGTTTTTGTTTTGTTTTTCTTCGTCTTGTGTACCCTATATTGCCAGTTTCTCTGGGAGGGCTCTTATTTACGTTATTTGTGTTTGTTTACTATACACGTATTGTGTTTTTATTTAGTTTTTCTTCGTCTTGTGTACCCTATGTTGGCAGTTTCTCTGGGAGGGCTCTTATTTACGTTATTTGTGTTTGTTTACTATAAACGTATTGTGTTTTTGTTTTGTTTTTCTTCGTCTTGTATACCCTATGTTGACAGTTTCTCTGGGAAGGCTCTTATTTACGTTATTTGTGTTTGTTTACTATACACGTATTATGTTTTTGTTTTGTTTTTCTTCGTCTATGTTGGCAGTTTCTCTGGGAAGTCTCTTATTTACGTTATTTGTGTTTGTTTACTATACACATATTGTGATTTTGTTTTGTTTTTCTTCGTCTTGTGTACCCTATGTTAACAGTTTCTCTGGGAGGGCTCTTATTTACGTTATTTGTGTTTGTTTACTATACACATATTGTGTTTTTGTTTTGTTTTTCTTCGTCTTGTGTACCCTATGTTGGCAGTTTCTCTGGGAAGGCTCTTATTTACGTTATTTGTGTTTGTTTACTATGCACGTATTGTGTTTTTATTTAGTTTTTCTTCGTCTTGTGTACCCTATGTTGCCAGTTTCTCTGGAAGGGCTCTTATTTACGTTATTTGTGTTTGTTTACTATGCACGTATTGTGTTTTTGTTTTGTTTTTCTTCGTCTTGTGTACCCTATATTGCCGGTTTCTCTGGGAGGGCTCTTATTTACGTTATTTGTGTTTGTTTACTTTACACGTATTGTGTTTTTGTTTTGTTTTTCTTCGTCTTGTGTACCCTATGTTGACAGTTTCTCTGGGAAGGCTCTTATTTACGTTATTTGTGTTTGTTTACTATACACGTATTATGTTTTTGTTTTGTTTTTCTTCGTCTATGTTGACAGTTTCTCTGGGAAGGCTCTTATTTACGTTATTTGTGTTTGTTTACTATACACATATTGTGTTTTTGTTTTGTTTTTCTTCGTCTTGTGTACCCTATGTTAACAGTTTCTCTGGGAGGGCTCTTATTTATGTTATTTGTGCTTGTTTACAATACACATATTGTGGTTTGTTTTTTTTTTCTTCGTCTTGTGTACCCTATGTTGGCAGTTTCTCTGGGAAGGCTCTTATTTACGTTATTTGTGTTTGTTTACTGTACACATATTGTGTTTTTGTTTTGTTTTTCTTCGTCTTGTGTACCCTATGTTGCCAGTTTCTCTGGGAGGGCTCTTATTTACGTTATTTGTGTTTGTTTACTATAAACGTATTGTGTTTTTGTTTTGTTTTTCTTCGTCTTGTGTACCCTATGTTGGCAGTTTCTCTGGGAAAGCTCTTATTTACGTTATTTGTGTTTGTTTACTATACACGTATTGTGTTTTTATTTTGCTTTTCTTCGCCTTGTGTACCCTATGTTGGCAGTTTCTCTGGCAAGGCTCCTATTTACGTTATTTGTGTTTGTTAACTATAAACGTATTGTGTTTTTGTTTTGTTTTTCTTCGTCTTGTGTACCCTATGTTGGCAGTTTCTCTGGGAGGACTCTTATTTACGTTATTTGTGTTTGTTTACTATACACGTATTATGTTTTTGTTTTGTTTTTCTTCGTCTATGTTGGCAGTTTCCCTGGAAGGCTCTTATTTACGTTATTTGTGTTTGTTTACTATAAACGTATTGTGTTTTTGTTTTGTTTTTCTTCGTCTTGTGTACCCTATGTTGACAGTTTCTCTGGGAAGGCTCTTATTTACGTTATTTGTGTTTGTTTACTATACACATATTGTGTTTTTGTTTTGTTTTTCTTCGTCTTGTGTACCCTATGTTGCCAGTTTCTCTGGGAGGGCTCTTATTTACGTTATTTGTGTTTGTTTACTATGCGCGTATTGTGTTTTTGTTTTGTTTTTCTTCGTCTTGTGTACCCTATATTGCCAGTTTCTCTGGGAGGGCTCTTATTTACGTTATTTGTGTTTGTTTACTATACACGTATTGTGATTTTGTTTTGTTTTTCTTCGTCTTGTGTACCCTATGTTGCCAGTTTCTCTGAGAGGGCTCTTACTTACGTTATTTGTGTTTGTTTACTATAAACGTATTGTGTTTTTGTTTTGTTTTTCTTCGTCTTGTGTACCCTATGTTGACAGTTTCTCTGGGAAGGCTCTTATTTACTTTATTTGTGTTTGTTTACTATACACGTATTGTGTTTTTATTTTGTTTTTCTTCGTCTTGTGTACCCTATGTTGCCAGTTTCTCTGAGAGGGCTCTTATTTACGCTATTTGTGTTTGTTTACTATAAACGTATTGTGTTTTTGTTTTGTTTTTCTTCGTCTTGTGTACCCTATGTTGACAGTTTCTCTGGGAAGGCTCTTATTTACGTTATTTGTGTTTGTTTACAATACACATATTGTGTTTTCGTTTTGTTTTTCTTCGTCTTGTGTACCCTATGTTGCCAGGTTCTCTGAGAGGACTCTTATTTACGTTATTTGTGTTTGTTTACTATACACATATTGTGTTTTTGTTTTGTTTTTCTTCGCCTTGTGTACCCTATGTTGATAGTTTCTCTGGGAAGGCTCTTATTTACGTTATATGTGTTTGTTTACTATACACATATTGTGTTTTTGTTTTGTTTTTCTTCGTCTTGTGTACCCTATGTTGGCAGTTTCCCTGGGAAGGCTCTTATTTACGTTATTTGTGTTTGTTTACAATACACATATTGTGTTTTTGTTTTGTTTTTCTTCGTCTTGTGGACCCTATGTTGACAGTTTCTCTGGGAGGGCTCTTATTTACGTTATTTGTGTTTGTTTACAATACACATATTGTGGTTTGTTTTTTTTTTCTTCGTCTTGTGTACCCTATGTTGGCAGTTTCTCTGGGAAGGCTCTTATTTACGTTATTTGTGTTTGTTTACTGTACACATATTGTGTTTTTGTTTTGTTTTTCTTCGTCTTGTGTACCCTATGTTGGCAGTTTCTCTGGGAGGGCTCTTATTTACGTTATTTGTGTTTGCTTACTATAAACGTATTGTGTTTTTGTTTTGTTTTTCTTCCTCTTGTGTACCCTATGTTGGCAGTTTCTCTGGGAGGGCTCTTATTTACTTTATTTGTGTTTGTTTACTATAAACGTATTGTGTTTTTGTTTTGTTTTTCTTCGTCTTGTGTACCCTATGTTGACAGTTTCTCTGGGAAGGCTCTTATTTACGTTATTTGTGTTTGTTTACTATACACATATTGTGTTTTTGTTTTGTTTTTCTTCGTCTTGTGTACCCTATGTTGCCAGTTTCTCTGGGAGGGCTCTTATTTACGTTATTTGTGTTTGTTTACTATAAACGTATTGTGTTTTTATTTTGTTTTTCTTCGTCTTGTGTACCCTATGTTGGCAGTTTCTCTGGGAGGGCTCTTATTTACGTTATTTGTGTTTGTTTACTATACACATATTGTGTTTTTGCTTTGTTTTTCTTCGTCTTGTGTACCCTATGTTGACAGTTTCTCTGGGAAGGCTCTTATTTACGTTATTTGTGTTTGTTTACTATACACATATTGTGTTTTTGTTTTGTTTTTCTTCGTCTTGTGTACCCTATGTTGGCAGTTTCCCTGGGAAGGCTCTTATTTACGTTATTTGTGTTTGTTTACAATAAACATATTGTGTTTTTGTTTTGTTTTTCTTCGTTTTGTGTACCCTATGTTGACAGTTTCTCTGGGAGGGCTCTTATTTACGTTATTTGTGTTTGTTTACAATACACATATTGTGTTTTTGTTTTGTTTTTCTTCGTCTTGTTGGCAGTTTCTCTGGGAAGACTCTTATTTACGTTATTTGTGTTTGTTTACTGTACACATATTGTGTTTTTGTTTTGTTTTTCTTCGTCTTGTGTACCCTATGTTGCCAGTTTCTCTGGGAGGGCTCTTATTTACGTTATTTGTGTTTGTTTACTATGCCCGTATTGTGTTTTTGTTTTGTTTTTCTTCGTCTTGTGTACCCTATATTGCCAGTTTCTCTGGGAGGGCTCTTATTTACGTTATTTGTGTTTGTTTACTATACACGTATTGTGTTTTTATTTAGTTTTTCTTCGTCTTGTGTACCCTATGTTGGCAGTTTCTCTGGGAGGGCTCTTATTTACGTTATTTGTGTTTGTTTACTATAAACGTATTGTGTTTTTGTTTTGTTTTTCTTCGTCTTGTATACCCTATGTTGACAGTTTCTCTGGGAAGGCTCTTATTTACGTTATTTGTGTTTGTTTACTATACACGTATTATGTTTTTGTTTTGTTTTTCTTCGTCTATGTTGGCAGTTTCTCTGGGAAGTCTCTTATTTACGTTATTTGTGTTTGTTTACTATACACATATTGTGATTTTGTTTTGTTTTTCTTCGTCTTGTGTACCCTATGTTAACAGTTTCTCTGGGAGGGCTCTTATTTACGTTATTTGTGTTTGTTTACTATACACATATTGTGTTTTTGTTTTGTTTTTCTTCGTCTTGTGTACCCTATGTTGGCAGTTTCTCTGGGAAGGCTCTTATTTACGTTATTTGTGTTTGTTTACTATGCACGTATTGTGTTTTTATTTAGTTTTTCTTCGTCTTGTGTACCCTATGTTGCCAGTTTCTCTGGAAGGGCTCTTATTTACGTTATTTGTGTTTGTTTACTATGCACGTATTGTGTTTTTGTTTTGTTTTTCTTCGTCTTGTGTACCCTATATTGCCGGTTTCTCTGGGAGGGCTCTTATTTACGTTATTTGTGTTTGTTTACTTTACACGTATTGTGTTTTTGTTTTGTTTTTCTTCGTCTTGTGTACCCTATGTTGACAGTTTCTCTGGGAAGGCTCTTATTTACGTTATTTGTGTTTGTTTACTATACACGTATTATGTTTTTGTTTTGTTTTTCTTCGTCTATGTTGACAGTTTCTCTGGGAAGGCTCTTATTTACGTTATTTGTGTTTGTTTACTATACACATATTGTGTTTTTGTTTTGTTTTTCTTCGTCTTGTGTACCCTATGTTAACAGTTTCTCTGGGAGGGCTCTTATTTATGTTATTTGTGCTTGTTTACAATACACATATTGTGGTTTGTTTTTTTTTTCTTCGTCTTGTGTACCCTATGTTGGCAGTTTCTCTGGGAAGGCTCTTATTTACGTTATTTGTGTTTGTTTACTGTACACATATTGTGTTTTTGTTTTGTTTTTCTTCGTCTTGTGTACCCTATGTTGGCAGTTTCTCTGGGAGGGCTCTTATTTACGTTATTTGTGTTTGCTTACTATAAACGTATTGTGTTTTTGTTTTGTTTTTCTTCCTCTTGTGTACCCTATGTTGGCAGTTTCTCTGGGAGGGCTCTTATTTACTTTATTTGTGTTTGTTTACTATAAACGTATTGTGTTTTTGTTTTGTTTTTCTTCGTCTTGTGTACCCTATGTTGACAGTTTCTCTGGGAAGGCTCTTATTTACGTTATTTGTGTTTGTTTACTATACACATATTGTGTTTTTGTTTTGTTTTTCTTCGTCTTGTGTACCCTATGTTGCCAGTTTCTCTGGGAGGGCTCTTATTTACGTTATTTGTGTTTGTTTACTATAAACGTATTGTGTTTTTATTTTGTTTTTCTTCGTCTTGTGTACCCTATGTTGGCAGTTTCTCTGGGAGGGCTCTTATTTACGTTATTTGTGTTTGTTTACTATACACATATTGTGTTTTTGCTTTGTTTTTCTTCGTCTTGTGTACCCTATGTTGACAGTTTCTCTGGGAAGGCTCTTATTTACGTTATTTGTGTTTGTTTACTATACACATATTGTGTTTTTGTTTTGTTTTTCTTCGTCTTGTGTACCCTATGTTGGCAGTTTCCCTGGGAAGGCTCTTATTTACGTTATTTGTGTTTGTTTACAATAAACATATTGTGTTTTTGTTTTGTTTTTCTTCGTTTTGTGTACCCTATGTTGACAGTTTCTCTGGGAGGGCTCTTATTTACGTTATTTGTGTTTGTTTACAATACACATATTGTGTTTTTGTTTTGTTTTTCTTCGTCTTGTTGGCAGTTTCTCTGGGAAGACTCTTATTTACGTTATTTGTGTTTGTTTACTGTACACATATTGTGTTTTTGTTTTGTTTTTCTTCGTCTTGTGTACCCTATGTTGCCAGTTTCTCTGGGAGGGCTCTTATTTACGTTATTTGTGTTTGTTTACTATGCCCGTATTGTGTTTTTGTTTTGTTTTTCTTCGTCTTGTGTACCCTATATTGCCAGTTTCTCTGGGAGGGCTCTTATTTACGTTATTTGTGTTTGTTTACTATACACGTATTGTGTTTTTATTTAGTTTTTCTTCGTCTTGTGTACCCTATGTTGGCAGTTTCTCTGGGAGGGCTCTTATTTACGTTATTTGTGTTTGTTTACTATAAACGTATTGTGTTTTTGTTTTGTTTTTCTTCGTCTTGTATACCCTATGTTGACAGTTTCTCTGGGAAGGCTCTTATTTACGTTATTTGTGTTTGTTTACTATACACGTATTATGTTTTTGTTTTGTTTTTCTTCGTCTATGTTGGCAGTTTCTCTGGGAAGTCTCTTATTTACGTTATTTGTGTTTGTTTACTATACACATATTGTGATTTTGTTTTGTTTTTCTTCGTCTTGTGTACCCTATGTTAACAGTTTCTCTGGGAGGGCTCTTATTTACGTTATTTGTGTTTGTTTACTATACACATATTGTGTTTTTGTTTTGTTTTTCTTCGTCTTGTGTACCCTATGTTGGCAGTTTCTCTGGGAAGGCTCTTATTTACGTTATTTGTGTTTGTTTACTATGCACGTATTGTGTTTTTATTTAGTTTTTCTTCGTCTTGTGTACCCTATGTTGCCAGTTTCTCTGGAAGGGCTCTTATTTACGTTATTTGTGTTTGTTTACTATGCACGTATTGTGTTTTTGTTTTGTTTTTCTTCGTCTTGTGTACCCTATATTGCCGGTTTCTCTGGGAGGGCTCTTATTTACGTTATTTGTGTTTGTTTACTTTACACGTATTGTGTTTTTGTTTTGTTTTTCTTCGTCTTGTGTACCCTATGTTGACAGTTTCTCTGGGAAGGCTCTTATTTACGTTATTTGTGTTTGTTTACTATACACGTATTATGTTTTTGTTTTGTTTTTCTTCGTCTATGTTGACAGTTTCTCTGGGAAGGCTCTTATTTACGTTATTTGTGTTTGTTTACTATACACATATTGTGTTTTTGTTTTGTTTTTCTTCGTCTTGTGTACCCTATGTTAACAGTTTCTCTGGGAGGGCTCTTATTTATGTTATTTGTGCTTGTTTACAATACACATATTGTGTTTTTGTTTTGTTTTTCTTCGTCTTGTGTACCCTATGTTGGCAGTTTCTCTGGGAAGGCTCTTATTTACGTTATTTGTGTTTGTTTACTGTACACATATTGTGTTTTTGTTTTGTTTTTCTTCGTCTTGTGTACTCTATGTTGGCAGTTTCTTTGGGAAGGCTCTTATTTACGTTATTTGTGTTTGTTTACTATACACGTATTGTGTTTTTGCTTAGTTTTTCTTCGTCTTTTGTACCCTATGTTGGCAGTTTCTCTGGGAGGACTCTTATTTACGTTATTTGTGTTTGCTTACTATAAACGTATTGTGTTTTTGTTTTGTTTTTCTTCGTCTTGTGTACCCTATGTTGGCAGTTTCTCTGGGAGGGCTCTTATTTACGTTATTTGTGTTTGTTTACTATAAACGTATTGTGTTTTTGTTTTGTTTTTCTTCGTCTTGTGTACCCTATGTTGCCAGTTTCTCTGGGAGGACTCTTATTTACGTTATTTGTGTTTGTTTACTATACACATATTGTATTTTTATTTAGTTTTTCTTCGTCTTGTGTACCCTATGTTGACAATTTCTCTGGGAGGGCTCTTATTTACGTTATTTGTGTTTGTTTACAATACACATATTGTGTTTTTATTTAGTTTTTCTTCGTCTTGTGTACCCTATGTTGACAGTTTCTCTGGGAGGGCTCTTATTTACGTTATTTGTGTTTGTTTACTATAAACGTATTGTGTTTTTGTTTTGTTTTTCTTCGTCTTGTGTACCCTATGTTGGCAGTTTCTCTGGGAAGGCTCTTATTTACGTTATTTGTGTTTGTTTACTATAAACGTATTGTGTTTTTGTTTTGTTTTTCTTCGTCTTGTGTACCCTATGTTGACAGTTTCTCTGGGAAGGCTCTTATTTACGTTATTTGTGTTTTTTTACTATACACATATTGTGTTTTTGTTTTGTTTTTCTTCGTCTTGTGTACCCTATGTTGCCAGTTCCTCTGGGAGGACTCTTATTTACGTTATTTGTGTTTGTTTACTATACACATATTGTGTTTTTGTTTTGTTTTTCTTCGTCTTGTGTACCCTATGTTGACAGTTTCTCTGGGAAGGCTCTTATTTACGTTATTTGTGTTTGTTTACTATACACATATTGTGTTTTTGTTTTGTTTTTCTTCGTCTTGTGTACCCTATGTTGGCAGTTTCCCTGGGAAGGCTCTTATTTACGTTATTTGTGTTTGTTTACTATACACATATTGTGTTTTTGTTTTGTTTTTCTTCGTCTTGTGTACCCTATGTTGACAGTTTCTCTGGGAGGGCTCTTATTTACGTTATTTGTGTTTGTTTACAATACACATATTGTGTTTTTGTTTTGTTTTTCTTCGTCTTGTTGGCTGTTTCTCTGGGAAGACTCTTATTTACGTTATTTGTGTTTGTTTACTGTACACATATTGTGTTTTTGTTTTGTTTTTCTTCGTCTTGTGTACCCTATGTTGACAGTTTCTCTGGGAAGGCTCTTATTTACGTTATTTGTGTTTGTTTACTATACACATATTGTGTTTTTGTTTTGTTTTTCTTCGTCTTGTGTACCCTATGTTGCCAGTTTCTCTGGGAGGGCTCTTATTTACGTTATTTGTGTTTGTTTACTATGCACGTATTGTGTTTTTGTTTTGTTTTTCTTCGTCTTGTGTACCCTATGTTGCCAGTTTCTCTGGGAGGGCTCTTATTTACGTTATTTGTGTTTGTTTACTATACACGTATTGTGTTTTTATTTAGTTTTTCTTCGTCTTGTGTACCCTATGTTGGCAGTTTCTCTGGGAGGGCTCTTATTTACGTTATTTGTGTTTGTTTACTATAAACGTATTGTGTTTTTGTTTTGTTTTTCTTCGTCTTGTATACCCTATGTTGACAGTTTCTCTGGGAAGGCTCTTATTTACGTTATTTGTGTTTGTTTACTATACACGTATTATGTTTTTGTTTTGTTTTTCTTCGTCTATGTTGGCAGTTTCCCTGGGAAGGCTCTTATTTACGTTATTTGTGTTTGTTTACTATACACATATTGTGGTTTTGTTTTGTTTTTCTTCGTCTTGTGTACCCTATGTTAACAGTTTCTCTGGGAGGGCTCTTATTTACGTTATTTGTGTTTGTTTACTATACACATATTGTGTTTTTGTTTCGTTTTTCTTCGTCTTCTGTACCCTATGTTGCCAGTTTCTCTGGGAGGGCTCTTATTTACGTTATTTGTGTTTGTTTTCTATGCACGTATTGTGTTTTTGTTTTGTTTTTCTTCGTCTTGTGTACCCTATATTGCCAGTTTCTCTGGGAGGGCTCTTATTTACGTTATTTGTGTTTCTTTACTATACACGTATTGTGTTTTTATTTAGTTTTTCTTCGTCTTGTGTACCCTATGTTGGCAGTTTCTCTGGGAGGGCTCTTATTTACGTTATTTGTGTTTGTTTACTATAAACGTATTATGTTTTTGTTTTGTTTTTCTTAGTCTATGTTGGCAGTTTCTCTGGGAGGACTCTTATTTACGTTATTTGTGTTTGTTTTCTATGCATGTATTGTGTTTTTGTTTTGTTTTTCTTCGTCTTGTGTACCCTATTTTGCCAGTTTCTCTGGGAGGGCTCTTATTTACGTTATTTGTGTTTGTTTACTATACACGTATTGTGTTTTTATTTAGTTTTTCTTCGTCTTGTGTACTCTATGTTGACAGTTTCCCTGGGAAGGCTCTTATTTACGTTATTTGTGTTTGTTTACTATACACGTATTATGTTTTTGTTTTGTTTTTCTTCGTCTATGTTGGCAGTTTCCCTGGAAGGCTCTTATTTACGTTATTTGTGTTTGTTTACTGTACACGTATTGTGTTTTTGTTTTGTTTTTCTTCGTCTTGTGTACTCTATGTTGACAGTTTCTCTGGGAAGGCTCTTATTTACGTTATTTGTGTTTGTTTACTATACACGTATTATGTTTTTGTTTTGTTTTTCTTCGTCTATGTTGGCAGTTTCCCTGGAAGGCTCTTATTTACGTTATTTGTGTTTGTTTACTATACACGTATTGTGTTTTTGTTTTGTTTTTCTTCGTCTTGTGTACTCTATGTTGACAGTTTCCCTGGGAAGGCTCTTATTTACGTTATTTGTGTTTGTTTACTATACACATATTGTGTTTTTGTTTTGTTTTTCTTCGTCTTGTGTACCCTATGTTGACAGTTTCTCTGGGAGGGCTCTTATTTACGTTATTTGTGTTTGTTTACAATACACATATTGTGTTTTTGTTTTGTTTTTCTTCGTCTTGTTGGCTGTTTCTCTGGGAAGACTCTTATTTACGTTATTTGTGTTTGTTTACTGTACACATATTGTGTTTTTGTTTTGTTTTTCTTCGTCTTGTGTACCCTATGTTGACAGTTTCTCTGGGAAGGCTCTTATTTACGTTATTTGTGTTTGTTTACTATACACATATTGTGTTTTTGTTTTGTTTTTCTTCGTCTTGTGTACCCTATGTTGCCAGTTTCTCTGGGAGGGCTCTTATTTACGTTATTTGTGTTTGTTTACTATGCACGTATTGTGTTTTTGTTTTGTTTTTCTTCGTCTTGTGTACCCTATGTTGCCAGTTTCTCTGGGAGGGCTCTTATTTACGTTATTTGTGTTTGTTTACTATACACGTATTGTGTTTTTATTTAGTTTTTCTTCGTCTTGTGTACCCTATGTTGGCAGTTTCTCTGGGAGGGCTCTTATTTACGTTATTTGTGTTTGTTTACTATAAACGTATTGTGTTTTTGTTTTGTTTTTCTTCGTCTTGTATACCCTATGTTGACAGTTTCTCTGGGAAGGCTCTTATTTACGTTATTTGTGTTTGTTTACTATACACGTATTATGTTTTTGTTTTGTTTTTCTTCGTCTATGTTGGCAGTTTCCCTGGGAAGGCTCTTATTTACGTTATTTGTGTTTGTTTACTATACACATATTGTGGTTTTGTTTTGTTTTTCTTCGTCTTGTGTACCCTATGTTAACAGTTTCTCTGGGAGGGCTCTTATTTACGTTATTTGTGTTTGTTTACTATACACATATTGTGTTTTTGTTTCGTTTTTCTTCGTCTTCTGTACCCTATGTTGCCAGTTTCTCTGGGAGGGCTCTTATTTACGTTATTTGTGTTTGTTTTCTATGCACGTATTGTGTTTTTGTTTTGTTTTTCTTCGTCTTGTGTACCCTATATTGCCAGTTTCTCTGGGAGGGCTCTTATTTACGTTATTTGTGTTTCTTTACTATACACGTATTGTGTTTTTATTTAGTTTTTCTTCGTCTTGTGTACCCTATGTTGGCAGTTTCTCTGGGAGGGCTCTTATTTACGTTATTTGTGTTTGTTTACTATAAACGTATTATGTTTTTGTTTTGTTTTTCTTAGTCTATGTTGGCAGTTTCTCTGGGAGGACTCTTATTTACGTTATTTGTGTTTGTTTTCTATGCATGTATTGTGTTTTTGTTTTGTTTTTCTTCGTCTTGTGTACCCTATTTTGCCAGTTTCTCTGGGAGGGCTCTTATTTACGTTATTTGTGTTTGTTTACTATACACGTATTGTGTTTTTATTTAGTTTTTCTTCGTCTTGTGTACTCTATGTTGACAGTTTCCCTGGGAAGGCTCTTATTTACGTTATTTGTGTTTGTTTACTATACACGTATTATGTTTTTGTTTTGTTTTTCTTCGTCTATGTTGGCAGTTTCCCTGGAAGGCTCTTATTTACGTTATTTGTGTTTGTTTACTGTACACGTATTGTGTTTTTGTTTTGTTTTTCTTCGTCTTGTGTACTCTATGTTGACAGTTTCTCTGGGAAGGCTCTTATTTACGTTATTTGTGTTTGTTTACTATACACGTATTATGTTTTTGTTTTGTTTTTCTTCGTCTATGTTGGCAGTTTCCCTGGAAGGCTCTTATTTACGTTATTTGTGTTTGTTTACTATACACGTATTGTGTTTTTGTTTTGTTTTTCTTCGTCTTGTGTACTCTATGTTGACAGTTTCCCTGGGAAGGCTCTTATTTACGTTATTTGTGTTTGTTTACTATACACATATTATGTTTTTATTTTGTTTTTCTTCGTCTTGTGTACCCTATGTTGGCAGTTTCTTTGGGAAGTCTCTTATTTACGTTATTTGTGTTTGTTTACTATACACATATTGTATTTTTATTTAGTTTTTCTTCGTCTTGTGTACCCTATGTTGACAATTTCTCTGGGAGGGCTCTTATTTACGTTATTTGTGTTTGTTTACTATACACATATTTTGTTTTTATTTTGTTTTTCTTCGTCTTGTGTACCCTATGTTGACAGTTTCTCTGGGAGGGCTCTTATTTACGTTATTTGTGTTTGTTTACTATAAACGTATTGTGTTTTTGTTTTGTTTTTCTTCGTCTTGTGTACCCTATGTTGGCAGTTTCTATGGGAAGGCTCTTATTTACGTTATTTGTGTTTGTTTACTATAAACGTATTGTGTTTTTGTTTTGTTTTTCTTCGTCTTGTGTACCCTATGTTGGCAGTTTCACTAGTAAGTCTCTTATTTACGTTATTTGTGTTTGTTTATTATACACGTATTGTGTTTTTGTTTTGTTTTTCTTCGTCTTGTGTACCCTATGTTGGCAGTTTCTCTGGGAAGGCTCTTATTTACGTTATTTGTGTTTGTTTACTATACACATATTGTGTTTTTGCTTAGGTCTTCTTCGTCTTGTGTACCCTATGTTGGCAGTTTCTCTGGGAGGGCTCTTATTTACGTTATTTGTGTTTGTTTACAATACACATATTGTGTTTTTGTTTTGTTTTTCTTTGTCTTGTGTACCCTATGTTAGCAGTTTCTCTGGGAAGGCTCTTATTTACGTTATTTGTGTTTGTTTACAATACACATATTGTGTTTTTGTTTTGTTTTTCTTCGTCTTGTGTACCCTATGTTGGCAGTTTCACTAGGAAGTCTCTTATTTACGTTATTTGTGTTTGTTTACTATACACATATTGTGTTTTTATTTTGTTTTTCTTCGTCTTGTGTACCCTATGTTGGCAGTTTCTCTGGGAAGGCTCTTATTTACGTTATTTGTGTTTGTTTACTATACACATATTGTGTTTTTGCTTAGGTCTTCTTCGTCTTGTGTACCCTATGTTGGCAGTTTCTCTGGGAGGGCTCTTATTTACGTTATTTGTGTTTGTTTACAATACACGTATTGTGTTTTTGTTTTGTTTTTCTTTGTCTTGTGTACCCTATGTTAGCAGTTTCTCTGGGAAGGCTCTTATTTACGTTATTTGTGTTTGTTTACTATACACATATTGTGCTTTTGTTTTGTTTTTCTTCGTCTTGTGTACCCTATGTTGGCAGTTTCTCTCGGAGGGCTCTTTTTTACGTTATTTGTGTTTGTTTACTATAAACGTATTGTGTTTTTGTTTTGTTTTTCTTCGTCTTGTGTACCCTATGTTGGCAGTTTCCCTGGGAGGGCTCTTATTTACGTTATTTGTGTTTGTTTACTATAAACGTATTGTGTTTTTGTTTTGTTTTTCTTCGTCTTGTGTACCCTATGTTGGCAGTTTCCCTGGGAAGGCTCTTATTTATGTTATTTGTGTTTGTTTACTATAAACGTATTGTGTTTTTGTTTTGTTTTTCTTCGTCTTGTGTACCCTATGTTGGCAGTTTCTCTGGGAGGGCTCTTATTTACGTTATTTGTGTTTGTTTACTATACACGTATTGTGTTTTTGTTTTGTTTTTCTTCGTCTTGTGTACCCTATGTTGGCAGTTTCACTAGTAAGTCTCTTATTTACGTTATTTGTGTTTGTTTACTATAAACGTATTGTGTTTTTGTTTTGTTTTTCTTCGTCTTGTGTACCCTATGCTGGCAGTTTCTCTGGGAAGGCTCTTATTTACGTTATTTGTGTTTGTTTACTATACACATATTGTGGTTTTTTTTTGTTTTTCTTCGTCTTGTGTACCCTATCTTGACAGTTTCTCTGGGAAGGCTCTTATTTACGTTATTTGTGTCTGTTTACTATACACGTATTGTGTTTTTGTTTTGTTTTTCTTCGTCTTGTGTACCCTATGTTGGCAGTTTCTCTGGGAAGGCTCTTATTTACGTTATTTGTGTTTGTTTACTATAAACGTATTGTGTTTTTGTTTTGTTTTTCTTCGTCTTGTGTACCCTATGTTGGCAGTTTCTCTGGGAAGGCTCTTATTTACGTTATTTGTGTTTGTTTACTATAAACGTATTGTGTTTTTGTTTTGTTTTTCTTCGTCTTGTGTACCCTATGTTGACAGTTTCTCTGGGAAGGCTCTTATTTACGTTATTTGTGTTTGTTTACTATACACATATTGTGTTTTTATTTTGTTTGTCTTCATCTTGTGTACCCTATGTTTGCAGTTTCTCTGGGAGGGCTCTTATTTACGTTATTTGTGTTTGTTTACTATACACATATTGTGTTTTTGTTTTGTTTTTCTTCGTCTTGTGTACCCTATGTTGGCAGTTTCTCTGGGAAGGCTCTTATTTACGTTATTTGTGTTTGTTTACTATACACGTATTGTGTCCTATGTTGGCAGTTTCTCTGGGAGGGCTCTTATTTACGTTATTTGTGTTTGTTTACTATAAACGTATTGTGTTTTTGTTTTGTTTTTCTTCGTCTTGTGTACCCAATATTGGCAGTTTCTCTGGGAAGGCTCTTATTTACGTTATTTGTGTTTGTTTACTATACACGTATTGTGTTTTTGTTTTGTTTTTCTTCGTCTTGTGTACCCTATGTTGGCAGTTTCTCTGGAAGGGCTCTTATTTACGTTATTTGTGTTTGTTTACTATACACGTATTGTGTTTTTGTTTTCTTTTTCTTCGTCTTGTATACCCTATGTTGGCAGTTTCTCTGGGAGGGCTCTTATTTACGTTATTTGTGTTTGTTTACTATACACATATTGTGTCCTATGTTGGCAGTTTCTCTGGGAGGTCTCTTATTTACGTTATTTGTGTTTGTTTACTATAAACGTATTGTGTTTTTGTTTTGTTTTTCTTCGTCTTGTGTACCCAATATTGGCAGTTTCTCTGGGAAGGCTCTTGTTTACGTTATTTGTGTTTGTTTACTATACACGTATTGTGTTTTTGTTTTGTTTTTCTTCGTCTTGTATACCCTATGTGGGCAGTTTCTCTGGGAGGGCTCTTATTTACATTATTTGTGTTTGTTTACTATGCACATATTGTGTCCTATGTTGGCAGTTTCTCTGGGAGGGCTCTTATTTACGTTATTTGTGTTTGTTTACTATAAACGTATTGTGTTTTTGTTTTGTTTTTCTTCGTCTTGTGTACCCTATATTGGCAGTTTCTCTGGGAAGGCTCTTATTTACGTTATTTGTGTTTGTTTACTATACACATATTGTGTTTTTATTTAGTTTTTCTTCGTCTTGTGTACCCTATGTTGGCAGTTTCTCTGGGAAGGCTCTTATTTACGTTATTTGTGTTTGTTTACTATACACGTGTTGTGTTTTTGTTTTGTTTTTCTTCGTCTTGTGCACCCTATGTTGGCAGTTTCTCTGGAAGGGCTCTTCTTTACGTTATTTGTGTTTGTTTACTATAAACGTATTGTGTTTTTGTTTTGTTTTTCTTCGTCTTGTGTACCCTATGTTGGCAGTTTCTCTGGGAAGGCTCTTATTGACGTTATTTGTGTTTGTTTACTATAAATGTATTGTGTTTTTGTTTTGTTTTTTTTCGTCTTGTGTACCCTATGTTGGAAGTTTCTCTGGTATGACTCTTATTTACGTTATTTGTGTTTGCTTACTATACACGTATTGTGTTTTTGTTTTGTTTTTCTTCGTCTTGTGTACCCTATGTTGGCAGTTTCTCTGGGAGGGCTCTTATTTACGTTATTTGTGTTTGTTTACTATACACGTATTGTGTTTTTGTTTTCTTTTTCTTCGTCTTGTATACCCTATGTTGGCAGTTTCTCTGGGAGGGCTCTTATTTACGTTATTTGTGTTTGTTTACTATACACATATTGTGTCCTATGTTGGCAGTTTCTCTGGGAGGGCTCATATTTACGTTATTTGTGTTTGTTTACTATAAACGTATTGTGTTTTTGTTTTGTTTTTCTTCGTCTTGTGTACCCAATATTGGCAGTTTCTCTGGGAAGGCTCTTGTTTACGTTATTTGTGTTTGTTTACTATACACGTATTGTGTTTTTGTTTTGTTTTTCTTCGTCTTGTATACCCTATGTTGGCAGTTTCTCTGGGAGGGCTCTTATTTACGTTATTTGTGTTTGTTTACTATACACATATTGTGTCCTATGTTGGCAGTTTCTCTGGGAGGGCTCTTATTTACGTTATTTGTGTTTGTTTACTATAAACGTATTGTGTTTTTGTTTTGTTTTTCTTCGTCTTGTGTACCCTATATTGGCAGTTTCTCTGGGAAGGCTCTTATTTACGTTATTTGTGTTTGTTTACTATACACATATTGTGTTTTTATTTAGTTTTTCTTCGTCTTGTGTACCCTATGTTGGCAGTTTCTCTGGGAAGGCTCTTATTTACGTTATTTGTGTTTGTTTACTATACACGTGTTGTGTTTTTGTTTTGTTTTTCTTCGTCTTGTGCACCCTATGTTGGCAGTTTCTCTGGAAGGGCTCTTCTTTACGCTATTTGTGTTTGTTTACTATAAACGTATTGTGTTTTTGTTTTGTTTTTCTTCGTCTTGTGTACCCTATGTTGGCAGTTTCTCTGGGAAGGCTCTTATTGACGTTATTTGTGTTTGTTTACTATAAATGTATTGTGTTTTTGTTTTGTTTTTTTTCGTCTTGTGTACCCTATGTTGGCAGTTTCTTTGGGAAGGCTCTTATATACGTTATTTGTGTTTGTTTACTATACACATATTGTATTTTTATTTAGTTTTTCTTCGTCTTGTGTACCCTATGTTGACAATTTCTCTGGGAGGGCTCTTATTTACGTTATTTGTGTTTGTTTACTATACACATATTTTGTTTTTATTTTGTTTTTCTTCGTCTTGTGTACCCTATGTTGACAGTTTCTCTGGGAGGGCTCTTATTTACGTTATTTGTGTTTGTTTACTATAAACGTATTGTGTTTTTGTTTTGTTTTTCTTCGTCTTGTGTACCCTATGTTGGCAGTTTCTCTGGGAAGTCTCTTATTTACGTTATTTGTGTTTGTTTACTATAAACGTATTGTGTTTTTGTTTTGTTTTTCTTCGTCTTGTGTACCCTATGTTGGCAGTTTCACTAGGAAGTCTCTTATTTACGTTATTTGTGTTTGTTTACTATACACATATTGTGTTTTTATTTTGTTTTTCTTCGTCTTGTGTACCCTATGTTGGCAGTTTCTCTGGGAAGGCTCTTATTTACGTTATTTGTGTTTGTTTACTATACACATATTGTGTTTTTGCTTAGGTCTTCTTCGTCTTGTGTACCCTATGTTGGCAGTTTCTCTGGGAGGGCTCTTATTTACGTTATTTGTGTTTGTTTACAATACACATATTGTGTTTTTGTTTTGTTTTTCTTTGTCTTGTGTACCCTATGTTAGCAGTTTCTCTGGGAAGGCTCTTATTTACGTTATTTGTGTTTGTTTACTATACACATATTGTGCTTTTGTTTTGTTTTTCTTCGTCTTGTGTACCCTATGTTGGCAGTTTCTCTCGGAGGGCTCTTATTTACGTTATTTGTGTTTGTTTACTATAAACGTATTGTGTTTTTGTTTTGTTTTTCTTCGTCTTGTGTACCCTATGTTGGCAGTTTCCCTGGGAGGGCTCTTATTTACGTTATTTGTGTTTGTTTACAATACACATATTTTGTTTTTATTTTGTTTTTCTTCGTCTTGTGTACCCTATGTTGACAGTTTCTCTGGGAGGGCTCTTATTTACGTTATTTGTGTTTGCTTACTATAAACGTATTGTGTTTTTGTTTTGTTTTTCTTCGTCTTGTGTACCCTATGTTGGCAGTTTCTATGGGAAGTCTCTTATTTACGTTATTTGTGTTTGTTTACTATAAACGTATTGTGTTTTTGTTTTGTTTTTCTTCGTCTTGTGTACCCTATGTTGGCAGTTTCACTAGGAAGTCTCTTATTTACGTTATTTGTGTTTGTTTACTATACACATATTGTGTTTTTATTTTGTTTTTCTTCGTCTTGTGTACCCTATGTTGGCAGTTTCTCTGGGAAGGCTCTTATTTACGTTATTTGTGTTTGTTTACTATACACATATTGTGTTTTTGCTTAGGTCTTCTTCGTCTTGTGTACCCTATGTTGGCAGTTTCTCTGGGAGGGCTCTTATTTACGTTATTTGTGTTTGTTTACAATACACATATTGTGTTTTTGTTTTGTTTTTCTTTGTCTTGTGTACCCTATGTTAGCAGTTTCTCTGGGAAGGCTCTTATTTACGTTATTTGTGTTTGTTTACTATACACATATTGTGCTTTTGTTTTGTTTTTCTTCGTCTTGTGTACCCTATGTTGGCAGTTTCTCTCGGGGGGCTCTTATTTACGTTATTTGTGTTTGTTTACTATAAACGTATTGTGTTTTTGTTTTGTTTTTCTTCGTCTTGTGTACCCTATGTTGGCAGTTTCCCTGGGAGGGCTCTTATTTACGTTATTTGTGTTTGTTTACTATAAACGTATTGTGTTTTTGTTTTGTTTTTCTTCGTCTTGTGTACCCTATGTTGGCAGTTTCCCTGGGAAGGCTCTTATTTATGTTATTTGTGTTTGTTTACTATAAACGTATTGTGTTTTTGTTTTGTTTTTCTTCGTCTTGTGTACCCTATGTTGGCAGTTTCTCTGGGAGGGCTCTTATTTACGTTATTTGTGTTTGTTTACTATAAACGTATTGTGTTTTTGTTTTGTTTTTCTTCGTCTTGTGTACCCTATGTTGGCAGTTTCTCTGGGAAGGCTCTTATTTACCTTATTTGTGTTTGTTTACTATAAACATATTGTGGTTTTATTTTGTTTTTCTTCGTCTTGTGTACCCTATCTTGACAGTTTCTCTGGGAAGGCTCTTATTTACGTTATTTGTGTCTGTTTACTATACACGTATTGTGTTTTTGTTTTGTTTTTCTTCGTCTTGTGTACCCTATGTTGGCAGTTTCTCTGGGAAGGCTCTTATTTACGTTATTTGTGTTTGTTTACTATACACGTATTGTGTTTTTGTTTTGTTTTTCTTCGTCTTGTGTACCCTATGTTGGCAGTTTCTCTCGGAGGGCTCTTATTTACGTTATTTGTGTTTGTTTACTATACACATATTGTGTTTTTGTTTTGTTTTTCTTCGTCTTGTGTACCCTATGTTGGCACTTTCTCTGGGAAGGCTCTTATTTACGTTATTTGTGTTTGTTTACTATACACGTATTGTGTTTTTGTTTTGTTTTTCTTCGTCTTGTATACCCTATGTTGGCAGTTTCTCTGGGAGGGCTCTTATTTACGTTATTTGTGTTTGTTTACTATACACATATTGTGTCCTATGTTGGCAGTTTCTCTGGGAGGGCTCTTATTTACGTTATTTGTGTTTGTTTACTATAAACGTTTTGTGTTTTTGTTTTGTTTTTCTTCGTCTTGTGTACCCTATATTGGCAGTTTCTCTGGGAAGGCTCTTATTTACGTTATTTGTGTTTGTTTACTATACACATATTGTGTTTTTATTTAGTTTTTCTTCGTCTTGTGTACCCTATGTTGGCAGTTTCTCTGGGAAGGCTCTTATTTACGTTATTTGTGTTTGTTTACTATACACGTGTTGTGTTTTTGTTTTGTTTTTCTTCGTCTTGTGCACCCTATGTTGGCAGTTTCTCTGGAAGGGCTCTTCTTTACGTTATTTGTGTTTGTTTACTATAAACGTATTGTGTTTTTGTTTTGTTTTCCTTCGTCTTGTGTACCCTATGTTGGCAGTTTTTCTGGGAGGACTCTTATTTACGTTATTTGTGTTTGTTTACTATACACATATTGTGTTTTTGTTTTGTTTTTCTTCGTCTTGTGTACCCTATGTTGGCAGTTTCTCTGGGAAGGCTCTTATTGACGTTATTTGTGTTTGTTTACTATAAATGTATTGTGTTTTTGTTTTGTTTTTTTTCGTCTTGTGTACCCTATGTTGGAAGTTTCTCTGGTATGACTCTTATTGACGTTATTTGTGTTTGTTTACTATACACGTATTGTGTTTTTGTTTTGTTTTTCTTCGTCTTGTGTACCCTATGTTGGCAGTTTCTCTGGGAGGGCTCTTATTTACGTTATTTGTGTTTGTTTACTATACACGTATTGTGTTTTTGTTTTGTTTTTCTTCGTCTTGTATACCCTATGTTGGCAGTTTCTCTGCGAGGGCTCTTATTTACGTTATTTGTGTTTGTTTACTATACACATATTGTGCCCTATGTTGGCAGTTTCTCTGGGAGGGCTCTTATTTACGTTATTTGTGTTTGTTTACTATAAACGTATTGTGTTTTTGTTTTGTTTTTCTTCGTCTTGTGTACCCAATATTGGCAGTTTCTCTGGGAAGGCTCTTATTTACGTTATTTGTGTTTGTTTACTATACACATATTGTGTTTTTATTTAGTTTTTCTTCGTCTTGTGTACCCTATGTTGGCAGTTTCTCTGGGAAGGCTCTTTTTTATGTTATTTGTGTTTGTTTACTATACACGTGTTGTGTTTTTGTTTTGTTTTTCTTCGTCTTGTGCACCCTATGTTGGCAGTTTCTCTGGAAGGGCTCTTCTTTACGTTATTTGTGTTTGTTTACTATAAACGTATTGTGTTTTTGTTTTGTTTTCCTTCGTCTTGTGTACCCTATGTTGGCAGTTTCTCTGGGAGGACTCTTATTTACGTTATTTGTGTTTGTTTACTATACACATATTGTGTTTTTGTTTTGTATTTCTTCGTCTTGTGTACCCTATGTTGGCAGTTTCTCTGGGAAGGCTCTTATTGACGTTATTTGTGTTTGTTTACTAAAAATGTATTGTGTTTTTGTTTTGTTTTTTTTCGTCTTGTGTACCCTATGTTGGAAGTTTCTCTGGTATGACTCTTATTTACGTTATTTGTGTTTGTTTACCATACACGTATTGTGTTTTTGTTTTGTTTTTCTTCGTCTTGTGTACCCTATGTTGGCAGTTTCTCTGGGAGGGCTCTTATTTACGTTATTTGTGTTTGTTTACTATACACTTATTGTATTTTTGTTTTGTTTTTTTTCGTCTTGTGTACCCTATGTTGGCAGTTTCTCTGGGAGGGCTCTTATTTACGTTATTTGTGTTTGTTTACTATACACGTATTGTGTTTTTGTTTTGTTTTTCTTCGTCTTGTGTACCCTATGTTGGCAGTTTCTCTGGGAGGGCTCTTATTTACGTTATTTGTGTTTGTTTACTATACACGTATTGTGTTTTTGTTTTGTTTTTCTTCGTCTTGTGTACCCTATGTTGGCAGTTTCTCTGGGAAGGCTCTTATTTACGTTATTTGTGTTTGTTTACTATAAACGTATTGTGTTTTTGTTTTGTTTTTCTTCGTCTTGTGTACCCTATGTTGACAGTTTCTCTGGGAAGGCTCTTATTTACGTTATTTGTGTTTGTTTACTATACACGTATTGTGTTTTTGTTTTGTTTTTCTTCGTCTTGTGTACCCTATGTTGGCAGTTTCTCTGGGAAGGCTCTTATTTACGTTATTTGTGTTTGTTTACTATAAACGTATTGTGTTTTTGTTTTGTTTTTCTTCGTCTTGTGTACCCTATGTTGGCAGTTTCTCTGGGAAGGCTCTTATTTACGTTATTTGTGTTTGTTTACTATACACGTATTGTGTTTTTGTTTTGTTTTTCTTCGTCTTGTGTACCCTATGTTGTCAGTTTCTCTGGGAAGGCTCTTATTTACGTTATTTGTGTTTGTTTACTATAAACGTATTGTGTTTTTGTTTTGTTTTTCTTCGTCTTGTGTACCCTATGTTGGCAGTTTCTCTGGGAAGGCTCTTATTTACGTTATTTGTGTTTGTTTACTATACACGTATTGTGTTTTTGTTTTGTTTTTCTTCGTCTTGTGTACCCTATGTTGGCAGTTTCTCTGGGAAGGCTCTTATTTACGTTATTTGTGTTTGTTTACTATACACATATTGTGTTTTTGTTTTGTGTTTCTTCGTCTTGTGTACCCTATGTTGGCAGTTTCTCTGGGAAGGCTCTTATTTACGTTATTTGTGTTTGTTTACTATAAACGTATTGTGTTTTTGTTTTGTTTTTCTTCGTCTTGTGTACCCTATGTTGGCAGTTTCTCTGGGAAGGCTCTTATTTACGTTATTTGTGTTTGTTTACTATACACGTGTTGTGTTTTTGTTTTGTTTTTCTTCGTCTTGTGCACCCTATGTTGGCAGTTTCTCTGGAAGGGCTCTTCTTTACGTTATTTGTGTTTGTTTACTATAAACGTATTGTGTTTTTGTTTTGTTTTCCTTCGTCTTGTGTACCCTATGTTGGCAGTTTCTCTGGGAGGACTCTTATTTACGTTAATTGTGTTTGTTTACTATACACATATTGTGCTTTTGTTTTGTTTTTCTTCGTCTTGTGTACCCTATGTTGGCAGTTTCTCTGGGAGGGCTCTTATTGACGTTATTTGTGTTTGTTTACTATAAATGTATTGTGTTTTTGTTTTGTTTTTTTTCGTCTTGTGCACCCTATGTTGGCAGTTTCTCTGGGAGGACTCTTATTTACGTTATTTGTGTTTGTTTACTATACACTTATTGTATTTTTGTTTTGTTTTTTTTCGTCTTGTGTACCCTATGTTGGCAGTTTCTCTGGGAGGGCTCTTATTTACGTTATTTGTGTTTGTTTACTCTACACGTATTGTGTTTTTGTTTTGTTTTTCTTCGTCTTGTGTACCCTATGTTGGCAGTTTCTCTGGGAGGGCTCTTATTTACGTTATTTGTGTTTGTTTACTATACACGTATTGTGTTTTTGTTTTGTTTTTCTTCGTCTTGTGTACCCTATGTTGGCAGTTTCTCTGGGAAGGCTCTTATTTACGTTATTTGTGTTTGTTTACTATAAACGTATTGTGTTTTTGTTTTGTTTTTCTTCGTCTTGTGTACCCTATGTTGACAGTTTCTCTGGGAAGGCTCTTATTTACGTTATTTGTGTTTGTTTACTATACACGTATTGTGTTTTTGTTTTGTTTTTCTTCGTCTTGTGTACCCTATGTTGGCAGTTTCTCTGGGAAGGCTCTTATTTACGTTATTTGTGTTTGTTTACTATAAACGTATTGTGTTTTTGTTTTGTTTTTCTTCGTCTTGTGTACCCTATGTTGGCAGTTTCTCTGGGAAGGCTCTTATTTACGTTATTTGTGTTTGTTTACTATACACGTATTGTGTTTTTGTTTTGTTTTTCTTCGTCTTGTGTACCCTATGTTGTCAGTTTCTCTGGGAAGGCTCTTATTTACGTTATTTGTGTTTGTTTACTATAAACGTATTGTGTTTTTGTTTTGTTTTTCTTCGTCTTGTGTACCCTATGTTGGCAGTTTCTCTGGGAAGGCTCTTATTTACGTTATTTGTGTTTGTTTACTATACACGTATTGTGTTTTTGTTTTGTTTTTCTTCGTCTTGTGTACCCTATGTTGGCAGTTTCTCTGGGAAGGCTCTTATTTACGCTATTTGTGTTTGTTTACTATACACGTATTGTGTTTTTGTTTTGTGTTTCTTCGTCTTGTGTACCCTATGTTGGCAGTTTCTCTGGGAAGGCTCTTATTTACGTTATTTGTGTTTGTTTACTATAAACGTATTGTGTTTTTGTTTTGTTTTTCTTCGTCTTGTGTACCCTATGTTGGCAGTTTCTCTGGGAAGGCTCTTATTTACGTTATTTGTGTTTGTTTACTATACACGTGTTGTGTTTTTGTTTTGTTTTTCTTCGTCTTGTGCACCCTATGTTGGCAGTTTCTCTGGAAGGGCTCTTCTTTACGTTATTTGTGTTTGTTTACTATAAACGTATTGTGTTTTTGTTTTGTTTTCCTTCGTCTTGTGTACCCTATGTTGGCAGTTTCTCTGGGAGGACTCTTATTTACGTTATTTGTGTTTGTTTACTATACACATATTGTGCTTTTGTTTTGTTTTTCTTCGTCTTGTGTACCCTATGTTGGCAGTTTCTCTGGGAGGGCTCTTCTTTACGTTATTTGTGTTTGTTTACTATAAACGTATTGTGTTTTTGTTTTGTTTTTCTTCGTCTTGTGTACCCTATGTTGGCAGTTTCTCTGGGAAGGCTCTTATTGACGTTATTTGTGTTTGTTTACTATAAATGTATTGTGTTTTTGTTTTGTTTTTTTTCGTCTTGTGTACCCTATGTTGGCAGTTTCTTTGGGAAGGCTCTTATATACGTTATTTGTGTTTGTTTACTATACACATATTGTATTTTTATTTAGTTTTTCTTCGTCTTGTGTACCCTATGTTGACAATTTCTCTGGGAGGGCTCTTATTTACGTTATTTGTGTTTGTTTACTATAAACGTATTGTGTTTTTGTTTTGTTTTTCTTCGTCTTGTGTACCCTATGTTGGCAGTTTCTCTGGGAAGGCTCTTATTTACCTTATTTGTGTTTGTTTACTATACACATCTTGTGGGTTTTTTTTTGTTTTTCTTCGTCTTGTGTACCCTATCTTGACAGTTTCTCTGGGAAGGCTCTTATTTACGTTATTTGTGTCTGTTTACTATACACGTATTGTGTTTTTGTTTTGTTTTTCTTCGTCTTGTGTACCCTATGTTGGCAGTTTCTCTGGGAAGGCTCTTATTTACGTTATTTGTGTTTGTTTACTATACACGTATTGTGTTTTTGTTTTGTTTTTCTTCGTCTTGTGTACCCTATGTTGACAGTTTCTCTCGGAGGGCTCTTATTTACGTTATTTGTGTTTGTTTACTATACACATATTGTGTTTTTGTTTTGTTTTTCTTCGTCTTGTGTACCCTATGTTGGCAGTTTCTCTGGGAGGGCTCTTATTTACGTTATTTGTGTTTGTTTACTATACACATATTGTGTCCTATGTTGGCAGTTTCTCTGGGAGGGCTCTTATTTACGTTATTTGTGTTTGTTTACTATAAACGTATTGTGTTTTTGTTTTGTTTTTCTTCGTCTTGTGTACCCTATATTGGCAGTTTCTCTGGGAAGTCTCTTATTTACGTTATTTGTGTTTGTTTACTATACACATATTGTGTTTTTGTTTTGTTTTTCTTCGTCTTGTGTACCCTATGTTGGCAGTTTCTCTGGGAAGGCTCTTATTGACGTTATTTGTGTTTGTTTACTATACGCATATTGTGTTTTTATTTAGTTTTTCTTCGTCTTGTGTACCCTATGTTGGCAGTTTCTCTGGGAAGGCTCTTATTTACGTTATTTGTGTTTGTTTACTATACACGTGTTGTGTTTTTGTTTTGTTTTTCTTCGTCTTGTGCACCCTATGTTGGCAGTTTCTCTGGAAGGGCTCTTCTTTACGTTATTTGTGTTTGTTTACTATAAACGTATTGTGTTTTTGTTTTGTTTTCCTTCGTCTTGTGTACCCTATGTTGGCAGTTTTTCTGGGAGGACTCTTATTTACGTTATTTGTGTTTGTTTACTATACACATATTGTGTTTTTGTTTTGTTTTTCTTCGTCTTGTGTACCCTATGTTGGCAGTTTCTCTGGGAAGGCTCTTATTGACGTTATTTGTGTTTGTTTACTATAAATGTATTGTGTTTTTGTTTTGTTTTTTTTCGTCTTGTGTACCCTATGTTGGAAGTTTCTCTGGTATGACTCTTATTGACGTTATTTGTGTTTGTTTACTATACACGTATTGTGTTTTTGTTTTGTTTTTCTTCGTCTTGTGTACCCTATGTTGGCAGTTTCTCTGGGAGGGCTCTTATTTACGTTATTTGTGTTTGTTTACTATACACGTATTGTGTTTTTGTTTTGTTTTTCTTCGTCTTGTATTCCCTATGTTGGCAGTTTCTCTGCGAGGGCTCTTATTTAAGTTATTTGTGTTTGTTTACTATACACATATTGTGCCCTATGTTGGCAGTTTCTCTGGGAGGGCTCTTATTTACGTTATTTGTGTTTGTTTACTATAAACGTATTGTGTTTTTGTTTTGTTTTTCTTCGTCTTGTGTACCCAATATTGGCAGTTTCTCTGGGAAGGCTCTTATTTACGTTATTTGTGTTTGTTTACTATACACATATTGTGTTTTTATTTAGTTTTTCTTCGTCTTGTGTACCCTATGTTGGCAGTTTCTCTGGGAAGGCTCTTTTTTACGTTATTTGTGTTTGTTTACTATACACGTGTTGTGTTTTTGTTTTGTTTTTCTTCGTCTTGTGCACCCTATGTTGGCAGTTTCTCTGGAAGGGCTCTTCTTTACGTTATTTGTGTTTGTTTACTATAAACGTATTGTGTTTTTGTTTTGTTTTCCTTCGTCTTGTGTACCCTATGTTGGCAGTTTCTCTGGGAGGACTCTTATTTACGTTATTTGTGTTTGTTTACTATACACATATTGTGTTTTTGTTTTGTATTTCTTCGTCTTGTGCACCCTATGTTGGCAGTTTCACTAGGAAGTCTCTTATTTACGTTATTTGTGTTTGTTTACTATACACATATTGTGTTTTTATTTTGTTTTTCTTCGTCTTGTGTACCCTATGTTGACAATTTCTCTGGGAGGGCTCTTATTTACGTTATTTGTGTTTGTTTACTATACACATATTTTGTTTTTATTTTGTTTTTCTTCGTCTTGTGTACCCTATGTTGACAGTTTCTCTGGGAGGGCTCTTATTTACGTTATTTGTGTTTGTTTACTATAAACGTATTGTGTTTTTGTTTTGTTTTTCTTCGTCTTGTGTACCCTATGTTGGCAGTTTCTATGGGAAGTCTCTTATTTACCTTATTTGTGTTTGTTTACTATACACATATTGTGTTTTTGTTTTGTTTTTCTTCGTCTTGTGTACCCTATGTTGGCAGTTTCACTAGGAAGTCTCTTATTTACGTTATTTGTGTTTGTTTACTATACACATATTGTGTTTTTATTTTGTTTTTCTTCGTCTTGTGTACCCTATGTTGGCAGTTTCTCTGGGAAGGCTCTTATTTACGTTATTTGTGTTTGTTTACTATACACATATTGTGTTTTTGCTTAGGTCTTCTTCGTCTTGTGTACCCTATGTTGGCAGTTTCTCTGGGAGGGCTCTTATTTACGTTATTTGTGTTTGTTTACAATACACATATTGTGTTTTTGTTTTGTTTTTCTTTGTCTTGTGTACCCTATGTTAGCAGTTTCTCTGGGAAGGCTCTTATTTACGTTATTTGTGTTTGTTTACTATACACATATTGTGCTTTTGTTTTGTTTTTCTTCGTCTTGTGTACCCTATGTTGGCAGTTTCTCTCGGAGGGCTCTTATTTACGTTATTTGTGTTTGTTTACTATAAACGTATTGTGTTTTTGTTTTGTTTTTCTTCGTCTTGTGTACCCTATGTTGGCAGTTTCCCTGGGAGGGCTCTTATTTACGTTATTTGTGTTTGTTTACTATAAACGTATTGTGTTTTTGTTTTGTTTTTCTTCGTCTTGTGTACCCTATGTTGGCAGTTTCCCTGGGAAGGCTCTTATTTATGTTATTTGTGTTTGTTTACTATAAACGTATTGTGTTTTTGTTTTGTTTTCCTTCGTCTTGTGTACCCTATGTTGGCAGTTTTTCTGGGAGGACTCTTATTTACGTTATTTGTGTTTGTTTACTATACACATATTGTGTTTTTGTTTTGTTTTTCTTCGTCTTGTGTACCCTATGTTGGCAGTTTCTCTGGGAAGGCTCTTATTGACGTTATTTGTGTTTGTTTACTATAAATGTATTGTGTTTTTGTTTTGTTTTTTTTCGTCTTGTGTACCCTATGTTGGAAGTTTCTCTGGTATGACTCTTATTGACGTTATTTGTGTTTGTTTACTATACACGTATTGTGTTTTTGTTTTGTTTTTCTTCGTCTTGTGTACCCTATGTTGGCAGTTTCTCTGGGAGGGCTCTTATTTACGTTATTTGTGTTTGTTTACTATACACGTATTGTGTTTTTGTTTTGTTTTTCTTCGTCTTGTATTCCCTATGTTGGCAGTTTCTCTGCGAGGGCTCTTATTTAAGTTATTTGTGTTTGTTTACTATACACATATTGTGCCCTATGTTGGCAGTTTCTCTGGGAGGGCTCTTATTTACGTTATTTGTGTTTGTTTACTATAAACGTATTGTGTTTTTGTTTTGTTTTTCTTCGTCTTGTGTACCCAATATTGGCAGTTTCTCTGGGAAGGCTCTTATTTACGTTATTTGTGTTTGTTTACTATACACATATTGTGTTTTTATTTAGTTTTTCTTCGTCTTGTGTACCCTATGTTGGCAGTTTCTCTGGGAAGGCTCTTTTTTACGTTATTTGTGTTTGTTTACTATACACGTGTTGTGTTTTTGTTTTGTTTTTCTTCGTCTTGTGCACCCTATGTTGGCAGTTTCTCTGGAAGGGCTCTTCTTTACGTTATTTGTGTTTGTTTACTATAAACGTATTGTGTTTTTGTTTTGTTTTCCTTCGTCTTGTGTACCCTATGTTGGCAGTTTCTCTGGGAGGACTCTTATTTACGTTATTTGTGTTTGTTTACTATACACATATTGTGTTTTTGTTTTGTATTTCTTCGTCTTGTGCACCCTATGTTGGCAGTTTCACTAGGAAGTCTCTTATTTACGTTATTTGTGTTTGTTTACTATACACATATTGTGTTTTTATTTTGTTTTTCTTCGTCTTGTGTACCCTATGTTGACAATTTCTCTGGGAGGGCTCTTATTTACGTTATTTGTGTTTGTTTACTATACACATATTTTGTTTTTATTTTGTTTTTCTTCGTCTTGTGTACCCTATGTTGACAGTTTCTCTGGGAGGGCTCTTATTTACGTTATTTGTGTTTGTTTACTATAAACGTATTGTGTTTTTGTTTTGTTTTTCTTCGTCTTGTGTACCCTATGTTGGCAGTTTCTATGGGAAGTCTCTTATTTACCTTATTTGTGTTTGTTTACTATACACATATTGTGTTTTTGTTTTGTTTTTCTTCGTCTTGTGTACCCTATGTTGGCAGTTTCACTAGGAAGTCTCTTATTTACGTTATTTGTGTTTGTTTACTATACACATATTGTGTTTTTATTTTGTTTTTCTTCGTCTTGTGTACCCTATGTTGGCAGTTTCTCTGGGAAGGCTCTTATTTACGTTATTTGTGTTTGTTTACTATACACATATTGTGTTTTTGCTTAGGTCTTCTTCGTCTTGTGTACCCTATGTTGGCAGTTTCTCTGGGAGGGCTCTTATTTACGTTATTTGTGTTTGTTTACAATACACATATTGTGTTTTTGTTTTGTTTTTCTTTGTCTTGTGTACCCTATGTTAGCAGTTTCTCTGGGAAGGCTCTTATTTACGTTATTTGTGTTTGTTTACTATACACATATTGTGCTTTTGTTTTGTTTTTCTTCGTCTTGTGTACCCTATGTTGGCAGTTTCTCTCGGAGGGCTCTTATTTACGTTATTTGTGTTTGTTTACTATAAACGTATTGTGTTTTTGTTTTGTTTTTCTTCGTCTTGTGTACCCTATGTTGGCAGTTTCCCTGGGAGGGCTCTTATTTACGTTATTTGTGTTTGTTTACTATAAACGTATTGTGTTTTTGTTTTGTTTTTCTTCGTCTTGTGTACCCTATGTTGGCAGTTTCCCTGGGAAGGCTCTTATTTATGTTATTTGTGTTTGTTTACTATAAACGTATTGTGTTTTTGTTTTGTTTTTCTTCGTCTTGTGTACCCTATGTTGGCAGTTTCTCTGGGAGGGCTCTTATTTACGTTATTTGTGTTTGTTTACTATAAACGTATTGTGTTTTTGTTTTGTTTTTCTTCGTCTTGTGTACCCTATGTTGGCAGTTTCTCTGGGAAGGCTCTTATTTACCTTATTTGTGTTTGTTTACTATACACATATTGTGGTTTTTTTTTGTTTTTCTTCGTCTTGTGTACCCTATCTTGACAGTTTCTCTGGGAAGGCTCTTATTTACGTTATTTGTGTCTGTTTACTATACACGTATTGTGTTTTTGTTTTGTTTTTCTTCGTCTTGTGTACCCTATGTTGGCAGTTTCTCTGGGAAGGCTCTTATTTACGTTATTTGTGTTTGTTTACTATACACGTATTGTGTTTTTGTTTTGTTTTTCTTCGTCTTGTGTACCCTATGTTGGCAGTTTCTATGGGAAGTCTCTTATTTACCTTATTTGTGTTTGTTTACTATAAACGTATTGTGTTTTTGTTTTGTTTTTCTTCGTCTTGTGTACCCTATGTTGGCAGTTTCACTAGGAAGTCTCTTATTTACGTTATTTGTGTTTGTTTACTATACACATATTGTGTTTTTATTTTGTTTTTCTTCGTCTTGTGTACCCTATGTTGGCAGTTTCTCTGGGAAGGCTCTTATTTACGTTATTTGTGTTTGTTTACTATACACATATTGTGTTTTTGCTTAGGTCTTCTTCGTCTTGTGTACCCTATGTTGGCAGTTTCTCTGGGAGGGCTCTTATTTACGTTATTTGTGTTTGTTTACAATACACATATTGTGTTTTTGTTTTGTTTTTCTTTGTCTTGTGTACCCTATGTTAGCAGTTTCTCTGGGAAGGCTCTTATTTACGTTATTTGTGTTTGTTTACTATACACATATTGTGCTTTTGTTTTGTTTTTCTTCGTCTTGTGTACCCAATGTTGGCAGTTTCTCTCGGAGGGCTCTTATTTACGTTATTTGTGTTTGTTTACTATAAACGTATTGTGTTTTTGTTTTGTTTTTCTTCGTCTTGTGTACCCTATGTTGGCAGTTTCCCTGGGAGGGCTCTTATTTACGTTATTTGTGTTTGTTTACTATAAACGTATTGTGTTTTTGTTTTGTTTTTCTTCGTCTTGTGTACCCTATGTTGGCAGTTTCCCTGGGAAGGCTCTTATTTATGTTATTTGTGTTTGTTTACTATAAACGTATTGTGTTTTTGTTTTGTTTTTCTTCGTCTTGTGTACCCTATGTTGGCAGTTTCTCTGGGAGGGCTCTTATTTACGTTATTTGTGTTTGTTTACTATAAACGTATTGTGTTTTTGTTTTGTTTTTCTTCGTCTTGTGTACCCTATGTTGGCAGTTTCTCTGGGAAGGCTCTTATTTACCTTATTTGTGTTTGTTTACTATACACATATTGTGGGTTTTTTTTGTTTTTCTTCGTCTTGTGTACCCTATCTTGACAGTTTCTCTGGGAAGGCTCTTATTTACGTTATTTGTGTCTGTTTACTATACACGTATTGTGTTTTTGTTTTGTTTTTCTTCGTCTTGTGTACCCTATGTTGGCAGTTTCTCTGGGAAGGCTCTTATTTACGTTATTTGTGTTTGTTTACTATACACGTATTGTGTTTTTGTTTTGTTTTTCTTCGTCTTGTGTACCCTATGTTGGCAGTTTCTCTCGGAGGGCTCTTATTTACGTTATTTGTGTTTGTTTACTATACACATATTGTGTTTTTGTTTTGTTTTTCTTCGTCTTGTGTACCCTATGTTGGCAGTTTCTCTGGGAAGGCTCTTATTTACGTTATTTGTGTTTGTTTACTATACACATATTGTGTTTTTGTTTTGTTTTTCTTCGTCTTGTGTACCCTATGTTGGCAGTTTCCCTGGGAAGGCTCTTATTTACGTTATTTGTGTTTGTTTACTATAAACGTATTGTGTTTTTGTTTTGTTTTTCTTCGTCTTGTGTACCCTATGTTGGCAGTTTCTCTGGGAGGGCTCTTATTTACGTTATTTGTGTTTGTTTACTATACACATATTGTGTCCTATGTTGGCAGTTTCTCTGGGAGGGCTCTTATTTACGTTATTTGTGTTTGTTTACTATAAGCGTATTGTGTTTTTGTTTTGTTTTTCTTCGTCTTGTGTACCCTATATTGGCAGTTTCTCTGGGAAGGCTCTTATTTACGTTATTTGTGTTTGTTTACTATACGCATATTGTGTTTTTATTTAGTTTTTCTTCGTCTTGTGTACCCTATGTTGGCAGTTTCTCTGGGAAGGCTCTTATTTACGTTATTTGTGTTTGTTTACTATACACGTGTTGTGTTTTTGTTTTGTTTTTCTTCGTCTTGTGCACCCTATGTTGGCAGTTTCTCTGGAAGGGCTCTTATTTACGTTATTTGTGTTTGTTTACTATAAACGTATTGTGTTTTTGTTTTGTTTTCCTTCGTCTTGTGTACCCTATGTTGGCAGTTTTTCTGGGAGGACTCTTATTTACGTTATTTGTGTTTGTTTACTATACACATATTGTGTTTTTGT
Source organism: Bathymodiolus brooksi (assembly GCA_963680875.1). Taxonomy (NCBI): domain Eukaryota; kingdom Metazoa; phylum Mollusca; class Bivalvia; order Mytilida; family Modiolidae; genus Bathymodiolus; species Bathymodiolus brooksi. Next base: position 68,109,156 of record OY804584.1, read on the forward strand.
TTTGTTTTTCTTCGTCTTGTGTACCCTATGTTGGCAGTTTCTCTGGGAAGGCTCTTATTGACGTTATTTGTGTTTGTTACTATAAATGTATTGTGTTTTTGTTTTGTTTTTTTTCGTCTTGTGTACCCTATGTTGGAAGTTTCTCTGGTATGACTCTTATTGACGTTATTTGTGTTTGTTTACTATACACGTATTGTGTTTTTGTTTTGTTTTTCTTCGTCTTGTGTACCCTATGTTGGCAGTTTCTCTGGGAGGGCTCTTATTTACGTTATTTGTGTTTGTTTACTATACACGTATTGTGTTTTTGTTTTGTTTTTCTTCGTCTTGTATACCCTATGTTGGCAGTTTCTCTGGGAGGGCTCTTATTTACGTTATTTGTGTTTGTTTACTATACACATATTGTGCCCTATGTTGGCAGTTTCTCTGGGAGGGCTCTTATTTACGTTATTTGTGTTTGTTTACTATAAACGTATTGTGTTTTTGTTTTGTTTTTCTTCGTCTTGTGTACCCAATATTGGCAGTTTCTCTGGGAAGGCTCTTATTTACGTTATTTGTGTTTGTTTACTATACACATATTGTGTTTTTATTTAGTTTTTCTTCGTCTTGTGTACCCTATGTTGGCAGTTTCTCTGGGAAGGCTCTTTTTTACGTTATTTGTGTTTGTTTACTATACACGTGTTGTGTTTTTGTTTTGTTTTTCTTCGTCTTGTGCACCCTATGTTGGCAGTTTCTCTGGAAGGGCTCTTCTTTACGTTATTTGTGTTTGTTTACTATAAACGTATTGTGTTTTTGTTTTGTTTTCCTTCGTCTTGTGTACCCTATGTTGGCAGTTTCTCTGGGAGGACTCTTATTTACGTTATTTGTGTTTGTTTACTATACACATATTGTGTTTTTGTTTTGTATTTCTTCGTCTTGTGTACCCTATGTTGGCAGTTTCTCTGGGAAGGCTCTTATTGACGTTATTTGTGTTTGTTTACTAAAAATGTATTGTGTTTTTGTTTTGTTTTTTTTCGTCTTGTGTACCCTATGTTGGAAGTTTCTCTGGTATGACTCTTATTTACGTTATTTGTGTTTGTTTACCATACACGTATTGTGTTTTTGTTTTGTTTTTCTTCGTCTTGTGTACCCTATGTTGGCAGTTTCTCTGGGAGGGCTCTTATTTACGTTATTTGTGTTTGTTTACTATACACTTATTGTATTTTTGTTTTGTTTTTTTTCGTCTTGTGTACCCTATGTTGGCAGTTTCTCTGGGAGGGCTCTTATTTACGTTATTTGTGTTTGTTTACTATACACGTATTGTGTTTTTGTTTTGTTTTTCTTCGTCTTGTGTACCCTATGTTGGCAGTTTCTCTGGGAGGGCTCTTATTTACGTTATTTGTGTTTGTTTACTATACACGTATTGTGTTTTTGTTTTGTTTTTCTTCGTCTTGTGTACCCTATGTTGGCAGTTTCTCTGGGAAGGCTCTTATTTACGTTATTTGTGTTTGTTTACTATAAACGTATTGTGTTTTTGTTTTGTTTTTCTTCGTCTTGTGTACCCTATGTTGACAGTTTCTCTGGGAAGGCTCTTATTTACGTTATTTGTGTTTGTTTACTATACACGTATTGTGTTTTTGTTTTGTTTTTCTTCGTCTTGTGTACCCTATGTTGACAGTTTCTCTGGGAAGGCTCTTATTTACGTTGTTTGTGTTTGTTTACTATACACGTATTGTGTTTTTGTTTTGTTTTTCTTCGTCTTGTGTACCCTATGTTGGCAGTTTCTCTGGGAAGGCTCTTATTTACGTTATTTGTGTTTGTTTAATATAAACGTATTGTGTTTTTGTTTTGTTTTTCTTCGTCTTGTGTACCCTATGTTGGCAGTTTCTCTGGGAAGGCTCTTATTTACGTTATTTGTGTTTGTTTACTATACACGTATTGTGTTTTTGTTTTGTTTTTCTTCGTCTTGTGTACCCTATGTTGTCAGTTTCTCTGGGAAGGCTCTTATTTACGTTATTTGTGTTTGTTTACTATAAACGTATTGTGTTTTTGTTTTGTTTTTCTTCGTCTTGTGTACCCTATGTTGGCAGTTTCTCTGGGAAGGCTCTTATTTACGTTATTTGTGTTTGTTTACTATACACGTATTGTGTTTTTGTTTTGTTTTTCTTCGTCTTGTGTACCCTATGTTGGCAGTTTCTCTGGGAAGGCTCTTATTTACGTTATTTGTGTTTGTTTACTATACACGTATTGTGTTTTTGTTTTGTGTTTCTTCGTCTTGTGTACCCTATGTTGGCAGTTTCTCTGGGAAGGCTCTTATTTACGTTATTTGTGTTTGTTTACTATAAACGTATTGTGTTTTTGTTTTGTTTTTCTTCGTCTTGTGTACCCTATGTTGGCAGTTTCTCTGGGAAGGCTCTTATTTACGTTATTTGTGTTTGTTTATTATACACGTGTTGTGTTTTTGTTTTGTTTTTCTTCGTCTTGTGCACCCTATGTTGGCAGTTTCTCTGGAAGGGCTCTTCTTTACGTTATTTGTGTTTGTTTACTATAAACGTATTGTGTTTTTGTTTTGTTTTCCTTCGTCTTGTGTACCCTATGTTGGCAGTTTCTCTGGGAGGACTCTTATTTACGTTATTTGTGTTTGTTTACTATACACATATTGTGTTTTTGTTTTGTTTTTCTTCGTCTTGTGTACCCTATGTTGGCAGTTTCTCTGGGAGGGCTCTTATTTACGTTATTTGTGTTTGTTTACTATACACGTATTGTGTTTTTGTTTTGTTTTTCTTCGTCTTGTGTACCCTATGTTGGCAGTTTCTCTGGGAGGGCTCTTATTTACGTTATTTGTGTTTGTTTACTATACACGTATTGTGTTTTTGTTTTGTTTTTCTTCGTCTTGTGTACCCTATGTTGGCAGTTTCTCTGGGAAGGCTCTTATTTACGTTATTTGTGTTTGTTTACTATAAACGTATTGTGTTTTTGTTTTGTTTTTCTTCGTCTTGTGTACCCTATGTTGACAGTTTCTCTGGGAAGGCTCTTATTTACGTTATTTGTGTTTGTTTACTATACACGTATTGTGTTTTTGTTTTGTTTTTCTTCGTCTTGTGTACCCTATGTTGGCAGTTTCTCTGGGAAGGCTCTTATTTACGTTATTTGTGTTTGTTTACTATAAACGTATTGTGTTTTTGTTTTGTTTTTCTTCGTCTTGTGTACCCTATGTTGGCAGTTTCTCTGGGAAGGCTCTTATTTACGTTATTTGTGTTTGTTTACTATACACGTATTGTGTTTTTGTTTTGTTTTTCTTCGTCTTGTGTACCCTATGTTGGCAGTTTCTCTGGGAAGGCTCTTATTTACGTTATTTGTGTTTGTTTACTATAAACGTATTGTGTTTTTGTTTTGTTTTTCTTCGTCTTGTGTACCCTATGTTGGCAGTTTCTCTGGGAAGGCTCTTATTTACGTTATTTGTGTTTGTTTACTATACACGTATTGTGTTTTTGTTTTGTTTTTCTTCGTCTTGTGTACCCTATGTTGGCAGTTTCTCTGGGAAGGCTCTTATTTACGTTATTTGTGTTTGTTTACTATACACGTATTGTGTTTTTGTTTTGTTTTTCTTCGTCTTGTGTACCCTATGTTGGCAGTTTCTCTGGGAAGGCTCTTATTTACGTTATTTGTGTTTGTTTACTATAAACGTATTGTGTTTTTGTTTTGTTTTTCTTCGTCTTGTGTACCCTATGTTGGCAGTTTCTCTGGGAAGGCTCTTATTTACGTTATTTGTGTTTGTTTACTATACACGTATTGTGTTTTTGTTTTGTTTTTCTTCGTCTTGTGTACCCTATGTTGGCAGTTTCTCTGGGAAGGCTCTTATTTACGTTATTTGTGTTTGTTTACTATACACGTATTGTGTTTTTGTTTTGTGTTTCTTCGTCTTGTGTACCCTATGTTGGCAGTTTCTCTGGGAAGGCTCTTATTTACGTTATTTGTGTTTGTTTACTATAAACGTATTGTGTTTTTGTTTTGTTTTTCTTCGTCTTGTGTACCCTATGTTGGCAGTTTCTCTGGGAAGGCTCTTATTTACGTTATTTGTGTTTGTTTACTATACACGTGTTGTGTTTTTGTTTTGTTTTTCTTCGTCTTGTGCACCCTATGTTGGCAGTTTCTCTGGAAGGGCTCTTCTTTACGTTATTTGTGTTTGTTTACTATAAACGTATTGTGTTTTTGTTTTGTTTTCCTTCGTCTTGTGTACCCTATGTTGGCAGTTTCTCTGGGAGGACTCTTATTTACGTTATTTGTGTTTGTTTACTATACACATATTGTGTTTTTGTTTTGTTTTTCTTCGTCTTGTTTACCCTATGTTGGCAGTTTCTCTGGGAGGGCTCTTATTGACGTTATTTGTGTTTGTTTACTATAAATGTATTGTGTTTTTGTTTTGTTTTTTTTCGTCTTGTGTACCCTATGTTGGAAGTTTCTCTGGTATGACTCTTATTTACGTTATTTGTGTTTGTTTACTATACACGTATTGTGTTTTTGTTTTGTTTTTCTTCGTCTTGTGTACCCTATGTTGGCAGTTTCTCTGGGAGGGCTCTTATTTACGTTATTTGTGTTTGTTTACTATAAACGTATTGTGTTTTTGTTTTGTTTTCCTTCGTCTTGTGTACCCTATGTTGGCAGTTTTTCTGGGAGGACTCTTATTTACGTTATTTGTGTTTGTTTACTATAAACGTATTGTGTTTTTGTTTTGTTTTCCTTCGTCTTGTGTACCCTATGTTGGCAGTTTTTCTGGGAGGACTCTTATTTACGTTATTTGTGTTTGTTTACTATACACATATTGTGTTTTTGTTTTGTTTTTCTTCGTCTTGTGTACCCTATGTTGGCAGTTTCTCTGGGAAGGCTCTTATTGACGTTATTTGTGTTTGTTACTATAAATGTATTGTGTTTTTGTTTTGTTTTTTTTCGTCTTGTGTACCCTATGTTGGAAGTTTCTCTGGTATGACTCTTATTGACGTTATTTGTGTTTGTTTACTATACACGTATTGTGTTTTTGTTTTGTTTTTCTTCGTCTTGTGTACCCTATGTTGGCAGTTTCTCTGGGAGGGCTCTTATTTACGTTATTTGTGTTTGTTTACTATACACGTATTGTGTTTTTGTTTTGTTTTTCTTCGTCTTGTATACCCTATGTTGGCAGTTTCTCTGGGAGGGCTCTTATTTACGTTATTTGTGTTTGTACTATACACATATTGTGCCCTATGTTGGCAGTTTCTCTGGGAGGGCTCTTATTTACGTTATTTGTGTTTGTTTACTATAAACGTATTGTGTTTTTGTTTTGTTTTTCTTCGTCTTGTGTACCCAATATTGGCAGTTTCTCTGGGAAGGCTCTTATTTACGTTATTTGTGTTTGTTTACTATACACATATTGTGTTTTTATTTAGTTTTTCTTCGTCTTGTGTACCCTATGTTGGCAGTTTCTCTGGGAAGGCTCTTTTTTACGTTATTTGTGTTTGTTTACTATACACGTGTTGTGTTTTTGTTTTGTTTTTCTTCGTCTTGTGCACCCTATGTTGGCAGTTTCTCTGGAAGGGCTCTTCTTTACGTTATTTGTGTTTGTTTACTATAAACGTATTGTGTTTTTGTTTTGTTTTCCTTCGTCTTGTGTACCCTATGTTGGCAGTTTCTCTGGGAGGACTCTTATTTACGTTATTTGTGTTTGTTTACTATACACATATTGTGTTTTTGTTTTGTATTTCTTCGTCTTGTGTACCCTATGTTGGCAGTTTCTCTGGGAAGGCTCTTATTGACGTTATTTGTGTTTGTTTACTAAAAATGTATTGTGTTTTTGTTTTGTTTTTTTTCGTCTTGTGTACCCTATGTTGGAAGTTTCTCTGGTATGACTCTTATTTACGTTATTTGTGTTTGTTTACCATACACGTATTGTGTTTTTGTTTTGTTTTTCTTCGTCTTGTGTACCCTATGTTGGCAGTTTCTCTGGGAGGGCTCTTATTTACGTTATTTGTGTTTGTTTACTATACACTTATTGTATTTTTGTTTTGTTTTTTTTCGTCTTGTGTACCCTATGTTGGCAGTTTCTCTGGGAGGGCTCTTATTTACGTTATTTGTGTTTGTTTACTATACACGTATTGTGTTTTTGTTTTGTTTTTCTTCGTCTTGTGTACCCTATGTTGGCAGTTTCTCTGGGAGGGCTCTTATTTACGTTATTTGTGTTTGTTTACTATACACGTATTGTGTTTTTGTTTTGTTTTTCTTCGTCTTGTGTACCCTATGTTGGCAGTTTCTCTGGGAAGGCTCTTATTTACGTTATTTGTGTTTGTTTACTATAAACGTATTGTGTTTTTGTTTTGTTTTTCTTCGTCTTGTGTACCCTATGTTGACAGTTTCTCTGGGAAGGCTCTTATTTACGTTATTTGTGTTTGTTTACTATACACGTATTGTGTTTTTGTTTTGTTTTTCTTCGTCTTGTGTACCCTATGTTGACAGTTTCTCTGGGAAGGCTCTTATTTACGTTGTTTGTGTTTGTTTACTATACACGTATTGTGTTTTTGTTTTGTTTTTCTTCGTCTTGTGTACCCTATGTTGGCAGTTTCTCTGGGAAGGCTCTTATTTACGTTATTTGTGTTTGTTTAATATAAACGTATTGTGTTTTTGTTTTGTTTTTCTTCGTCTTGTGTACCCTATGTTGGCAGTTTCTCTGGGAAGGCTCTTATTTACGTTATTTGTGTTTGTTTACTATACACGTATTGTGTTTTTGTTTTGTTTTTCTTCGTCTTGTGTACCCTATGTTGTCAGTTTCTCTGGGAAGGCTCTTATTTACGTTATTTGTGTTTGTTTACTATAAACGTATTGTGTTTTTGTTTTGTTTTTCTTCGTCTTGTGTACCCTATGTTGGCAGTTTCTCTGGGAAGGCTCTTATTTACGTTATTTGTGTTTGTTTACTATACACGTATTGTGTTTTTGTTTTGTTTTTCTTCGTCTTGTGTACCCTATGTTGGCAGTTTCTCTGGGAAGGCTCTTATTTACGTTATTTGTGTTTGTTTACTATACACGTATTGTGTTTTTGTTTTGTGTTTCTTCGTCTTGTGTACCCTATGTTGGCAGTTTCTCTGGGAAGGCTCTTATTTACGTTATTTGTGTTTGTTTACTATAAACGTATTGTGTTTTTGTTTTGTTTTTCTTCGTCTTGTGTACCCTATGTTGGCAGTTTCTCTGGGAAGGCTCTTATTTACGTTATTTGTGTTTGTTTATTATACACGTGTTGTGTTTTTGTTTTGTTTTTCTTCGTCTTGTGCACCCTATGTTGGCAGTTTCTCTGGAAGGGCTCTTCTTTACGTTATTTGTGTTTGTTTACTATAAACGTATTGTGTTTTTGTTTTGTTTTCCTTCGTCTTGTGTACCCTATGTTGGCAGTTTCTCTGGGAGGACTCTTATTTACGTTATTTGTGTTTGTTTACTATACACATATTGTGTTTTTGTTTTGTTTTTCTTCGTCTTGTGTACCCTATGTTGGCAGTTTCTCTGGGAGGGCTCTTATTTACGTTATTTGTGTTTGTTTACTATACACGTATTGTGTTTTTGTTTTGTTTTTCTTCGTCTTGTGTACCCTATGTTGGCAGTTTCTCTGGGAGGGCTCTTATTTACGTTATTTGTGTTTGTTTACTATACACGTATTGTGTTTTTGTTTTGTTTTTCTTCGTCTTGTGTACCCTATGTTGGCAGTTTCTCTGGGAAGGCTCTTATTTACGTTATTTGTGTTTGTTTACTATAAACGTATTGTGTTTTTGTTTTGTTTTTCTTCGTCTTGTGTACCCTATGTTGACAGTTTCTCTGGGAAGGCTCTTATTTACGTTATTTGTGTTTGTTTACTATACACGTATTGTGTTTTTGTTTTGTTTTTCTTCGTCTTGTGTACCCTATGTTGGCAGTTTCTCTGGGAAGGCTCTTATTTACGTTATTTGTGTTTGTTTACTATAAACGTATTGTGTTTTTGTTTTGTTTTTCTTCGTCTTGTGTACCCTATGTTGGCAGTTTCTCTGGGAAGGCTCTTATTTACGTTATTTGTGTTTGTTTACTATACACGTATTGTGTTTTTGTTTTGTTTTTCTTCGTCTTGTGTACCCTATGTTGGCAGTTTCTCTGGGAAGGCTCTTATTTACGTTATTTGTGTTTGTTTACTATAAACGTATTGTGTTTTTGTTTTGTTTTTCTTCGTCTTGTGTACCCTATGTTGGCAGTTTCTCTGGGAAGGCTCTTATTTACGTTATTTGTGTTTGTTTACTATACACGTATTGTGTTTTTGTTTTGTTTTTCTTCGTCTTGTGTACCCTATGTTGGCAGTTTCTCTGGGAAGGCTCTTATTTACGTTATTTGTGTTTGTTTACTATACACGTATTGTGTTTTTGTTTTGTTTTTCTTCGTCTTGTGTACCCTATGTTGGCAGTTTCTCTGGGAAGGCTCTTATTTACGTTATTTGTGTTTGTTTACTATAAACGTATTGTGTTTTTGTTTTGTTTTTCTTCGTCTTGTGTACCCTATGTTGGCAGTTTCTCTGGGAAGGCTCTTATTTACGTTATTTGTGTTTGTTTACTATACACGTATTGTGTTTTTGTTTTGTTTTTCTTCGTCTTGTGTACCCTATGTTGGCAGTTTCTCTGGGAAGGCTCTTATTTACGTTATTTGTGTTTGTTTACTATACACGTATTGTGTTTTTGTTTTGTGTTTCTTCGTCTTGTGTACCCTATGTTGGCAGTTTCTCTGGGAAGGCTCTTATTTACGTTATTTGTGTTTGTTTACTATAAACGTATTGTGTTTTTGTTTTGTTTTTCTTCGTCTTGTGTACCCTATGTTGGCAGTTTCTCTGGGAAGGCTCTTATTTACGTTATTTGTGTTTGTTTACTATACACGTGTTGTGTTTTTGTTTTGTTTTTCTTCGTCTTGTGCACCCTATGTTGGCAGTTTCTCTGGAAGGGCTCTTCTTTACGTTATTTGTGTTTGTTTACTATAAACGTATTGTGTTTTTGTTTTGTTTTCCTTCGTCTTGTGTACCCTATGTTGGCAGTTTCTCTGGGAGGACTCTTATTTACGTTATTTGTGTTTGTTTACTATACACATATTGTGTTTTTGTTTTGTTTTTCTTCGTCTTGTTTACCCTATGTTGGCAGTTTCTCTGGGAGGGCTCTTATTGACGTTATTTGTGTTTGTTTACTATAAATGTATTGTGTTTTTGTTTTGTTTTTTTTCGTCTTGTGTACCCTATGTTGGAAGTTTCTCTGGTATGACTCTTATTTACGTTATTTGTGTTTGTTTACTATACACGTATTGTGTTTTTGTTTTGTTTTTCTTCGTCTTGTGTACCCTATGTTGGCAGTTTCTCTGGGAGGGCTCTTATTTACGTTATTTGTGTTTGTTTACTATACACGTATTGTATTTTTGTTTTGTTTTTTTTCGTCTTGTGTACCCTATGTTGGCAGTTTCTCTGGGAGGGCTCTTATTTACGTTATTTGTGTTTGTTTACTATACACGTATTGTGTTTTTGTTTTGTTTTTCTTCGTCTTGTGTACCCTATGTTGGCAGTTTCTCTGGGAGGGCTCTTATTTACGTTATTTGTGTTTGTTTACTATACACGTATTGTGTTTTTGTTTTGTTTTTCTTCGTCTTGTGTACCCTATGTTGGCAGTTTCTCTGGGAAGGCTCTTATTTACGTTATTTGTGTTTGTTTACTATAAACGTATTGTGTTTTTGTTTTGTTTTTCTTCGTCTTGTGTACCCTATGTTGACAGTTTCTCTGGGAAGGCTCTTATTTACGTTATTTGTGTTTGTTTACTATACACGTATTGTGTTTTTGTTTTGTTTTTCTTCGTCTTGTGTACCCTATGTTGGCAGTTTCTCTGGGAAGGCTCTTATTTACGTTATTTGTGTTTGTTTACTATAAACGTATTGTGTTTTTGTTTTGTTTTTCTTCGTCTTGTGTACCCTATGTTGGCAGTTTCTCTGGGAAGGCTCTTATTTACGTTATTTGTGTTTGTTTACTATACACGTATTGTGTTTTTGTTTTGTTTTTCTTCGTCTTGTGTACCCTATGTTGGCAGTTTCTCTGGGAAGGCTCTTATTTACGTTATTTGTGTTTGTTTACTATAAACGTATTGTGTTTTTGTTTTGTTTTTCTTCGTCTTGTGTACCCTATGTTGGCAGTTTCTCTGGGAAGGCTCTTATTTACGTTATTTGTGTTTGTTTACTATACACGTATTGTGTTTTTGTTTTGTTTTTCTTCGTCTTGTGTACCCTATGTTGGCAGTTTCTCTGGGAAGGCTCTTATTTACGTTATTTGTGTTTGTTTACTATACACGTATTGTGTTTTTGTTTTGTTTTTCTTCGTCTTGTGTACCCTATGTTGGCAGTTTCTCTGGGAAGGCTCTTATTTACGTTATTTGTGTTTGTTTACTATAAACGTATTGTGTTTTTGTTTTGTTTTTCTTCGTCTTGTGTACCCTATGTTGGCAGTTTCCTTGGGAGGGCTCTTATTTACGTTATTTGTGTTTGTTTACTATACACGTATTGTGTTTTTGTTTTGTTTTTTTTCGTCTTGTGTACCCTATGTTGGCAGTTTCTCTGGGAAGGCTCTTATTTACGTTATTTGTGTTTGTTTACTATACACGTATTGTGTTTTTGTTTTGTTTTTCTTCGTCTTGTGTACCCTATGTTGGCAATTTCCCTGGGAAGGCTCTTATTTACGTTATTTGTGTTTGTTTACTATACACGTATTGTGTTTTTGCTTTGTTTTTCTTCGTCTTGTGTACCCTATGTTGGCAGTTTCTCTGGGAAGGCTCTTATTTACGTTATTTGTGTTTGTTTACAATAAACGTATTGTGTTTTTGTTTTGTTTTTCTTCGTCTTGTGTACCCTATGCTGGCAGTTTCTCTGTGGGGGGCTCTTATTTACGTTATTTGTGTTTGTTTACTATACACATATTGTGTTTTTGTTTTGTTTTTCTTCGTCTTGTGTAACCTATGTTGACAGTTTCTCTGGGAAGGCTCTTATTTACGTTATTTGTGTTTGCTTACTATACACATATTATGTTTTTGTTTTGTTTTTCTTCGTCTTGTGTACCCTATGTTGGAAATTTCTCTGGGAAGGCTCTTATTTACGTTATTTGTGTTTGTTTACTATACACGTATTGTGTTTTTGTTTTGTTTTTCTTCGTCTTGTGTACCCTATGTTGACAGTTTCTCTGGAAAGGCTCTTATTTACGTTATTTGTGTTTGTTTACTATAAACGTATGGTGTTTTTGTTTTGTTTTTCTTCGTCTTGTGTTCCCTATGTTGGCAGTTTCCCTGGGAGGGTTCTTATTTACGTTATTTGTGTTTGTTTACTATACACGTATTGTGTTTTTGTTTTGTTTTTCTTCGTCTTGTGTACCCTATGTTGGCAGTTTCTCTGGGAGGACTCTTATTTACGTTATTTGTGTTTGTTTACTATACACGTATTGTGTTTTTGTTTTGTTTTTCTTCGTCTTGTGTACCCTATGTTGGCAGTTTCTCTGGGAAGGCTCTTATTTACGTTATTTGTGTTTGTTTACAATAAACGTATTGTGTTTTTGTTTTGTTTTTCTTCGTCTTGTGTACCCTATGTTGGCAGTTTCTCTGGGAAGGCTCTTATTTACGTTATTTGTGTTTGTTTACTATACACGTATTGTGTTTTTGTTTTGTTTTTCTTCGTCTTGTGTACCCTATGTTGGCAGTTTCTCTGGGAAGGCTCTTATTTACGTTATTTGTGTTTGTTTACTATAAACATATTGTGTTTTTGTTTTGTTTTTCTTCGTCTTGTGTACCCTATGTTGGCAGTTTCTCTGGGAAGGCTCTTATTTACGTTATTTGTGTTTGTTTACTATACACGTATTGTGTTTTTGTTTTGTTTTTCTTCGTCTTGTGTACCCTATGTTGGCAGTTTCTCTGGGAAGGCTCTTATTTACGTTATTTGTGTTTGTTTACTATACACGTATTGTGTTTTTGTTTTGTTTTTCTTCGTCTTGTGTACCCTATGTTGGCAGTTTCTCTGGGAAGGCTCTTATTTACGTTATTTGTGTTTGTTTACTATAAACGTATTGTGTTTTTGTTTTGTTTTTCTTCGTCTTGTGTACCCTATGTTGGCAGTTTCTCTGGGAAGGCTCTTATTTACGTTATTTGTGTTTGTTTACTATACACATATTGTGTTTTTGTTTTGTTTTTCTTCGTCTTGTGTATCCTATGTTGGCAGTTTCCCTGGGAAGGCTCTTATTTACGTTATTTGTGTTTGTTTACTATACACGTATTGTGTTTTTGCTTTGTTTTTCTTCGTCTTGTGTACCCTATGTTGGCAGTTTCTCTGGGAAGGCTCTTATTTACGTTATTTGTGTTTGTTTACAATAAACGTATTGTGTTTTTGTTTTGTTTTTCTTCGTCTTGTGTACCCTATGCTGGCAGTTTCTCTGTGGGGGGCTCTTATTTACGTTATTTGTGTTTGTTTACTATACACATATTGTGTTTTTGTTTTGTTTTTCTTCGTCTTGTGTAACCTATGTTGACAGTTTCTCTGGGAAGGCTCTTATTTACGTTATTTGTGTTTGCTTACTATACACATATTATGTTTTTGTTTTGTTTTTCTTCGTCTTGTATACCCTATGTTGGAAATTTCTCTGGGAAGGCTCTTATTTACGTTATTTGTGTTTGTTTACTATACACGTATTGTGTTTTTGTTTTGTTTTTCTTCGTCTTGTGTACCCTATGTTGACAGTTTCTCTGGGAGGGCTCTTATTTACGTTATTTGTGTTTGTTTACTATAAACGTATGGTGTTTTGTTTTGTTTTTCTTCGTCTTGTGTTCCCTATGTTGGCAGTTTCCCTGGGAGGGTTCTTATTTACGTTATTTGTGTTTGTTAACTATACACGTATTGTGTTTTTGTTTTGTTTTTCTTCGTCTTGTGTACCCTATGTTGGCAGTTTCTCTGGGAGGACTCTTATTTACGTTATTTGTGTTTGTTTACTATACACGTATTGTGTTTTTGTTTTGTTTTTCTTCGTCTTGTGTACCCTATGTTGGCAGTTTCTCTGGGAGGACTCTTATTTACGTTATTTGTGTTTGTTTACTATACACGTATTGTGTTTTTGTTTTGTTTTTCTTCGTCTTGTGTACCCTATGTTGGCAGTTTCCCTGGGAAGGCTCTTATTTACATTATTTGTGTTTGTTTACTATACACGTATTGTGTTTTTGTTTTGTTTTTCGTCGTCTTGTGTACCCTATGTTGGCAGTTTCTCTGGGACGACTCTTATTTACGTTATTTGTGTTTGTTTACTATACACGTATTGTGTTTTTGTTTTGTTTTTCTTCGTCTTGTGTACCCTATGTTGGCAGTTTCCCTGGGAAGGCTCTTATTTACGTTATTTGTGTTTGTTTACTATACACGTATTGTGTTTTTGTTTTGTTTTTCTTCGTCTTGTGTACCCTATGTTAGCAGTTTCTCTGGGAGGGCACTTATTGACGTTATTGGTGTTTGTTTACTATACACGTATTGTGTTTTTGTTTTGTTTTTCTTCGTCTTGTGTACCCTATGTTGGCAGTTTCCCTGGGAAGGCTCTTATTTACGTTATTTGTGTTTGTTTACTATATACATATTGTGTTTTTGTTTTGTTTTTCTTCGTCTTGTGTACCCTATGTTGGCAGTTTCCCTGGGAAGGCTCTTATTTACGTTATTTGTGTTTGTTTACTATAAACATATTGTGTTTTTGTTTTGTTTTTCTTCGTCTTGTGTTCCCTATGTTGGCAGTTTCTCTGGGAAGGCTCTTATTGACGTTATTTGTGTTTGTTTACTATACACATATTGTGTTTTTGTTTTGTTTTTCTTCGTCTTGTGTACCCTATGTTGGCAGTTTCCCTGGGAAGACTCTTATTTACGTTATTTGTGTTTGTTTACTATAAACATATTGTGTTTTTGTTTTGTTTTTCTTCGTCTTGTGTTCCCTATGTTGACAGTTTCTCTGGGAGGGCTCTTATTTACGTTATTTGTGTTTGTTTACTATACACATATTGTGTTTTTGTTTTGTTTTTCTTCGTCTTGTGTACCCTATGTTGGTAGTTTCTCTGGGAAGGCTCTTATTTACGTTATTTGTGTTTGTTTACTATAAACGTATTGTGTTTTGTTTTGTTTTTCTTCGTCTTGTGTACCCTATGTTGACAGTTTCTCTGGGAGGACTCTTATTTACGTTATTTGTGCTTGTTTACTATACACATATTGTGTTTTTGTTTTGTTTTTCTTCGTCTTGTGTACCCTATGTTGGCAGTTTCTCTGGGAAGGCTCTTATTTACGTTATTTGTGTTTGGTTACTGTACACATATAATGTTTTTATTTTGCTTTTCTTCGTCTTGTGTACCCTATGTTGGCAGTTTCTCTGGGAAGGCTCTTATTTACGTTATTTGTGTTTGTTTACTATACACATATTGTGTTTTTGTTTTGTTGTTCTTCGTCTTGTGTACCCTATGTTGACAGTTTCTCTGGGAAGGCTCTTATTGACGTTATTTGTGTTTGTTTACTATACACGTATTGTGTTTTTGTTTTGTTTTTCTTCGTCTTGTGTACCCTATGTTGGCAGTTTCTCTGGGAGGGCTCTTATTTACGTTATTGGTGTTTGTTTACTATACACATATTATGTTTTTATTAAGTTTTTCTTCGTCTTGTGTACCCTATGTTGGCAGTTTCTCTGGGAAGGCTCTTATTTACGTTATTTGTGTTTGTTTACTATACACGTATTGTGTTTTTGTTTTGTTTTTCTTCGTCTTGTGGACCCTATGTTGGCAGTTTCCCTGGGAAGGCTCTTATTTATGTTATTTGTGTTTGTTTACTATAAACGTATTGTGTTTTTGTTTTGTTTTTCTTCGTCTTGTGTACCCTATGTTGGCAGTTTCTCTGGGAAGGCTCTTATTTACGTTATTTGTGTTTGTTTACTATAAACGTATTGTGTTTTTGTTTTGTTTTTCTTTTCTTCGTCTTGTGTACCCTATGTTGGCAGTTTCTCTGGGAGGGCTCTTATTTACGTTATTTGTGTTTGTTTACTATACACATATTGTGTTTTTGTTTTGTTTTTCTTCGTCTTGTGTACCCTATGTTGGCAGTTTCTCTGGGAAGGCTCTTATTTACGTTATTTGTGTTTGTTTACTATACACATATTGTGGTTTTTTTTTGTTTTTCTTCGTATTGTGTACCCTATCTTGACGGTTTCTCTGGGAAGGCTCTTATTTACGTTATTTGTGTCTGTTTACTATACACGTATTGTGTTTTTGTTTTGTTTTTCTTCGTCTTGTGTACTCTATGTTGGCAGTTTCTCTGGGAAGGCTCTTATTTACGTTATTTGTGTTTGTTTACTATACACATATTGTGGTTTTTTTTTGTTTTTCTTCGTCTTGTGTACCCTATGTTGGCAGTTTCTCTCGGAGGGCTCTTATTTACGTTATTTGTGTTTGTTTACTATAAACGTATTGTGTTTTTGTTTTGTTTTTCTTCGTCTTGTGTACCCTATGTTGGCAGTTTCCCTGGGAGGGCTCTTATTTACGTTATTTGTGTTTGTTTACTATAAACGTATTGTGTTTTTGTTTTGTTTTTCTTCGTCTTGTGTACCCTATGTTGGCAGTTTCCCTGGGAAGGCTCTTATTTATGTTATTTGTGTTTGTTTACTATAAAAGTATTGTGTTTTTGCTTTGTTTTTCTTCGTCTTGTGTACCCTATGTTGGCAGTTTCTCTGGGAGGGCTCTTATTTACGTTATTTGTGTTTGTTTACTATAAACGTATTGTCTTTTTGTTTTGTTTTTCTTCGTCTTGTGTACCCTATGTTGGCAGTTTCTCTGGGAGGACTCTTATTTACGTTATTTGTGTTTGTTTACTATACACATATTGTGTTTTTGTTTTGTTTTTCTTCGTCTTGTGTACCCTATGTTGGCAGTTTCTCTGGGAGGACTCTTATTTACGTTATTTGTGTTTGTTTACTATACACATATTGTGTTTTTGTTTTGTTTTTCTTCGTCTTGTGTACCCTATGTTGGCAGTTTCTCTGGGAGGGCTCTTATTGACGTTATTTGTGTTTGTTTACTATACACGTATTGTATTTTTGTTTTGTTTTTTTTCGTCTTGTGTACCCTATGTTGGCAGTTTCTCTGGGAAGGCTCTTATTTACGTTATTTGTGTTTGTTTACTATACACGTATTGTGTTTTTGTTTTGTTTTTCTTCGTCTTGTGTACCCTATGTTGGCAGTTTCTCTGGGAGGGCTCTTATTTACGTTATTTGTGTTTGTTTACTATACACGTATTGTGTTTTTGTTTTGTTTTTCTTCGTCTTGTGTACCCTATGTTGGCAGTTTCTCTGGGAAGGCTCTTATTTACGTTATTTGTGTTTGTTTACTATAAACGTATTGTGTTTTTGTTTTGTTTTTCTTCGTCTTGTGTACCCTATGTTGACAGTTTCTCTGGGAAGGCTCTTATTTACGTTATTTGTGTTTGTTTACTATACACGTATTGTGTTTTTGTTTTGTTTTTCTTCGTCTTGTGTACCCTATGTTGGCAGTTTCTCTGGGAAGGCTCTTATTTACGTTATTTGTGTTTGTTTACTATAAACGTATTGTGTTTTTGTTTTGTTTTTCTTCGTCTTGTGTACCCTATGTTGGCAGTTTCTCTGGGAGGGCTCTTATTTACCTTATTTGTGTTTGTTTACTATACACGTATTGTGTTTTTGTTTTGTTTTTCTTCGTCTTGTGTACCCTATGTTGGCAGTTTCTCTGGGAGGGCTCTTATTTACGTTATTTGTGTTTGTTTACTATACACGTATTGTGTTTTTGTTTTGTTTTTTTTCGTCTTGTGTACCCTATGTTGGCAGTTTCTCTGGGAGGGCTCTTATTTACGTTATTTGTGTTTGTTTACTATACACGTATTGTGTTTTTGTTTTGTTTTTCTTCGTCTTGTGTACCCTATGTTGGCAGTTTCTCTGGGAGGGCTCTTATTTACGTTATTTGTGTTTGTTTACTATACACGTATTGTGTTTTTGTTTTGTTTTTCTTCGTCTTGTGTACCCTATGTTGGCAGTTTCTCTGGGAAGGGTCTTATTTACGTTATTTGTGTTTGTTTACTATAAACGTATTGTGTTTTTGTTTTGTTTTTCTTCGTCTTGTGTACCCTATGTTGACAGTTTCTCTGGGAAGGCTCTTATTTACGTTATTTGTGTTTGTTTACTATACACGTATTGTGTTTTTGTTTTGTTTTTCTTCGTCTTGTGTACCCTATGTTGGCAGTTTCTCTGGGAAGGCTCTTATTTACGTTATTTGTGTTTGTTTACTATAAACGTATTGTGTTTTTGTTTTGTTTTTCTTCGTCTTGTGTACCCTATGTTGGCAGTTTCTCTGGGAAGGCTCTTATTTACGTTATTTGTGTTTGTTTACTATACACGTATTGTGTTTTTGTTTTGTTTTTCTTCGTCTTGTGTACCCTATGTTGGCAGTTTCTCTGGGAAGGCTCTTATTTACGTTATTTGTGTTTGTTTACTATAAACGTATTGTGTTTTTGTTTTGTTTTTCTTCGTCTTGTGTACCCTATGTTGGCAGTTTCTCTGGGAAGGCTCTTATTTACGTTATTTGTGTTTGTTTACTATACACGTATTGTGTTTTTGTTTTGTTTTTCTTCGTCTTGTGTACCCTATGTTGGCAGTTTCTCTGGGAAGGCTCTTATTTACGTTATTTGTGTTTGTTTACTATACACGTATTGTGTTTTTGTTTTGTTTTTCTTCGTCTTGTGTACCCTATGTTGGCAGTTTCTCTGGGAAGGCTCTTATTTACGTTATTTGTGTTTGTTTACTATAAATGTATTGTGTTTTTGTTTTGTTTTTCTTCGTCTTGTGTACCCTATGTTGGCAGTTTCTCTGGGAAGGCTCTTATTTACGTTATTTGTGTTTGTTTACTATACACGTATTGTGTTTTTGTTTTGTTTTTCTTCGTCTTGTGTACCCTATGTTGGCAGTTTCCCTGGGAAGGCTCTTATTTACGTTATTTGTGTTTGTTTACTATACACGTATTGTGTTTTTGTTTTGTTTTTCTTCGTCTTGTGTACCCTATGTTGGCAGTTTCTCTGGGAGGACTCTTATTTACGTTATTTGTGTTTGTTTACTATACACGTATTGTGTTTTTGTTTTGTTTTTCTTCGTCTTGTGTACCCTATGTTGGCAGTTTCCCTGGGAAGGCTCTTATTTACGTTATTTGTGTTTGTTTACTATACACGTATTGTGTTTTTGTTTTGTTTTTCGTCGTCTTGTGTACCCTATGTTGGCAGTTTCTCTGGGAGGACTCTTATTTACGTTATTTGTGTTTGTTTACTATACACGTATTGTGTTTTTGTTTTGTTTTTCTTCGTCTTGTGTACCCTATGTTGGCAGTTTCCCTGGGAAGGCTCTTATTTACGTTATTTGTGTTTGTTTACTATACACGTATTGTGTTTTTGTTTTGTTTTTCTTCGTCTTGTGTACCCTATGTTGGCAGTTTCTCTGGGAGGGCTCTTATTGACGTTATTTGTGTTTGTTTACTATACACGTATTGTGTTTTTGTTTTGTTTTTCTTCGTCTTGTGTACCCTATTTTGGCAGTTTCCCTGGGAAGGCTCTTATTTACGTTATTTGTGTTTGTTTACTATACACATATTGTGTTTTTGTTTTGTTTTTCTTCGTCTTGTGTACCCTATGTTGGCAGTTTCCCTGGGAAGGCTCTTATTTACGTTATTTGTGTTTGTTTACTATAAACGTATTGTGTTTTTGTTTTGTTTTTCTTCGTCTTGTGTACCCTATGTTGGCAGTTTCTCTGGGAAGGCTCTTATTTACGTTATTTGTGTTTGTTTACTATAAACGTATTGTGTTTTTGTTTTGTTTTTCTTCGTCTTGTGTACCCTATGTTGGCAGTTTCTCTGGGAAGGCTCTTATTTACGTTATTTGTGTTTGTTTACTATACACGTATTGTGTTTTTGTTTTGTTTTTTTTCGTCTTGTGTACCCTATGTTGGCAGTTTCTCTGGGAAGGCTCTTATTTACGTTATTTGTGTTTGTTTACTATACACGTATTGTGTTTTTGTTTTGTTTTTCTTCGTCTTGTGTACCCTATGTTGGCAGTTTCTCTGGGAGGGCTCTTATTTACGTTATTTGTGTTTGTTTACTATACACGTATTGTGTTTTTGTTTTGTTTTTCTTCGTCTTGTGTACCCTATGTTGGCAGTTTCTCTGGGAAGGCTCTTATTTACGTTATTTGTGTTTGTTTACTATAAACGTATTGTGTTTTTGTTTTGTTTTTCTTCGTCTTGTGTACCCTATGTTGACAGTTTCTCTGGGAAGGCTCTTATTTACGTTATTTGTGTTTGTTTACTATACACGTATTGTGTTTTTGTTTTGTTTTTCTTCGTCTTGTGTACCCTATGTTGGCAGTTTCTCTGGGAAGGCTCTTATTTACGTTATTTGTGTTTGTTTACTATAAACGTATTGTGTTTTTGTTTTGTTTTTCTTCGTCTTGTGTACCCTATGTTGGCAGTTTCTCTGGGAAGGCTCTTATTTACGTTATTTGTGTTTGTTTACTATACACGTATTGTGTTTTTGTTTTGTTTTTCTTCGTCTTGTGTACCCTATGTTGGCAGTTTCTCTGGGAGGGCTCTTATTTACGTTATTTGTGTTTGTTTACTATACACGTATTGTGTTTTTGTTTTGTTTTTCTTCGTCTTGTGTACCCTATGTTGGCAGTTTCTCTGGGAAGGCTCTTATTTACGTTATTTGTGTTTGTTTACTATACACGTATTGTGTTTTTGTTTTGTTTTTCTTCGTCTTGTGTACCCTATGTTGGCAGTTTCTCTGGGAAGGCTCTTATTTACGTTATTTGTGTTTGTTTACTATAAACGTATTGTGTTTTTGTTTTGTTTTTCTTCGTCTTGTGTACCCTATGTTGGCAGTTTCTCTGGGAAGGCTCTTATTTACGTTATTTGTGTTTGTTTACTATACACGTATTGTGTTTTTGTTTTGTTTTTCTTCGTCTTGTGTACCCTATGTTGGCAGTTTCTCTGGGAAGGCTCTTATTTACGTTATTTGTGTTTGTTTACTATACACGTATTGTGTTTTTGTTTTGTTTTTCTTCGTCTTGTGTACCCTATGTTGGCAGTTTCTCTGGGAAGGCTCTTATTTACGTTATTTGTGTTTGTTTACTATACACGTATTGTGTTTTTGTTTTGTTTTTCTTCGTCTTGTGTACCCTATGTTGGCAGTTTCTCTGGGAAGGCTCTTATTTACGTTATTTGTGTTTGTTTACTATAAATGTATTGTGTTTTTGTTTTGTTTTTCTTCGTCTTGTGTACCCTATGTTGGCAGTTTCTCTGGGAAGGCTCTTATTTACGTTATTTGTGTTTGTTTACTATACACGTATTGTGTTTTTGTTTTGTTTTTCTTCGTCTTGTGTACCCTATGTTGGCAGTTTCCCTGGGAAGGCTCTTATTTACGTTATTTGTGTTTGTTTACTATACACGTATTGTGTTTTTGTTTTGTTTTTCTTCGTCTTGTGTACCCTATGTTGGCAGTTTCTCTGGGAGGACTCTTATTTACGTTATTTGTGTTTGTTTACTATACACGTATTGTGTTTTTGTTTTGTTTTTCTTCGTCTTGTGTACCCTATGTTGGCAGTTTCCCTGGGAAGGCTCTTATTTACGTTATTTGTGTTTGTTTACTATACACGTATTGTGTTTTTGTTTTGTTTTTCGTCGTCTTGTGTACCCTATGTTGGCAGTTTCTCTGGGAGGACTCTTATTTACGTTATTTGTGTTTGTTTACTATACACGTATTGTGTTTTTGTTTTGTTTTTCTTCGTCTTGTGTACCCTATGTTGGCAGTTTCCCTGGGAAGGCTCTTATTTACGTTATTTGTGTTTGTTTACTATACACGTATTGTGTTTTTGTTTTGTTTTTCTTCGTCTTGTGTACCCTATGTTGGCAGTTTCTCTGGGAGGGCTCTTATTGACGTTATTTGTGTTTGTTTACTATACACGTATTGTGTTTTTGTTTTGTTTTTCTTCGTCTTGTGTACCCTATTTTGGCAGTTTCCCTGGGAAGGCTCTTATTTACGTTATTTGTGTTTGTTTACTATACACATATTGTGTTTTTGTTTTGTTTTTCTTCGTCTTGTGTACCCTATGTTGGCAGTTTCCCTGGGAAGGCTCTTATTTACGTTATTTGTGTTTGTTTACTATAAACGTATTGTGTTTTTGTTTTGTTTTTCTTCGTCTTGTGTACCCTATGTTGGCAGTTTCTCTGGGAAGGCTCTTATTTACGTTATTTGTGTTTGTTTACTATAAACGTATTGTGTTTTTGTTTTGTTTTTCTTCGTCTTGTGTACCCTATGTTGGCAGTTTCTCTGGGAAGGCTCTTATTTACGTTATTTGTGTTTGTTTACTATACACGTATTGTGTTTTTGTTTTGTTTTTTTTCGTCTTGTGTACCCTATGTTGGCAGTTTCTCTGGGAAGGCTCTTATTTACGTTATTTGTGTTTGTTTACTATACACGTATTGTGTTTTTGTTTTGTTTTTCTTCGTCTTGTGTACCCTATGTTGGCAGTTTCTCTGGGAGGGCTCTTATTTACGTTATTTGTGTTTGTTTACTATACACGTATTGTGTTTTTGTTTTGTTTTTCTTCGTCTTGTGTACCCTATGTTGGCAGTTTCTCTGGGAAGGCTCTTATTTACGTTATTTGTGTTTGTTTACTATAAACGTATTGTGTTTTTGTTTTGTTTTTCTTCGTCTTGTGTACCCTATGTTGACAGTTTCTCTGGGAAGGCTCTTATTTACGTTATTTGTGTTTGTTTACTATACACGTATTGTGTTTTTGTTTTGTTTTTCTTCGTCTTGTGTACCCTATGTTGGCAGTTTCTCTGGGAAGGCTCTTATTTACGTTATTTGTGTTTGTTTACTATAAACGTATTGTGTTTTTGTTTTGTTTTTCTTCGTCTTGTGTACCCTATGTTGGCAGTTTCTCTGGGAAGGCTCTTATTTACGTTATTTGTGTTTGTTTACTATACACGTATTGTGTTTTTGTTTTGTTTTTCTTCGTCTTGTGTACCCTATGTTGGCAGTTTCTCTGGGAGGGCTCTTATTTACGTTATTTGTGTTTGTTTACTATACACGTATTGTGTTTTTGTTTTGTTTTTCTTCGTCTTGTGTACCCTATGTTGGCAGTTTCTCTGGGAAGGCTCTTATTTACGTTATTTGTGTTTGTTTACTATACACGTATTGTGTTTTTGTTTTGTTTTTCTTCGTCTTGTGTACCCTATGTTGGCAGTTTCTCTGGGAAGGCTCTTATTTACGTTATTTGTGTTTGTTTACTATAAACGTATTGTGTTTTTGTTTTGTTTTTCTTCGTCTTGTGTACCCTATGTTGGCAGTTTCTCTGGGAAGGCTCTTATTTACGTTATTTGTGTTTGTTTACTATACACGTATTGTGTTTTTGTTTTGTTTTTCTTCGTCTTGTGTACCCTATGTTGGCAGTTTCTCTGGGAAGGCTCTTATTTACGTTATTTGTGTTTGTTTACTATACACATATTGTGGTTTTTTTTTGTTTTTCTTCGTCTTGTGTACCCTATGTTGGCAGTTTCTCTGGGAAGGCTCTTATTTACGTTATTTGTGTTTGTTTACTATACACGTATTGTGTTTTTGTTTTGTTTTTCTTCGTCTTGTGTACCCTATGTTGGCAGTTTCTCTGGGAAGGCTCTTATTTACGTTATTTGTGTTTGTTTACTATAAACGTATTGTGTTTTTGTTTTGTTTTTCTTCGTCTTGTGTACCCTATGTTGGCAGTTTCTCTGGAAGGGCTCTTATTTACGTTATTTGTGTTTGTTTACTATAAACGTATTGTGTTTTTGTTTTGTTTTTCTTCGTCTTGTGTACCCTATGTTGGCAGTTTCTCTGGGAAGGCTCTTATTTACCTTATTTGTGTTTGTTTACTATACACATATTGTGGTTTTTGTTTTGTTTTTTTTCGTCTTGTGTACCCTATCTTGGAAGTTTCTCTGGTATGACTCTTATTTACGTTATTTGTGTTTGTTTACTATACACGTATTGTGTTTTTGTTTTGTTTTTCTTCGTCTTGTGCACCCTATGTTGGCAGTTTCTCTGGGAGGGCTCTTATTTACGTTATTTGTGTTTGTTTACTATACACGTATTGTATTTTTGTTTTGTTTTTTTTCGTCTTGTGTACCCTATGTTGGCAGTTTCTCTGGGAGGGCTCTTATTTACGTTATTTGTGTTTGTTTACTATACACGTATTGTGTTTTTGTTTTGTTTTTCTTCGTCTTGTGTACCCTATGTTGGCAGTTTCTCTGGGAGGGCTCTTATTTACGTTATTTGTGTTTGTTTACTATACACGTATTGTGTTTTTGTTTTGTTTTTCTTCGTCTTGTGTACCCTATGTTGGCAGTTTCTCTGGGAAGGGTCTTATTTACGTTATTTGTGTTTGTTTACTATAAACGTATTGTGTTTTTGTTTTGTTTTTCTTCGTCTTGTGTACCCTATGTTGACAGTTTCTCTGGGAAGGCTCTTATTTACGTTATTTGTGTTTGTTTACTATACACGTATTGTGTTTTTGTTTTGTTTTTCTTCGTCTTGTGTACCCTATGTTGGCAGTTTCTCTGGGAAGGCTCTTATTTACGTTATTTGTGTTTGTTTACTATACACGTATTGTGTTTTTGTTTTGTTTTTCTTCGTCTTGTGTACCCTATGTTGGCAGTTTCTCTGGGAAGGCTCTTATTTACGTTATTTGTGTTTGTTTACTATAAACGTATTGTGTTTTTGTTTTGTTTTTCTTCGTCTTGTGTGCCCTATGTTAGCAGTTTCTCTGGGAAGGCTCTTATTTACGTTATTTGTGTTTGTTTACTATACACGTATTGTGTTTTTGTTTTGTTTTTCTTCGTCTTGTGTACCCTATGTTGGCAGTTTCTCTGGGAAGGCTCTTATTTACGTTATTTGTGTTTGTTTACTATACACGTATTGTGTTTTTGTTTTGTTTTTCTTCGTCTTGTGTACCCTATGTTGGCAGTTTCTCTGGGAAGGCTCTTATTTACGTTATTTGTGTTTGTTTACTATAAACGTATTGTGTTTTTGTTTTGTTTTTCTTCGTCTTGTGTACCCTATGTTGGCAGTTTCTCTGGGAAGGCTCTTATTTACGTTATTTGTGTTTGTTTACTATACACGTATTGTGTTTTTGTTTTGTTTTTCTTCGTCTTGTGTACCCTATGTTGGCAGTTTCCCTGGGAAGGCTCTTATTTACGTTATTTGTGTTTGTTTACTATACACGTATTGTGTTTTTGTTTTGTTTTTCTTCGTCTTGTGTACCCTATGTTGGCAGTTTCTCTGGGAGGACTCTTATTTACGTTATTTGTGTTTGTTTACTATACACGTATTGTGTTTTTGTTTTGTTTTTCTTCGTCTTGTGTACCCTATGTTGGCAGTTTCTCTGGGAAGGCTCTTATTTACGTTATTTGTGTTTGTTTACTATACACGTATTGTGTTTTTGTTTTGTTTTTCGTCGTCTTGTGTACCCTATGTTGGCAGTTTCTCTGGGAGGACTCTTATTTACGTTATTTGTGTTTGTTTACTATACACGTATTGTGTTTTTGTTTTGTTTTTCTTCGTCTTGTGTACCCTATGTTGGCAGTTTCCCTGGGAAGGCTCTTATTTACGTTATTTGTGTTTGTTTACTATACACGTATTGTGTTTTTGTTTTGTTTTTCTTCGTCTTGTGTACCCTATGTTGGCAGTTTCTCTGGGAGGGCTCTTATTGACGTTATTTGTGTTTGTTTACTATACACGTATTGTGTTTTTGTTTTGTTTTTCTTCGTCTTGTGTACCCTATTTTGGCAGTTTCCCTGGGAAGGCTCTTATTTACGTTATTTGTGTTTGTTTACTATACACATATTGTGTTTTTGTTTTGTTTTTCTTCGTCTTGTGTACCCTATGTTGGCAGTTTCCCTGGGAAGGCTCTTATTTACGTTATTTGTGTTTGTTTACTATAAACGTATTGTGTTTTTGTTTTGTTTTTCTTCGTCTTGTGTACCCTATGTTGGCAGTTTCTCTGGGAAGGCTCTTATTTACGTTATTTGTGTTTGTTTACTATACACGTATTGTGTTTTTGTTTTGTTTTTCTTCGTCTTGTGTACCCTATGTTGGCAGTTTCTCTGGGAAGGCTCTTATTTACGTTATTTGTGTTTGTTTACTATACACGTATTGTGTTTTTGTTTTGTTTTTCTTCGTCTTGTGTACCCTATGTTGGCAGTTTCTCTGGGAAGGCTCTTATTTACGTTATTTGTGTTTGTTTACTATAAACGTATTGTGTTTTTGTTTTGTTTTTCTTCGTCTTGTGTACCCTATGTTGGCAGTTTCTCTGGGAAGGCTCTTATTTACGTTATTTGTGTTTGTTTACTATACACGTATTGTGTTTTTGTTTTGTTTTTCTTCGTCTTGTGTACCCTATGTTGGCAGTTTCCCTGGGAAGGCTCTTATTTACGTTATTTGTGTTTGTTTACTATACACGTATTGTGTTTTTGTTTTGTTTTTCTTCGTCTTGTGTACCCTATGTTGGCAGTTTCTCTGGGAGGACTCTTATTTACGTTATTTGTGTTTGTTTACTATACACGTATTGTGTTTTTGTTTTGTTTTTCTTCGTCTTGTGTACCCTATGTTGGCAGTTTCCCTGGGAAGGCTCTTATTTACGTTATTTGTGTTTGTTTACTATACACGTATTGTGTTTTTGTTTTGTTTTTCTTCGTCTTGTGTACCCTATGTTGGCAGTTTCTCTGGGAGGGCTCTTATTGACGTTATTTGTGTTTGTTTACTATACACGTATTGTGTTTTTGTTTTGTTTTTCTTCGTCTTGTGTACCCTATTTTGGCAGTTTCCCTGGGAAGGCTCTTATTTACGTTATTTGTGTTTGTTTACTATACACATATTGTGTTTTTGTTTTGTTTTTCTTCGTCTTGTGTACCCTATGTTGGCAGTTTCCCTGGGAAGGCTCTTATTTACGTTATTTGTGTTTGTTTACTATAAACGTATTGTGTTTTTGTTTTGTTTTTCTTCGTCTTGTGTACCCTATGTTGGCAGTTTCTCTGGGAAGGCTCTTATTTACGTTATTTGTGTTTGTTTACTATACACGTATTGTGTTTTTGTTTTGTTTTTCTTCGTCTTGTGTACCCTATGTTGACAGTTTCTCTGGGAGGGCTCTTATTTACGTTATTTGTGTTTGCTTACTATACACATATTGTGTTTTTGTTTTGTTTTTCTTCGTCTTGTGTACCCTATGTTGGTAGTTTCTCTGGGAAGGCTCTTATTTACGTTATTTGTGTTTGTTTACTATACACGTATTGTGTTTTTGTTTTGTTTTTCTTCGTCTTGTGTACCCTATGTTGGCAGTTTCTCTGGGAAGGCTCTTATTTACGTTATTTGTGTTTGTTTACTATACACGTATTGTGTTTTTGTTTTGTTTTTCTTCGTCTTGTGTACCCTATGTTGGCAGTTTCTCTGGGAAGGCTCTTATTTACGTTATTTGTGTTTGTTTACTATAAATTTATTGTGTTTTTGTTTTGTTTTTCTTCGTCTTGTGTACCCTATGTTGGCAGTTTCTCTGGGAAGGCTCTTATTTACGTTATTTGTGTTTGTTTACTATACACGTATTGTGTTTTTGTTTTGTTTTTCTTCGTCTTGTGTACCCTATGTTGGCAGTTTCCCTGGGAAGGCTCTTATTTACGTTATTTGTGTTTGTTTACTATACACGTATTGTGTTTTTGTTTTGTTTTTCTTCGTCTTGTGTACCCTATGTTGGAAGTTTCTCTGGGAGGACTCTTATTTACGTTATTTGTGTTTGTTTACTATACATGTATTGTGTTTTTGTTTTGTTTTTCTTCGTCTTGTGTACCCTATGTTGGCAGTTTCCCTGGGAAGGCTCTTATTTACGTTATTTGTGTTTGTTTACTATACACGTATTGTGTTTTTGTTTTGTTTTTAGTCGTCTTGTGTACCCTATGTTGGCAGTTTCTCTGGGAGGACTCTTATTTACGTTATTTGTGTTTGTTTACTATACACGTATTGTGTTTTTGTTTTGTTTTTCTTCGTCTTGTGTACCCTATGTTGGCAGTTTCCCTGGGAAGGCTCTTATTGACGTTATTTGTGTTTGTTTACTATACACGTATTGTGTTTTTGTTTTGTTTTTCTTCGTCTTGTGTACCCTATGTTGGCAGTTTCTCTGGGAGGGCTCTTATTGACGTTATTTGTGTTTGTTTACTATACACGTATTGTGTTTTTGTTTTGTTTTTCTTCGTCTTGTGTACCCTATTTTGTCAGTTTCCCTGGGAAGGCTCTTATTTACGTTATTTGTGTTTGTTTACTATACACATATTGTGTTTTTGTTTTGTTTTTCTTCGTCTTGTGTACCCTATGTTGGCAGTTTCCCTGGGAAGGCTCTTATTTACGTTATTTGTGTTTGTTTACTATAAACGTATTGTGTTTTTGTTTTGTTTTTCTTCGTCTTGTGTACCCTATGTTGACAGTTTCTCTGGGAGGACTCTTATTTACGTTATTTGTGTTTGTTTACTATAAACGTATTGTGTTTTTGTTTTGTTTTTCTTCGTCTTGTGTACCCTATGTTGGCAGTTTCTCTGGGAAGGCTCTTATTTACGTTATTTGTGTTTGTTTACTATACACGTATTGTGTTTTTGTTTTGTTTTTCTTCGTCTTGTGTACCCTATGTTGGCAGTTTCCCTGGGAAGGCTCTTATTTACGTTATTTGTGTTTGTTTACTATACACGTATTGTGTTTTTGTTTTGTTTTTCTTCGTCTTGTGTACCCTATGTTGGCAGTTTCTCTGGGAGGGCTCTTATTGACGTTATTTGTGTTTGTTTACTATACACGTATTGTGTTTTTGTTTTGTTTTTCTTCGTCTTGTGTACCCTATTTTGGCAGTTTCCCTGGGAAGGCTCTTATTTACGTTATTTGTGTTTGTTTACTATACACATATTGTGTTTTTGTTTTGTTTTTCTTCGTCTTGTGTACCCTATGTTGGCAGTTTCCCTGGGAAGGCTCTTATTTACGTTATTTGTGTTTGTTTACTATAAACGTATTGTGTTTTTGTTTTGTTTTTCTTCGTCTTGTGTACCCTATGTTGACAGTTTCTCTGGGAGGACTCTTATTTACGTTATTTGTGTTTGTTTACTATAAACGTATTGTG
Source organism: Bathymodiolus brooksi (assembly GCA_963680875.1). Classification (NCBI taxonomy): domain Eukaryota; kingdom Metazoa; phylum Mollusca; class Bivalvia; order Mytilida; family Modiolidae; genus Bathymodiolus; species Bathymodiolus brooksi. The sequence continues at coordinate 68,137,416 of OY804584.1, forward strand.
TTTTTGTTTTGTTTTTCTTCGTCTTGTGTACCCTATGTTGGCAGTTTCTCTGGGAAGGCTCTTATTTACGTTATTTGTGTTTGTTTACTATACACGTATTGTGTTTTTGTTTTGTTTTTCTTCGTCTTGTGTACCCTATGTTGGCAGTTTCCCTGGGAAGGCTCTTATTTACGTTATTTGTGTTTGTTTACTATACACGTATTGTGTTTTTGTTTTGTTTTTCTTCGTCTTGTGTACCCTATGTTGGCAGTTTCTCTGGGAGGACTCTTATTTACGTTATTTGTGTTTGTTTACTATACACGTATTGTGTTTTTGTTTTGTTTTTCTTCGTCTTGTGTACCCTATGTTGGCAGTTTCCCTGGGAAGGCTCTTATTTACGTTATTTGTGTTTGTTTACTATACACGTATTGTGTTTTTGTTTTGTTTTTCTTCGTCTTGTGTACCCTATGTTGGCAGTTTCTCTGGGAGGACTCTTATTTACGTTATTTGTGTTTGTTTACTATACACGTATTGTGTTTTTGTTTTGTTTTTCTTCGTCTTGTGTACCCTATGTTGGCAGTTTCCCTGGGAAGGCTCTTATTTACGTTATTTGTGTTTGTTTACTATACACGTATTGTGTTTTTGTTTTGTTTTTCGTCGTCTTGTGTACCCTATGTTGGCAGTTTCTCTGGGAGGGCTCTTATTTACGTTATTTGCGTTTGTTTACTATACACGTATTGTGTTTTTGTTTTGTTTTTCTTCGTCTTGTGTACCCTATGTTGGCAGTTTCTCTGGGAAGGCTCTTATTTACGTTATTTGTGTTTGTTTACTATACACGTATTGTGTTTTTGTTTTGTTTTTCTTCGTCTTGTGTACCCTATGTTGGCAGTTTCTCTGGGAGGGCTCTTATTGACGTTATTTGTGTTTGTTTACTATACACGTATTGTGTTTTTGTTTTGTTTTTCTTCGTCTTGTGTACCCTATTTTGGCAGTTTCCCTGGGAAGGCTCTTATTTACGTTATTTGTGTTTGTTTACTATACACGTATTGTGTTTTTGTTTTGTTTTTCTTCGTCTTGTGTACCCTATGTTGGCAGTTTCTCTGGGAAGGCTCTTATTTACGTTATTTGTGTTTGTTTACTATAAACTTATTGTGTTTTTGTTTTGTTTTTCTTCGTCTTGTGTACCCTATGTTGGCAGTTTCTCTGGGAAGGCTCTTATTTACGTTATTTGTGTTTGTTTACTATACACGTATTGTGTTTTTGTTTTGTTTTTCTTCGTCTTGTGTACCCTATGTTGGCAGTTTCCCTGGGAAGGCTCTTATTTACGTTATTTGTGTTTGTTTACTATACACGTATTGTGTTTTTGTTTTGTTTTTCTTCGTCTTGTGTACCCTATGTTGGCAGTTTCTCTGGGAGGACTCTTATTTACGTTATTTGTGTTTGTTTACTATACACGTATTGTGTTTTTGTTTTGTTTTTCTTCGTCTTGTGTACCCTATGTTGGCAGTTTCCCTGGGAAGGCTCTTATTTACGTTATTTGTGTTTGTTTACTATACACGTATTGTGTTTTTGTTTTGTTTTTCGTCGTCTTGTGTACCCTATGTTGGCAGTTTCTCTGGGAGGACTCTTATTTACGTTATTTGTGTTTGTTTACTATACACGTATTGTGTTTTTGTTTTGTTTTTCTTCGTCTTGTGTACCCTATGTTGGCAGTTTCCCTGGGAAGGCTCTTATTTACGTTATTTGTGTTTGTTTACTATACACGTATTGTGTTTTTGTTTTTTTTTCTTCGTCTTGTGTACCCTATGTTCGCAGTTTCTCTGGGAGGGCTCTTATTGACGTTATTTGTGTTTGTTTACTATACACGTATTGTGTTTTTGTTTTGTTTTTCTTCGTCTTGTGTACCCTATTTTGGCAGTTTCCCTGGGAAGGCTCTTATTTACGTTATTTGTGTTTGTTTACTATACACATATTGTGTTTTTGTTTTGTTTTTCTTCGTCTTGTGTACCCTATGTTGGCAGTTTCCCTGGGAAGGCTCTTATTTACGTTATTTGTGTTTGTTTACTATAAACGTATTGTGTTTTTGTTTTGTTTTTCTTCGTCTTGTGTACCCTATGTTGGCAGTTTCTCTGGGAAGGCTCTTATTTACGTTATTTGTGTTTGTTTACTATACACGTATTGTGTTTTTGTTTTGTTTTTCTTCGTCTTGTGTACCCTATGTTGACAGTTTCTCTGGGAGGGCTCTTATTTACGTTATTTGTGTTTGCTTACTATACACGTATTGTGTTTTTGTTTTGTTTTTCTTCGTCTTGTGTACCCTATTTTGGCAGTTTCCCTGGGAAGGCTCTTATTTACGTTATTTGTGTTTGTTTACTATACACATATTGTGTTTTTGTTTTGTTTTTCTTCGTCTTGTGTACCCTATGTTGGCAGTTTCCCTGGGAAGGCTCTTATTTACGTTATTTGTGTTTGTTTACTATAAACGTATTGTGTTTTTGTTTTGTTTTTCTTCGTCTTGTGTACCCTATGTTGGCAGTTTCTCTGGGAAGGCTCTTATTTACGTTATTTGTGTTTGTTTACTATACACGTATTGTGTTTTTGTTTTGTTTTTCTTCGTCTTGTGTACCCTATGTTGACAGTTTCTCTGGGAGGGCCATTATTTACGTTATTTGTGTTTGCTTACTATACACATATTGTGTTTTTGTTTTGTTTTTCTTCGTCTTGTGTACCCTATGTTGGTAGGTTCTCTGGGAAGGCTCTTATTTACGTTATTTGTGTTTGTTTACTATAAACGTATTGTGTTTTTGTTTTGTTTTTCTTCGTCTTGTGTACCCTATGTTGACAGTTTCTCTGGGAGGACTCTTATTTACGTTATTTGTGTTTGTTTACTATAAACGTATTGTGTTTTTGTTTTGTTTTTCTTCGTCTTGTGTACCCTATGTTGGCAGTTTCTCTGGGAAGGCTCTTATTTACGTTATTTGTGTTTGTTTACTATACACGTATTGTGTTTTTGTTTTGTTTTTCTTCGTCTTGTGTACCCTATGTTGGCAGTTTCTCTGGGAGGACTCTTATTTACGTTATTTGTGTTTGTTTACTATACACGTATTGTGTTTTTGTTTTGTTTTTCTTCGTCTTGTGTACCCTATGTTGGCAGTTTCCCTGGGAAGGCTCTTATTTACGTTATTTGTGTTTGTTTACTATACACGTATTGTGTTTTTGTTTTGTTTTTCGTCGTCTTGTGTACCCTATGTTGGCAGTTTCTCTGGGAGGGCTCTTATTTACGTTATTTGCGTTTGTTTACTATACACGTATTGTGTTTTTGTTTTGTTTTTCTTCGTCTTGTGTACCCTATGTTGGCAGTTTCTCTGGGAAGGCTCTTATTTACGTTATTTGTGTTTGTTTACTATACACGTATTGTGTTTTTGTTTTGTTTTTCTTCGTCTTGTGTACCCTATGTTGGCAGTTTCTCTGGGAGGGCTCTTATTGACGTTATTTGTGTTTGTTTACTATACACGTATTGTGTTTTTGTTTTGTTTTTCTTCGTCTTGTGTACCCTATTTTGGCAGTTTCCCTGGGAAGGCTCTTATTTACGTTATTTGTGTTTGTTTACTATACACGTATTGTGTTTTTGTTTTGTTTTTCTTCGTCTTGTGTACCCTATGTTGGCAGTTTCCCTGGGAAGGCTCTTATTTACGTTATTTGTGTTTGTTTACTATACACGTATTGTGTTTTTGTTTTGTTTTTCTTCGTCTTGTGTACCCTATGTTGGCAGTTTCTCTGGGAGGACTCTTATTTACGTTATTTGTGTTTGTTTACTATACACGTATTGTGTTTTTGTTTTGTTTTTCTTCGTCTTGTGTACCCTATGTTGGCAGTTTCTCTGGGAAGGCTCTTATTTACGTTATTTGTGTTTGTTTACTATACACGTATTGTGTTTTTGTTTTGTTTTTCTTCGTCTTGTGTACCCTATGTTGACAGTTTCTCTGGGAGGGCCATTATTTACGTTATTTGTGTTTGCTTACTATACACATATTGTGTTTTTGTTTTGTTTTTCTTCGTCTTGTGTACCCTATGTTGGTAGGTTCTCTGGGAAGGCTCTTATTTACGTTATTTGTGTTTGTTTACTATAAACGTATTGTGTTTTTGTTTTGTTTTTCTTCGTCTTGTGTACCCTATGTTGACAGTTTCTCTGGGAGGACTCTTATTTACGTTATTTGTGTTTGTTTACTATAAACGTATTGTGTTTTTGTTTTGTTTTTCTTCGTCTTGTGTACCCTATGTTGGCAGTTTCTCTGGGAAGGCTCTTATTTACGTTATTTGTGTTTGTTTACTATACACGTATTGTGTTTTTGTTTTGTTTTTCTTCGTCTTGTGTACCCTATGTTGGCAGTTTCTCTGGGAGGACTCTTATTTACGTTATTTGTGTTTGTTTACTATACACGTATTGTGTTTTTGTTTTGTTTTTCTTCGTCTTGTGTACCCTATGTTGGCAGTTTCCCTGGGAAGGCTCTTATTTACGTTATTTGTGTTTGTTTACTATACACGTATTGTGTTTTTGTTTTGTTTTTCGTCGTCTTGTGTACCCTATGTTGGCAGTTTCTCTGGGAGGGCTCTTATTTACGTTATTTGTGTTTGTTTACTATACACGTATTGTGTTTTTGTTTTGTTTTTCTTCGTCTTGTGTACCCTATGTTGGCAGTTTCTCTGGGAAGGCTCTTATTTACGTTATTTGTGTTTGTTTACTATACACGTATTGTGTTTTTGTTTTGTTTTTCTTCGTCTTGTGTACCCTATGTTGGCAGTTTCTCTGGGAGGGCTCTTATTGACGTTATTTGTGTTTGTTTACTATACACGTATTGTGTTTTTGTTTTGTTTTTCTTCGTCTTGTGTACCCTATTTTGGCAGTTTCCCTGGGAAGGCTCTTATTTACGTTATTTGTGTTTGTTTACTATACACGTATTGTGTTTTTGTTTTGTTTTTCTTCGTCTTGTGTACCCTATGTTGGCAGTTTCCCTGGGAAGGCTCTTATTTACGTTATTTGTGTTTGTTTACTATACACGTATTGTGTTTTTGTTTTGTTTTTCTTCGTCTTGTGTACCCTATGTTGGCAGTTTCTCTGGGAGGACTCTTATTTACGTTATTTGTGTTTGTTTACTATACACGTATTGTGTTTTTGTTTTGTTTTTCTTCGTCTTGTGTACCCTATGTTGGCAGTTTCCCTGGGAAGGCTCTTATTTACGTTATTTGTGTTTGTTTACTATACACGTATTGTGTTTTTGTTTTGTTTTTCGTCGTCTTGTGTACCCTATGTTGGCAGTTTCTCTGGGAGGACTCTTATTTACGTTATTTGTGTTTGTTTACTATACACGTATTGTGTTTTTGTTTTGTTTTTCTTCGTCTTGTGTACCCTATGTTGGCAGTTTCCCTGGGAAGGCTCTTATTTACGTTATTTGTGTTTGTTTACTATACACGTATTGTGTTTTTGTTTTGTTTTTCTTCGTCTTGTGTACCCTATGTTCGCAGTTTCTCTGGGAGGGCTCTTATTGACGTTATTTGTGTTTGTTTACTATACACGTATTGTGTTTTTGTTTTGTTTTTCTTCGTCTTGTGTACCCTATTTTGGCAGTTTCCCTGGGAAGGCTCTTATTTACGTTATTTGTGTTTGTTTACTATACACCTATTGTGTTTTTGTTTTGTTTTTCTTCGTCTTGTGTACCCTATGTTGGCAGTTTCCCTGGGAAGGCTCTTATTTACGTTATTTGTGTTTGTTTACTATAAACGTATTGTGTTTTTGTTTTGTTTTTCTTCGTCTTGTGTACCCTATGTTGGCAGTTTCTCTGGGAAGGCTCTTATTTACGTTATTTGTGTTTGTTTACTATACACGTATTGTGTTTTTGTTTTGTTTTTCTTCGTCTTGTGTACCCTATGTTGACAGTTTCTCCGGGAGGGCTCTTATTTACGTTATTTGTGTTTGCTTACTATACACATATTGTGTTTTTGTTTTGTTTTTCTTCGTCTTGTGTACCCTATGTTGGTAGGTTCTCTGGGAAGGCTCTTATTTACGTTATTTGTGTTTGTTTACTATAAACGTATTGTGTTTTTGTTTTGTTTTTCTTCGTCTTGTGTACCCTATGTTGACAGTTTCTCTGGGAGGACTCTTATTTACGTTATTTGTGTTTGTTTACTATACACATATTGTGTTTTTGTTTTGTTTTTCTTCGTCTTGTGTACCCTATGTTGGCAGTTTCTCTGGGAAGGCTCTTATTTACGTTATTTGTGTTTGGTTACTGTACACATATAATGTTTTTATTTTGTTTTTCTTCGTCTTGTGTACCCTATGTTGGCAGTTTCTCTGGGAAGGCTCTTATTTACGTTATTTGTGTTTGTTTACTATACACATATTGTGTTTTTGTTTTGTTTTTCTTCGTCTTGTGTACCCTATGTTGGCAGTTTCTCTGGGAGGGCTCTTATTTACGTTATTTGTGTTTGTTTACTATACACATATTATGTTTTTATTAAGTTTTTCTTCGTCTTGTGTACCCTATGTTGGCAGTTTCTCTGGGAAGGCTCTTATTTACGTTATTTGTGTTTGTTTACTATACACGTATTGTGTTTTTGTTTTGTTTTTCTTCGTCTTGTGTACCCTATGTTGGCAGTTTCTCTGGGAAGGCTCTTATTTACGTTATTGGTGTTTGTTTACTATACACATATTATGTTTTTATTAAGTTTTTCTTCGTCTTGTGTACCCTATGTTGGCAGTTTCTCTGGGAAGGCTCTTATTTACGTTATTTGTGTTTGTTTACTATACACGTATTGTGTTTTTGTTTTGTTTTTCTTCGTCTTGTGTACCCTATGTTGGCAGTTTCTCTGGGAAGGCTCTTATTTACGTTATTTGTGTTTGTTTACTATACACATATTATGTTTTTATTTTGTTTTTCATCGTCTTGTGTACCCTATGTTGACAGTTTCTCTGGGAGGGCTCTTATTTACGTTATTTGTGTTTGTTTACTATACACATCTTGTGTTTTTGTTTTGTTTTTCTTCGTTTTGTATACCCTATGTTGGCAGTTTCTCTGGGAGGGCTCTTATTTACGTTATTTGTGTTTCTTTACTATACACATATTGTGTTTTTGTTTTGTTTTTCTTCGCCTTGTGTACCCTATGTTGGAAGTTTCTCTGGTAGGACTCTTATTTACGTTATTTGTGTTTGCTTACTATACACGTATTGTGTTTTTGTTTTGTTTTTCTTCGTCTTGTGTACCCTATGTTGGCAGTTTCTCTGGGAGGGTTCTTATTTAAGTTATTTGTGTTTGTTTACTATAAACGTATTGTGTTTTTGTTTTGTTTTTCTTCGTCTTGTGTACCCTATGTTGGCAGTTTCCCTGGGAAGGCTCTTATTTACGTTATTTGTGTTTGTTTACTATACACGTATTGTGTTTTTGTTTTGTTTTTCGTCGTCTTGTGTACCCTATGTTGGCAGTTTCTCTGGGAAGGCTCTTATTTACGTTATTTGTGTTTGTTTACTATACACATATTATGCTTTTATTAAGTTTTTCTTCGTCTTGTGTACCCTATGTTGGCAGTTTCTCTGGGAAGGCTCTTATTTACGTTATTTGTGTTTGTTTACTATACACATAATGTGTTTTTGTTTTGTTTTTCTTCGTCTTGTGTACCCTATGTTGGCAGTTTCTCTGGGAAGGCTCTTATTTACGTTATTTGTGTTTGTTTACTATACACATATTGTGTTTTTGTTTTGTTTTTCTTCGTCTTGTATACCCTATGTTGGCAGTTTCTCTGGGAGGGCTCTTATTTACGTTATTTGTGTTTGTTTACTATACACATATTGTGTTTTTGTTTTGTTTTTCTTCGTCTTGTGTACCCTATGTTGGACGTTTCTCTGGTAGGACTCTTATTTACGTTATTTGTGTTTGTTTACTATACACGTATTGTGTTTTTGTTTTGTTTTTCTTCGTCTTGTGTACCCTATGTTGGCAGTTTCTCTGGGAGGGCTCTTATTTACGTTATTTGTGTTTGTTTACTATAAACGTATTGTGTTTTTGTTTTGTTTTTCTTCGTCTTGTGTACCCTATGTTGGCAGTTTCTCTGGGAAGGCTCTTATTTACGTTATTTGTGTTTGTTTACTATACACATATTATGTTTTTATTAAGTTTTTCTTCGTCTTGTGTACCCTATGTTGGCAGTTTCTCTGGGAAGGCTCTTATTTACGTTATTTGTGTTTGTTTACTATACACATAATGTGTTTTTGTTTTGTTTTTCTTCGTCTTGTGTACCCTATGTTGGCAGTTTCTCTGGGAAGGCTCTTATTTACGTTATTTGTGTTTGTTTACTATACACATATTGTGTTTTTGTTTTGTTTTTCTTCGTCTTGTATACCCTATGTTGGCAGTTTCTCTGGGAGGGCTCTTATTTACGTTATTTGTGTTTGTTTACTATACACATATTGTGTTTTTGTTTTGTTTTTCTTCGTCTTGTGTACCCTATGTTGGACGTTTCTCTGGTAGGACTCTTATTTACGTTATTTGTGTTTGTTTACTATACACGTATTGTGTTTTTGTTTTGTTTTTCTTCGTCTTGTGTACCCTATGTTGGCAGTTTCTCTGGGAGGACTCTTATTTACGTTATTTGTGTTTGTTTACTATAAACGTATTGTGTTTTTGTTTTGTTTTTCTTCGTCTTGTGTACCCTATGTTGGCAGTTTCTCTGGGAAGGCTCTTATTTACGTTATTTGTGTTTGTTTACTATACACGTATTGTGTTTTTGTTTTTTTGTCTTCGTCTTGTGTACCCTATGTTGGCAGTTTCCCTGGGAAGGCTCTTATTTACGTTATTTGTGTTTGTTTACTATACACGTATTGTGTTTTTGTTTTGTTTTTCGTCGTCTTGTGTACCCTATGTTGGCAGTTTCTCTGGGAGGGCTCTTATTTACGTTATTTGTGTTTGTTTACTATACACGTATTGTGTTTTTGTTTTGTTTTTCTTCGTCTTGTGTACCCTATGTTGGCAGTTTCCCTGGGAGGGCTCTTATTTACGTTATTTGTGTTTGTTTACTATACACGTATTGTGTTTTTGTTTTGTTTTTCTTCGTCTTGTGTACCCTATGTTGGCAGTTTCTCTGGGAGGACTCTTAATTACATTATTTGTGTTTGTTTACTATACACGTATTATGTTTTTGTTTTGTTTTTCTTCGTCTTGTGTACCCTATGTTGGCAGTTTCTCTGGGAGGGCTCTTATTTACGTTATTTGTGTTTGTTTACTATAAACATATTTTTTTTTTGTTTTGTTTTTCTTCGTCTTGTGTACCCTATGTTGGCAGTTTCTATGGGAGGGCTCTTATTTACGTTATTTGTGTTTGTTTACTCTACACGTATTGTGTTTATGTTTTGTTTTTCTTCGTCTTGTGTACCCTATGTTGGCAGTTTCTCTGGGAAGGCTCTTATTTACGTTATTTGTGTTTGTTTACTATACACATATTGTGTTTTTGTTTTGTTTTTCTTCGTCTTGTGTACCCTATGTTGGCAGTTTCTCTGGGAAGGCTCTTATTTACGTTATTTGTGTTTGGTTACTGTACACATATAATGTTTTTATTTTGTTTTTCTTCGTCTTGTGTACCCTATGTTGGCAGTTTCTCTGGGAAGGCTCTTATTTACGTTATTTGTGTTTGTTTACTATACACATATTGTGTTTTTGTTTTGTTGTTCTTCATCTTGTGTACCCTATGTTGGCAGTTTCTCTGGGAAGGCTCTTATTTACGTTATTTGTGTTTGTTTACTATACACATATTATGTTTTTATTAAGTTTTTCTTCGTCTTGTGTACCCTATGTTGGCAGTTTCTCTGGGAAGGCTCTTATTTACGTTATTTGTGTTTGTTTACTATACACATATTATGTTTTTATTTTGTTTTTCTTCGTCTTGTGTACCCTATGTTGACAGTTTCTCTGGGAGGGCTCTTATTTACGTTATTTGTGCTTGTTTACTATACACATATTGTGTTTTTGTTTTGTTTTTCTTCGTCTTGTGTACCCTATGTTGAAAGTTTCTCTGGTAGGACTCTTATTTACGTTATTTGTGTTTGTTTACTATACACGTATTGTGTTTTTGTTTTGTTTTTCTTCGTTTTGTGTACCCTATGTTGGCAGTTTCTCTGGGAGGGCTCTTATTTACGTTATTTGTGTTTGTTTACTATAAACGTATTGTGTTTTTATTTTGTTTTTCTTCGTCTTGTGTACCCTATGTTGGCAGTTTCTCTGGGAAGGCTCTTATTTACGTTATTTGTGTTTGTTTACTATACACGTATTGTGTTTTTTTTTTTTTTTTCTTCGTCTTGTGTACCCTATGTTGGCAGTTTCTCTGGGAAGGCTCTTATTTACGTTATTGGTGTTTGTTTACTATACACATATTGTGTTTTTGTTTTGTTTTTCTTCGTCTTGTGTACCCTATGTTGGCAGTTTCTCTGGGAGGGCTCTTATTTACGTTATTTGTGTTTGTTTACTATACACGTATTGTGTTTTTCTTTTGTTTTTCTTCGTCTTGTGTACCCTATGTTGACAGTTTCTCTGGGAGGACTCTTATTTACGTTATTTGTGTTTGTTTACTATAAACGTATTGTGTTTTTGTTTTGTTTTTCTTCGTCTTGTGTACCCTATGTTGGCAGTTTCTCTGGGAAGGCTCTTATTTACGTTATTTGTGTTTGTTTACTATACACGTATTGTGTTTTTGTTTTGTTTTTCTTCGTCTTGTGTACCCTATGTTGGCAGTTTCTCTGGGAGGACTCTTATTTACGTTATTTGTGTTTGTTTACTATACACGTATTGTGTTTTTGTTTTGTTTTTCTTCGTCTTGTGTACCCTATGTTGGCAGTTTCCCTGGGAAGGCTCTTATTTACGTTATTTGTGTTTGTTTACTATACACGTATTGTGTTTTTGTTTTGTTTTTCGTCGTCTTGTGTACCCTATGTTGGCAGTTTCTCTGGGAGGGCTCTTATTTACGTTATTTGTGTTTGTTTACTATACACGTATTGTGTTTTTGTTTTGTTTTTCTTCGTCTTGTGTACCCTATGTTGGCAGTTTCTCTGGGAAGGCTCTTATTTACGTTATTTGTGTTTGTTTACTATACACGTATTGTGTTTTTGTTTTGTTTTTCTTCGTCTTGTGTACCCTATGTTGGCAGTTTCTCTGGGAGGGCTCTTATTGACGTTATTTGTGTTTGTTTACTATACACGTATTGTGTTTTTGTTTTGTTTTTCTTCGTCTTGTGTACCCTATTTTGGCAGTTTCCCTGGGAAGGCTCTTATTTACGTTATTTGTGTTTGTTTACTATACACGTATTGTGTTTTTGTTTTGTTTTTCTTCGTCTTGTGTACCCTATGTTGGCAGTTTCCCTGGGAAGGCTCTTATTTACGTTATTTGTGTTTGTTTACTATACACGTATTGTGTTTTTGTTTTGTTTTTCTTCGTCTTGTGTACCCTATGTTGGCAGTTTCTCTGGGAGGACTCTTATTTACGTTATTTGTGTTTGTTTACTATACACGTATTGTGTTTTTGTTTTGTTTTTCTTCGTCTTGTGTACCCTATGTTGGCAGTTTCCCTGGGAAGGCTCTTATTTACGTTATTTGTGTTTGTTTACTATACACGTATTGTGTTTTTGTTTTGTTTTTCTTCGTCTTGTGTACCCTATGTTGGCAGTTTCCCTGGGAAGGCTCTTATTTACGTTATTTGTGTTTGTTTACTATACACGTATTGTGTTTTTGTTTTGTTTTTCTTCGTCTTGTGTACCCTATGTTCGCAGTTTCTCTGGGAGGGCTCTTATTGACGTTATTTGTGTTTGTTTACTATACACGTATTGTGTTTTTGTTTTGTTTTTCTTCGTCTTGTGTACCCTATTTTGGCAGTTTCCCTGGGAAGGCTCTTATTTACGTTATTTGTGTTTGTTTACTATACACATATTGTGTTTTTGTTTTGTTTTTCTTCGTCTTGTGTACCCTATGTTGGCAGTTTCCCTGGGAAGGCTCTTATTTACGTTATTTGTGTTTGTTTACTATAAACGTATTGTGTTTTTGTTTTGTTTTTCTTCGTCTTGTGTACCCTATGTTGGCAGTTTCTCTGGGAAGGCTCTTATTTACGTTATTTGTGTTTGTTTACTATACACGTATTGTGTTTTTGTTTTGTTTTTCTTCGTCTTGTGTACCCTATGTTGACAGTTTCTCCGGGAGGGCTCTTATTTACGTTATTTGTGTTTGCTTACTATACACATATTGTGTTTTTGTTTTGTTTTTCTTCGTCTTGTGTACCCTATGTTGGTAGGTTCTCTGGGAAGGCTCTTATTTACGTTATTTGTGTTTGTTTACTATAAACGTATTGTGTTTTTGTTTTGTTTTTCTTCGTCTTGTGTACCCTATGTTGACAGTTTCTCTGGGAGGACTCTTATTTACGTTATTTGTGTTTGTTTACTATACACATATTGTGTTTTTGTTTTGTTTTTCTTCGTCTTGTGTACCCTATGTTGGCAGTTTCTCTGGGAAGGCTCTTATTTACGTTATTTGTGTTTGGTTACTGTACACATATAATGTTTTTATTTTGTTTTTCTTCGTCTTGTGTACCCTATGTTGGCAGTTTCTCTGGGAAGGCTCTTATTTACGTTATTTGTGTTTGTTTACTATACACATATTGTGTTTTTGTTTTGTTTTTCTTCGTCTTGTGTACCCTATGTTGGCAGTTTCTCTGGGAGGGCTCTTATTTACGTTATTTGTGTTTGTTTACTATACACATATTATGTTTTTATTAAGTTTTTCTTCGTCTTGTGTACCCTATGTTGGCAGTTTCTCTGGGAAGGCTCTTATTTACGTTATTTGTGTTTGTTTACTATACACGTATTGTGTTTTTGTTTTGTTTTTCTTCGTCTTGTGTACCCTATGTTGGCAGTTTCTCTGGGAAGGCTCTTATTTACGTTATTGGTGTTTGTTTACTATACACATATTATGTTTTTATTAAGTTTTTCTTCGTCTTGTGTACCCTATGTTGGCAGTTTCTCTGGGAAGGCTCTTATTTACGTTATTTGTGTTTGTTTACTATACACGTATTGTGTTTTTGTTTTGTTTTTCTTCGTCTTGTGTACCCTATGTTGGCAGTTTCTCTGGGAAGGCTCTTATTTACGTTATTTGTGTTTGTTTACTATACACATATTATGTTTTTATTTTGTTTTTCTTCGTCTTGTGTACCCTATGTTGACAGTTTCTCTGGGAGGGCTCTTATTTACGTTATTTGTGTTTGTTTACTATACACATCTTGTGTTTTTGTTTTGTTTTTCTTCGTTTTGTATACCCTATGTTGGCAGTTTCTCTGGGAGGGCTCTTATTTACGTTATTTGTGTTTCTTTACTATACACATATTGTGTTTTTGTTTTGTTTTTCTTCGCCTTGTGTACCCTATGTTGGAAGTTTCTCTGGTAGGACTCTTATTTACGTTATTTGTGTTTGCTTACTATACACGTATTGTGTTTTTGTTTTGTTTTTCTTCGTCTTGTGTACCCTATGTTGGCAGTTTCTCTGGGAGGGTTCTTATTTAAGTTATTTGTGTTTGTTTACTATAAACGTATTGTGTTTTTGTTTTGTTTTTCTTCGTCTTGTGTACCCTATGTTGGCAGTTTCCCTGGGAAGGCTCTTATTTACGTTATTTGTGTTTGTTTACTATACACGTATTGTGTTTTTGTTTTGTTTTTCGTCGTCTTGTGTACCCTATGTTGGCAGTTTCTCTGGGAAGGCTCTTATTTACGTTATTTGTGTTTGTTTACTATACACATATTATGCTTTTATTAAGTTTTTCTTCGTCTTGTGTACCCTATGTTGGCAGTTTCTCTGGGAAGGCTCTTATTTACGTTATTTGTGTTTGTTTACTATACACATAATGTGTTTTTGTTTTGTTTTTCTTCGTCTTGTGTACCCTATGTTGGCAGTTTCTCTGGGAAGGCTCTTATTTACGTTATTTGTGTTTGTTTACTATACACATATTGTGTTTTTGTTTTGTTTTTCTTCGTCTTGTATACCCTATGTTGGCAGTTTCTCTGGGAGGGCTCTTATTTACGTTATTTGTGTTTGTTTACTATACACATATTGTGTTTTTGTTTTGTTTTTCTTCGTCTTGTGTACCCTATGTTGGACGTTTCTCTGGTAGGACTCTTATTTACGTTATTTGTGTTTGTTTACTATACACGTATTGTGTTTTTGTTTTGTTTTTCTTCGTCTTGTGTACCCTATGTTGGCAGTTTCTCTGGGAGGGCTCTTATTTACGTTATTTGTGTTTGTTTACTATAAACGTATTGTGTTTTTGTTTTGTTTTTCTTCGTCTTGTGTACCCTATGTTGGCAGTTTCTCTGGGAAGGCTCTTATTTACGTTATTTGTGTTTGTTTACTATACACATATTATGTTTTTATTAAGTTTTTCTTCGTCTTGTGTACCCTATGTTGGCAGTTTCTCTGGGAAGGCTCTTATTTACGTTATTTGTGTTTGTTTACTATACACATAATGTGTTTTTGTTTTGTTTTTCTTCGTCTTGTGTACCCTATGTTGGCAGTTTCTCTGGGAAGGCTCTTATTTACGTTATTTGTGTTTGTTTACTATACACATATTGTGTTTTTGTTTTGTTTTTCTTCGTCTTGTATACCCTATGTTGGCAGTTTCTCTGGGAGGGCTCTTATTTACGTTATTTGTGTTTGTTTACTATACACATATTGTGTTTTTGTTTTGTTTTTCTTCGTCTTGTGTACCCTATGTTGGACGTTTCTCTGGTAGGACTCTTATTTACGTTATTTGTGTTTGTTTACTATACACGTATTGTGTTTTTGTTTTGTTTTTCTTCGTCTTGTGTACCCTATGTTGGCAGTTTCTCTGGGAGGACTCTTATTTACGTTATTTGTGTTTGTTTACTATAAACGTATTGTGTTTTTGTTTTGTTTTTCTTCGTCTTGTGTACCCTATGTTGGCAGTTTCTCTGGGAAGGCTCTTATTTACGTTATTTGTGTTTGTTTACTATACACGTATTGTGTTTTTGTTTTTTTGTCTTCGTCTTGTGTACCCTATGTTGGCAGTTTCCCTGGGAAGGCTCTTATTTACGTTATTTGTGTTTGTTTACTATACACGTATTGTGTTTTTGTTTTGTTTTTCGTCGTCTTGTGTACCCTATGTTGGCAGTTTCTCTGGGAGGGCTCTTATTTACGTTATTTGTGTTTGTTTACTATACACGTATTGTGTTTTTGTTTTGTTTTTCTTCGTCTTGTGTACCCTATGTTGGCAGTTTCCCTGGGAGGGCTCTTATTTACGTTATTTGTGTTTGTTTACTATACACGTATTGTGTTTTTGTTTTGTTTTTCTTCGTCTTGTGTACCCTATGTTGGCAGTTTCTCTGGGAGGACTCTTAATTACATTATTTGTGTTTGTTTACTATACACGTATTATGTTTTTGTTTTGTTTTTCTTCGTCTTGTGTACCCTATGTTGGCAGTTTCTCTGGGAGGGCTCTTATTTACGTTATTTGTGTTTGTTTACTATAAACATATTTTTTTTTTGTTTTGTTTTTCTTCGTCTTGTGTACCCTATGTTGGCAGTTTCTATGGGAGGGCTCTTATTTACGTTATTTGTGTTTGTTTACTCTACACGTATTGTGTTTATGTTTTGTTTTTCTTCGTCTTGTGTACCCTATGTTGGCAGTTTCTCTGGGAAGGCTCTTATTTACGTTATTTGTGTTTGTTTACTATACACATATTGTGTTTTTGTTTTGTTTTTCTTCGTCTTGTGTACCCTATGTTGGCAGTTTCTCTGGGAAGGCTCTTATTTACGTTATTTGTGTTTGTTTACTATACACATATTGTGTTTTTGTTTTGTTTTTCTTCGTCTTGTGTACCCTATGTTGGCAGTTTCCCTGGGAAGGCTCTTATTTACGTTATTTGTGTTTGTTTACTATAAACGTATTGTGTTTTTGTTTTGTTTTTCTTCGTCTTGTGTACCCTATGTTGGCAGTTTCTCTGGGAAGGCTCTTATTTACGTTATTTGTGTTTGTTTACTATACACGTATTGTGTTTTTGTTTTGTTTTTCTTCGTCTTGTGTACCCTATGTTGACAGTTTCTCCGGGAGGGCTCTTATTTACGTTATTTGTGTTTGCTTACTATACACATATTGTGTTTTTGTTTTGTTTTTCTTCGTCTTGTGTACCCTATGTTGGTAGGTTCTCTGGGAAGGCTCTTATTTACGTTATTTGTGTTTGTTTACTATAAACGTATTGTGTTTTTGTTTTGTTTTTCTTCGTCTTGTGTACCCTATGTTGACAGTTTCTCTGGGAGGACTCTTATTTACGTTATTTGTGTTTGTTTACTATACACATATTGTGTTTTTGTTTTGTTTTTCTTCGTCTTGTGTACCCTATGTTGGCAGTTTCTCTGGGAAGGCTCTTATTTACGTTATTTGTGTTTGGTTACTGTACACATATAATGTTTTTATTTTGTTTTTCTTCGTCTTGTGTACCCTATGTTGGCAGTTTCTCTGGGAAGGCTCTTATTTACGTTATTTGTGTTTGTTTACTATACACATATTGTGTTTTTGTTTTGTTTTTCTTCGTCTTGTGTACCCTATGTTGGCAGTTTCTCTGGGAGGGCTCTTATTTACGTTATTTGTGTTTGTTTACTATACACATATTATGTTTTTATTAAGTTTTTCTTCGTCTTGTGTACCCTATGTTGGCAGTTTCTCTGGGAAGGCTCTTATTTACGTTATTTGTGTTTGTTTACTATACACGTATTGTGTTTTTGTTTTGTTTTTCTTCGTCTTGTGTACCCTATGTTGGCAGTTTCTCTGGGAAGGCTCTTATTTACGTTATTGGTGTTTGTTTACTATACACATATTATGTTTTTATTAAGTTTTTCTTCGTCTTGTGTACCCTATGTTGGCAGTTTCTCTGGGAAGGCTCTTATTTACGTTATTTGTGTTTGTTTACTATACACGTATTGTGTTTTTGTTTTGTTTTTCTTCGTCTTGTGTACCCTATGTTGGCAGTTTCTCTGGGAAGGCTCTTATTTACGTTATTTGTGTTTGTTTACTATACACATATTATGTTTTTATTTTGTTTTTCTTCGTCTTGTGTACCCTATGTTGACAGTTTCTCTGGGAGGGCTCTTATTTACGTTATTTGTGTTTGTTTACTATACACATCTTGTGTTTTTGTTTTGTTTTTCTTCGTTTTGTATACCCTATGTTGGCAGTTTCTCTGGGAGGGCTCTTATTTACGTTATTTGTGTTTCTTTACTATACACATATTGTGTTTTTGTTTTGTTTTTCTTCGCCTTGTGTACCCTATGTTGGAAGTTTCTCTGGTAGGACTCTTATTTACGTTATTTGTGTTTGCTTACTATACACGTATTGTGTTTTTGTTTTGTTTTTCTTCGTCTTGTGTACCCTATGTTGGCAGTTTCTCTGGGAGGGTTCTTATTTAAGTTATTTGTGTTTGTTTACTATAAACGTATTGTGTTTTTGTTTTGTTTTTCTTCGTCTTGTGTACCCTATGTTGGCAGTTTCCCTGGGAAGGCTCTTATTTACGTTATTTGTGTTTGTTTACTATACACGTATTGTGTTTTTGTTTTGTTTTTCGTCGTCTTGTGTACCCTATGTTGGCAGTTTCTCTGGGAAGGCTCTTATTTACGTTATTTGTGTTTGTTTACTATACACATATTATGCTTTTATTAAGTTTTTCTTCGTCTTGTGTACCCTATGTTGGCAGTTTCTCTGGGAAGGCTCTTATTTACGTTATTTGTGTTTGTTTACTATACACATAATGTGTTTTTGTTTTGTTTTTCTTCGTCTTGTGTACCCTATGTTGGCAGTTTCTCTGGGAAGGCTCTTATTTACGTTATTTGTGTTTGTTTACTATACACATATTGTGTTTTTGTTTTGTTTTTCTTCGTCTTGTATACCCTATGTTGGCAGTTTCTCTGGGAGGGCTCTTATTTACGTTATTTGTGTTTGTTTACTATACACATATTGTGTTTTTGTTTTGTTTTTCTTCGTCTTGTGTACCCTATGTTGGACGTTTCTCTGGTAGGACTCTTATTTACGTTATTTGTGTTTGTTTACTATACACGTATTGTGTTTTTGTTTTGTTTTTCTTCGTCTTGTGTACCCTATGTTGGCAGTTTCTCTGGGAGGGCTCTTATTTACGTTATTTGTGTTTGTTTACTATAAACGTATTGTGTTTTTGTTTTGTTTTTCTTCGTCTTGTGTACCCTATGTTGGCAGTTTCTCTGGGAAGGCTCTTATTTACGTTATTTGTGTTTGTTTACTATACACATATTATGTTTTTATTAAGTTTTTCTTCGTCTTGTGTACCCTATGTTGGCAGTTTCTCTGGGAAGGCTCTTATTTACGTTATTTGTGTTTGTTTACTATACACATAATGTGTTTTTGTTTTGTTTTTCTTCGTCTTGTGTACCCTATGTTGGCAGTTTCTCTGGGAAGGCTCTTATTTACGTTATTTGTGTTTGTTTACTATACACATATTGTGTTTTTGTTTTGTTTTTCTTCGTCTTGTATACCCTATGTTGGCAGTTTCTCTGGGAGGGCTCTTATTTACGTTATTTGTGTTTGTTTACTATACACATATTGTGTTTTTGTTTTGTTTTTCTTCGTCTTGTGTACCCTATGTTGGACGTTTCTCTGGTAGGACTCTTATTTACGTTATTTGTGTTTGTTTACTATACACGTATTGTGTTTTTGTTTTGTTTTTCTTCGTCTTGTGTACCCTATGTTGGCAGTTTCTCTGGGAGGACTCTTATTTACGTTATTTGTGTTTGTTTACTATAAACGTATTGTGTTTTTGTTTTGTTTTTCTTCGTCTTGTGTACCCTATGTTGGCAGTTTCTCTGGGAAGGCTCTTATTTACGTTATTTGTGTTTGTTTACTATACACGTATTGTGTTTTTGTTTTTTTGTCTTCGTCTTGTGTACCCTATGTTGGCAGTTTCCCTGGGAAGGCTCTTATTTACGTTATTTGTGTTTGTTTACTATACACGTATTGTGTTTTTGTTTTGTTTTTCGTCGTCTTGTGTACCCTATGTTGGCAGTTTCTCTGGGAGGGCTCTTATTTACGTTATTTGTGTTTGTTTACTATACACGTATTGTGTTTTTGTTTTGTTTTTCTTCGTCTTGTGTACCCTATGTTGGCAGTTTCCCTGGGAGGGCTCTTATTTACGTTATTTGTGTTTGTTTACTATACACGTATTGTGTTTTTGTTTTGTTTTTCTTCGTCTTGTGTACCCTATGTTGGCAGTTTCTCTGGGAGGACTCTTAATTACATTATTTGTGTTTGTTTACTATACACGTATTATGTTTTTGTTTTGTTTTTCTTCGTCTTGTGTACCCTATGTTGGCAGTTTCTCTGGGAGGGCTCTTATTTACGTTATTTGTGTTTGTTTACTATAAACATATTTTTTTTTTGTTTTGTTTTTCTTCGTCTTGTGTACCCTATGTTGGCAGTTTCTATGGGAGGGCTCTTATTTACGTTATTTGTGTTTGTTTACTCTACACGTATTGTGTTTATGTTTTGTTTTTCTTCGTCTTGTGTACCCTATGTTGGCAGTTTCTCTGGGAAGGCTCTTATTTACGTTATTTGTGTTTGTTTACTATACACATATTGTGTTTTTGTTTTGTTTTTCTTCGTCTTGTGTACCCTATGTTGGCAGTTTCTCTGGGAAGGCTCTTATTTACGTTATTTGTGTTTGGTTACTGTACACATATAATGTTTTTATTTTGTTTTTCTTCGTCTTGTGTACCCTATGTTGGCAGTTTCTCTGGGAAGGCTCTTATTTACGTTATTTGTGTTTGTTTACTATACACATATTGTGTTTTTGTTTTGTTGTTCTTCATCTTGTGTACCCTATGTTGGCAGTTTCTCTGGGAAGGCTCTTATTTACGTTATTTGTGTTTGTTTACTATACACATATTATGTTTTTATTAAGTTTTTCTTCGTCTTGTGTACCCTATGTTGGCAGTTTCTCTGGGAAGGCTCTTATTTACGTTATTTGTGTTTGTTTACTATACACATATTATGTTTTTATTTTGTTTTTCTTCGTCTTGTGTACCCTATGTTGACAGTTTCTCTGGGAGGGCTCTTATTTACGTTATTTGTGCTTGTTTACTATACACATATTGTGTTTTTGTTTTGTTTTTCTTCGTCTTGTGTACCCTATGTTGAAAGTTTCTCTGGTAGGACTCTTATTTACGTTATTTGTGTTTGTTTACTATACACGTATTGTGTTTTTGTTTTGTTTTTCTTCGTTTTGTGTACCCTATGTTGGCAGTTTCTCTGGGAGGGCTCTTATTTACGTTATTTGTGTTTGTTTACTATAAACGTATTGTGTTTTTATTTTGTTTTTCTTCGTCTTGTGTACCCTATGTTGGCAGTTTCTCTGGGAAGGCTCTTATTTACGTTATTTGTGTTTGTTTACTATACACGTATTGTGTTTTTTTTTTTTTTTTCTTCGTCTTGTGTACCCTATGTTGGCAGTTTCTCTGGGAAGGCTCTTATTTACGTTATTGGTGTTTGTTTACTATACACATATTGTGTTTTTGTTTTGTTTTTCTTCGTCTTGTGTACCCTATGTTGACAGTTTCTCTGGGAGGGCTCTTATTTTCACAGATTTCCGGTTGTTGACTGATTTTGTCTGTTTTTTTAATTATGAGTTTTGACTTTCCCTTTGTAAGATTGTTCGGAGTTCGGTAATATTGTTATTACCCTTATTTACGTTATTTGTTTTTATTTTCGTATAATGGTCTCAAACAAATATTGCATTGTGTTTTTATTTTCGTTTTCTCCATTTATTTTGCCAGTCTCTCTGGATTGTCCTTTTATTGATTGCTCCCTTCGGTCTTCTCTGACGTTTAGTATCTACTCTGCGATAGCCGTCCAGGAAAAAACAACAACAACCTGTAGGCGAGTTAAATTATGAGAACTGATTGGATCAAATTGATCAGAATGTAATCTTCATACTAAAAATAAATGTATTAATACTTTATTAAGCAATTAGATTTGTCACTAAGTTGACATTATCATTAGCGCTTCTATTTTAGCTGGTGTTATCATTATTATGGTACTGAAGATGCATGTAAACAATATTGTAAAGGCGTATGTTCTTGCTTAATAATATAATTAAGGATGCCTGGCAGATTTTGAAAAAAAATAGGAAGCTAAACTGCTATTTCAGACGTTCTGTCTAATCACAATTTGTTTAAGCGTATTATAATGATAATTTGCATTGAGACCCGTTTATAAATAAGGGTAATAACAAAATTAACGAACTCCGATTAATCTTACAAAGGGAAAGTCAAAACTCATAATTATATAAACAGACAAAATCAGTCAACAACCGGAAAACTGTGAAAACCGTAATGACCCTGACTTGGTACAGGCATTTCTAAAGAAATGGTGAGTTGAATCAGATTTTAAAGCGCCAAACCTCCCTTTTCACAAAGATCATATTATACATGACGTAGAACTACTTTATACCTCTTTAAAGAGGACGTTCGTATAAGTCCAATGTAAGCGTCCGTCGTCGTAGTCGTGATCGCATGGTAGTTGGATTTACAACTACATATGCAATCAGTGTCTATCAACACTGACGTTGTGAGTTCGAACGCCGTTAATGGCGAGGTGTACTCATTACAACATTATGTGATAACGTTTGTCGGTGACTTGCGACATGTTGGTGGTTTTCTCCAGGTCCTCCGGTTACCTCCACCAATAAAACTGACCGTCACGATATAACTGAAATATTGTTGAAAGTGACGTTAAACTCCAACCTACTTAATACCTATTTAAAGAGGATGTTAGCATAATGTACAAGGGTCAACAATATAATTTATAGTTTATAGAAGAATAAAACACATTTTATTTAATTGAATCAATTGAAACTTTCTTGTCTTTATTAAAAGGTCGTATTCCAGACCAACAGAGTGACCGTTCATTTAGATGTGTATTATGGGTATCTATTTTGACGAAGAACAAACAAATCGAAGTGTTATATGAAAATATTATCATTTTATCTACTTTCCAATGAACACTTGTTATTATGGGAAACCGATTTAATCCTCCCCCCCCCCCCATATTTTTTTAGTGTCCTTTACAAGTTAAGCCCATTGGATTTCCAACGCCATATGTCGTGGTTTTGCTTATGTTTAATGGTTAGAGGTGGAAAATTATACTTTGTTATAATGGGCAACTGCAATGGATTATCTTATATATGTATCTTCATTTGTTTATTGCAAATCAGAAACATTCACAAACATTCATTATAATTTTACAATTGACAGTATTACAATCAATTCACGAAGAGAAAACAAGGAATAAATCAACAAATATGATAGTTTTTCATCACACACAAAGGTGTAAAAATGAAAAAAACAACAACAAAAAACAACAACACAATACTCGGATGTCGTTGGTTGTAATTCTAACATCTGAGAAAATCAGATATTTTCATTGTAGAAGATATCATATCCCATAAGTAGGCGAAGTAAATGGAAGTTCATTACCTGTTTATAGTGCCTGCTATTCCCCATACCTATTGATACACGGGTATGTAGAACTAGTTGGTCAGTTCCATATTTCAGCTACTAGTATTTTTCAAGTATATCGTAAAGTAAACTTGTTATATCTTCTCGTGATATACAGTCAAACCTGTGTTAAGAGGTCATCTTTGGGACAAAGAAAAGGTGGCCTTATAAGACAGGTGACCTCTTAAAAAAGGTTCAATTCATATGAAATGTTCTGCGACAGGATAAGAAAAGGGCGACCTCTTAATACAGGTGACTGCTTAATAGAGGTGACCGCATGTGCAGGTTTAAAAACCACATCGGTGATGTAATGATTAACGTGCTCGCTATAAAAGACTATAACATTGGTATTTGTTGCTTCTCCGCTAGGCACGCAGCATTAAGGAGGAAGAGCAAAGACTGGTTGGCTCGGAATCGGGATAATGTGTGCCCGAGTGGGCGACATGTCTATTATTTTTTGGGGTAATGTAGAAATGAAATTCGTTGAACCTGTTTGGAATCAAATAAGAAAGCTATTCTGGAGTTGTATTGGTCATTATTATCATATGAAACAGTAAGAGTTTGGGAATTTTCAGCCGGTCCTTTAATATTTCCACCCATATGTCCGTTTAAATAACATTAAGTAGCTACCTACACAGACAGCTTTCCGCGGAAGTGTTGTATAATTCATTTTGTTTTACTCACAGGCGGAAAACACTTGCATGATCGCATCATTGCACTAAATGGGAGGCGGATTGGGCCATAAAACGAATTTAACTCTGTCACGTTATTATGTCCGTACAAAGCTAAGAAAGTGAGCGGTCATTTATTTGTGTTTGAGGAATCGATTTTGCCTCTTTCTACGATTTTTATATTGGAATTTGGAACTGTTCAGACACTGTGGTAATTTGGAACTGTTCAGACACTGTGGTAATTTGGAACTGTTCAGACACTGTGGTAATTTGGAACTGTTCAGACACTGTGGTAATTTGGAACTGTTCAGACACTGTGGTAATTTGGAACTGTTCAAACACTGTGGTAATTTGGAACTGTTCAGACACTGTGGTAATTTGGAACTGTTCAGACACTGTGGTAATTTGGAACTGTTCAGACACTGTGGTAATTTGGAACTGTTCAGACACTGTGGTAATTTGGAACTGTTCAGACACTGTGGTAATTTTGTTTTGTTTTTCATTTCATTTATATAATGTGGACAATTATCCCATATTATTGTCAGCGTTTTCTAAAAGCGCTATAATGTGCTTGATATTTCCAGGAATCGATTTAGATATAATTTCATATATCCCCGTGTTACAATAAGTCGGCCAGTCATTGGTTGAACTTGACAAACTTCTTGCCAGTTTCTACGTTAAAACAATTTAAAACCCATTGAATTCAAGTTATTTGAAGTTATTTTGTCAGTCACTGATTTTTGTGTTTTAAATTTCATCAAGCATAATAATAGAGTAGAATTCTTGTAGTTTTAGCATGCCCAAAGATTCCTAGTTTTGTTCAGTATAATAATACAATTATGGCTTTCATGATAATGTAATATCCAAAATTATTAAATCTCGAAAGGGTTATTTCCGTCGGTCCTACGGACCTCGGTGAAATAACCCTTTTCTCGATTTAATAATTTTGGATATTGCATTATCATGAAAGCCATAATTGTATAGTAATATAATATGGAATGAAATATGTACTGGTTCAATTGCTAGTTCGACCTACATGTACTAGTTATACCAGTAGATTGTCTATATATCTATCACAGTAAATAAACGCTACAGAAACTGAAGGGTCAATCAAGAATGGACAATCCAGAGAAACTGGGAACATTGGGTACACAAGACGAAGACTACAAAAAACAACAACGCAAACACAATATGTGTTGGACATCACCATGCACCTGCCTCAAGGAGTCAACTATAGTTGCGAAATAACAGTCTTTACGAGTAAGATTGTTCAATGTGTTTACAAGTTTAGATGTGTCAGAAATGAACTTTTTAGCTTTGTTATTTACGTCGGAAATACAAATTTGTTGAAGTTTTCCAATAATTAATGAAAACGGTCTCTTTGGTGTAAACGTTTTTCTATTATCACGATATTACGGTCACTTCTAATCATTAAAAAGAAAGCATAAAAGCCAAGGGATTTAGTAAGGAGCTTTAAGAGCTTCATTAATATTTTTGCTTGTAAATTCTTTGTCATAAATAACAGAATTATATTGTTAATTTTGATAATAATCTGTTAACAATAACGTAATATCCGCTACAAAGACCCTCACTTAATTTAAATCCCCACTGTGTTATACTCGGTCACCTTTAGCAATGAAAAGTAACCATATTTCATTTGCAATATCAGTGCATTACTAAATACATGCACCAATGATGAGTTGAATTCAGCTGGCATCATTTAGAGTAAAACAAACCAATTTAAAATGTGAAAAAGTTAAAATAAACACATATTGTGTCCACGGATATATTCCATTTGTCGTAATTTACGCCTGGACATCGTTTATATACCAAGAGCTACACAACAGGTGCAACTAGTGGAACATGATCTGCTTACCATCGGTCATTGGTGTTCGTGTTGCTTAATTTTTAGATTTCTGTGTAATGTTTTGTAGATTGTTGTTTGTCTCTTTGTCCTTTTTCCTTTCGCCATTGTGTTGTATGTTCTTCTATTTACGGCTTCTGATTACTCCTTTGGTATCTTGTGGCCATTGTGTTGTCTGTTCTTCTATTTACGGCTTCTGATTACTCCTTTGGAATCTTGTGGCCATTGTGTTGTCTGTTCTTCTATTTACGGCTTCTAATTACTCCGTTGGTATCTTGTGGCCATTGTGTTGTCTGTTCTTCTATTTACGCTTCTAATTACTCCGTTGGTATCTTGTGGCCATTGTGTTGTCTGTTCTTTTATTTACGGCTTCTGATTACTCCTTTGGTATCTTGTGGCCATTGTGTTGTCTGTTCTTCTATTTACGGCTTCAGATTACTCCGTTGGTATCTTGTGGCCATTGTGTTGTCTGTTCTTCTATTTACGGCTTCTGATTACTCCTTTGGTATCTTGTGGCCATTGTGTTGTCTGTTCTTCTATTTACGGCTTCTGATTACTCCTTTGGTCTCTTGTGGCCATTGTGTTGTCTGTTCTTCTATTTACGGTTTCTGATTACTCCTTTGGTATCTTCAAACCTTTATAAGATAGCACCAGATTGGTATTCACGAGTATAAAAGTGAAAACAAACACATTTATTTTAAAAAAAATTTTAGGGTGGACATTAAAGAGATTTCTGAGTGTTTGTTTTCTTTTACCGGTATATCATTTGCTAATCTTCAAAACAACCAAAAAAACATTTCTTCGAAAGGCTTAAAGAGTATGAAAATAAAATATTAACTTATTTATATTTTTCAATAACGAACAATTTTGACAGGATTAAGTGACCAAAAAAAATAATGACGGAAATTAATGTTTAAGATAAAGAGTTTGTGTTGTTGTATTAAAGATGTAGTTGCTTCCCTTTCTGTCGATTTAGTAACTACACAAAAACGGAGACCAAAATCTTGCACTCGTTGACTGTATATTCCTGTCTATCAAAGACGGGTGTGAATTGTTCAAAATGAATAACAGTCGCGTCTATCTTTGGACGAATTAAAAATAAATGCATAAATAATGGTTTGTGATTGAACCAAACAATAAATTAAGTTTTAACAAAATTAGTATAACATACGATACAAATGGTTGATTTCAATGATTGTTGCGCTACGTCCATCTTATCAACGGATGTTTACGAATTACTAAAGCAAAAACGATGTAGCAAAATTTATCAAACACGTCATTAGGTGATACATGTAATATGTGTTCATGCATGATTAGAAGTATATAAGGTATCAGATATGATGTTTGCCTAAGGTAGCGTGGTAGATAAACACGCAATATTTACAATAATGTTGACATGTGACCATTATTCATAGATCAAAGAATACACACTATTAATGAAACCTTCGTAATATTTATACGACCATATGCAATCTATGTTCATTTTTTTTACGTAACTGCATAAGCCACGCTTCACGAAGATTGATTAATTTAGTATTACGCTTTCTCAATGTGACGTAATTAAGTAAGCCACACCTCACGATGATTATTTGAATGTTCTCATCAAATTAATGACTCGTTTTGAAATAATATATTCCTATTGTGACGAAATTAAATAAGCCACGACTCACGTTGATAGATTGAATCTTACATCTTACGAATGCCTTGTTTTGAAATGATATTTTCGTATTGTGATGTTATTGCATAAGCCACGTCTCAAATTGTTTGTATGAATCTTAACACCACATTAATGCATTGTTTTGAAATAGCATTTCCATATTGTGACTTAATTAAATAAGCAACGCCGTAGGGTGATTGGTTTGAATTTAACATCAAATTGTAAAATTATAAATAAATAAATATACAAATGTATATATAGTTTATTATTATTTTAATTTTTTTTATAAGTAATACCAGGTATGTGCCGGATAATAATCTTAATTATGTTGAAGGTTGTCCGTAAATAAAGAAAAAAAAGAAGAAATTAATGACTCACTTTGAAATCATATTTCCCGATTGTGGCGTAATTAAATAAGCAACGCCGCATTAACATCAAATCCCGCATGGTGATTGGTTAATTTAACATCAAATTTATGACTAGTTTCGAAATAATATTTTCCTATTGTGACCTAATGAAATAAGCCACGCCTATCGATGACTAATTGAATCTTACATAAAATGTATGCATTGTTTTGAATTCATATTTTGATATTGTGACGTAATTACATAATCCCCGTCTCAAGATGATTGTTTGAACATACAATCAAATTATCGCCTTGTTTTTGATATTATGGCGTCCTATTATGACGTATTTACATTAGTTTTTCGATTGGTTTATTTTGAAACACTATTGTTTGTTTCAATATTTTACTTGCTACTAATTTAGTATAGTATTTAATTGAAAGCTAATTGTATGCTGTTGACATCACTGAACCACATTACCTCTATATTTGTGAAATCGTGTATGTAATTTATCATGGTGAATTTGTTGTTAAATTGAAATATATATATATAACTGCCACAAACAGGTTCACTTCGTCATAGAATACTAAAATAAACACTAATTTCTTAGCACAATACAGACTTGTCAGCCGAGGAAGGCTTATGGCAATGTAAATCATAAAGGTTTCTCAATGCAACCCAGATGATTATCGTGGAGTAGCTATTTATAAATCAAACGATGTTTACATCGTGTTGTACCTGGTGAGTCGTACACACTAAAGTTAATATCTACGTTTTTAGAAACCGTAACATGACGGTTGTGACTAGCGGAGCAGGAATTGTCTACCCTTCCAGAGCAAATGAGTTCATTCCAATTTGTAGTGGTGTTCGTTTTTAAGATTCTGTGTATTATTTTGTCGACTTTTTGTCTTTTTATTTATTTTTATTTTTGCAATTGCATTTCCTCTCCCTCTTCGAATTATGGCTTCAGTTTACTCATTTGATATACAACTTTTTTTGTTGAGTGAATATGAATATATGACTAGTAATAATTGAGAAAGATTAGGGGTAAAGGTTGCATAGCTATTGAGTAAAGGTCAGATAATGAATGAGTAAATGTTCAACTATGATTGAGCTATGGTTGCATAAAGATTGAGTAATGATTGTATGATGATTGCGTAAAGATTGTTTTAATGATTGAATTTTTTGTTATTATGGTTTATTTATTTTTATTTTCTACTTTCACATTACATGTATAATATATTACAGATATATTAGCAGGATTGAGTTATTGTTGTTTAATGAATGAGTAATTAGTACATGATGATTGAGTAAATGGTTCATAATGCTTGAGTTATTGTTGCATTAATATTAGGTAATCGTTAAAATAATCTAAACGTTTTTTGTAGCAAGTAAGCCAAAGAGCATAAAGGAGACTACTTGACGGAGATTATACCTCAGTTGTAATGAATTACATTATTGAGTAACGATTGCGTAATTGTTGTTTAATGACATATGAATGTATTTTCTGTCCTTCCTCATTTTACGGTTTCTAATTACCTCTATGGTATCTTCAAACTCTTCTTATAGATCACGATTCAGTTGTTGAGTAATAAATATATAATGATAAAACGAAAAACAAACATTACCACACTATGTACACTTTGAATCACGGAGTATCTGGGTCACAAATAAACACTGGTATGCTTCGTTTGTCATAATCATAATCAGGTCCTTTCCTTATTCACGACTTATCACCACGTTTGTAACAAGTGTAAAGCGACAGGTGCTACCTGTGGAGTAGGAAGTGCTTCTCCCGGTTTTAGTGGGTGTTGTTCGATTTTTTGTTTTCTTGTGTTTTGTTGATCGCTATTGCCCTTTTGTCCTTTTTCTTTTGGTTTCATTGTATTTTCTGTCCTTCCTCATTTTACGGTTTCTAATTACCTCTATGGTATCTTCAAACTCTTCTTATAGATCACGATTCAGTTGTTGATTTAATTAGCATACACGTTTACCAGATGTGTTTGTGATATCGAGAAGTATTCTGTCACTTGTGTAAAGAGAGATGGTATTGGCAATAATATGTTGATTCAAAGTTGACTATTGTATCCTTATTATGTCTTCCAATGACCTTGTGTATCATTTATTATTTAAACGATGGTTAATGCTATAGGCTATCTTTTATAGAATTGATACTATATAACTTCTGTGTCAAGAAGATTAAGCATAAATCTATAAGTTCTGGATTCTCTACAACAATGTTGCAACACCGAGTTATTAATTGGTGTTGGCATTTTACTCACCTGTGAAAAATACACTTTCATGACCACATTGTTTCACTAAGAGGGAATTTGTATGCACAACAATCTACTTTAACATTGTAACTTTTTATTGAAGTATCTGTATCAAGCAAGGAAAGTGAGCAGATATAAATACAATATTGGTGTATTGACGGTTAATATAGAATTTATGTGTCGAGGCTTAGAACTAGACCAACCGGTAATTTTTGGTGTTTTATATACCTCCTGAATACACAAAGTACTCATCAGACGAAGCATTTAATGAAATTCAACAAGAATACTTATCACTTTTAAATATTTCGAAATATATTTGCCTTGTCGGGGATTTTAATGCAAGGACAAGTAATTGTGATGATTTTATTATTCTAGATGACAACGATCATAATAATAATACTATTTCAGATTATGTCGATAACTATACTGAAGTATTAGAATCATTGTCTCTACTTGTTGAACGAAGTAGTACGGATATGATAAGAAATAGGTATGGAAATATGTTGTTAGAATTTTGTAAAGGTAATATCCTATTTATAGTGAATGGTAGAGTAGGTAAGGATAAAAAATATTGGAAGATTTACTTGTAGAAACACCAGTGCAGTAGATTACTGTATTAGTAGTCCATATTTGCTGAAATCATTCAAAGATTTTGACATCCTTGATTCTAGTAAGCTATATTCAGATGTTCACTCGCCTATTACGATATGTTTTTCTTCTGATAATTTTTCACAAAGCAGCCAAGATGAATATGTGGATTCTCGGAACCATACTGTTGAAAATATAATAAAAACTAAAAGATGGGACCCCCAAAGACTAATTCATTTTCAGAACAATATTGATATTGAAAAAATGTTAGAATTAGAACATATGCTTACTCTATGTAGTACAGAAAGAGATATGATTACTCAAGATACTGTTGACATATTGATAGAAAATTTATGTAATATATTTGTCACATCTGGCCAAAAAACTTTTGGAACTTATCATGTTAAGGGAAAAAACAAGAATAATACTTTCAAAAAAGAAAATAAACCCTGGTTTGATTTAGACTGTAGATTTGCACGTCAAAACTACAGAAAACTTAAGAAACGTTTTAAACGTTCAACTTCTCCACAAAATCGCTTAGCTATGATTGACGCTAAAAAACATTACAAACATACATTGGACAGAAAATATAAAAATTATCGAAAAAAAATTTCAGAAGATATACAAAATTTGAGTAAAAACAATCCTAAATAATTTTGGAAACTTTTCAACAAAGGTAAAAGAAAGAAGCAACCGAATATTGAAATTGATAAACTTTATGATATTTTTCAAAATTTGAATACAAGAGACATTTGTGATGGTAACAACGGCTTACCAGAGGTTAATATTCTACAGAATGAACCAATCAATGAACACATAAACGCCTATATCTCAAAGGAAGAAATGTTAAAATGTATACAAAAATTAAAGAACGAAAAAGCTTGTGGTGAGGATGAAATTATAAACGAATACATCAAGTCGACATCAAATCAATTTATAAATATTTATGGGAAGTTATTTAACATTATCTTTGATAAGGGTTTTGTTCCTCATATTTGGTTGATTGGCACAATCAAGCCTATTTATAAGAATAAAGGCGATATTTATGAACCCAAGAACTATAGGCCTATCACAATTTTAAGTTGCTTGGGAAAATTATTTACATCAATTCTGAATACAAGACTCAATAACTTTTCTGAGGAATACAGACTTATAAAAGAAAAACCAATTCGGATTTCGCCAAAATTATTCAACTATAGATAACATTTTCACTCTCTTTTCTTTTTTCCAAATAATAAAACTTAAAAAAGGAAATTATTGTATGCCTTTATAGATTTCGAAAAGGCCTTTGATAAGGTATGGAGGGAAGGGCTTTTCTACAAAATGATGTTAAATAATATCAATGGTAAAATGTATAATGTTATTATTAATATGTATGATAGTATAAAATATTGTATCTCATATAATAATTGTATATCAGAATACTTTGATTGTGCAAATGGAGTCAGGCAATGGGAAAACCTGTCCCCTTTTCTTTTTTCATCGTTTTTAAATGACATTGACACATTTTTTAGAAAATAAAAATATTACAGGACTACAAACTATCTCAGATGAAATAGAAAACAATTTAGACATTTACCTTAAACTTTTTATTCGGTTATATGCTGATGACACTGCATTGTTAGCTGAGACAGCAAATGATCTCCAAACTCAACTGGATGCTTTTTATGAATATTGTAACTTGTGGAAATTAAAAGTAAATGCAGATAAAACCAAAGTAATGATGTTTGGAAATGGGAGATTACCACAAAATTTGTGCTTCAGCTATGATAATCTGAATCTTGAGATAGTTAAAAATGTCAACTATCTTGGGATTATTTTTACTAGAACAGGAAATTTTAGTTTAACAAAATAACATCTAGCTGATAAAACACTAAAAGCTATGTATGAAGTTTTGAGAATGGGAAGAATGTATAAACTGTCAATAAAATGTATACTTGATCTATTTGACAAAATTATTAAACCCATCCTGGTGAAGTGAAGTGTGGGGCTTTAGTAACGATGATATTCTGGAAAAAATACATCTACAATTTTGTAAGATTCTTTTAAATTTAAAAACATCAACGCCTAGCTATATGGTGTATGGTGAACTAGGGCGATACCCTATATATATTGATATTAAAATCAGAACCGTATGTTACTGGGCAAGACTAATAGTTGGTAAACAAACAAAGTATTCTAATATATTGTATAGACTATGTCGTCAATTGAATGAAAATCATAATATGCAGTTTAGTTGGATATTGTTTGTAAAACAAATATTTAATGAGTGTGGCTTCTCAAATATATGGGAAACAGAACTTTTTAACAATGTAGATTATTTGAAATGTGTAATTAAACAGCGATTAGAGGATCAGTTTCTTCAAAATTGGAATTCTTTAGTACAAAATTCACCTAAAGCCATAAATTATAAAACATTTAAAACAGAGTTTAAATATGAAGAATATTTAAATATTTTAGAAATAAAAGATGCAATTTTGCTTTGCACATTTCGAACAACAAATGATAAACTCCCCATCGAAACAGGGCAATGGCAGAACATTCCAAGAGAAAATCGTAAATGTATGTTGTGTAATAGATCCCAAATTGGAGATGAATACCATTATATTTTTGAATGTTAAATTATTTCATATATAGACATAATATTATCAAATTTTCTGAACTTATGTCAAGTAAAAGAAAACCAATACTGAAGAAACTCTGTCATTTTATAAGCGCTATCAATACCGGTGTTTGTCCTCCAGGCTCTTAATCCTTTGCAACCTCTCTCCTAATTTATATATATGTTGTAAATAGTTGTTGTTATTTTGATTTTATTCTAATATCTCTGTACCATTGATATAGATTGGCTTTATGAGAATAAAGATATATGAAGCATTAGGCTAATGTGAAAAGTGTTATTATGCCACTGTCACAAATTTTAGATTGGATTTCGCCATTGTTCCGACAATGTGGTATTTGTTTATAGATTATGTGATTGATATTTTCTATCGCGCTTTGTTCATCTACGGTCAGCAATATATCATGCTGAGTTAATCATAGAATTGAGCAGATGGTATTAAACTTTAGTTTATTGAAGATGGTATTCGTATTTATTGGTCATGTAAAACCTTGAAAGTAATTGTGAACACCTATTTCAGCATATATACAAGTAAATGCCAAATGTTTGTGACATACTGTTTTTGTGTTTTTTGTTTTTGTTTTTTTTTGTGTTTTTATTGTTTTATTTCTTATTTTCATTTCACATCATCACACATCCTGTATTTTATCGAAATAATAGTGTAAGATCCAAGCTAAAATCATAAATTAACCTATATAGTTCGTGTGGGTAGAGTTTTGTTTGTTTTTGTTTGTTTGCTTGCTTGTTTTTTAATCGATAAAATT
This sequence comes from Bathymodiolus brooksi, assembly GCA_963680875.1. NCBI lineage: Eukaryota > Metazoa > Mollusca > Bivalvia > Mytilida > Modiolidae > Bathymodiolus > Bathymodiolus brooksi. Next base: position 68,170,779 of record OY804584.1, read on the forward strand.
TAGATTAAAGCGAAACTGAAATATTAACTAACTATTAACACATTTTAAACCATACCAGCTAGTAAATGTCAAAATGTGTGACATCCTGTGTTTTTCTGGAATCGATAAAATTTAAATTGAATTGCAACTATCAGAAAAATATTGAACGACTGTAATATTTAAAATTCATTGATAAATTATTTCTCAACTGGTACTTTTTTTTATTTAAAAAAGTAAATGTAGTTCCTCACGACTTGTTCGTCTATAAACTTCAGTCCTTTTGGAACCCTGTTCTCAAAGAATAAATTCTGTTTTGCAAAATATGAAGATTATAATTGAATTTTGTTAAAATGTCAATCTGTTATAATATAATATGCATAGTTGTAGGACCCATTATGTCTCAATTAAGACATGTTCCTTCTATCACGTGTCTTCCGTCTATATGCCTTCCTGAACATGTATTGATGTCTAAGATTTCAAATCAACTGATATTTGTAAGATTCATGTTAAATTATTTTTGTAAGAGTAGAATTCATTTCTGTTGTTGATTGTCATAAAACAAATAAGGATTAAGCTATACATATTCTATGAACAACTGTATTCATGACAAAAACAAGTCTGTGAATATAACATTATGAATGTAACTAGAGTGAGGGAGTGTTGTTTAACGTCAACTCAGCAATTCTTCAGCTATATCAAAACAAGAAGAGTTTGAAGATACCAAAGGGGCAATCAGAATCCGTATATCGAAGAAGAACACACAACACAATGGCTAAAAGAAAAAGTGCAAAAGGACAAACAACGATCTACAAAACATGCATACAAAACTAAAGATCGGGTAACACGAACCCCACTAAAAACCGGGGGTGAACTCGGGTGCTCCGGAGGGGTAAGCAGTTCCTGCTCCACTAGTGGCACCCGTGGTGTTAATCTAGTTACAAACCCGGTAATAAGTAGTGAATGAGGAAAGCACCGGGAAGTATTTATTTTCAATGAGATGATGATGAGACTAGCATTACACGCTTAGTTGGATTTTTATAGTGCTAGCTCACCGAAACAACAGTCCGCATATGGACATATGGCCCCATTCGGACACAATATCCTGATTCCGAGCTAACCAGTATTTGCTCTTTCTTCTTAATGCTGTGCTCTTAGCGGAGAAGCAACAAATACCAATTTCATAGTCTCTGGTTTGACCCGATCGGGACTCGAACCCACGATCTACACCATTCGAGACTAGCACGCTAGCCATTACATCACCAGTGCAGTCACATAGACATATGTGACAATGGATATAATATATAAGTTTATAAAATTATACTTAGCATGAAAAGAGTTTGCAGATGCCAAAGGGATAATCAGAAGCCGTAATTGGAAGAATGACAGTTTGGATTGTGCATCAATTCTACATTTGACCACGTTACCGTCATAACACTGCTTTAGAAAAGTTTGAAGATATAGTCAGAAGCCGTAAATTGAAGAAAGACAGACAATACAATGGATGAAAGAAAAAGGACAAAGAAAAGTTTGAAGATATCAAAGGGGTAGTCAGAAGCCGTAAATTGAAGAAAGACAGACAATACAATTGTCAAGATTAAAAAAACAAACAAAAGGACAAAAATGATCTACAAAACACTACACAGAAAACAAAAGATTGAGCAACACTAAAATTTAAAGGTGAACTCAGGTGCTCCGGAAGGGTTAATAGTTCCTGCTCCACTTGTGACATGTGTCGGTCGTATTACTGTTAAACATCATCACATATGGAAATGTTGGACACCAGTTTATATAACTGAATACTAAAAAACATAAACAAAACTGTTGCAGATGCTTTCTAGTTTTAATATCAACATCGATGATTTACAGGGGCCGCTGTGGTCATGATCGCGTGGTGGTTGAGTTTATAACTTCTTATGCAATCAGTACCTATCACCACAAATGTTGTCAGTTCGAATCCCGCTCAGGCGAGGTTTACTCAATACAATATTATATGATAAAGTTTGTCAGTGACTTGCGGCAGGTTGATGGTTTTCTCCGGGGACTCCGGTTTCATCCATCAATAAAAATGACCGCCATGATATAGCTGAATTATTCTTGAAAATAGCGTTAAACACCATAAACCAAAACCATAACCTCGATGATTGACCATTTGTTATTTTCTATTTTATAGCAGACTTTAGAATATGTGCATACAATTAATTAGTACAACATAAAAACTACTAAGAAACACAAATAAGTACTAAACGTTGGACCTAAAACTGGGACATTATCAATCGGAAGTGATTACATGTTGTTTATCAGGTTTGGTCCTCCCGCGCAATATATTTAAAGTGTCAAATGTTGCTACATTATTTATCTGTTAACATCACGAAATCAGTCCAAGGAACCACCCCTCATCGCTTAAATGGTGCGAAAACAGCGTTCTCCCACGTCGTGCAAACACATGATTACCTTGATAATTATTTGACAGATAACCACGCATACTACCTGAGTAGATCACTTCATTATACCTTTGTTTACACCTTTCAGGTATTTGTAATATATACATGGTTTGCCATGGAGTATTTAACTCCATTCAACTTCTGATGTTCTACACTTAATGAATTCCTCCTCCATCCAATTGCTGAAATCATTATTTTGCACCAAGAATTCACAAGCAATCATCGATTTCTCATCATCTTATATAATTTTGCGTCCTGCATTCTGATTGGTCGTTTCGTAATATTAATTCCTGAAAAGTCATATATAAAGATCAATGAAATCACAGTGATTTTCATAACACTGAGAAACTGCCGTTTTCAATTCTCTTAACTTGCCGTTGACGTCTAAGTCGAAATTTGAAACACAAGCATAATGGAAATTCAATGGACATTGTGTGTGCTTGTATTAGTAGCGTTTTTCTGTTGCCATGGAACATCAGATGCTTTGGAACTAAAGAACTTAAATGATGAACAAATTATGTCTTATTGTAATAACCTTTGTAAGTAAGTATGCTATTTTATTACTATTTAACTTACATTTTATACAATAGTTTATTGAGTGTTTGATTTATTGGTGTTAAACGGCAACTTTAGCAGTATTTTATATAGTATAATATTTTAACTATATTGGTGTTTATATAATATACAGTCAATTCGATTTTGATGTTTTTTGTGTTAAGATTAGACAATTATTCGAGTTGGTCGGAATACATTAGTTCTAATCGAACAAAACGAATGCTTACCTTTGGTTTATCCATTGGAATGACTGGTGATTTTTGCTAAAATAGCCGAATATTAAAGTTGTCCGGAATAAATAAATTCTAATCGAAGAGACCGTAATTATACCTCCTGTTTATCCAATGAAATACCATATCCGAGTTTGAGGTAACCAGTTTGTTTTGACTGTAGATACTTTGAATCTGAATATCTCAGATTGATGTAAGGTATTTAATTCCACAGAGATTTGGATGCTACAAGACGCTATGCATTTCAACAATGTTCTCAGCCAACATATCTGAAGGGATGAACATTCCAAGATTTATGCACCTTGGCTTTCTTGCTAGCAAAGACTTTTAAATTATTTGGCATTCCAATCATTTGGCGATGAAAGCTATCTCAGAAACGCATTTAGCGCACTCAAATAGATATACAATATTGGTTATATTTATTTTATATTTGACGATTTTCTGCTGAGGTGAAACCTAAAGTAATAATACCACGATATTCTAGTGCAAAAAGGTGTTTGTGCATTAAAATTACGATTTTCAGTTCACAAGCTAAAAGTTAATGTTTTTTTTCTTCTAAATCGTCGCCTCAAGAATCGTATTCAATTTAAATTTCACCAAAGATGAACACATATATTTCAATATGATTGATATTGAAGAAAGTCAGTTGTAATTATTGATCTGTCGAGAGAAAAAATTGGATTACTGATCCATTCTAACTATTTTGATGACGACGAGTGAAAATAAATATTCTGTAGATCGCAGATTTATCAGAATTCGGCTATGAAAAGAAACCGAAAAGAAGTTTTGTCAAGATATAGTAAACAAGAATCAACATAGGGGACCAGCATGGTCATTGCATTCAAGTTAATGTTCATTCGCAGATCAAGAGATATGAAAAAATAGCCACATTCCGTACCCCTTTCTATTTTTGCATTTGTGTGCAGTGAGTTTTGCAATGAGATAGTAAAATACAATAGGTTTCAATAGCACAATGATGACGGTATTGGTAAAATTGCTTCACTCATGTTTTGTATTCTTGTTGATATTAAATTATATTACCAAGTAACATCGAAGCGACAAAGAGGAAAACTGCAGACGGAATCATTTAACATAATTATGCGTTTAATTGATTACAATTTGCATGTTAATAAATTTCTAAAAGCAATTTTTTCTATGTTTTGTAAAGTACGAAAGCAATATTAAGGTAAGGTAAAGTTATGTGTGTGTATTTCTAACTATGCACTATTGTTTGTTGTGTTGTACATGTATCAAGTAATTTATTGTCACTTTAAATTCCATCAAGTACTTCTATACAGTCAAACATGTGTTAAGAGATCACCTTTGAGACAAAAAAAAGTGGACTGATACGACAAGTGACCTCTAAAAAGAGGTTTTATTTATATAAAATTGTCTATGACAGGTTAGGAAAAGGTGACCTTCTAATACAGGTGACTGCTTAATAGAGGTGACCGCATGGACATGTTTGACTGTATTTGCAAGCGTGCATGGGCTGCAACATAATGAAAATTTGTATTCTGTTGTGTGTGCTTTACATATATGTTGTACTGTATAGTTCCAATGTTTAACTGCTCTGTCGGACTTGGTGGTTGGCAAGGCCGAAGGAATATACCATTTTCTAATTATTACCCCATCATTCGCGTTATGACGGAAAACTTAGCTATTAACCATTATTATACATCAGTATATATTTTCTTTCCGGTTTGGTTTTGGTTTATGGTATTTAACACCACTTTCAAGAATATTTCATCATAGTATGGTGGTCAGTTTTTTTAGGAAACCGGAGTAACCGGAGAAAACCACAGACCTGTCGCAAGTCACTGAAAAACTTTATCACATAATGCTCTATCGAGTACACATCGCCATGAACGGCGCTTGAATCTCAACTTTAGTAGTGATAGTCACTGATTACACAGGTAATTGTAAATCCAACTACTACGACCACGACCACAACGGCCCGTATTGTATATGTGAAGTTAATAGAAATAAAATGACTATTTGAAAAAAAATAATGCTGGTTAATAGTTTCAATGACTATTGTGTTCAGCGAAATGGTCGCTGGGGAAATAATCGTCCAAGCAATACATTTTTTTTGCATTATTCGTGATTCGGATCATTCTGGTTTTAACATATTTATATCTAGAGGACAATGGTATGTACCTGTTTGATTACCACACGATACAATAATTATTGTTAAAACAGGAGAGTTTGCCTCTTTAATCGAGGAGGGGGATATTTTATTTTTAAATTAGATGATCGCTAATGTTGTTGTCGTTAAAACTAACGTAATAGAATATCGGAAGGGCATTCAAAAATGGACAATCTAGAGAAACTGGCAACATAGGATACACGAGACGAAAAAAATCAAAAATGGACAATCTAGAGAAACTGGCAACATAGGATACACGAGACGAAAACAATCAAAAATGAACAATCTAGAGAAACTGGCAACATAGGATACACGAGACGAAAACAATCAAAAATGAACAATCTAGAGAAACTGGCAACATAGGATACACGAGACGAAAACAATCAAAAATGAACAATCTAGAGAAACTGGCAACATAGGATACACGAGACGAAAACAAACAAAAATGGACAATCTAGAGAAACTGGCAACATAGGATACACGAGACGAAAACAATCAAAAATGGACAATCTAGAGAAACTGGCAACATAGGATACACGAGACGAAAACAATCAAAAATGGACAATCTAGAGAAACTGGCAACATAGGATACACGAGACGAAAACAATCAAAAATGGACAATCTAGAGAAACTGGCAACATAGGATACACGAGACGAAAACAATCAAAAATGAACAATCTAGAGAAACTGGCAACATAGGATACACGAGACGAAAACAATCAAAAATGGACAATCTAGAGAAACTGGCAACATAGGATACACGAGACGAAAACAATCAAAAATGGACAATCTAGAGAAACTGGCAACATAGGATACACGAGACGAAAACAATCAAAAATGGACAATCTAGAGAAACTGGCAACATAGGATACACGAGACGAAAACAAACAAAAATGAACAATCTAGAGAAACTGGCAACATAGGATACACGAGACGAAAACAATCAAAAATGAACAATCTAGAGAAACTGGCAACATAGGATACACGAGACGAAAACAAACAAAAATGGACAATCTAGAGAAACTGGCAACATAGGATACACGAGACGAAAACAATCAAAAATGGACAATCTAGAGAAACTGGCAACATAGGATACACGAGACGAAAACAAACAAAAATGAACAATCTAGAGAAACTGGCAACATAGGATACACGAGACGAAAACAATCAAAAATGGACAATCTAGAGAAACTGGCAACATAGGATACACGAGACGAAAACAATCAAAAATGGACAATCTAGAGAAACTGGCAACATAGGATACACGAGACGAAAACAAACAAAAATGAACAATCTAGAGAAACTGGCAACATAGGATACACGAGACGAAAACAATCAAAAATGAACAATCTAGAGAAACTGGCAACATAGGATACACGAGACGAAAACAAACAAAAATGAACAATCTAGAGAAACTGGCAACATAGGATACACGAGACGAAAACAAACAAAAATGAACAATCTAGAGAAACTGGCAACATAGGATACACGAGACGAAAACAAACAAAAATGAACAATCTAGAGAAACAGGCAACATAGGATACACGAGACGAAAACAAACAAAAATGAACAATCTAGAGAAACTGGCAACATAGGATACACGAGACGAAAACAAACAAAAATGAACAATCTAGAGAAACTGGCAACATAGGATACACGAGACGAAAACAAACAAAAATGGACAATCTAGAGAAACTGGCAACATAGGATACACGAGACGAAAACAATCAAAAATGAACAATCTAGAGAAACTGGCAACATAGGATACACGAGACGAAAACAAACAAAAATGAACAATCTAGAGAAACTGGCAACATAGGATACACGAGACGAAAACAATCAAAAATGAACAATCTAGAGAAACTGGCAACATAGGATACACGAGACGAAAACAAACAAAAATGAACAATCTAGAGAAACTGGCAACATAGGATACACGAGACGAAAACAATCAAAAATGAACAATCTAGAGAAACTGGCAACATAGGATACACGAGACGAAAACAAACAAAAATGAACAATCTAGAGAAACTGGCAACATAGGATACACGAGACGAAAACAATCAAAAATGAACAATCTAGAGAAACTGGCAACATAGGATACACGAGACGAAAACAAACAAAAATGAACAATCTAGAGAAACTGGCAACATAGGATACACGAGACGAAAACAAACAAAAATGAACAATCTAGAGAAACTGGCAACATAGGATACACGAGACGAAAACAATCAAAAATGAACAATCTAGAGAAACTGGCAACATAGGATACACGAGACGAAAACAAACAAAAATGGACAATCTAGAGAAACTGGCAACATAGGATACACGAGACGAAAACAATCAAAAATGAACAATCTAGAGAAACTGGCAACATAGGATACACGAGACGAAAACAATCAAAAATGAACAATCTAGAGAAACTGGCAACATAGGATACACGAGACGAAAACAAACAAAAATGGACAATCTAGAGAAACTGGCAACATAGGATACACGAGACGAAAACAAACAAAAATGAACAATCTAGAGAAACTGGCAACATAGGATACACGAGACGAAAACAATCAAAAATGAACAATCTAGAGAAACTGGCAACATAGGATACACGAGACGAAAACAATCAAAAATGAACAATCTAGAGAAACTGGCAACATAGGATACACGAGACGAAAACAAACAAAAATGGACAATCTAGAGAAACTGGCAACATAGGATACACGAGACGAAAACAATCAAAAATGAACAATCTAGAGAAACTGGCAACATAGGATACACGAGACGAAAACAATCAAAAATGAACAATCTAGAGAAACTGGCAACATAGGATACACGAGACGAAAACAAACAAAAATGGACAATCTAGAGAAACTGGCAACATAGGATACACGAGACGAAAACAAACAAAAATGAACAATCTAGAGAAACTGGCAACATAGGATACACGAGACGAAAACAATCAAAAATGAACAATCTAGAGAAACTGGCAACATAGGATACACGAGACGAAAACAATCAAAAATGAACAATCTAGAGAAACTGGCAACATAGGATACACGAGACGAAAACAATCAAAAATGAACAATCTAGAGAAACTGGCAACATAGGATACACGAGACGAAAACAAACAAAAATGAACAATCTAGAGAAACTGGCAACATAGGATACACGAGACGAAAACAATCAAAAATGGACAATCTAGAGAAACTGGCAACATAGGATACACGAGACGAAAACAAACAAAAATGGACAATCTAGAGAAACTGGCAACATAGGATACACGAGACGAAAACAAACAAAAATGGACAATCTAGAGAAACTGGCAACATAGGATACACGAGACGAAAACAAACAAAAATGAACAATCTAGAGAAACTGGCAACATAGGATACACGAGACGAAAACAAACAAAAATGGACAATCTAGAGAAACTGGCAACATAGGATACACGAGACGAAAACAAACAAAAATGAACAATCTAGAGAAACTGGCAACATAGGATACACGAGACGAAAACAATCAAAAATGAACAATCTAGAGAAACTGGCAACATAGGATACACGAGACGAAAACAAACAAAAATGGACAATCTAGAGAAACTGGCAACATAGGATACACGAGACGAAAACAATCAAAAATGAACAATCTAGAGAAACTGGCAACATAGGATACACGAGACGAAAACAAACAAAAATGAACAATCTAGAGAAACTGGCAACATAGGATACACGAGACGAAAACAATCAAAAATGAACAATCTAGAGAAACTGGCAACATAGGATACACGAGACGAAAACAAACAAAAATGGACAATCTAGAGAAACTGGCAACATAGGATACACGAGACGAAAACAATCAAAAATGAACAATCTAGAGAAACTGGCAACATAGGATACACGAGACGAAAACAAACAAAAATGGACAATCTAGAGAAACTGGCAACATAGGATACACGAGACGAAAACAATCAAAAATGAACAATCTAGAGAAACTGGCAACATAGGATACACGAGACGAAAACAAACAAAAATGGACAATCTAGAGAAACTGGCAACATAGGATACACGAGACGAAAACAATCAAAAATGGACAATCTAGAGAAACTGGCAACATAGGATACACGAGACGAAAACAAACAAAAATGAACAATCTAGAGAAACTGGCAACATAGGATACACGAGACGAAAACAAACAAAAATGAACAATCTAGAGAAACTGGCAACATAGGATACACGAGACGAAAACAAACAAAACATGTATTTTGTGGATTGTTGTACTACATATTGCTTTAAGAATCTTTTTCAACAGCGATATTGTTCCAGATTTCCTTGGTTGTCTTTGATACAAGAAAACACTTATCAACTAGCTATTCGGACATGCCAAGTTTATTGTCCCCTCTTACTCACACTCATCTATTTCCCTTCGATTCTCGTCGAAAATAGTTGATGTCGCAGAGGATATACTCTTATGATTTTCCCGATGGCCATTAAATAGCCGTATAATAGGGACAACTTTTGAACGCTCACTGTCAAATCTTTCATGCATATTCATTGATTGATTGATTGATGTTTAAAGTCAACTTTATCAGTATTATCGTGGCGTTCATCCATATTCAGGATGACAACAACTTCAACTATGTATAACAATTATACAAGAATTAGAGAATTCTACTATTTTACTCTTGCAAAACAATATCTTAAAAATATCAACTGGTTTGAAATCCTAGACTCGAATGCACTTTCAGGAAGATACATAGACCGTAAGACTTTATGAAAGAAAGACTTAACATAGATTTGGATATATTTGATCCTTAAACTATACATATTACATTATACCGGATTTATTGATTGATTGATGTTTAACGCCAACTTTAGCAGTATTTCAGCTATATCTTGGCGTGAAGAAATTTAATTTCATATTAATTTAGACTATTTCGGGTTGATATGTTAACAGAATTCAATTATAATCTTGTGTTTTTGGTTGTTGTTTTTCTTTCTCCTGTGTCTTATATGCCCAATGTTGCCAGTGTCTCTGGATTGTGCATTCTTGATCTTCGGTTTTCTCTAACGTTTACTTAAAGAAGAATCTGACGACAGAAGCATCCACTTTTGACTGCCACAGGAAGCACATACGGAGTTCGGTGTATGATTGAACAACTAGCCTTATAAAAAATATACACAAGAGAGTCAAACGTGAAAGGGGCGTGGCACTTTCAAAAGCGGAACCCAATCTTGTCCATGGTCATCCGTTTCCCTCCGAACCCTCACCAGTGCCCAGTTAATAACAACTATAAACAGACCATATTCCCTTCCCTTTTCTGTAGATTTTTCTCTCTTCTTTCACAGACAAGAATTGTACCAGACTTGACTGAGTTACTCGACGGGTGTCTTATAAGGAACAAGAACTTCTACCCCTTCGCGAACACTTGGGTTCACCCAAGGTATTACTTTTTATTAAGGTCATGTTGCTTCTCTATTAAGTGGTATGTGTTGCATTGTTTGGCTTCATGCGGTGTATTGTGATCAATGTTGCCTGTGCCTTCCATTCTTGGTTGCCCTTTCGGTTTTCTCTAACGTAGATTTACTTATTTCATGCTGTCCATGACAACGACGTACCAGAGTTCGAAATAAAGACATTAGATTGGTTTTTTTCCACATAATACCCAGCAATAGAAAGTAATTGTGAAATAGAAATACAAACATTTTTTGGGTCATTTATTTATTTCTTTTCACTACTTAATTATGTTATTGGTGACATCTAAAATGTTCTTGTGTTTTTGTTTCTTTTTGTGACTGACTGCTCACCTATTTGTAGCCAGTTATTTTGGGGTTCTTAAATGTTATTTTCTTCTTAAAGATTTAAGATTTTGCATTATTTCATGAGCTATAATTTCCAATAATATGCAAGTATAGTGAGATTAAGACAAAAGTAATTATTAAATTTCACATAATGAAAAAACCCGATAAATTGATACAAAGAACGATATCTGCGTTTATTCATGCATCACCTAATACATAATTATTGAGAGAATTGCATGAAATATTAGCCAATGGTTAATGCAATTAGCTGTTAACAAATGTTTGCAGATATCAAAGGAGTAATCAGAAACCGTAAATCAAAGAATATGCAATACATTGGCCAAAAGAAAGAAGACCAATGTTTATTATTTCTGGTAATAGACAATTTCCTTTAAATAATTGTTGTAATATAATTCATGTAATGACTATAATTATCTCGTAATTAAATTTTAGTTAATGTTAATATTATCTGGAGAGTATTTCTATTCAGCACATTCCTCCCCAACTATATCACAATTGAAAAAAAATGAGCAATGCGACTCTACATTTAATTCAATAAATGGTTGCTTTTCAGACACGATATTTTGGTTCATTGTGAATGAAAAGGAATTACGGTTAAGAGTTTAAGAAAAGTTTGAAGATACGAAAGGGCAGAATGATATGCTTATGCAATGGCCAAAAGACATATGGCAAAAGGTCAAGCAATTAATTGAATTCAGCTAAAGTACTTAAAGGATGACAAATGCATTGGTTAATGTATGCATTTTTTTTTATAATAATAACTTCTTTTAGAATATTTACTTAATGCGGTCGCGATTACCATGAAGCGTAGCATTTTCCACATACGAGAAACTCAATTACGTCCCGACCTAAGGGCGTACAAATATCTGATTCGTCTGCACGACTATCGCACATCTTTTGAAAAAAAAAATAGAAGCTAAATCCTACTTCTTTATCCCGCGAATAACACTCACGTTAGAGAAACTTTGGCTCAAACACGACCTCCTACGTTAAAAATGACCATATGGTAATAACAAATATTACTGTCGGAACAGTTCCAAAATCAAATAGAAAATTCGTAGAAAGAGGCACATTCGGTACCCCTTACACACAAATACATGACTGCTCATTTTCCTGGCTTGGTACAGGCACTTCAATTAACTACAAGAAGTAGCCATATCACCATACTATCAGCGTACAGAAGGTTTTGCAGGCATATAGTATGTTTCTGAGAGCATATAAATGATATGTTTTAAAAGGGGTAAATAGCAAGAGAACAATCCGAAAGGTCGAATGTAAATTGAAAGATTGCGCTAAATCTGTAAATCTATTAGATTCCATGGGTGTTGTTTGTTATCGATTTTGTTTCTATCTGTACCATATTTCGATTGGATTTTGCAGCTTTTCCGACAGTAGGGAATTTTCTTTTTTTTAGCAATATAATTATGCATGTACAATGTCTTACATTTCAACTAATTGTGTACACAGTCCAGATTTTTGTGGGAAGTCGTTTCTTTTTATCTCTCCTTATGTTGTTATTTAATGAGTGAGTGAGTGATTGTTGCTTAATGCTGTTGTCATTTATATATTTTCCAAAATAAATAGATATGATGGCGTATCTTTTCTTTTATATTTAATAGTGTTTTTTTGTTCAGAATTGATTTCCGTAAGGGTGTAAGTTCCTAAACTTATTGTATATTACAATATCATCAAACGTATAAAAATAAAAGTCCATCATTTAGGGGTCAGAGTTCAATCTAGCTAACATTAACACCAATATTTGACATATTTACATATTAGTGATGAGGTCAAGGTTGTATTAAGTAATCCATCCCGTAATCATATTCAAGGATTTGTAAACTATTGACTTATAAATGTTTCATTTTGAAAAGTCAAAACACGTATGTAAATGAAAATCCCTCTGTAGGGGGTCATGTTCCATCCTTGTTTTTCTACTTTAAGACAAGAATTAGGATTATGGCTATTTAAAGACACCACGAAAAGTATCTCGGTGATATATCAACGATCAGTGTTGACGGTGGTAACAGTTGAGCGCAATATTTTAGCTATATGTTTTATGATATACATTGTAATGGACTTATAAAGATTAAATCATGTTTATAAAACGAAACAAAAAACTGGTGTTCATTAGTAGGAGATATTTTGTGATTTCTTTTTATAACGTACAAGGACCGGTGAGATGTTCTTTTATCTCTAAATGTTATAACGTACAAGGACCGGTGAGATGTTCTTTTACCTCCAAATGTTAATGGCTCATTCACGACATGGCTGTGGAACATTCACGTTTGATGATGAAAACATAGATTATAAATGAAAAAACAAAAAAAATACCACACTGTTAGAAGAGTTTGAAGATACGAAAGGGGTAATCAGATTCCGTATGTCGAAGAAGAACAGACAACACAATGGCCAAAAGAAAAAGTACAAAAGGACAAACAACAATCTACAAAACATACATATAAAACTAAAGATCGAGTAACACGAACCCCACTAAAAACCAGAGGTGAACTCAGGTGCTCCGGAAGGGTAAGCAGTTCCCGATCCACTAGTGACAATTCTAAAATCAATTATCATAACCGTAGAAATAGGCAACATGAATACATATAACACAAAGACATAATTGTTCATTTTCCTGGCTTGGAGTGATAAAGTTTACCAGTTGCTTGCCCATGGTCAGTGGTTCTCTCCGGGTACTCCGGTTTCTTCCACCACTAAAACTGGTCGCCATGATACAGCTGAAATATTGCTGAAAGTAGCGTTATGTACAAAAAAAATCAAATCAAATCAAATCAAATCCTGGCTTGGAACAGACACGTCAATAAAAATGGGGGGATTAAACTAGTTTTTTGTCCCTAACCTTCCATCTTAGTGAAGTGATGGGACCATGCAAGTGCTTACCACATGTGAGCCAAACCTCATACTCAACCGGAAGCTTTTGTGATTTGTTTTTTAAACGTGTAAGGGTGAGATATTCTTTTGCGTTCCAACTAAGATAGCTCCTTTGCGGCATGGTCATGGAACATTCGCGCTTGATGAAAATTGGCAGTTACATTTAAGAATGTGTGTATTTGTATGTTTATAGCGATTGAAGCATTGGTTTTGATCTTAAACATGTGGAAAGCACTTGCGTGACAACATCATTTCACTAAGATGGGGGGGGGGGAGGAGCTGAACGTCGCCACTTTTTATTGAAATGTCTGTACAAAGCCAGGAGACTGCGCGGTATATTTATATGTGTGCTAGGATATCGATTTTACCTCCTTTTACGATTTGTCTATTGGGTATAAGAGATGTTCTGATCATGCGGTATTTTTTTTTTATTGTATCCCTTTTCCTTTCTTTCAATGTGTTGGAGGTGTGCGATAAGTAATTATTTCTAACAGATATATAAGAAGAGCAAATGATATTAGCTAATTTCTAGCTAGGATTAACTTAGAAGAGGAATATCTTCTGTTACATTTTATTCTTTCCTAATATAGCGGTTTCCTCACTATATCGGATTGCAATTATTCATTATTATTCTGTAATCGTCTTGGTATATGCCCTTCTTAAGTCCTTCTTCACTTGTCTACTTAAAGATATCAATATTAGTTTAGTCCTTAATCACAGATATATATATATATATATTTATACATACAGTCAAACCTGTCCATGAGGTCACCTCTATTAAGCAGTCACTTGTATTAAAAGGTCACCTTTTTCTTATCCTGTTATAGAAAATGTCATATGAACTTAACCTCTTTTAAGAGGTCACCTGTCTTATCAGGACACGTTTCCTTTGTCCCAAAGGTGACCTCTTAATACATTTTATACTGTATTTCTATTAAAGGCATGTGTCAAATCTATAATTAGGAAGATTGTGATATTTCTGTACAATATCAATATAAACATCGTGACAGATCAAGAATTGTATCCCCCTCCCCCCCAAAGCAGATAAAAGCTGTCTTATTTAATATTGATACACTCAATAACGTTATTTGCCATGTGTTTACGGTATATCATCTTAATCATTGATAACAAGACTGATAAGACACTCAAAACCTAATCCTCAACACTTGAAGATTAATCCTCTAGTCATGTAAGTCGATTACGTGTATTAATCTGTTTAAACCAACTTATACCTATCACAGTTTTGTTTATACCATAGTTCGTGACTTCATTTACTGAAATTTACCGTTCTTAAATAATGTAATTATCAATAATTTAATTTGATTTGAATACTGCAATCTGATTGGCTGATCCGCCTGGAGAAAATTTGGTTATACTTGATAACCTGGGTTGGTATTGTGACGTCACCAACGTATCCATTCGCCAACGACAAATTCTAAATTGTTGTATAACCTGGTTTGGAACAGTTTACGCTTTTCATAAAACGCTTCGCTGTTTATTAAGCGTAAGCTGCCCCAAACCAGGTTATATTGTATAACCTGTTAAAAAAAATTAAAATATTCCTTAAATAAAACTAAGGTTCTACTCACTCAGACATAGGTGACCTTAGCTGATTTTTGGCTATCCTGTTTTGGCCCTTTGGTTTTATTGCTCCCAAAACTTATTAGGCTTTCAATCTTTCGATTTGGAGTGTACCTGATGACGGTTATTCCAGAAACGCGTCGTGCGAACTAAATTGAATATCTACATTTTCATTATCTACATGAATCAGACATTGTTAGTTTTTAAAATTTTCAAATCACTGAGAAGCTTATTATTTTTTTTTCCTTTATCTCCTTTCTCAAAAAAATTATTTGTTATTCTTTTACATATTTTTTTTATTTCCTTTCCCAACTGATAGCTTATTTGTTATTGTTGTTGTTAGATGTATAAAGACGGAAGTGGTATCTGTCCTTTTTCTATTAAAAAAAACAAAATATGCAACTTTGTTTGTGGCGTCCGTGTTGCTTAATCTTTAGCTCTCTGTGTATTGCTTTGAAGTCATTGCTTGTCAAACATGTATATCTATTTACGGATTCGCGTTACCTCTTTGATATCTTCAAACAATTCCTGTGAACAAAACAATAATGTTATTAGTTATTCTGTTTTGGCCCTTTTGTTTACTTGCTGATAAAGACCTTTAAATTATTTGGGGTTTTTTTCTTCAATCTTTTGACTTTGAGTAGGGTTTCTGATGAAGGTTATTCTAGAAACTGATGAAAAAGCCAAAATACGAATACAACTTTAACATGTGGAATACACGTGCATGAATACATCTTTAACATGTGGAATACACGTGCATGAATACATCTTTAACATGTGGAATACACGTGCATGAATACATCTTTAACATGTGGAATACACTTGCATGATCTTAGAAGAGAGGTTTAGGGCCCATAAAACTAATTAACCCTGCAACGCTTTAGCGGAGTGCCTGAAGCAAGCCAGGAAATTGAGCGTTATGTATTGATTCGGTCTCTTTGCTATTGGATTTTGGCATTGTTCCGACAGTGCCGTACCTTTTTTCTTTTTTCATTATATTAACTAAATAATACAAGTGAATAAAGTCCATTATTTGTCACGTATAATTTTCCGGAGTAATCTTTTTTCTTTTTTTTTTGCAACTCAAGCAATTATTCGAACAGCCCAATAATTTTAATTCTAGTATATTTACATATAGTTGGAAATAATTTAACGAATATCATTGTTTGTTTACATCTTCAGCCATCTTGTTCGTTTCTTCACACTTTTTTTTTTTTATCTCTGTTCAAATTGTGAGTGACTAACATATGTTTTTGTTTTCTTTTCAGAAATGGTCCAGCATGTCCTTCCTTATGCCCACAAAGATATTTAGGCCCCTGGGCAAAGAGAAGCATAAATACAAACAAAAGATTTTTAAAACGATCATTCGATAGCAGCTCGGATTTAAAAGGCATCGCGTAAGTTTTATTTTATTTTATTCCATAAGAATGCAGATATCTAATTTAGTGGCCTTGGTGAATTTCGTTTGTTTGTTTTGTTTGCTTGATGGTGTTTAACGCCACTTATAACACTATTTCAGTTATATCGTGGCGTTTTATTGGTAGAGGAAAGCGGAGGACCCAGAGTAAACCAACGACCTGCCGCAAGTCACTGACAAACGTTATCACATAATGTTGTACACCTCACCCTGATCGAGATTCGAACTCACAACATCAGTGGTGATAGGCATTGATTGCATAGGTAGTTGTATATCCAACTACCATACGATCACGGCCACGGTGAGTTTCGCTAAGATCAAAAGATTCAAAAGTCAAATCACTTAAAAATATGTGTGAGCAAGAACAACAATGATTTCTATTAACATTAGATTATGATGGTATATGTAATCATATAAGACTAATCCGGGCAACTGGAATATCAGTGGTGATGCCAGTTCACTTGTTTTGGAGGGCGCGGGTGGCTCTATGAGTTAGGTAGTTGGATTACCTAACAACTCATACGGCATGGGTTCGCGCCCGACTTTGTGAATTACAAAAAGGGTGCACTCGACTCGCAGCCGCTAGTGATAAAGTTTACCAGTTGCTTGCCCATGGTCGGTGGTTCTTTCCGGGTACTCCGGCTTCTTCTACCACTAGAACTGGTCACCATGAAATAGCTGAAATATTGCTGAAAGCGGCGTTAAAACACCAAAAATCAAATAAAAAAGTAAAAACTTGTTTTGGTGATGTCAATTTTCACAGAAACTGATATGTTTGTCGACATTTAAATTTCAAAGTTTTGATCATTAGAATTTGTATGCCTTTCGCTGTCCACTACATTTCGTTGTTTGTTTGACCCCACGATAAACTGCCACAAGTTTGCATCCAAGGAACAGAAACAAATACACAATATATAGAATATGCTATGATATATGTCCATATTAACTTCAACTGACTATTGGAGGGTTATGGTTATGGTGTTTAACGCCACTTTCAACAATATTTCATTTCATAATAAAATTGTACTTTAAATAATGTTTGAAAGGAAATAAATTGCTGTCGTTTGTTTTTCTTAACTAATGCTTAATGAGGTATTGTGTCTTTAATTGTCCCATGTTTTCACTAACGAAAGGAGTTAAACAGGATGTTCCCTTTTTATCTTACACAAGACCGCCAACGCATGAATTAGGCGGAACAAAATCAAAACAATTTGTCACGAGTCAGAAGAATTTGGTTAATTTGTAAGTGTATACGATAACAACCTTTAATAGAACATTATCAATCTCTTTCTTATACAATTATGTATACACCTACGATTATACAATTACGTATACACCTACGATTATACAGTCACGATAATTAGGGAATAACTGTATTGTATTTGAAATGTTGTCGCCACAAATTGTCGGTTTTACTGTCGCAAAATGCGTCTACCTGGCGAGGTAACGCGACAGGCTATCTTATATTAAACAGGAACAGCTTACCATTACCGAGTAGATGTGTTCACCCTACTTTGCTTGGTGGGATCTGTGTTGCTCTTCTTTTTGATTGTGGTATTTTTGCTTTGATTTTTTTCGTTCTGTGTCTTGGGTCCTACGTAACCTAATCCGCTCTTTATCCAACATTTATTTACGCATGCAACTACAGGCTTTGTGTGTTACTGCTAAATACTCAAGTACTGTATGTGCTTGGTGCTATACACATATTTGATGTTTTTGCTTTTGTGTCGGTTTGTTTTCGATACTCATTACATGATGAAAGGTGAGCAAATCGCTAAACGTTTAATCCTTCGTCGCTAAAGAATGTCGTTTAAGGGGAGAGAAGTTAAGCTTTGCACTGTCGACCACTTCAATAAACTGACTGATAATAGCTATGAGGATGTGCGTCACTTCGGGAGAACGTACGCGGACATAATGCATTGTGTGAATAATGATTTAATACTTGCTCTTGCGTTGCTCTTTACCTACCTATGCATACATTCGGGTACCAATGTACATTTGTAGAATAGACAGGGGACCAGTCTAATTCGCCCTTTGGACATCGTCGGTCCCTTTATTAGAGTATAAAAGTATCATAGTTTTGTTTACTTTTAACTGTATTTTCAATTGTATTACAGGTTCGATGACTATAGCTGGTTTATGAAATTGTTAGGACGCAATGTAATTTGAAAGTAAGTATATTATAAGGGAAATAACTCATATAATGTACGTATTCTTCAAATCAGGAATATGCAAATGGCAATTAGATTATACTCTAATATCGGCATACGTTTATATCGTAGATAGGGTGATTAAACACATATGGAGCAAATACCATGCTTAACAAGTCATTATGAAAAGAAAATTTAAACAGTGGCGGTCAATAATTCCACATATATCAACAAAAAGAACAGTTACCTCTCACGTCAACTCATTGAACATGTCCTGGATTGGTATAGGCACACACATGGTAATGGGAAGTGAAGCTCTCCCCTCTTGATAACTGAGTCTGCAACGTCAATACATATATAAACAAACGGGGACAAAACCTGCATATATTCGATTCCAATAAAAAAAACGCATATTACTTTTCACATTTGTATTAGTTTTTGCTATTTCTTTTTCAGAAAAAGAACCAGGGACGAGAAGAAACTCGGCCATTAGACTTGATCACTTGGGAGAGGACTTTGACTAACTTATTTGCCTGATATAATACTGTTGTATTAGTTGATCATCAAATATTATGTTAAAAAGATTTTTTTCGTTTTCATCTCACCTTAGGGGCAGACCATTTAACTTGAAAGGGGGGGGGGGGATTATGGTTTTTTTCTAAAAAAATATTCTGATTCCCAATGTTGCTGAAAAAAATATTCTGATTTTGGTGGAGGAAAAAAAAATCTGTTTCAGAGCTGTTGTCATATAACCTAATGTTAAATTCTGGAAAAAAATTTGGCGCTTTGCGCGACAAAAAAAATAAAAATTCGAACTCTTGTGTTTCTGAACGAAACAAAAACCATAACACCCCCCCTTCAAGTTAAATGGTCGGTCCCTTATCACCGTCCTATTAGATTATGCTTAGACGATACTGGATCATTTGTTTATTGTAATATAGTAGATATGTGTAAGCTTGAAATTTAGGGTACGGATATTTCTAGTCATTATGTAATAAAACATTTTAACGTCTTGCACCAAGCTAAACAAAAGTAAACGCCGTGGCAAAGGCTTATTTTAAGGGTGAAAGCAGCATATAAAAATGTGTCATATAATAAAAGAATTAATGACTTTCAATTCGATTGATACCAGGATATATTAACCCAAGAATAATATATTTTGGGATTAATAAATTCTTGTCTCCACCTCATTAAAGTAATTAATTGTATTATATTATATTCTATCTGAAGTATAAACACAAATTCATAATACTTATATACTGACGTTTCGAAACTCGTATGGATTTAAAAAACGTATTTAAATATAGAAATTCGCTGGTTCATGAAACACAACATAGAACTTACAAATACATCCTGAAAAATGAATTATATATTTTCTGGTACCACTTTCAAATGTTTACCAGTTTATGTGCATTCAGTACAAAACTTGGTAAAGGCTCGGTAAAGCTTGCTTTTGATCCAGTTTGTAAGCCTCGTACACATAAACTTTAAATTAATAGATACTGCACATATATCTTTAATATTAATGAGAGGTATGATCAAATTATGTGAACGTCAATTAAAACATTTATTCTGTTACATTTCCAAATCGTTTCAAAACATCCATTTAAATTGTTATTTGCCACCATCTAAGAAACGCACATGTGTTGCAGGTATAGCACTGTCCGTTTTATGAGATTTATGTTTTGCTATGTCAATTATATGTGTCAGTATCATAACAATCTGCTTATATTTACATTATAAATGCTCTTAAATTATTTATGTAAATAAAGTTAAAGAGGTATTGCTGCTATTTATTTTTCATGTGTTATATGCTTAAAAGGGTTCGGGTTATGGTGTTTAATGCCACTTTCAGCAATATTTCAGCTATATCGTGGGTTCAGTTTTATTGATGGAGGAAACCGAACCGATCTGTCGCAAGTTACTGACAAACTTTATCACATAATGTTGTATCGAGTACACCTCGCCTGAGCGGGATTCAAACTCACACCGTTAGTGGTGATAGGCACTGATTGCATAGGTACTTGATGGTCTCCTATATATACGTTTAACAAACATATTTTATAATCTTAATATCAAGATATAGCAATGATAAAAATAGCAGACATATTCGTAATTTATGTGCAATTTGAGGGAATGTCGTTTAACGCCAAATGAGCAATTAGTTCAGCTACATCATGGCAAGAATAAGCTACATTAAATGAAATTATGATGGTGTTCGCTTTGTACTTGGATCAACACGCTTAATTGGATCTTTATAGAGCTAGCTCACTGAAACACGAGTCCGCGGGTAGACAGGTCACCACACTCGGACACATTATCCTTATTCCGAGCCAACCTGTCTTATGTCTTACTTCTTAATGCTGCGTGCTTAGCGAAGAACTAACAAATACCAATGGTATATCTTCGGTGCTCGAACCCACGATCTATCGCGTTCGGGGTGCAATTTGACATTCTCAGGAGACCGAATATTGAATGGTATGCTTACTATTCCGAGGTTTGTCTCACTTTGCTATTTTAATTGCATCACATTGGTATATTTTGATGTTCGTATCGTATAGGGACTAACCGTTGTTTTGTATATTTAGTACGTTGCACAAGTCTTCATTAAATCCAAGTGTCAATTAACACAAACAATGATTTACAAAACACTATACTGAAAACTGAAAATTGAGCAACACGAAACCTACTAATTCCCGGGGTGAACCTAGGTGCTCACGAAAGGTTAGCAGTTCCTTCGAATTCTATGCTAGTGATACTCGTCATGTTACTATTAAAGCACATGGACATAATCTGATATAGAATAAACTAGCAGCATTGGGTACACAGAACGAGGACAAACAACAACAACAAAACACAAGAAAGAGACCTCAAAAGATGAGCAACATGAACCCCACCAAAAACGGAGGCGAATAAACGTTAGAGAATAACGAAGGGTCAATCAAAAAAGGGCAATCAAGAGAAACTGGCAACATAGGGTATACAAGGCGAACAAAACAACAATAACAAAACAAAAACACGACACAATATGTGTTTGACACCAATAAACGGAAACAAACACAAATAACGTAAATAAGAGAGTGGCCTCCTACATACAACTGGAGATTAAGACGAACTGAACATAGTTTCTATGCAGAAATCGTAACAGACATCACAACACGGAACTCAGAACGTAAAGACACATAATAGAACAACACAAAAAACTAAACAGATGAGCATCCCACTATAAAAACCGGCCGTAAACTCAGGTGCTCGCAAAATCAGTTGTTTTCTGGATTTATGGTATTCCTATTATTCGTTATCTTATAATACTCCGTACACATCAACACTAGCCTTTCCTGTTATGTGTACGCCATATTGCATTTACTAAAGTATTTTGTATGGACAAATTATTTCTATGCAGTTGCTTATTAAAAGATGAATTGAAATTTGTCACCTGGTGTTTGTGTGTGCGCTCGAAAACATTCAAACAAGCAATTATATCAATTATATGTGTATGCATGGTTAGTGTTTGGTTATCGGCGTGGTCAGTATGTGTGTATGCTTTTGTGCGTGCCCTGTCTGAAAGGGGAGATAGTACATAGGATCGATAACTATTGTCTTGCAACGGGCCATCAACGGCAATTCATAACAAACTGATAGCACCCAGTGCATGTTCCTTTTTTACGTTCTTTCTCCACAAACAGACGCTCATTTATGTCCTGTTCTAAAGGCGTGTTGTGTATTAAGTTCGATCCACACAACTAACAGCCGCTTCTTTCGAAAGGGATTGTGTCGAGATACTAGGCCTGATTTCTATACTTCGTGACTTCCGTTGTGATACAAAGTAAATTGTGTTACTATTGGAAATTAAAATGAATCCAACAAATCTGAACATGATGTAATACATCAAAGTAAACGGGAATCGGGAATCGACAAGTCTAGAGACACAGGCAATATTGGGTACAAGACGCAGAACAAAGAAACAAAAAACACAACACAGAATACTGCAAAAATGAGCAATACGTACCTTGGATTTAAGGGGTTACCATACACTACAGGGAGATAACTCTTTAAAATCAGTTGAACGTTTTGATCATATGATGTTTGTATGCAGATTTCAAGCATCTCGGTGATCAAAACCACAGAGAGAAAAGCTGCTATGTGGCTAGTGAATTTATAGCTCTGAGTCTGTTGGTTGGAATTTGTTAAAATTTTTATATTTATTACAGTGGATATATTCAAACACATTGCCAAAAAAATAAGAAAATTAAACGAGCAGATCAAATTTTACCTGAAGTGTATGGTACCACCTTAAACTACATAACTAATTGTGTTTGTACCATTTTTAGGACATACCAGCGCTGTTTAAAATATATTATTTATTTTCATTGGTCTGTCAATATAGAATGTGATATAGAACAAAAGGCAAAAACATAGTAATTAATGTAACGTCATTGTTGTGAACTCAATACCTACATGTTACATATATAACATACTAAAGCTGACAGATGCAGTCCATTGAATCATATATTTCATATTCAAACACATGGACATTAGAGCGAACTGTCATCAAAATAAAAAAAATTCAACAGAGCAATTATCCATGTAATCCCCGAATATGAAAAAATAACCATTTGATCGTGATCGGTTTGAAAGCGTAAAATAATAGTGTTTTTGTAAAAAGCACAAGAAATCCCAAGACAGCAATAATATGTTTATTTAGTGTATATTCTATATATGATCTGAAAAAGTGTACTAACATTGTCTGTTATACATAAGGTTTGCTGAATACTAAATCCCTTCCTATTTAGTGATTAACAACAAGGGATACTAGGTAAAATCTGTATATCTAGTAAATTGTTTACAGCAAAATTTAGTGCAATAACATTATTATCTGTTCTGTTAAAAAATTCAAAAACATTGGTACTATTTCGAGAATTTTAACATGTTGCTTCGGGACATATTAAAAAGATCTGTAGGATTAGAAACGCCCATTTTATGTTAGATTACTTCACCCGTATTTTGGTTTCTTCTTGATAACCCAGCACCCGAGAAATTTAATGTTTACACTAAACGACAAGAATGTCCAGATGTGGCGTTTATCGACAGAAGCAGCGTACTTCCCATCTGCAGACTAGGGGCCGTTTTAATCCTTATAAGGTATGAGTTATGTTACTTTCTGAAGACGGTATTGTGAGTAAAATGTAGAACAGCAATCAAAGCCATATTCATTACCATAGTGTGTGTCCAACTGTAAAATGTTATAGTCTCTCATGTTAATTTTCATCCATATTCTTTCTTACTAAACTCCCTCTTCTACATCAGAACATCTTTGTCTATCCTGGTACCATCAATTTACTCTCGTATTTTGTTGTTTTTATACGTGTGCTTACCACGTGACGTTAAACAACAATCAATCAATCAAGTCTGACATATTTATTAAAACAGAAAAATGTGACAGTACATGTTAATGGTTCATTTTTCCATATATTCATGCAAAACTAAGAAGCGATGTTTAAGTTCATAAATCTCTGCTCTTCCCGTCGTCCGTACACGAACCTCACTTTATTACAATTCCTTCATTCCATCTTCCGTTCGACTGTAGAACTTACAACCAGATAATATTAGACTAAGTCCATCCATTCAAGCCTTGAAGTATTCTCTAAAATCAAACATTTCTTCAAAACCATTTTACTATTATACTCGACGTCTCCAAGGGCAAAATCTTCATTGCAGATTACGAATGCAGTGTTCCTCTTTAAACCAACATTTATACCGTAAGAACATTGTCGACTCGCATAACTGTATATGTGGTTCAACTGAATCTATTACCCATTACTAGGGGCGGATCCAGGATTTTCAGTTAGGAGGGCGAACTTAAAAAAATTGCGCCGAGCGGAGGGAGGGGCGAAAATTTTTTGGGTATTTCGTGTGAAAAATCACGATTTTACGCCAAAAAATCATATTTTTTCCAATTTTAGTGGGGCACGCGCCGGGTGCGCCCCTCCCTGGATCCGCCCCTGATTACTTATTTCACTGTTTGAGATACACAGCCCAAAGGCAAATGTACATACATTCTATTATGTTCTACTTCACTATGTTCATCCGAACATAAATATGTTCTTGTCTTACATACAGAGAAACAACAGACACAGACGTTTTTTATGGATTGAGTTTTATTACCAGTAACCAGTTCATATATATATCTATACATCATACATCATAGATAAACAAAAAAGTTCATATATTCACATGCACACAGTTCTGTTCCTTTTTACCAAACTACAAAATATAGAGTAAAGATGCAATTATTCAGATACTTATGACAAACAAATATATATTTATATAAACAACTAATTGATCATTAGTTTTATCTTGAATTAACCCGTCGAACTAGTTACTGGTTTTTCTCGACAACTAAGAGACGTGTCAAAATACATTTAAATACACCCTGAAGTCGAATCACTTCTCAAGCAATTAATGTGCTATGCACTTCTTTACAAAGAGAAATACATTTAATATACCCATAAATCTGACAACAGAAATACTTCTTTTTGGATCATCCAAACTTGCACCCAATCAAAATGTGGAATTATTTTTAGCAGTTCAAAATTGTTTTATCTGTAGTAAGAGATTCACACCTTTTAAGTCTTTTGTCTTTTTTTTCTCTTTCATTGTTTTTTTCTCTCTTGTGCACTTCTCTTTCACCACTTAGTTCACATTTATATCTATTCAGAATAACATTGTTTTTTATAATTTAAAATTTGATATTGTATAAACTTCGAGACCAGTTTGATTATTGTAAAGAGATATACCAGGGAAACGAATTAATATAAGTTTTTCTAAGATTGTTTTCGAATCCCTTTAATTATTTGTATTATATCATATTGAAATTTATCTTATTTTACTATATTTAAGGAATAACAGTACTGTATTTGAAGAGTTGGATGTGTCAATTGTGGATTTGACGGTCGCAAATGCAGTTTTACTGGCGACGCGAAGCGGGGCCAGTAAAACGGATATTTGCGACCGTTAAATCCACAATTGACACCGACAACTCTTCAAATACAGTACTGTTATTCCTATTCTTATGAAATTCTCCCAACGTATACACACTAGTTTGAAAACATACAAATAAATGACGAAATGTATGCACTTTTCAAATTCCTTCCGCTAAAAAAATAGTAATGTAGTTGTTCAAGGATCCGCCATTTTGAAAACGTGAAATCCTACATGTTATATGTACAACAATGCACAAAAATAATTAAAATGCCTACCTTGAAAACTTATTTTAATTAAATTCTATCTAAATTGAAGCATACACGAAGCCAAATAACGTCTGATCTTTACATTTTAAACTGGAAGTCATCATATGACGTCACATTGTTTATGTGCCAAAGTCGTTCAACAATATTTCACGGAATTTTAATTTTTGTGATTTTTAGACCCAGGGATATGCAAGAATACATTTTTATGTTCAGTATTGCATTAGAATGGACAGTAAACTCGATTTGCGACCATCAAATCTCCAATTGATGCCGTGCAATTTTCAAATACAATACAGGTATCTCCTAAATAGGTCGTCAGCGTCAAATTCATAGTCGGAAATATCTGGGTCATCCATATTGTATAAAAACAAGTGCATTTGGCGTAGGAATATAGCATTCCTCCAGGCATGTCAACTGCAGATTTGACAGCCCTCGATAGCCAATGAAAATACATTATATTTGCATTATAATTATTAATTAATAAAATATGTTTAATCTAAATCTCGCTTAATGACGCTTCTTTTTTATCGAAGTACATGTACTCTATACCAACTAAGGAGAGTGAGATGTCATATAAATATATATGTGTTAGGTGTATCGAATTACCCTTGTGTCTACGCTCAAGTTTGGAACTGTTTTAATGGTTTTGTTTTTTTTATTTTATTTTTTCATTTTTTACTCTTACATTACATATCCTAACACAATAAAACTGATTACCACGACAAAACTGAAATATTGCTGAAGGTGACGTTAAACACCATAACACTAAATCCACCCACACCCAACATAAATTCAATCACTACACATTTTTTGTATATTATTTTATCGATATGGCAGAATACAATCCTATATCCTGTTTCACTGATTTGACGTTTCTCTGGCTTTTCACGTCCTACATTATTCTGTGCAAATTACAGATCAGACAATATCCATGCCGTAATATAAATGGTATCTATTGTGTCTTAATTAGTTGATGTCAATGGCTCTTTACAATCGTATGGAGACTAATTCATTCCTAACTAAGACTTGGATAGTTTATTAAAGTGTCATATGCATTGCAATGTTTCATCAATGGATGCATTGTCAATGATTACGTTCCGAGACGTTCACTTATGTCATTGTTTATGTAGTACAAGAAGGAATACAGTCATACTGTGACAAAATATATTCAGTGAGCGAGAGATTGCTATTAAGACAGGTATATTGCCTGTTTTCTACTGGTCCAACAACAGAATCGTCTATACCTATGCCTAGAATGGTTTATGTAGTACAGGCGAGACTATCTATTCAGTTAGTAAGATATTGTTGTTCATCCCTAAATGAGCATTTGTGTGCTATGTCATGTCGAGACCAAAACTACATTCGTTGAGATGGTAATGACCATGTCTGCTTTGTACTATGCCATCGCGGTTAGTTTGATTTGTATTGTACTAGCTCACTGAAGCAACATTCCACGGATAGACATGTCGCTCCACTCTGACACAGTTTACTGATTCCGAGCCACCCAGTCTTTGCT
Organism: Bathymodiolus brooksi; assembly: GCA_963680875.1. NCBI lineage: Eukaryota > Metazoa > Mollusca > Bivalvia > Mytilida > Modiolidae > Bathymodiolus > Bathymodiolus brooksi. Next base: position 68,198,755 of record OY804584.1, read on the forward strand.
CTTCCCCCTTAATATTTTGAGATTAGAGAAGCAACCAATTTTGGTTCGACCTAAGCGGGGCTTGAACACACGATATACCGTACTCGAGGCGACATATCTAACTCTTATTCAAGCGGTAAGGTTCAATTAGATGATGTAATTGTTTTTGTATTACTCTATAATATATTGAAACTAAGGTTCTTCTTCCCCAGGCATAGGCGACCTATGCCAATTTTGGCTGTCCTGTTTTGGCCTAATGCAGTTTTTGACCTTTGCCAATTTTGGCTGTCCTGTTTTGGCCTAATGCAGTTTTTGACCTTTGCCAATTTTGGCTGTCCTGTTTTGGCCTAATGCAGTTTTTTTTCAGAAACTTGTCGTGCGTATTAAATTTGGTTGTCATAACAACAAAGAGAAACGTGAAAGAAAAACGAAAGCTTAACAAAGCTATTATGATACAATATTAAATTTGTTATCTACGTTTTTTATTTTTATAGAATTATCAACATATTGTTTCTCAAACAACTTCATCCATTGGTTGGTGTGATATTATTCTGTCGTTTTACGTTTATGGTCGGATACATATTATTTAGTCCCGCAATAATTTAGTCTGAAGCATTCCATTGTATCATAATAGCTTTGTTAAGCTTTCGTTTTTCCTTCACCTTTCTCTTTGTTGTTATGACAACATTAAATGTCATTCAGTGTTCGTTCACATGAATATCTTACATTTGTCTTCATTAACACAGCTTTGCTACTGCATTTCTATTCATCTTTGCTTGCTGTGGCTTACAAGACGCCTTCTTATATTTAACCTTGACATATGTAGGCTTGGTTGAAGAATGTCTGTGTCACAAATGACCACGGATATGTTGTTTGTCGTAAACACAATCCGGTTCTGTCCTAATTCATGACCTGTCACCGGATTTGTTGCAAGAATAACACGACTGGTGCTGGTAGTGAAGCGGGAACTGCTTACCGTTCCGAAGCAACTTGATCTCCTCGGTTTTTAGTAGGGTTCGTGTTGCTTAAATTTGAGTTTTCTGTCAAGTTTTTTGCGAATTTTGCCTTTTTTCTTTTGGTCATTGTATTGTCTGTTCTTCTTTGATTTACGGCTTCTTCTGATTAGCTTTTGGTACCTTCAACTTTTTCTTTCTAACCAAATATTTGTTATAATTTTGAAGCGCCAACTGGTAGATGATGCGCCACTCATGAATTTATTTCTTCAATGATATCCGCACATTCGTAACACTGTCGTCTTATGATAATTGCTTAACGTCAAGTGAGCAATATGTCACCCATATTCTTGAAGAGAATAAGCTTGCCAGCAATACATTATCTATGTAATAAGATTACATGGGCTGGGTCTAAAGGCGACTACTTCCATTACCACTAATGATAGAGAGATATTAGATAGCTATAGTGCGGGTAATAGTGCCTTGACACGGACCACCAACGACCATTCTTAACAAACTGTTGCACAGAAGGAACTGGTACACAACATGTCGTTTACATGCTACATTTTCTAAACAGGAGGCTTTAATTTACACACCGATCTAAGCGCGAGTTCCTTATTAGATTCGCTCCGAAAAAGTAACGGGACGTCCTTTTTGGACAGGATATACCCCAAAAGATGTTTGGTCATAGAACATTACCTTTAGGAGTCGAGAAATCATAATCTTCAAAAATGACATCATTGAGTGAGTGATTGATTGTTGTTTAACGCCAAATGAACATTTGTTAGCTATATCATAGCAAGAACAATCAATGCAATGATGATGATGTCCACTTTGTACTAGATAAACACGCTTTATTGGACCCTGATAGTGACATCACTGAAACCATAGTCGACGGGTAGACATGTCGCTCCACAAGAGTTATTAGTTCCTGCTCCACTAGTGACGCCCGTCGTGCTCCTGTTTAACGACACAAACATCATATGATATGCAAATCGTGTTGCACACCAGTATGAATAAATAAATACAAATAATATAAATAAAACATGAATCTCCTACAAAACAAATGGGAGTAAATACGAACTAAACATCGTTGCATGCGTTAGCTAAAAGTTATTTTCCGGGAATTAGCTTTATATGCTAACTTACAATGCAAACTAGATCAAACTATAGTAATTGACTCTTATGTATGTAAATATACGCAAATAGAATTACCAATTACGTTCGGCAGAAACACATAATTAGTTTAAGAACCAAATCAAGTTACTTAATTGTGTGATGGAATATAATTCCCCTGTTTAGGAAGTTATCATAATTTGACGTGATGTCAGGAAGAAATTTCAATTATGTCACGTCAATAGGACAGATGTGATTCCTTAAAGAGGTGTGTCAATGGAATCAACCAAAATGGAGGCCGTCGTGGTCGTGATCGTATGGTTGTTGGATTTACAACTAAATAGGCAATCAATGCCTATCACCATTAACGTTGTGTGTTCAAACCCCGTTCATAGCGAGGTGTACTCGGTACAACATTATGTGATAAATTTTTCAGTGACTTGCGGTAGGTCGGTGGCCTTTTCCAGGTACACCGATTTTCTCCACCAATAAAATTGATCGCCACAATATAACTGAAATATTGTTGAAAGTGGCGTTAACAACCATAACCCGTAACAAACTTTTTTACATATCAGTTTGTTTGAAATCTCAAAAACCATATACATGTCAAATTCATGTGTTTTCAATGAAAACATAAAGTGCAAGGAATCTCGTTCCAGAATCCCTTTAGGAAATATATATTTTGTCATTTGAAAACAATTGGTATTAAAATGCAAAGGATTGTTATGCAACACAAACATACAGAAAAGAATTCTGCGGGTTTCGGAATTTTGTCATTCGCTAAAGTGTGGCATTTCGTAGGGTACGTACATTACTGAAGAGGGACAGCGTTCGAATGGTACTTGGATATCATCTACCTATGGCATTAATATTTGTTACCAATAAGGTCGATTACCTCTCATGTCGAGGTGCACTCGATACACCAAATCACTTACTTTGAGTTGATCTGTTTCTTTCTTTCGTAAAATAAATGACCACCACGATATATATGAAATATTTTTGAAATACTTGTTACACACAAATAAGTCTTATTCCAATCGAGGTATACAATGTACTAATATCCTGCCAACCCATGTTAAAACTCACAACACAGTATGGGTTCCATGAATTAGTTCGATTCTGATATGCGTAATAGTATAAATACGGCAGTATACTTTGATGGGTAAGACGGTAATTTATATTTACGTTTGCGGGCAATGTCGCACACAATTCATGCTGCCAAATTCGAGAAGACGATACCTTTTACGACGGGAAAGTCAGTCTTATCGATGGATCATCTGTAACAATATTGTGTTTGCACGTTTTAATTGCGCATCGCATATTTATTAATTTTGGATATGTTGATTATTTTCAGTGAATATATACACAAAGAAAAAAAGTTAAGCACCCCCTGATATATTAAAACATAATAAGTTACACTAAGTTTAGATTATAATATTTATATTGATTATAGCAAGAACAATGTTCCATTAAAAAGATGTGCTCACACAGGTGTGACCCTTATGTCTAATATCGACTAGTCATGTACGTGAACCATGCCTCTCACGCATTACTCAAAATTCAGTATGTTCACACTTCGAAATTGGGTATTTAAGTCCGGTGGTTTAAAACTTTTATTCATTCTCAGTAAGCATGGTACGAAGGCGAATATCAGAAGCACAAAGATGGCAAATAATCGGCATGCATACAACAGGGATGTCTTTCAAAGCTATTGGACGTCAGATGGGCTACCACTATACTGTAGTCAGTCGACTGTTGAGAAAACACACACAAATCAACAATGTGAAAGACCATGGGTAACATCTGATCGTGACGACAGGGCATTGCAACGTTTGGTTAGACGGATGCCATTCGCAACCAGTCCCGTACTCAAACAACACTGGCTGCCCAATAGACGTCTGTCAACAGGAACATTTAGAAACCGTCTGAAATCAGCGGGACTTAAGTCAAGGAGAGTCATTAAACGTCCACTGTTGGCAGACCGACATCGACGATCACGTTTGGCATGGTGTTTAGCACGACGTGGTTGGAATTTAAGGACATGGCGCAAGATCCATTGGTCAGACGAGAGCCGCTTTCTGCTTCATGTAACCGACGGCCGGATGAGGGTTTGGAGACACAAAAATTTAGTCACCATACAAGGCAACCTAACTGGTGATCAGTACCGGTACATCAGAGACGTCTTGCAACCATTTGTTGTCCCATTTCGACAACCACCCACTAGCTACAAGGCCTGTATATATGGATGACAACGCCATGCCTGATCGTTCAAGAGCAGTAACCGCCTACCTCCAAAGCGAAGCCGTGACTTCTGTTCCTTGGCCAGCCATGAGCCTAGATTTGAATCCCATAGAGCATATTTGGGACATGTTAGGACATGCTCGGGAACCTCCTGTGCAAAACATTCGTCAGTTAGAAGCAGCATTGCATCGGGAATGGCAGTAGATATCACAACAGGACATCCGACGGCTAACTGGAGGGATGAGACGCAGGGTTGAGGCCATCATCCAAGCACGTGGGGGTTACACCCGGTACTGAACTTTGAACAATAGACGTCGTCAAGTGATTCATAAGTGACGTTTTGAAAGTGAAATGACAATCGTATCGTGCTTTGTGAACCGTGAAGGTCAATACTTAAAATGGACATGTTTTACTGCAAAAACTGGCCTTGTAATATTGTGATTCAATATTCATTAAATTAACATTTTTCTTGATTTGTTTTGTGGTTTCTTACAGCCAATGTAATGTCCTAACATGTCACCATTGCGTTCTTGAGATTATCATGCTTAAAACGTTAACAACCGTGTAAATAATTTTATTTTGTGATTTTATCACCTGGCTTAATTGCGTACACCGCGCATGTGCTAATGGGATTGTGCCATCTAAATAAATCACTAGTTTGTTTGCAAAGCGAAAGAAAGACATCATATTAGAATGAATGTTTAATTGATTGTTTAATGTCGATTGAGCAATACTCAGCTATATCATGGCGAGAACAAGTTAATTTGCAATGAGATGATGATTATGTCCGCTTTGTACTAGACCAACACTCTCGGTTGGATTTATGTGCTAGCTCACTGAAACAAGTCCGCGGGTAGACATGTCGCTCCGCTTGCACACATATTGCTGATCCTGAGCCATCCAGTCTTTGCTCTTTCTCGTTAATGTTGTGCACGTAGAGGAGAAACAACAAATGTCACTTTTATAGTCTTTGGTTTTACCTTCCAGACGCGCAAACCCAAGATCTACTGCACTCAAGGCGAGCCTTCTAACCATTACACCACCGCTGCGGATTCGATACTGCTGTATAAACTGCAAAATGAAAAGTAAAATGTCATAAACGTTCAACGGTAGTTTAATAAGCCATAATAAATAGTTTATACTACACGTGGGAGTTATTCTATTAGCTACAAATGTTTTTATAAATATGATGTTCAGTAACTAATAGACCAGTAAATCATTGTTTTAAATGTTTGTATATTGTTGAAAGTAGAGTTAAACACCCATTAGTCACATTTTTTAATTTACCGGTATATATCTGTCTGATTACAGTGGGTAACTGAGTGTGATTTAACACCAGTGGGCAATTTTTCAGCTATATCATAGCGATATTAAATTGCATTTCGACGAGATGATGATGAGGTCCACTTTGTACTAGACCAACATACTCAGTTAGATTTTAATAGTGCTAGCTCACTGAAACAACAGTACGCGTTTTTTTTTGTTTTTTTTTTCTTTCTAATTATTAAGAAAGACTGTAGCCTTTGTGTATTTATGTTCAACTGTATCTGTGTATTGTTTATATAAAGGAGAAGATGTTCTAAGTAGAAAAACTTGTATCTGATCCTATTGTCATGTTTTTGGACAATAAAATATGTTTAAACTAACAGTACGCGTGTAGACATGTCGCCCTTCTCGTATACGTATCCTGATTCGAGCCCGTCTTTGAGTTTTCTCCTTACTGCTGTATGCTTAGCAAAGAAGCAGTTAATACCAAATTCACAGTGTTTAACTTGTCGAGACCGAGGCTTGAATCCACGGTCTACCACGAGGTGTGCACGATAACCATCACACCATGGAATCGGTACTGTCTGATTACATTATTATTTTATAGCTAATAATTTTACAGGACTCTTGTCTGATAATGTTGCATACGTGAAAACATCCCTTTTAGAGGACTCTTAGTCCAATTAGGTACCATTACCTTATTATCAGGATCTCAATATTCATATGAAATTATAATACACTATTTTAGAAACATACAGATCAAATTAATCTAAGATTACCTATACATGAAAGAGATATATGTTACTCTTATAATAATATCTGAAATAATGTGTGTTTATATTTATTTTTTGAATCAAGCACATTTGATTGCCTATTTCAGAGCAATAAAATATATTTAATTAAACATAAACAAAAACATTTACACATTATTTCAGATATTATTATAGCTTGGTTGTAATGATTGATGGTTTATGGTGCTTAACGCCACTTTCAACAATATTTCAGTTATATCATGACGGTCAGTTTTATTGGTGGAGGAAACCGGGGTACCCGGAGAAAACTACCGACCTGTCGCAAGTCACTGACAAACCTTATCACATAATGTTGTATCGAGTACACCTCGCCTAAGCGGGGTTCGAACTCACATTGTTGGTGGTGATAGGCACTGATTGCATAGGTAGTTGTAAAATCCAACCACCATACGATCACGGCCATGACGGTCCCTTTCACGTATATGTAATCTTAGTTTGGTTTGGATTTGTTTTTTGTTCTTTTCTTGAAATTTTGAAGAGAAAGTTTAAACAGTGACGGTCATCAATTTTATCAATATCAACAAAACAAACAATCACCTTTCATCTTAGCTTATCTCATTGAACTAAAAAAAGACCACGACATATGACGTTGGAAATCCAAGTCCGGGGACAGACAACTACAAACGTTTGCTCTCGAGCACGATTGAAGAGGTTAAATACAGAAATCAGCTTCTGCTGCATATAATTAATATTTGTTTTGATAATGAAATGAAAAAAAAATTAGCACAGCTTCAAAAAGATTCCAAAAGATAATTGGAAAATCGCAGAATCAGATGCAAAATGGATACCCTTAAAATATAAAACTTCATGATCGCTCATTTTCTTTGCTTAGTAGTTGCGGGGTGAAACCAGTTTTATGTGCCCAAAAAACTAGTAACTGTAAATTTCAACCTCAATTCGATGTGCTGTATCATTTATTTTAATTGCAGAACAACATTTAAAAAAAAGTGTAATAATATTATTTCTGGCATGTTCAATATTTGACGACATGAATGATTACCGTAGTCTCGAGTGTATATTACGCACTCGAGTATATAATAAAGATGCATAATCTATATTTAAAGTACATTGTTACTTGTAAGATACTTGCTTACCAGTGGAAGGAACATTATTAGGTTTTTGCGAACATTTCCTTCTATTGCTAAATAAGAAGACGGCAAATCGTATTCTATATTGTTTGCTGAAACAGTTATTTTTTATTAAGAGAAGACCATTTATAATATATCGTATTTCACTTAGTTAGAAAAGCTTGAACATATACCAAATTAGTAATCTGAAGCCGTATATCATATCGAATGACAGACAATACAATGACCATAAAAAAGAGAAGAATATTTACGTTATTTGTCTTTGTTTGCGCATAGTGGTGGCCAGTGTCTCTGGATTTTCCATTCTTAATTGCCCTTCGGTATTCTCTAATAACGTTTATTATCTGCAAAACACTACACAGAAAACAAAAGAATTAGCAACACGAAGCTTACTAATTAAAAACCGAGGTATCCATTTCACTAGGTAGACGAAAGCAAATAATTACCATTATCTTTCCTTTGTGGAATTCATATTTTAGATTTTCATAAACTGTTAAATCTACCTTTAAGTAAAAACCTGTGTTAAGGGACCTTACTTTCAGCTTTTTTTGGATCTTCAATAAGCGACCATGAATGATGTCTTAAGACAGGTATGATTGTAAATAAAAGAATAGTTGTCGAAGTATTGCATAACATTATTCTATTTTCGTAGCCCCTCTTTGATAGAAATGTCTTTAAAAATCAGCGGGACATGTGTGGAAATCGACATGTCCAACAAGTTTATGTAGTATAATTCAAGATATCTGGAATAACATAAGTACTCCATTAATAAGAACATGCTTACTTCGAGTGGTCAAATGAAACGAATTTCGAGTGAGTGAGTGAGTGAGTGAGTGAGTGAGTGAGTGAGTGAGTGAGTGAGTGCGTGCGTGCGTGCGTGCGTGCGTGCGTGCGTGCGTGCGTGCGTGCGTGCGTGCGTGCGTGAGTGAGTGCTTAACGCCAAAATGAGCAATTGTTTAGCTATGTCATGGTGAGAACAAGTTACTTTCAATGAAACGACGATGTCCTTACTAGACAAACACGCTTAGTTTGATCTTTATAGTGCTAACTAGCTGAAATAAAAGTCCTCGGGTAGACATGTTACTCCACTCGGGCACATTATCCTGATACCTTGCCAAACAGTATTTGTACTTACTCTGTAATGCTGCATGCTTAGCGGAGAAACAGCAAATACAATTATATAGCCGTTAGTTTGATCCGACCGGGGCTCTAATCCAAGATCAACCTCATGCGAGTCGAGTACGCTAACAATAACACTACTGATGTGGTGCGAAATAACGAGCATATACTGTAGTATGGAATGACAATGGTTACTGACAGGCGCTTAACACTATCTCACTATTATTTCTGTAAATGTCAATGGGTAATGAAAAAAAGAGAAGGCTTACAGTGCAGAAATCGGCAAAAATACTCAAATTAAAAACATTTTAATAATGGTATCAGTCTGCTTCATTATATTTTCCACAGAAAGGTCATTCTAACTGGTAGTGACTTTGAATATAATATGTCTGGACAATTGTCAACAGCTCATGCAAGGTTTGGCTAAGATTTATTACTTAGTTTGAAAATTGTCTGATTAAGGCAAAGTGTAGATTATTATATTATTAATCAACTGTCATCTTGGCGCATGATTTATTATTTTTATTATTGAATGGGATTATTTTGACATAATATTTAGAATGAGGTTACCTAGTAACCAGTCGTTAATAACATACATCCTTTGACCAATGAGAAATTGCGTTTTCTCGATAGAGTCGGAATACGTTGCCTTGCAACGAACCTTTAACGACCAATTTTTACTTTTCCGGAGCACATGAGTTCACCCCAGTTTTAGTAGGATTCGTGTTACTCGATCTTTAGTTTTGTGTGTAATGCTTTGTAGATCGTTGTTTGTCCCTTTGTCCTTATTCTTTTGCCCATTGAGTTTTCTGTTCTTCTTCGATTTACGGATTTTGATTACCCCTTTGGTATCTTTAAACTCTTCGTAAGAATCAGTTGTTTATTTGGAGATTCCGAAAATTATCTTTTCACGTACCTTGAGTATGCCCTTTTTCAAAGCGAGGCACTCATTTATTTACTATTCTTTTCTTCTTTCTTCCCTTTCTTAAGCTGTTCAACATAAACGTTAAAGAATGCCGAGGGGCAATTAAAAATAGACATCGAGAGAAACTGGCAACATAGGTTACACAAGATGAAGAAAAATAAAACAAAGACACAACACAATATGTGTTTGACATCACAATACGCAAACAAACACACAAATGTACTTAATAAGACATGACCCCGGCTACAAACAAGAAACAACTTGAGGTATACGTAAAGACGAACCGGATATCGTTTTAGTAGGAAATAGTAACGGACATCACAACACGGAACTAAGAACGTAGACACATAATAGGACAACACAAAAAAAAACTAAGAAAAAATGAGCAACCCGGGATCCATCAAGACACCTGGAGTTAACTCAGGTAGACTATTCCAGTGTCGTTTTTAATCTATTATTTGCCGCTCTCCCCCCCCCCTTTTCCAAACCCAACCGTTCAGTCGGATGTGGTATGCTAATTTTTAATTCAATATATGTATATGGTTCCTCCCTCACATTTAAAGTACATCCATTACGTAGGTGCTATAGAATGCAACGAATTTCTTGATTTTGGGTGACGACTGAGCGAGGAAACTAGGTCCGTTTTATATTCCAAAGAGTTGGGTAATTCACAAAGACGTTTTTTACAAATTCCGCAATACACAAAAGCATCCGGGATTGGGGGGAAGGGGGGGGTAGGGTTATAGTGTCTAGCGCAACTTTCAACAATATTTCAGTTATATCGTGGCGGTCAGTTTTATTTGTGGAGGGATCCGGTGTAAAGCATAGATCTGCCGCAAGTCACTGACAAACTTTATTACACAACCTTTTATCGAGTACATCTATCGATAATAAATATTTTTAAACATGGATGTAATTCATCATAATAAAAATGTTAACTGATATTTTATTTTTGAAACCTGCCGGTCTTCTACTTTTATTGCAAGTTTGAATATATTAAAATAATTTCATACATATAGTATTAGTAATTAAAATTCAACAATAGCATTTAAAAACAAAATGGTTAAAATCGGAAAGAACCATGTACTTTTACACATCAAAACGCTGTCACATTAATGATATTAAAAACGAAATATCTACAATATGACAGAAATAGGTACTTTTAAACGTCAAAAAAACTGTCAAAATGATTCTTAAACAACAACATATTTGCAAAATGAAAGCTGAACGTAATTTTTATAATTCCAAAAGCTGACACAATGATTTTTTAAACAAATATTCTGCTATAATAAAAAAAAAGAACAAAAGAACAAAAGACAAACTATGATGTTTTGTTATGTGCACTTAAACAACTCCACTAACAAAATAAAATTTTAGTTATTTCAGTGAAATAACATTAAATACGATTATAAATTAATGCATCGAAGAAAATGGGTTGTCAGATCTCATTGTATTACTTTGTGCATTTTTAAACAAAAACACGGACTGTAAAAGTCTAAAGTAGAAGAATTAAATATGTTTGGTTTTGTATTTTTAAATAAAAACATGCCTTACACAGACTGTTAAAATCTAAAGTAAAAGAATTAAATAGGTTTGGTTTTGTGTTTGAATAATGTATAGAAAAATGTTATAACAATGATTTACTGGTCTATTAGTTAATATCAGCACATCATATTTATCAACACATCGTAGCTAATATAATAACTCCCACATGTAATATGACATATTTAATATGGCTTATTAAACTAACATTGTAATTTGATGATATTTCACTTTACATTCTAGCTTATACTGCAGTATTGAATCCGTACCGGTAGTGTAAAGGTCAGCATGTTCGTCTCCAGTGCGGTAGATCGTGGGTTCAAGCGACGATCGGGTCAAACTAAAGCTTGTAATTGGAATACGCCGCTGCACCTCAAAGCATGCAACATTAGTCAGTTAGAACAAAGACTGTTTGTCTCAGAATCAGGATAAGGTGTCAAAGTGGAGCGACATGTCCATCCACTGGAAGTTGTTTTAGTCTGTTAGCATTAAAAAATTCAAACTTAGAGTGTTAGTCCAGTACAAAGCGGACACCATCACCATTTTATCGAAGAGTAACTTGTTCTCATCACATGCTAACATGCCACTACACAACAATGACTATAGAACATCGTGTGAAAAGTGAGTCGAGTATTGAAACTTACCCTACATTTCATATAAACACACATTGTTCTAAACAAAAATATAAAGAGATTGGGGTCCGTCGTGGTCATATGGTAGCTGGATTTGCAACTACATGTCCAATCAGTGCCTATCACCACTAAAGTTGTGAGTTCAAATCCCGCTCAGGCGAGGTGTATTTGATACAACATTATGTGAGAAAGTTTGTCAGTGACTTGCATCAGGACTGTGGTTTTCTCCGGGTACTCCTCCAAAAAAACTGACCGCCACGATATAATTGAAACATTATTGAAAGTGGCGTTAAACACCATACCCTAACCCCTTAGTTTAAATGAAATAGAAACCATTAAAGTAGACTAATCTACCGTTTCATGCAGTGATTGTGGAATGGTGCTACCTCTAGTCAATGGCCAAAAGAAAAAGAACAAAAAGACAAATAATGATCTTTAAAACACAACACAGACCACTAAGAATATTGAGCAATTGCACGAATCTTACAAATACAGATGGAGAACTCCGGAAGGGTAAGCAGTAAGTACTATGAACTCATCGACTCATTCTTGACACCAATGACAGTGTCAAGTAAATAACGCATCAGGACACCAAACAATTTTTTTCCGATTGATCGTCAAAACTATTTTGCAGCGCATAAATTTAAACCTAATTAATGTAATATTATTCTAATTGACCGCATCGGTGGTAGTGCTTGCGTCGATGTGGTAGATCGTGGACTCGAGCCCCGGTCGGGTTAAACCAAAGACTATGAAATTGTGATGTATTGCTTCTCCGCTAAGCCAGTATCATTAAAGTGAAAGAACAAAGACTGGTTGGCTCGGAAACAGGATAATGTATACGATTGGAGGGGCATGTCTACCCACGGATTCAATTTTCAGTGAGCTAGCACAATAAAAATCCAACTAAGCGTGTTGGTCTGGTGCAAAGCGGAGGTCATCACAATCTCATCGAATGTGACTTGTTCACGCCATGATATTGCTGAACAATTGCCAACTTGGCGTTAAACAGCAATCACTCTCCCACTCGAAATTCGTTTCCTTTGACCACTCGAAGTAAACATGTTCTTACTAATGGAATACTTATGTTATATCAGATATCTTGAATCATACTACACAAAGTTGTTGGACACATAAGTTTCCACACAAAGCGGAGGTCATCACAATCTCATCGAATGTAACTTGTTCACGCCACGATATTGCTGAACAATTGCTCATTGTGTGTTAAAGAACAAGCACTCCCTCACTCAAACTAACTAAAGACCACACTCCACCTAAATATTCATTTCTTATTAAATTCGGATCCGTCATGGTCGTGATCGTATACTACTTGCCTATGCAATCAGTGGCTATCACCACTAAAGTTGTGAGTTCGAATACGGCTCAGGCGAGGTGTCAGTGACTTGCGGCAGGTATGTGGTTTTCACCGGGTACTCCAGTTTTCTCCAAAAAATAAAACTGACCGCCACGATATAACTGAAATATTGTTGAAAGTGGCGTTAAACACCATTAATCAAACCAAACCAAACATCATGCTAACAAAAAAAACCACATTCCACCTAAATATTGATTTCTAAATCAGCTCACTAGGTCGGAGAAATTAGTGTTCCATATTTTGTATTTTTTCATATATTACCTGTCTGATCCCGCTGTTACCTTAATCGAATCACTTAATCACACGGATTGAAAACAAGAACAATAAAACTCCTGCCCCCCAATTATTGGAAAACATATTTCTATCATTTTTACATTCCACTTAATCGTGTTAAGAGAAAAATACTACATCTTTTACATATTTCCTCGTGAAGAAATAATGTTTTTTTCAATTCTCGATGTCAGCTAGTGCCTAGAGTACAATACCTTATATAAGAATGTTTATATAACCAAATATTACTTAAGGCAGTCTAAGCAACAAACGTGGAAAATTACAAACAAACAGGACAGAAAAGAAAGAAAAAAAACAAATAACAAAATTGAATTCAACCGTCAGTTCAAAAATTCCAGATAACACGAAATACTGCACAAAAGGGAGTTAGAGTATAAGCGTGGTAACAATCACTCACACACTCAAACTTACTCATCTTTTTAGTTTTTTTATGTTGTGCTATTATGTGTCTTTACATTCTGAATCCAGTGTTGTGATGTCCTTTGCGAATTCCGCATAAAAACGATGTTCGGTTCGTCTTTACCTCCATGTCTTGTTTACGTTGTTGTGTTTATTTGCGTATGGTGATGACCAACACAAATTGTATAGTGTTTTTCGTCGTATTCTGAGCCCTGTGTTGCCAGTTTCTCTGGATTGTCCATTTTTGATTGCCCCTTCGGTATTCTCTATCGTTAATTTACAAAAGACCACACTCCACCTAAATATTGATTTCTAAATCAGTTCACTAGGCCGGAGAAATTAGGTTCCATTTTGTTTTGTATCATATATTACCTGTCTGATCCCACTGTTACCTTAATCGAGTCACTTAATCACGTGGGTTGAAAACAAGTACAATCAATCTCCTCCCGCATATTATTGGAAATAAAATATGTCTATCATTTTTACATTCCACTTAATCGTGTTAGCGGAAAAATAATGAATTGCTTAAATATTTTAGTACAAAATATACCTGATATAAGATATTACTTAAGGCAGTCCAAGCAACAAGCGTAGAAATTTACAATCAAACAGGACTTAAAAACAAACAGAGAAAAACAAATAAAAACAAAATTGAATTCAACCGTCAGATAAAAAAATCGGATAACACGAAATACTTCATAAAAGAAATTTATAGAATAAGTGTGGTAACAGGTGGTGTATATCCTGACCGCCTGTTCTGATTGGTTTATTAAAAGACGACACGAACATATATTGTACACGCAAAATAGCTTAACATAATATCAACACGCATACAAGCATACGCTGAATATTACCTCCTAACAAAAATGGAAAATAGCTTTCATAACAGAGTATCAACACGCATACACTGAATATGACCTTCTAGCAACAACAACAACAAAATAGAAATGTCAAAGAGAAAATCAAGAGATAAACATGAATTAATAAAGGATAAAAATCGTGGAAAATAGATGTGATATGCTTTATAGAACCAGCCCTCGGTGGAAATAAGGCATAGTTTATCCACTGTGGGGAGCAACGCTGGTTGAACGGGACGAATCAAATACACAAGTCGCCTTTAGGACGGGACGTTAACCTGTGCCTCCTGTGTGGAGAATCCCAAGTTCTTTTCACTTTAAAGACAACTTGCAGCTACTAATGAACACTAATGGCCCGTTTCAGGACAAAAGTACCATATTTATCATCTCTCATTTTCTTCGCAACTAGTTTTTTTATTAATATGTCTGTACCCATCTGAAAATGAGCACCTATCCAGCAGATATAAATAGATGGCTTATAGCATTTATATTTCAGTTGGAAAATTTATATTCATTTATTTTGAATGAACTCAATTCAGAATATTTCTTATGTTTGTTAGTCTAATAGTGGTCGAGCGATTGTTGGTTAATGCTTAGTGAGTGATTGTTCAGCTATGCCATGAAATTAAATTAATACAACATTTAAATACACTTGAATAAACTGTATATACTTTTCCATTTAAGTATATCTAACAGAATATGAAGAATAAAGCGCATACTTTATAGCGTGATGCTCTGTTTTCTTGCATGACAAATTGTATACGGTGTATATTGAATATGTGATGTTTATTTTCCATTATCAGGTCACATGAATTGGTTCCAATGTAATTGAAGTAATCACTATAACAGGAACACTTATCTTTGTCATGCGTATAACACATAGATATTTAATACCTAGTTAATAAATTAGGAACCCTATCCGAATTTCATCTAGTATGCCCAAATGGAGACTTTTTTACATTTGGGTTGGAATAGGAACCAGATTGTTAGATATTACCTTCCCCGACAGAGTTGGATTTACAACTACTTATGCAACCAGTGTCTATCACCACTAATGTTGTGCGTTCGAATCCCGTTCATAGCGAGGTGTACTCGGAACAACATTATGTGATAAAGTTTGTCGGTGACATGCGACAGGTTGGTGTTTTTCTCCAGTTTCCTCCACCAATAAAACTAACCGCCACGATAGTTGATATAACTGATATATTGTTGAAAGTGGCGTTAAAAACTACAACCTTAACCTCTCTATTATGCCCAAATGGAAGTTTTCTACATTTGTGCTGTAATAAGAACCATTCTGTTATATATACCTTCCCCGACAGTCATTTACTGAGTTTGGTACTGCTTTGACAACTAATTTACCTATTTTGTTCAAGTATTGTTATAAATACTGCTATAGTGACAGCCGGAACCTTTGAGCCGTAATGGAAGCAGGAGATTTGGCGCTTTAAAATCTGATTCAACCCACCATATCTTTCGAAATGCATGTATCAAGTCAGGGTCATTACGGTTTTCACAGTTTTCCGGTTGTTGACTGATTTTGTCTGTTTATATACTTTCCGTTTGTAAGATTGTTCGGAGTTCGGTAATTTTGTTATTTCCCTTATTTCCAATGTGTCTTCTGTTGTTAGCACGTCAGTTTCCACAGAGAAACAACACTCAATATTGTAAAGTTCAAACTTGTTGTCGTAAATGTCAAGCATTCTGTTATTTTAATAAATTCTTAAGATGTGGATAATTCTAAATTTTTACCCTGAAAATATTACATTGTTAATTGATTTCTGGTAGGTTCTCGGCTTGAAATTTAAATGTTCTTAGAAATAATAAATTACATTTCTTAAAATCACATTGAAATATTGTAAATTGGAAATCGATTGTAATATTATTTACATTTATTAATTTTGATTGAATGAGTGAAAACAACAGTGTTTATGGAAATTCTTAATTATTCAATTATTTTGATTGAATGTGTAATTTTTCAATTGGCGTTATTTGTATCTCTTTAATAACATTATTTGCGTTTTTAATTTTAGTAGAAGGTCAAGAATCTTTCATTATTTGTTTTATTAGATTACATAATCCGATTTTAGTTCTGTGTTGTTTGTTTCCCCGTTTTTTCTAAGAATTTGCATATAATTGTAGATGCTTGGTACAGATGAAGGTTGCCATTGCTCAGACCCACAGAGCTACCCAGTACGTTCCCAGGTGGCAGACAGAGGAAGCCCTATCGTTGAGGTTGGTAGGCTATAATACGAAAAGCCTGAACACGGATCGTAGTGTGCAACGTGTTTGGAGAGTGTCACGCTCCCTTGCACGTTAATGACCTCTTTTGTAGGTTTCGAAATTTTTCGTCCCTACCCCAATTTTGACCAGTCAAAATCCGTTTCTCCGGTTGGCCCATTCCTTCCATCATTTCTATTTTGTTTTCATATATTATTGAATATGTTCTCGTTCTGAATATAGCTGAAATACAGCTTACTGAACGTTAAATTATAATCAATCAATCAAACATGATCCGTTTATATCTTAATTTTTCAAACTCATCAATTTAATGCGGGAACACAAATGTTTCCAATTTCATTGTTAAGGTACAACTTTGTTTTGTTTTTGTGGTCTAACATGCACTGTATACCTTAAATGGTAATAATGTGCATAAAATCCCGTATAAACAACCCAAATATGCTTTCTAGAGCAACACGATGGTTGCCATTAGTGGGGCAGGAATCCCCTACCTTTCCGGAGCACACGAGTTCACACCCAGTTGTTAGTGGGGTTCATGTTGCTCGATCTTTAGTTCTGTGAAGTGTTTTATAGATCATTGTTTGTCCGTTTGTCCTTTCGCTTGGCTATTTCTTCGATCTACGGATTCTAATTGTTCATTTGGTATCTTCAAACTCTTCTTTTGACGACTGTATTAATCTATGCCTGACATTACATTATAAGTATCACAACTTTTACTGTACCACATTCCAGTCATCGCGAAATAAAAAAAAATAAGCGTTAGAGACAACCGAAGAGACAATCCAGTCACACAGGGAACAAGTCACAGAATAAATACAAACAAAACAGAAATCTAAAACACACATATGAGACGGACACTACCAAATATCCGGGATGAATCCAGATACTCGCGGAGGGTGATCATTTCATGTTTCTTATATGACACTAGCGGTATTATTCATAGTCAATTCTGGTCAAAGGCTTTTCGTTTATAGTGGAAAGAAAAAAAGAATCTACTCGAAAGTGAAAATATCCATTTCCCTTCTGAAAAGCAGATATTTTGTCGCGAGCAATAATTACGACTGAAGTGATGACTGTATCCTAGAAGCAACGTAACCTTGCAAAAGATAGTATTAAAACATTATTTAGAGTAGTTACACTATATCAGAAAACAATTCAGGTTTTTCAATATGCAACAATGGAAATAAACAACATTTATACATTCCTTTCTCTCATGCATTTGTTACCTTAGCTGATTGTGATATCCTGTTTAAGCCCTTTGGGTTTCTTATTAAATATTTTGGCTTTGAGCGTATCTCGTAAAAGCTATTCTAGAAACGCGTCGTGCGCACTAAATTTTGAGCGTACCTGGTGAAGGCTATTCTAGAAACGCGTCGTGCGCACTAAATTTGATATCTACCTTTTTAAATTTATAGTTGTTCATGAACATTAAACTATAATAGCGACCACTATTGTCTTCTATGAAATAATTGTGTTTTATATTATCTATATTTATGTATGTGCTAGATTTGGTGACATTATTATATGTGTATTATGATACTTGTAGGGAGAGGACAGTACATAAGTTGTGATAACTTTTTGTCCAATCCCATTGCTGTTTGATTGGCAATAAAATAATATTAAACTATATGAAATAATTAACTTACAATCAAAAGTATTTCAGAACACTTCACTTAATTCCGCATTTGGGCTAGAGAATCATTTACTACCGCATTGAGTTCGGTAATTTTGTTATTACCCTTATTCACAGTACAAAAAAACTACAAGTATTATGAGAAATGTACATAGAAGAAAGACATTCCATACAATAGTCAAAATTAAAGTGATCTACACAACAATACACAGAAAACTATAAAGATCAAGCAACACGAACCCCACAAAAATGGGGGTGCACTCATGTTCGAACGGAGGGTTATTAGTTCCTGCTCCACTAGTGGCACCCGTCGTGTTACTATTAAACCACACGAACATCGTCTGATATTGAAATCGCATTGAACATCAGTATGCGAAAAATAGGTAACTTTGTAAAATAAACAACATAGATATCGAATTTAGTGCATTCATAGTAAAAGATAGTAGTAGTACATCCTGTCAAAAACAATTTGGGGTGCTAAATAATACATTGGAACAATATATACACAATATTTCTGTAGTTGCTCATAAATATCTAAATCTAAGATAATATAACTGTCTGTCTGTCCGTGTGCGTTCATGGGGTTTCCTTTTGGTTTTTCTGTTTTGTTTTAAGGTACACGGACATCTGACAACATTCAGTAAGAGGTCATGTCAAGTTAGTTTTCAAGAATTGCCTATGGTAGCCATGTTTGTTAACGGATCGGGACGAATGAGCAATCTGTATAGAGGACATTTCATAGCTGCTTCTTACCGAGATACCTTTCGGCCAGGTGAGTTAATACCAGGTGATTGATTATTCCTACAATTCTCAGAGTCACCACTATATAATATTAGTGGGTCTCAATGACTCAAACACACCGCGTCAATACTTTTAAGTTTGAACCACTGAAGTTCTGTTGTATGAAAAAAGTATATTTTTTAAACTGTTCATCCATATAATAAAACTACAAGCACCTTACTGTCAAGATTCTTACCTGGAGATTTAGCCGATCTTACAGATTTTAGTTGGAGATGATCTTTAACTCTTTCGCCTGCTTCGTCGAAAGTTATTTTAGTCTTAACGATTCCTTTTGCGACCCATGCCATAACCTGCCCTTGAAATATCTAAGATAATAAAAATCTTCTTTTACTCATGCAAAGCTACTCACCTTCTTGATTTATTTGTAATTAGTCGAGTTGCATGGGGTATTTATTTCCATGCAAGGAAGAAATGGTAGTGGTTTATAGTGTTCAACAATATTTCAGTTATATCATCGCGGTCAATTTTATTGGTGGAAGAAACCGGAGTGTCCGGAGAAAACCATCGACCTGTCGCAAGTCACTGACAAACCTTATCACATAATGTATCGCCTTAGTGGGATTCGATCTCACAACGTTAGTGGTGATAGACACTGATTGCATAGGTAGTTGTACAAAAACTACCATACGATCACGACCACAACGTCCCCTGCAAGGTAGACATAAACAGTTGGGTATCCATTGATTCTCCTAGTATCGTCCTTATGTTTTGGTGAAAAAAAGTTACTTCTCTCCGTCTTGAATCTATAAAAAGTTCATTAATTATATCAATAAAACCGTTACATTATATACCATATTACCATGACATTATATATTCTACATTAAAAAAATACATTTTGTTGTGAAAAATGTTTCCCTAGAAAATGTTTGAAGTTTGGAAGAAAGCATTTGAAAGAAAAAGGAAAATACTAAATGCAGTACATTTTCAATTTGGCTTGTTTCAATATTTAACGCAATATTATGTTTTTTCCACACATTTCGAATTGAGTTATCTCCCTTCTACCAAACATCAATGACAATGACAATCTTTATATGTATGATATCCCCTATTCCTTACTACAACATCTTATATTGTAGGAGTATTTTACATTGGGCATTATTACTGTGACGTATAATTGCAAAATGCCATGAATTAATGATTTACCGTATTTAGGGTTGTATAATGCGCAGGAATTTGCCCAGATTCTTCAATTTGTAGGAGGGGTGCGCATTATAAACCGGTATTCAAGTTTTTGACAAGTTGGGGTGAGTGAGTGATTGTTGTTTAACGCCAATTTATCAATTTTACAGTTATATCATGGCGAGAGCAAGTTTATTTTCATTGAGATGATGATGCGGTCCGCTTTGTACTAGATCAACACGACTTCAAAGGAAAACACACAAATCATTCTACAAGTAATATCTAACATTTGTTGTCTTGTTTCAGATGAAGAAGGCTCTGTCCTAGAAATGTAATGCAATACTGTTTTAAATAATGTTTCTATTAAGAATATTGTGTTGCTGTCCAACATACATCAGCCATGTAGCAGAGAGTGAGATATACATAATGTAGGGATCACGTTTGCTGTTTGGGCCGACCACAACTTGTTTTTCAACATTGTGATGCAGATCGGTAAATTTCAAATTGCCGAAAGAAATTGTATATTTAATATATATTATAGGATATACCCAGAATCTCTTTTACATTGTACCCTTCTGGAGCACACGAGTTCATCCCTGGTTTTTAGTGGGGTTTGTGTTACTCGATCTTTAGTTTTATGTGTATGTTTTGTAGATCGCTGTTTGTACTTTTTCTTTTGGTCATTGTGTTGTCTGTTCTTCTTCGATATACAGATTTTGATTACCCCGTTGGTGTCCCCAAGCTCTTCTTTTTATTTTAATGTTACAATATCTAGTGCTATCAAGACAATATATACCCAGCTCAATCTGTTCCACCCTTTATTTCGATGTGATGTATTGAGAGAAAATATATATAAGTTGAATATTTTTCGAAAGAATGTTGTAGTAAATCTTTTCAAGTAATACAATTATGAACATTTATTGTATCCTGGTCAAATAAATGATGGCATACAATTGACCTTTTAGAGGTCTTGTAGAGGTTATATTAAGAAACCATGGCAAAATGGCACATGTCTTTGATGTTTTAAGAAAAACTTCGGGGGGAAATTGAAAAGAGAAGAATTCACAAAACAAGAATCACTCAATTACGTCCCGTCCTAAGCAGATATCTACGTTTTAATTTTAACCCGCAACGGTAAAACAATGTCGTATTTCTATTTCTCTGGGCTCAGGGTCAGTCTTAGGAGGTGCGAGACACAATTGTTCTCTATAAAACCTGATGTGTGTACTTGAACCACCGAAAGTAGATAACTGCAGCGCGATGTCCCTTGGGGACCATTGGTCCAATTGACTTATGGCCGGCCCTGATTGTGATCATGGGGGACTAATCGCCGAATGTTATTTGAATACCGATTTGTTAGTTATGAATTTGTCTTGACTTTTATAACTAAAATGTAATTAATATTGATGGTATTGGTGGAATTATTTACCATCACTGTATAAACTTATTTTTCATAATGTTCATACATTGTATATAATTATTATATTCTTATTCTATTGTAGACATCATATATCATAGAGAGGCTTTCATCGACGCTAGACAATCATCATCAATACGTTTGAATATACATTCAATCATAAAGTTTGACAGAATCATGATAAATAACGGAATCATTATCATCCTGTCGATGGTGTTTTGGTTGCACCGATATCTGGAGTTTATATGCTTGCTTGGAATCAACTTCGCTACTATGACATGTCAATAAAGGAGAACACGTCTGGGTACAGACAAGCAGTGGGACAATAAGCAATTATATACATGATTGGGGAGTTTCTACGTCATGCATGGGATTTCTGTTACATAAAGATTAATTGTGTCGTCTGCTAAGCACACACACACACACACACACACTGCTCCGGCAGGGTCAGCAGTTCCTGCTCCACTAGTGGCACCTGTCGTGTTAATCTAGTTACAAGCCCAGTCAGAAGTCATAAATGAGGATAGGACCGGGAAGCGCTTACGATAAGTGGAACATATCCGTGGTAATTTGTGACACAGATATTCCATAACGATAAGCCAAGTCATGGTGGCGACCGTAAGACTTAACTTAGCAAATAGGAACCCTTGGATCTGTAGTTTCCTTGTTAGCAGCAACCCTATATCAAGGAAATCCTGATAAGGACCACAAGCTCTGGCATATCGTATCAACTGAGAGATATATTATCCATATGCAGGTGCTGCTGGAAAGTTGCTATATATCAATGGAAAGGTTATAATGAAAAAAATTAACATCGTCTCTTTGGTAGTAAAGTTTCGTTCTTAAACGGCCATACTGTCAATTTCCAGGTGTAGTTCAAGGTATGAAGCAGACCTCTCTGTTTCTGTGGTATCCTTTATTTCAAGCTCAATGGGATAGATGCGATGAACGAAATCACCAAACCTAGAATTAATTTGATATTTTATCTATATAGCGAACGTGAAATTAAAAGATCGGGCTAGCTTCTTTTCGTTTTTCTTGAGAAGCCCCTGTATGATGTCTGCCTCATACGAATTAAGGAACACGAAAAGAAGAGCACAATTAATACCCATAGGTATGTTGACTGTCTGTTGAAAAACACGTCCACTAATCAGCAAATAATTATTAATTCAATATTCGTAGGAGTCATACGACTGTTTCCCAACGCTACCCCATCATCGTCATTTGAACCATCAGTATAAATTGAGTATTACCGATCTAGTTTCAAGAAAATGTTGTTTAATTAGTAAAGGGCTTGTTTCAGATTTTTTATTTTTTTTTGGTATTTGCAAGTTCAAATTTAACGATCAGTTTTGGATTTAACCATGGAGGATTTCAGGAATTACAATATGTCATTCATATTGGTTGACCATTATGGAATATCTGTGTCACAAATTACCACGGATTTGTAAACACTTCCCGGTCCTTTCCACATTTATGACTTATCACCGGGTTTGTAACAAGATTAACACGACGGCTGTCACTAGTGGAGCAGGAACTGCTCACCATTCCGGAGCACCTGAGTTCTCCCCCGGTTTTGAGTGGCGTTCGTGTTACTCGATCTTTAGTTTTATATGTATGCTTTGTAGATCGTTGTTTGTCTTTTTGTACTTTTTCTTTTGGCCATTGTGTTGTCTGTTCTTCTTAGATATACAGATTCTGATTGCCTCTTTTGAATAAAAGTGTGATTTAATTCGAAGTTCAAAAGATTGAATTGTATTGGGTTGGTTTTTTTTTACACATTTTCATATAAAGGATTGAAAACACAGTCGTATGCAGGATTTGAAAGATAAGATTTCCATTTGGTTGCATATTGCATATCAATTTTGATATATCTGTTATCAAGGGAAGGCTCGTTTGTTTCAACATACAACATACAAACTCTCACCTGGAGACGTTCTGAAAACTCCAAGTGAGAGTCGTAACCCTTCATGGTGAACTTTATCAAGCAACTTGATATACGATGGACGGGCTGAACTGTAAACGATACCTCCGTAATCCAATTTTGATCGAATCAGCGATCTATATAATTTTAACATAACCGTGCTATTCGCAACCAATCGATACTGGACTCATATTTTAAAATATTAAGTGCTTTAATGACACTTATTTTTAAGCATTTTAATATGAGGTAGAAAGGTAGGTTTATTATCAAAAAGGAGATGGACAGTTTAGTTTCTGGAATCTTTTGTACAAGGGAATTATATAATTTTAACTGCTGGTCTGGATAAAGTCCTCCTTTATTACAAAAGTGCATACCAATAGTTTTTGAGCTAGAGAATGCAAATGCATTATCCATTGCCCATTTTTCTATCTTCTTTAGACATAGTTGTAAGTGTCTTTCAATAATGTTCATATTCTTACCCCGATAACATATCTACATAAAGAGAACCCTCAGTGTTATCATTTAAAACTTTAACAAGACTGTTTATCTTAATACTAAGCAATGTAACAGATAGGATGCTTCCCAGGGGAACTCCAATCTCTTGTTCATGAATATTAGAATAAGTTGAATTAGCTTAAATTCTCACTCAGATAGAAAATTCGCAATATTTCCATGTTGTGCTATATGCTTTTTCCAATCGAAAAAGATAGATACAGCATGTTCCTTTTTGGCAAAAGCGTTTCGACTAAATGTTTCAAAACGGACAAGATGGTCTAATGTGCTTCTACCGTGTCGGAATCCACACTGTATATTTGACAAGAGTTCATTGGATTGAAGAAACCATACAAAGCGAGCATTAATCATCTTTTCCATGGTTTTTACAATTTTGATTGTATGCGAATTATGTTTCCATGTACATTGTATATACATCTACTAAGAATGATGGGGGCCGTCGTGGCCGTGATCGTATGATATTTGGATTTACAACTACATATGCAGTCAGAGCCTATCACCACTGATGTTGTGAGTTCGAATCTCGATCAGGGCAAGGTGCACAACAGTATGTGATAAAGTTTGTCAGTGACTTGCGACGGGTAGGTGGCTTTCTCCGGTCCTCCGGTTTATTCCACCGATAAAACTGACCGCCCACGATATAACTGAAATATTGTTGCACGTAGCGTTAAACACCATCAAGTAAAACAAACAAAAACTACAGTCTATATAATCACACACTAGTGAAGTCACTACTGCCTATTATCACATACTAGTGTTTCAGCTTATGTGATAGGCTGTAGTTTAATAAGAGCTGTATATTTAATCATGAAACAAGCTATTACACTTGCTTTAAAGATTGGGCTGCTTTGACAGACTGCGCGTGATATAATAAAAGTACATTTATTTACCTTTGTCATGCATCTTCAACTACTTTGGAGAAATTAAAGTGCTGTGAAAACAAGTTATTGGTAGTAATTTGCAAAAGCTACAAAGAGAAACTTGTAAATATTCTGCTTTAGGAATTAACGTTCTGCATATCCTATTTTAATTTTCGATCGCGTGGACTTCTGTTGTTTCCAATGGCCAATCCTATTTTTGCAATGGCGTTCGAATGGGACATACATCGCTAATTATGACAATATTGCTAGACCACTCGACAGAAACAACCAAAATGCCATGATATAGGTTAAAGCATTGCTCAGTTGTCGTTAACTTATAATAAATAATGTAGTTTTAATAGTTCCGCATTAATTGTCTTGTTCAGTGAGTGAGTGATTGTTGTTTAACGCTCATTCAGCAAATGTTTAGCTATATCATGGCGAGAACTAGCTAAGTTTCAATGAGATTATGATGAGGTCCGCTTTGTACTAGACCATTATGTTGAGTTGGATTTTTATAGTGCTAGCTCACTGAAACAACGGTCCGCTTGAAGACATGTCGCTCCACAAGGACACATTATTCTTAGTCCGAGCCAGACAGTCTTTGCAGTTTCTCCTTAATGCTGCGTGCTTACCGGAGAAGAAACACATACCAATTTTATAGTCTTTGGTTTGACCCGGGGGCTTGCACCCACAATCTACCGCACTCGAGGCGAGCACGTTAACCATTATGCCACCAATGCGGTCTTGTCTTGTTGAACTACTTATTTTATTAGTATATTATTGTAGAATATAAAACATGCACAACAAACTACACATGGTCTTACAACTGCGTGCAAAATTACATGGCAAGACATATAAACGGCAACTGATGTCCCAATAACTGCGTAATAACGGAGGATCACGGGGGTGTACAAATCCAAACACAATGGGATACTGGAATAAAATCGTGTCAAATAGCTGTACAGATAAACAATATTTTCCATTGCATTTCTTATTGCTTTTATTGTTTTGCATAATAAAGATTAAATATATTATGTATGATGTTCAAGATTATTACGTTCTTTATAATAACGTTGTTTGTCGGGTTATATGTTCGGGTTGGCATTTTATTCATACGTGTTTGTTCTGATATCATTTTTCTTTTGGCTATTGTATAGTCTGTCCTTTGTTTTACGGTCTCCGATTACCCCCTTGATATATTCATATATTTGTTTGTACAAATCAAGTAAACAAATGATTTTAGTTTTTTTTTTCTAAATAATGATGGTTCCACACAAAGTAAATTTCGACATTTTATTTCTTACCGCCACACTAAATTTGGTTATTGAATTTAAATTCCTTCAATACAAACAACATAAAGTGATAATATGTCGAACAAATGTTTCTGTGTGTGTTTATCCAACAGACGACACACTTAATCTTTCTGAAGCAAAAATCCCATGAATGACGTAGAATCCTTCCAATCATGTAAATAATTAGTGGATGTTCCAGAGCTTGTCTGCACCCAGACGTGTTCTCCTTTTTTGACATGACATAATAGTGAGGTTGATCCCGGTGTGTAGAAACCACTTGCCGCATTGCTTGCCACGGTACCCTTGACCTCGTTCTCAACTCGTAATTCCGTATACAAACCCTTGCTATTAAACGTAAGGGTATTCCAAGCAAACATATAAACTCCAGATATCGGTGCTACAAAAACACCATCAGCAGGATGATAATGATTCCCGTTATTTATCATGATTTTGTCAAACTTTATGACAGAGTACGTATTCAAAGTTCTGGTTGCTGATAATCTAGCGTAGAAGAAAGCTTCTTTGGGACATATGGTGTCTACAATAGAATAAGAATAAAATAAGTATATAAGCATTTGGAAAAATACACATAATGAAAAGAAAGTTAAACATCGATCATCATCAATATCATCAATACTTATGTAATCTGAGTTTATAAAACTCATGACAAATTCAGATCTAACAATAGGTTTTACTCTAAATATTTCACACAATTTTCTTAATGGTATATGTTTTATTCTGAATGTAATCTGGTGACAAATAGTTTGTAACTGAACTAGTGAGAAATAATGAATGTGAGCACTTTTACATAGTATAACTTTAGAATTATATACTAGTATTTTGTGACTTAATTTTAAGAGACCTTACCTTTATGGAATTAATAATCCAGTTATAAAGTTTACTCTAGGTGTGGTCCAATAATAGTAAGGTGGGTTCGATTTGTCATTTGGCAAATAGCACATTTTTTTTCACTCATACATTCCATGTCTAATAATTCATATTTTAACTTTTGCGTATTTATGCTCAACTGTAGATGTTTATTGTTTATATAGAGAAGAATATGTTCTACGTTGCAATGCTTATATCTGATGCTATTGACATGTTTTTGGACGATAGCATATGTTTACATTATTGATAAGAGTACCTAGAACAGATAAGAGTGACTGCCTTTTTAAGATATAGCAGGTTTTAGATAGAAGTAGCTGCTCTATATATCTGGTACTAATAGACGGAACTGTTATTTATAGTTGATTTGGATTAGGTTTGGTTTATGGTGTTTATCACCACTTTCGACAATATTTCAGTTATATCATGGCGGTCAGCTTTATTGGTGGAGGAAACCGGAGAAAACCACCGACCTGTCGCAAGTCACTGACAAACTTTATCACATAATGTTGTATCGAGTACACGTCGCCATGAACGGGATTCGAACTCACAACGTTAGTGGTGATGGGCACTGATTGAACAGGGAGTTGAAAATCCATCTTCCATTCGATCATGACAGCGACGTCCCCCATCCCCACCCCCTCTATCGTTTGAAGAGATAGAAGTAGCTGCCATACATGCAAAATTTAAGGTGATTGGTGTTTTCGTAGCTTCAATTGTAAATATATACAGTATACCTAGAACTGATGAACTTACAATGAAAACGTAGATATCTAAGTTAAGCACACGATGCATTTCTGTAGTAACCTTTATCATGAACACTCAAATTTAAAAGGTTGGAAAGCAAAATAATGTAAAGTTTTTTAGTAGCAAGGAAACCAAAGAACCAAGTTAGTTAACACAACACATGTACCTTCTTTTTAGCAGGGATCTTCGTGGCCGTGATCGTATGGTAGTTGGATTTACAACTACTCATGGAATCAATGCCTATCACCACTGATATTGTGAGTTCGAATCTCGATAAGGGCGAGGTGCACAACATCATGTGATGAAGTTTGTCAGTGACTTGCGACAGGACGGTGGTTTTCTCCGGGTTCTCAGGTGTCCTCCACCAATAAAACTGACAGCCACGATATAGCTGCAATATTGTTGAAAGTGGCGCTAAGCACCATCAAACAAACAAACAAACCTTCTTTCGAGCTATGTGTCCCGTTCTTTATTCTGTCTTCCACTTTCTCAACTAACTTTTCCAATGCCACAATCCTATTTTCAAGTGTATCGTTTTTAATACTTCTGGTTTGAATCCCATGAATTGCACAAAATATGGAAATCGTAAAAATAAATAAATGAAACATCGTCATACTGTATTTGTTCTGCAATATTTACAGAATGAAGCCCAAATTAAAAACTCACTGTTTCTGAAACCTTTATATATCCTATGCCATTCCCATTATTTTGATAAGAGTAACTAGAACAGATAAGAGTGACTGCCTTTTTAAGATTTAGCAGGTTTTAGATAGAAGTAGCTGCTCTATATATCTGGTACTAATAGACGGAACTGTTATTTATAGTTGATTTGGATTAGGTTTGGTTTATGGTGTTTATCACGACTTTCGACAATATTTCAGTTATATCATGGCGGTCAGCTTTATTGGTGGAGGAAACCGGAGAAAACCACCGACCTGTCGCAAGTCACTGACAAACTTTATCACATAATGTTGTATCGAGTACACGTCGCCATGAACGGGATTCGAACTCACAACGTTAGTGGTGATGGGCACTGATTGAACAGGGAGTTGAAAATCCATCTTCCATTCGATCATGACAGCGACGTCCCCCACCCCCACCCCCTCTATCGTTTGAAGAGATAGAAGTAGCTGCCTTACATGCAAAATTTAAGGTGATTGGTGTTTTCGTAGCTTCAATTGTAAATATATACAGTATACCTAGAACTGATGAACTTACAATGAAAACGTAGATATCTAATTTAAGCACACGATGCATTTCTGTAGTAACCTTTATCATGAACACTCAAATTTAAAAGGTTGGAAAGCAAAATAATGTAAAGTTTTTTAGTAGCAAGGAAACCAAAGAACCAAGTTAGTTAACACAACACATGTACCTTCTTTTTAGCAGGGATCTTCGTGGCCGTGATCGTATGGTAGTTGGATTTACAACTACTCATGGAATCAATGCCTATCACCACTGATATTGTGAGTTCGAATCTCGATAAGGGCGAGGTGCACAACATCATGTGATGAAGTTTGTCAGTGACTTGCGACAGGACGGTGGTTTTCTTCGGGTTCTCAGGTGTCCTCCACCAATAAAACTGACCGCCACGATATAGCTGCAATATTGTTGAAAGTGGCGCTAAGCACCATCAAACAAACAAACAAACCTTCTTTCGAGCTATTTGTCCCGTTCTTTATTCTGTCTTCCACTTTCTCAACTAACTTTTCCAATGCCACAATCCTATTTTCAAGTGTATCGTTTTTAATACTTCTGGTTTGAATCCCATGAATTGCACAAAATATGGAAATCGTAAAAATAAATAAATGAAACATTGTCATACTGTATTTGTTCTGCAATATTTACAGAATGGAGCCCAAATTAAAAACTCACTGTGTCTGAAACCTTTATATATCCTATGCCATTCCCATTATTTTGATAAGAGTAACTAGAACAGATAAGAGTGACTGCCTTTTTAAGATATAGCAGGTTTTAGATAGAAGTAGCTGCTCTATATATCTGGTACTAATAGACGGAACTGTTATTTATAGTTGATTTGGATTAGGTTTGGTTTATGGTGTTTATCGCCACTTTCGACAATATTTCAGTTATATCATGGCGGTCAGTTTTATTGGTGGAGGAAACCGGATCGTCTGGTAGTTGGATTTACAACTACTTATGGGGTCAGTGCTTATCACTACTGATGTTGTGAGTTCTAATCTCGATCAGGACGAGGTGAACAATATTATGTGATAAAGTTTGTCAGTGACTTGCGACAGGAGGGTTGTTTTCTCCGGGTCCTCCGATTTCCTCCACCAATAAAACTGACCGCCACGATATAACTGCAATATTGTTGAAAGTGGCGTTAAACACCATCAAACAAACAAACAAACAAACCTTTAGAGCTATTTGTCCCGTTCTTTATTCTGTCTTCCAATTTCTCCACTAACTTTTCCAATGCCACAATCCTATTTTCAAGTGTATCATTTTGAATACTTCTGGTCTGAATTCCATGAATTGCACCAAGTATGGAAATCACATAAAGTATTAAATGAAACATTGTCGTACTGTATTTGTTCTGCGATGTTTACCGAATGGAGCCTAAATTAAACACTCACTCCGCCTGAAACCTTTATATATCCTCTTAGCATTTCCTATGACATCTGTATGCAATCTTTGCAAAGATAAACTAATTTAATAAATGATTTGGGTTTGTTTTGAAAATAAGAAAAAACCATATGGTTACGCAACAAATTACAAATTGTGTTCATGCTGAAGATTTTATTGATAATTAAAATGTTTTTCTTTAACAACATTAGACAGAAATGCACGGTGTCGAAATAAATTACGAATTGTGTACATGCAGAACGTTTCAAGGCGTCTTGAATTTGTTATTAGATGCCAGATTTAAAGAGATATGAAGTAATGTATATATCAAAACGGTGAACGTTGCTAGATGTTTTTGTAAAACGGTGTCATGGCCATCGTCAGTACACATCACCTCAGCTAAATGATGTACAGAACGTTGCCAAAAGTGAAGATAATTTTCCCAACGTCATTGCGCTCGCAGATTCGTTGTCAATGTCCTCTGTTATTTAATTAGAGTTATCTCTCTTTTTATGCAAAATGAAAGTATTGAGCTCACAGATGACGTCAAAAGGTCACCGGAAGTTCTGGGTCCTCTGCTTTCTATGCAAATTTCATCGCTTTTGAGATGACCTCAAAACGTGTTCAACTGTCTTTGTCTGAGAAGAATGCAATTGCTGCTTTGCACAAAGCAGGATTGAAAGGACCGACAATAACACGCTTTAGACAACGTGGAACTGTAGAGAGATGAGATATCGAGTAGGCCATCTTTGTTGACACCTCAGAACACTATAAAACTTTATGGGGTTGTAAAATCTGACAGAAAACTTCCACTCCAGGAAGCTACTAATATTTTCAATGAGTATAGGCCTCGACCTTTATCTGATCGAAGTGTTCAAAGAAATTTGTATGAAACAAAATATCACAAATGTGTAGTTAAACAAACATCAGGAGTCGCGACTACAACGTCAAGAAAGGTGTAAATTGGATGGACACAAAACTATAAATGATTTCTGGAAGAAGGTGATTTATAGTGAGGAATGTAAGTTAGAATTGGGAATCGACAACTGTGTACTTACTTGGCGACGACCCGACAAGGAATCGGTTGCACCTTGATTGAATCCAGGTCGTGGTGATCGAGCAAGTTTGATGATATTGGGCTGCATCACTTATGAAGGTGTGGGTACTTTGACAGTTGTTGACGGTAATATTAATGCCCAAAATATATTGAAGTCAGTGATAAATTTGTTTGTCACGTCATTGCTCAGATGACAATTATGTGTTTCAAGATGATAATGCCCCGTACATAGGACATGCGTAGTAAAAGAGTATACGGAATAAACTGAATAACATGACACGGCATGTCCAGCCCAGAATCCTGATGTATTATATTATAGAGAATGTGTGGCATAAAATCAAACATGAACTACAAAAACATGTTCAAGACATCACCTCACGTCAGTTGTTGGAAACTGTTATTCGCAACATATGGACTGGGATGTATGACAAAGTACTAGGTAAGTGAATTTATTTTTATTTATATTGTTTCAAAGATTTGAAATCCCAGGTGTAGTTCATTTGAAGTTGGCAGCCATTTTGAAATCATCTTCACTTTTGGCATATTGCTGTATCAATCAATGGCCTCCTCGCGTACTTTAAAAAAAAACGATTAGGAATACATCATATTAGAGCAAAACTGTATTCTTTAACACTTTCAAAGTTAAATTCTCAATATACAACTCAATTACTGATCCCTTTTCTACTATGCACAATCTGGCTGCCATGCTAGTGGATATTGGCTAACACGTGCTTTTCTATGCTTTTCTTTAGATGCCATGCCTACACCATAATTCTGTTAGAGACATGGTTCCAACTGATTTTAAAAATCAATCTCTCCAAAAGATTTAATATTCCTATTACCCATTGCACCATAAATAATAGACGTGTATTGCAGGACTTCTGCATTGATGACCTTAAAGCTAAACATCCTGATTGTTTTTGCCACAATTATCCATTCAAATATATTCATGTTGATCACATTATATGAACATCATATACTGTAAAAATATCCGTAAAATCCTTGCTAAAGGTCCAAAATATCGTGATCCCCAGTCCATAAATTGAAAACACAACTTCAACATACTTATAAACTCTGTAGAGGGCTATGTCAGAAAATGGACAAATCGAGAAAAAGAGAAGGTTGATACAATTTTAAAATGGGTAAAAGCTCTTATGTTATTGATTCGAATCAGAAAATTCCAAAGGTCAATGAGCGCAAACACAGCATTTGTATTCAAAGATCCTGAATTTGCTGAAAACCTGTCCACTAATTCACCACACATATGTTTTTGCTTTGCAGTTCCTGCATATAAGGACCATAACAACATTGGTTTGGTCTTATCTGAAAACAAATATTACACTGATTGCTTAAAGATATATTAAGGCTTGGATAGGTTACAAGGTAATCCTACATATACCGCTACTACGCTATCAGAAGAGGAAATCGTTGATAATCTCATGTTAGTCTAGTCTTCTTCTTTTTGGCCTTTCCGTGAAAGATGAGATTTATAATACTAGTTAGTGCTGTATATAGGCCGATAATTTGACGGTTCGGAATGGTCTTTACCAGGTTTGGGAATTGGAATGACAATAGCTGATTTTCAAATTGATGGAAAGTCGCCTAATTCGAAAATATTATTCATTAGATCTAAAAGAGTTTGTAGTGTCGATTCCGAAAGATGTTTGAGAACCTGGAATGGATATTATCGGGACCACATGCAGTATCATGTGATATTTTGATTGCGAATTACGTTTACATTTACTACTAACAAACATAGGGGCTGTCGTGGCCGTGATCTTATGGTATTTGGATTTGCCACTACCTATACTGTCAGTGTCTATCACCACTGATGTTGTGAATTTGAATCTCCATCAGAGCGAGGTATACAACATTATGTGATAAAGTTTGTTAGTGACTTGCTACAGGTCGGTGGTTTTCTCCGGTCCTCCGTTTCCTCCACGAATAAAACTGACCGCAACGATATGACTAACATATTGTTGAAAGTGGCGTTAATCCCCATCAAGTAAAACAAACAAACACTGCAGTCTATTATCGCACACTAGTGAATTCACTATTGCCTATTATTATAGACTATTGTTTCAGCTGATATGATATGCTGTAGTTTAATAAGAGATGTATTGTTTATCATGGAATAAGCTTTTAAACTTGCTGTACAGATTGAGATGTTTTGGTAGACTGCGGTACATTAAAAGTACATGTGTTTACTCTTGTCATGCATGTTCAACCACTTTGGAGAAATTAAAGTGCCGTGACAACAAGTTATTTGTCCTTATTTACAAAAGCTACAACGAGAAGCTTGTACATACTCTGCTGTAGGAATTAAAGTTGTGCATTGCATATCCTATTTTAATTTTGGTCGCCTAGACTTCTTGTGTTTCCAATGGCCAATCCTATTTTACCAATGTGGCTCAGATGGAACACAAATCTCTTATTATGCAAATATTGCTAGACTACTCCACAGAAATAACTTAAACGTCATGATATAGCTGAAATATTGCTCAGTTAACGCTAAACAATGTTCGCTCACTCATAATAAGTAATTTAGTTAGTAGTTGCCTTGTTGAACTACATATTGTATTATATTATAAAACATGCACACAAGACTACACACACATGTTCTGACAATTGTGTGCAAAACTAAGGAAACAAATGATTTTAGTTGGGGTTTTTTCTACATAATTGTGGTTCCACACAAAGTAAATTTCGACATTTTATTTCTTACCGCCACACTAAAATTTGGTTATTGAATTTAAATTCCTTCAATACAAATAGCATAATAAAGTGATTCTATGTCGAACAAATGTTTCTGTGTGTGTTTATCCTACAGACGACACAATTAATCTTTCTGAAGCAAAAATCCCATGAATGACGTAGAATCATCCCAATCATATATATAATTAGTGGCTGTTCCATCGCTTGTCTGTACCCATACGTGTTCTCCTTTTCTGACATGACATAATAGTGAGGTTGATCCCGGTGTGTAGTAACCACCTCCCGCATTGCTTCCCATGGCACCCTTGACCTCTTTCTCAACTCGTAATTCCGTAAACAAACCCTTGCTATTAAACGTAAGGGTACTCCAAGAAAACATATAAACTCCAGATATCGGTGCTACAAAAACACCATCGGTAGGATGATAATGATTCCCGTTATTTATCATGATTTTGTCAAACTTTATGATGGAGAACGTATTTAAAGTTGTGGTTGATGATAGTCTAGCGTAGAAGAAAGCTTTTTTAGGACATATGGTGTCTACAATAGAATAAGAATATAATAATTACATAAGTATTAGGGAAATGAACAGATTTTTATAAGTGATGGTAAGCATTTCCTCTAACATCATCAATGTTCATTAAGTCTGAGTTTAAGTCAAGACAAACTGAGATATAAAAAATAGGCATTCAAATCACAATTAACGATTAGCTCTAAGTATTTCACACGTTTTCCTGAATGGTATTTCGTTGTAATCTGCATGTAATCTCGTGACAAATAGTTTAAGGTTGAACTAGTGAAAAATAATGAATGGTGCAATACACAAATGTTAGCACCTATACATAACATACATTATAACTGTATAATTATATACTAGTATTGTGTGATTTAATTTTAAGAGACCTTACCTTTATGGAATTAATAATTCAGCTATAAGCTTTATTCTAGATGTGTGGTCCAATAATAGTAAGTTGGGTTCGATTTGCCATTTGGTAAATATCAAAATGAAATCGTGTTTCACTCGTACATTCCATGTCTTTGTTATTAACAAATATTGTAACTTTTGTGTATTGATGTAAAACTATATATGTATATTGTTTATATAGAGGAGAAGATGTTCTAAGTTGTAATTCTTATATCTGATCCATTGTCATGTTTTGGACAATAACACATGTTTAAATTATTGATATGAGTAACTGCGTTATAATTTAGCAGGTTTAGATACAAGTAACTGCTTTGTGTAACTGGTACTTGTAAGTGGAACTGATCTTTAGAGTTGGTAGAGATAGCAGTAACTAATCAGAGTGGGTACTGATAAGAGTAACCGCTTTATATGTATATGTAGCTGGTACTGATAGGAAGACGTGCAACTACTTTATATAACTAACACTGTGAGGAATAATTGCTGCCGGTACTGACAGGCATGGCTGCTCTATGTCTGGTTCAGATAGGAAGTACTGCTCAATATATATGGTGCAAACAGGACTGATAAGAAAAAATATTGATATTGAAGCATCTGATTGAAGTAATGACTTTATATTGCTGAACACGACTGATAGGATTATGTGTTAATACGAGTAAATATATTATAGAGCTTCTAATACAAGAGCACATTTGTGGTATATAGTTGCTAATGATAAGAGTAAATATTATATACATCTACTACATTTGTATATTTAGTGGAGGGAATAAGCTTCTACTTATAAGAACAAGTTTTTGATATATAGCTGGTATTAATAGAACTGATTGCTGTTTTGTTGCTTAATTTCAAGCGGAAAATAGATCATACATATTGAGGACGGTACCAAGTTAAGAATATTTAGAAAAGAGGGAATTATAAACAACGGAGAAAAAGACTTTTGAAAGCCACTGGAAAAGCATAGAAAACTATATCCGGACGAACAATAATATAAATAAGATAAGAACCCTCTTGCAAACAACAAATATCATTGGATTGTGTATTTTGAAGTTCGAAATTCGCAAATTCTTAAAATTCGTATATAATAATATTTTATATGAAATACAAATGTATATGATTACAAAACTTTCAGTGACGAATTCATTTTGCAAGAAAAGTTTAATGATACCAACGGGGTAATCAGAAGACGTAAAGTGAAGAAGACAGATAATACAATGGCCGAAGAAAAAAAGGACAAAAGGAGAAACAATGATGTACAAAACACTACTCAGAAAACTAAAGATCGAGCAACAGGAAGCCTACTGAAAATAGAGAGTGTTCCGTGAGGCTAAGCCGTTCATACTCCACATGTGACACCCGTCGTGTTTTTCTTATAGTATCTTACAAATCTCTCTTTCTATGTATATTACTATCGTACTGAAAGTAAAATCCAAGTATGGTTATGTATCGCCAATGTCAGCAATATTTCTGCTATATCGTGGCAGATATACTGTAAGTGGAGGAAATCGGAACATCCCGGAAAATACCAATCACCTTTCTCAAATCATCGACACAATATATTACTTAATTTCGGGGACAAAAATTAAAGAAATTTCGTACTTGTAGTTCAATGTTTACATGCACTGGTGCATATTGAAAGCCCCTTCGAAGGATTTAAAGTAATTAACTCTAATGATTACTATATTCTTAGTACTGAGATATTGTAAATGAAAACGTAAATATCTAATTTAAGTACACGATGAATTTTAGTAGTAACCTTCATCATGTACACTCATAATTGAAAGGTTGGAAAGCCAAATAATGCAAAGCTTTTTAGTAGCAAGTAAGCTAAAGAACCAAGTTAGTTAGTAGCGTGATCGTATGGTAGTTGGATTTACAACTACCTAGGCAATCAGTGCCTATCACCACTAATGTTGTGAGTGAGAATCTCGATCAGGGTGAGGTGTACAACATTATGTGATAAAGTTTGTCAGTGACTGGCGACAGGTCGGTGGTTTTCTCCGGGTCCTTCGGTTTCCTCCACCTTTAAAGCTTACTGCCACAATATGGCGGCAATATTGTTAAAAGTGACGTAAAACACCATTAAACAAACAAACAATCAAACAAACCTTCTTTCGAGCTATTTGTCCCGTTCTTTATTCTATCTTCCAATTTCTCCACTATCTTTTCCAATGCCACAATCCTATTTTCAAGTGTATCATTTTGAATACTTCTGGTCTGGATTCCATGAATTGCACAAAGTATGAAAATTGCATAAATAAATAAATGAAACATTGTCGTACTGTATTTGTTCTGTAATGTTTACAGAATGGAGCCCAAATTATACACTCACTTTGTCTGAAACCTTTAAATATCCTATAGCATTCCCATCACATATGTAGACAATCTATGTACAGAACGTTGCCAAAAAAGAGGATAACTTTCCCGACGTCATTGCATAGAACATATGGTGTCTACAATAGAATAAGAATAAAATATTGATATAAGTATTGGGGAAATTAAAATTATGAAAAGAAAGTTTAAACAGCGATTGTCATCAATTCCACCAATATCATTAATATTGATTTAATCTGAGTTTATTTAAGTCAAGACAAATTCAGATATAACAAATAGGCATTCAAATCACGTTTGGCGATTAGCTCTAAATATTTCACACATTTTCCTGAATGGTATTTCGCTTTGTTCTGAATGTAATTTGGTGACAAATAGTTTATGGCTGAATTGATGAGAAATAATGAATGTTGCATTACACACCTGTGAGCACTTTAAAGGAAAACAATATTAATACTTGTACAATAATACCCCCAGCAACGCTATTGTAAATGTGGCCTCTGATATCACATACAGGCCGGTAATAGAGGCCGATGATACAGGTCGCTAATAGAGGCCGATGATACAGGCCGCTGTACTTTAATAATTTGACCCATTCTTGAGACAAGGTAAATATCATTTACCTGGTCATAATACATTTCTCTGACTATTGTTCGAACAGGGGATTATTTTAAGAATCAACAGTTTATTCTTTTGTTCTTGAATATATGAACTTTAACCTTTTACTGTTTTAGGCTGAAAACTGTGTTAAGCATATTTTGGGACTTTCAGGTATCGCACCACTGTTGGGCTTTTCAAGTCTACTTTGACTTTCAAAACTTCCATCTAACCACTCAGCTACGGTGACCACACTGCTATACTCTATTATTAGTATATATGACTCTTGATAGTAAGCTATGTTAAAATAAATATCAACAATTTGCTTAAAAAGCAATATACAAGACACGATACAAATATTTCAGATCTGGCCTAATTTATGTTCAGAACTGACGAGTATGTGAACTATTAAAATGTATTCTCGCAATACAAAGACAACTAACGAACCGACCGCAAGTAATAACAAATCAGACAGACCACAGGTGCACATTTGGGACATTTGAAAGACCTTGAAATATCTAAATATAAACGATTATTTTCACTTGAAAGACGTTGAAATATCTAAATATAAACGAGAATCGAAAGAACGTTCACCGATAAAAATGTGTCGTTTTTTTTTTGTTAATTGTTGTCTTATTTGGCTTTCTAAACATTAAAAGTGTAAAATTATATGCCATACCATTTATTTTTTCAACACCACTATTATTGTACAAGTTAGATACATTATTATCGAAAGAAAAGAATTTGCCCGTATTGGATGCAACGATCTCTTTTTCCGCATTCGTACTCAGATGACGATCTTGGTGCTACGCACCTCGGCCTTTACCTGAGTACTCATGCGGAAAAAGAAACCCGTTATATCCAATACGGGCCGTTTCTTTTGTTTCAGTAGTACTGTATCTTATTCTTAACTTTTTACATGAATAATTCTTATAGAATTAATGTATATCTTTTTCATGATTTTTGATTGGACAAGAGCACTGTCACCTGTTTGTTTTTGATTCGTTCATAACTCGATGAACTTTTCAATCTACAAGTCATAGCTAACGTTGTTCAGCTGGATGGATTCACCATCTTGAAAACGTGACATTCTACACGTCATATTTACAACAATGCACAAAATTAATTAAAATGCCTACCTTTCAAACTTATTTTAGCTAAATTTCATCAACATGGAAGCGTCCACGAAGCCAAATGACAACTGATCTTTACGTTTTAAAGTGGAAGTCTTCATATGATGTCGTGTTGTTCATGTGCCAAAGTCGTCAACAACATTTCGCGGAATTTTAATTTGAGCAATTTTTAGACCAGTGATATGCGAAAATACATTTTTATGTTCAGCATTGCATTGAAGAATAATAAGTATTAAGCGGTTCTTTTCAGGAATTCATGCATGTGTAAACGGTGCCGATGCACTCACAAACCTTTCATGAGCGTCTTTGGGATGTTTATTCAATTTGTCAGTGCATCGGTACCGTTTACACATGCATGAACTCCTGAAAGGAAGCGCTTAATACTATACACAGAAGAAATTATATACTTGTATGTTGTGACTTAATTATAAGAGACTACCTTTATGGAATAATAATCCAGTTATAAACTTTACCCTAGGTGTGGTCAATAATTGTAAGATGGGTTCGATTTTCATTTGGTAAATATCAAATCATGTTTCACTCGTACATTCCATGTCTTTGTTATTAACAAATATTGTAACGTTTGTGTATTGATGTTAAAACTATATATGTATATTGTTTATATAGGGGAGAAGATGTTCTAAGTTGTAATTCTTATATCTGGTCATACTGTCATCTTTTTGGACGATGAAATATGTTTACATTATTGATAGGGGTAACTAGAACAGATAAGAGGTACTGCCTTCTTAAGATTTAGCAGGTTTAGATAGATGTAACTGGTACTTGTAGTCAGAACTGCTCTTTATAGTTGGTAGATATAGCAGTAACTTATTTCATCAGTGAGTACTGTTAAGAGTAACTGCTTTATTTGTATATGTAGCTGGTACTGAGAGAACATGTAGCTACTCTATATAGATAGCACGGAGATGAATAACTGCTGCCGGTACTGACAGGCACGGCTGCTCTGTCGGTTCAGATAGGAAGTACTGCTCAATATATCTGGTGCAAATATGAGCAATTGCTCTTTATTGCAACTGATAGGAATAAATGTTTATTATTGATGCATCTGATTGAAGTAATGACTTTATATTTCTGAACACGGCTGATAGGATTATGTGTTAATACGAGTAAGCATATTATAGAGCTTCTAATTCAAGAGTAAATTTCTAGTATATAGTTTCTAATTATAAGAGTAAACATTATATGATCTACATTTCTATATTTAGAGGAGCGAATGGGCTTCTGAGGTCATGGATTAGCAGTATGCTACCCTAAGCATAGTGAAAATGACATCAATCAGATTGACATCCATTCTGTAGTTTCAATGCAGACGAGAATTTGGAGGATACTCTCTTCAACTTAATGATACACGCACCTAACTAAAATTTCCCTCTGCACACCCTCAATACAGAAGTAAATACATAACTCAGTAGGGATCAGTAGCTTTAGAGAAAATGTGTATGGATAGATCTTACTTTACACTCCTTTATTAAATACAACGTCTATCCTCCAAATAAACAGATCATACAAGGAAAAATAAAATGGTCGAAATTAAATTTATTTCATGATGAGTGTTTACTTCAATCTGCAATTCATGTATATAGGGTAGTTGGATTTGTAAATTTGTCTGATGATGTGTGGCTGGGTCCTCCTATAAGCATTCCCTTTCGACTCACAATAAACACCTCTTGTGACCAAGGTTACTTTAAAACCGACTTCTTGGTTAAAGACGAGTTGTTAATTGAAGGTTGTAAAGCTATGAAAGTTATATGGATCCCATTCTTTGCGTCTAAATTAAACTGTCACCATACATACTATTGATACAGAAAAATGAATAAACACATGGTGCTACACTGTATACAGCAGACATACACCTGGTTGAAGTCCTTCAATAAGCTTACATGGAGGTATGAATTGCTGATATTACAGACGAACGAACAGACCATATGAACCTTATATATCCTAGCAGAGCGAGGATAAAATAAAACATTAAATAGATCAGTCTATCACCACTGATGTTGTGAGTTCGAATCTCGATCAGGGCGAGGTGCTCAACATTATGTGATAAAGTTTGTCAGTGACTTGCGACGGGTCGGTGGCTTTCTCCGGTCCTCCGGTTTGCTCCACCGATAAAACTGACCACCACAATATAGTGGCAATATTGTTGAAAGTCGCGTTAAGCTCCGTTAAACAAACAAACAAACAAACCTTCTTTCGAGCTATTTGTCCCGTTTTTTATTCTGTCTTCCAAGTTCTCCACTAACTTTTCCAATGCCACAATCCTATTTTTAAGTGTATCGTTTTGAATACTTCTGGTCTGAATCCCATGAATTGCACAAAGTATGGAAATCGCATAAATAAATAAATGAAACATTGTCGTACTGTATTTGTTCTGCAATGTTTACCGAATGGAGCCCAAATTAAACACTGTGCTTGAAACCTTTATATATCTCCTAACATTCTCATAACATCTGGAGACAATCTTTTCTATGATAAACTTAATTGATAAATAATGTGGGTTTGTATTTGAAAATAAGAAAGAACAATACGATTTCGAAATAACTTGCGAATTGTATTCATGCAGAACGTTTCAAGGTACCTAGAAATTGCTAATTCATGCCAGATTTCAAGAAGTATTATGTAATGTATATATAGCGGTAACCTTTGTTAGATACTTTTGTAAAACGATGTCATGGCTCATCACTGCGCCTGAAACCTTTTTTTATCCTCATAGCATTTCCCATAACATCTGTATACAATCTTTGCCAAGATAAACTAATTTAATAAATGATGTGGGTTTGTTTTGAAAATAAGAAAGAACTATATGGTTACGAAACAAATTACAAATTGTGTTCATGCTGAACGTTTTATTAATAATTAAAATGTTTTTATTTTACAACATAAGACATAAATGCGCGGTTTCGAAATAAATTACGAATTGTGTACATGCAGAACGTTTCAAGACGTCTTGAATTTGTTATTAGATGCCAGATTTCAAGAGATATGATGTAATGTATATATTAAAACGGTGAACGTTGTTAGATACTTTTGTAAAACGGAGTCATGGCCATCATTCTGTAGTTTCAATGCAGACGTGAATTTGGAGGATATTATCTTCAACTTAATGATACACACACCTAGCTAAAATTCTGTTTGTGTTTGTAAATTGTCTGATGTATGGCTAGGTCCTCCTATAAGCATTCCCTTTCGACTGACAATAAACACCTCTTGTGACCAAGGTTACTTTAAAACCGACTTCTTGGTTAAAGACGAGTTGTTAATTGAAGGTTGTAAAGCTATACAAGTTATATGGATCCCATTCTTTGCGTCTAAATTAAACTGTCACCATACATACTATTGATACAGAAAAATAAATAAACACATGGTGCTCCACTGTATACAGCAGATATACACCTGGTTGAAGTCCTTCCATAAGTTTACATGGAGGTATGGATTGCTGATATTACGGACGAACGAACAGACCATATGAACCTTATATATCCTTAGCAGAGCGAGGATAAAATAAAGCATTAAATAGGTCAGTCTTGGAGTAATTGATCAGCTTTTTTATTACAAAACTCGATTAAGTCTTTCAAAATTGTACTATAAAAATTGCTACCGTCCAAAATTAATGATCGCTACAAATTGTATGTACTTCGCTACCCTGCGGACAAATGACAATTTGGATTTAAATGAATTTCTGAAAATATTCATTTTCAACCATGCTTAGCTTTCTGATATAGAATAGAACGCATGAGTACCAGTATTTTAAAACCTAAATTGCATTCAATGTATTTTTAGAAATTGATATACTAGAATATCTATTTTCGTTTTGTTTACTTTACATGGAATCGCTAACTTGACTATAAAACTCGCTACCTTTCACTTTACGATGTACAGTGTCCCTGTGTGTGGACACTGATTACCTATCGAAAGCCCCTTCGAAACATTTAGTGATCAGTGTTTTCGAAACTGCAATTACAGCTAT
Source organism: Bathymodiolus brooksi (assembly GCA_963680875.1). Taxonomy (NCBI): domain Eukaryota; kingdom Metazoa; phylum Mollusca; class Bivalvia; order Mytilida; family Modiolidae; genus Bathymodiolus; species Bathymodiolus brooksi. Next base: position 68,242,114 of record OY804584.1, read on the forward strand.
ATATTACTTAGTACTGGGAAATTGACAATGAAAACGTAGATATCTAATTTTAGGTGCACGATGCGTGTAGCCTTCATCAAATCGAAAGGTTGCAAAGCCAAAGAATGCAAAGCTTTTTGGAGCAAGTAAGCCAAAGAACCAAGTTAGTTAACGCAACACATGTATCTTCTTTGAGCAGGGGCCTTCGTGGCCCTGATCGCATGGCAGTTAGAATTACAACTACCTATGCATTCAGTGCCTATCACCACTGATGATATGAGTTTGAATCTCGATCAGGGCGAGGTGTACAACAGTATGTGATCAAATTTGTCAGTGACTTGCGACAGGTCGGTGGTTTTCTCCGAGTCCTCAGGTTTCTGACCGCCACAATATAGCTGCAATATTGTTGAAAGTGACGTTAAGCATCATCAAGCAAACAAACAAACAAACAAACAAACAAACCTTTTGAGCTATTAGTCACGTTCTTTATTCTGTCTTCCAATTTTTCCACTAACTTTTCTAATGCCACAATCCTATTTTCAAGTGTATCGTCTGAATCCCATGAATTGCACAAAGAATGGAAATCACATAAATAAATAAATGAAGCATTGTCGTACTGTATTTGTTCTGCAATGTTTACCGAATGGAGCCCAAATTAAACACTCACTGCGCCTGAAACCTTCATATATCTTCTTAGCATTTCCTATGACATCTGTATGCAATCATTACCAAGATAAACTAATTGAATAAATAATGTGGGTTTGTTTTGAAAGTAAGAAAAAACTATATAGTTACGAAACAAATTACAAATTGTGTTCATGCTGAACGTTTTATTAATAATTAAAATGTTTTTATTTTACAACATAAGACATAAATGCGCGGTTTCGAAATAAATTACGAATTGTGTACATGCAGAACGTTTCAAGACGTCTTGAATTTGTTATTAGATGCCAGATTTCAAGAGATATGATGTAATGTATATATTAAAACGGTGAACGTTGTTAGATACTTTTGTAAAACGGAGTCATGGCCATCGACAGTACATATCACCTCAATTAAGTGATGTACAGAACGTTGCCAAAAGTGAAGATAATTTTCCCGACGTCATTGCGCTCGCAGATTCCTTGTCAATGTTCTCTGTTATTTAATTAGAGTTATCTCTCTTTTTATACAAAATGAAAGTATGGAGCTAACAGGTGACGTCAAACGGTCAGCGGAAGTTCTAGGTCGTCTGTTTTCTTTACAATTTTCATCGCTTTTGAGATGGCCCCAAAATGTATTGAACTGTCTTAGTTGAAAGTGGCGTTAAACCCCATCAAGTAAAACAAACAAACACTACAGTCTATTATCACACACTCAGGAATTCATTATTGCCTATTATTACAGACTAGTGTTTCAGCTGATGCGATAGGCTGTGGTATAATAAGATCAGTATAGTTACGCTTTTAAACTTGCTTTACAGATTGAGCTGCTTTGACAGACTGTAGTGTGGTATAATAAAAGTCCATTGTTACACTTGTCATGCATGTTAAACCGGTTTGGAGAAATTAAAGTGGCGTGAAAACAATTGATTGGTCCTTATTTACAAAAGCTACAACGAGAAGCTTGTACATACTCTGCTGTAGGAATTAAAGTTGTGCATATCCTATTTTTATTTTGGTCGATAAGACTTCTAGTGTTTCCAATGGTCAATCCTGTTTTTGCAATGGCGTTCAAATAGGACATGCATCGTTAATTATGAAAATATTGCTAGACCACTCGCCAGAAACACCTAAAACGCCATTATATTTGTTAACACATTGCTCAGTTGGCGTTAAATTATAATAAGTAATGTAGTAAATAGTTCCGCATTAAATATATCATGGCGAGAACTAGTTCAGTTTCAATGAGATGATGAGGTCCGCTTTGTACTAGACCAACACGTTGAGTTGGATTTTTATAGTGCTAGCTCACTGAAACAACATTCGGCGGGTAGACATGTCGCTCCATTCGGACACATTATTCTTATTCCCAGCCAGACAGTCTTTGCTCTTTCTCCTTAATGTTCTGTACTTAGCGGAGAAGCAACAAATGCCAATTTTATAGTCTCTGGTTTGATCCGGGGGCTCGAACCCACAATCTACCGCACTCGAATCGAGCACGTTAACCAATATGCCACCAATGCGGTCTTTTCTTGTTGAACTACATATTTTATTAGTATATTATTGTAGAATATAAAACATGCACAAAAGACTGCACATGGTCTTACAACTGCGTGGAAAACTACATAGCAAGATATATAAACGGCAGCTGATGTCCCAATAACTGCGTAATAACGAAGGACCACGAGGGTGTACAAATCCGAACACAATGGGATACTGGAATAAAATCTTGTCAAATAGCTGTGCTCTGTACAGATAAACAATATTTCTATTGTATTTCCCTCCACGATATAACTGAAATATTGTTGAAAGTGGCGTTAAGCACCATAAAACCAAACCAAACTATTGTATTTCTTATTGCTTTTATTATTTTGCATAATAAAGATTAAATATATTATGTATGATGTTCAAGATTATTACGTTCTTTATAATAACGTTGTTTGTCGGGTTATATGTTCGGGTTGGCATTTTATTCATACTTGTTTGTTCTGATATCATTTTTCTTTTGGCTATTGTATTATCTGTCCTTTGTTTTACGGTCTCCAATTACCCCCTTGGTATATTCATATATTTCTTTGCACAAATCAAGTAAACAAATGATTTCAGTTCTTTTTCTAAATAACGATAGTTCCACACAAATTAAATTTCGACATTTTATTTCTTACCGCCACACTAAAATTTTGTTATTGAATTTAAATTCCTTCAATACAAACAACATAAAGTGATGATATGTCGAACAAATGTTCCTCTGTGTGTTTATCTAACAGACGACACAATTAATCTTTCTGAAGCAAAAATCCCATGAATGACGTAGAATCATTCCAATCATGTAAATAATTAGCGGTTGTTCCACCGCTTGTCTGCACCCAGACGTGTTCTCCTTTTTTGACATGAGATAATAGTGAAGTTGATCCCGGTATGTACTGAATACTTCCCGCACTGCTTCCGACGGTACCCTTGACCTCGCTCTCAGCTCGTAATTCCGTATACAAACCCTTGCTGTTATACGTAAGGGTATTCCAAGCAAACATATAAACTCCAGATAGCGGTGCTACAAAAACACCATCGGCACGATGATAATGATTCCCGTTATTTATCACGATTTTGTCAAACTTTATGACAGAGTACGTATTCAAATTTCTGGATGATGATAATCTAGCGTAGAAGAAAGCTTCTTTGGGACATATGGTGTCTACAATAAAATAGGAATAAAATAAGTATGTAAGCATTTGGAAAAATAAACATTATGAAAAGAAAGTTAAACATCGATGGTCAACAATACCATCAATATCATCAATACTTATGTAATCTGAGTTTATTAAACTCAAGACAAATTCAGATCTAACAATAGGCATTCAAATCACCTTTGGTGCTTTGCTCTAAATATTTCACACATTTTCCTTTTATTCTGAATGTAATCTGGTGACAAATAGTTTGTAACTGAACTAGTGAGAACTAATGAATGGTGCAATACACACATGTGAACACTTATACATAACATAACTTTAGAATTATATACTAGTATTTTGTGACTTAATTTTAAGAGACCTTATATATGGAATTAATAATCCAGTTATAAACTTTACTCTAGGTGTGGTCCAATAATAGTAAGGTGGGTTCGATTTGTCATTTGGCAAATAACAAATTTAGTTTCACTCATACATTCCATGTCGATTAATTCATATTTAAACTTTTGTGTATTTATGTTCAACTGTATATGTGTATTGTTTATATAGAGGGGAATATATTCTACGTTGTAATGCTTATATCTGATGCTATTGACATGTTTTTGGACGATAACATATGTTTACATTATTGATAAGAGTAACTAGAACAGATAAGAGTGACTGCCTTTTTAAGATTTAGCAGGTTTTAGATAGAAGTAACTGTCCTATATATCTGGTACTAATAGGCGGAACTGCTATTTATAGTTGATTTGGCTTATGCTTGGTTTATGATGTTTATCGCGACTTTCGACAATATTTCAGTTATATCACGGCGGTCAGTTTTATTGGTGGAGGAAACCGGAGAAAACCACCGACCTGTCGCAAGTCACTGACAAACTTAATCACATAATGTTGTATCGAGTAAACGTCGCCATGAACGGGATTCGAACTCACAACATTAGTGGTGATAGGCACTTATTGAACAGGTAGTTGAAAATCCAACTTCCATTCGATCACGACCGCGACGTCCCACACCCCCCCACCCCACCCCCCTCTATTGTTTGTAGAGATAGAAGTAGCTGCCTTACATGCAAAATTTAAGGTGATTGGTGTTTTCGTAGCTTAAATTGTAAATATATACAATATACTTAGAACTGATGAACTTACAATGAAAACGTAGATATCTAATTTAAGCACACGATGCATTTCTGTAGTAACCTTTAACATGAACACTCAAATTTAAAAGGTTGGAAAGCAAAATAATGTAAAGTTTTTTAGTAGCAAGGAAGCCAAAGAACCAAGTTACTTAACGCAACACATGTACCTTCTTTTCAGCAGGGACCTTCGTGGCCGTGATCGTATGGTAGTTGGATATACAACTACTCATGGAATCAATGCCTATCACCACTGATGTTGTGAGTTCGAATCTCGATAAGGGCGAGGTGCACAACATCATGTGATGAAGTTTGTCAGTGACTTGCGACAGGACGGTGGTTTTCTCCGGGTCCTCCAGTTTCCTCCACCAATAAAACTGACCGCCACGATATAGCTGCAATATTGTTGAAAGTGGCGCTAACCACCATCAAACAAACAAACAAACAAACCTTCTTTCGAGCTATTTGTCCCGTTCTTTATTCTGTCTTCCAATTTCTCAACTAACTTTTCCAATGCCACAATCCTATTTTCAAGTGTATCATTTTTAATACTTCTGGTCTGAATCCCATGAATTGCACAAAATATGGAAATCGTATAAATAAACAAATGAAACATCGTCATACTGTATTTGTTCTGCAATATATACAGAATGGAGCCCAAATTAAAAACTCACTGTGTCTGAAACCATTATATATCCTATGGCATTCCCATCACATCTGTACACAATCTATGCCAAGATAAACTTAATTGATAAATAATGTGGGTTTGTTTTTAAAAAGAAGAAAGAACGATACGGTTTCGAAATAAATTACGAATTGTGTTCATGCAGAACGTTTCAGGTCGTCTTGAATTTGCTATCTGATGCCAACTTTCAAGAGATATGATGTAATGTATATATAACGGTTAGATACTTTTGTAAAACGGTGTCATGGCCATCGTCAGTACACATCACCTTAACTAAATGATGTACATAACGTTGCCAAAAGTGAGGATAATTTTTCCGAGTTCATTGCGCTCCCAGATTCGCTGTCAATGTTCTCTGTTATTTATTTAGAGTTATCTCTCTTTTTATACAAAATGAAAGTATTGAGTTAACAGATGACGTTAAAAGGTCATCGGAAGTTCTGAGGTGTCTGCTTTTTTCTTTACAATTTTCATCGCTTTTTAGATGGCCCCAAAATGTATTGAACTGTCTTTGTTGAAAGTGCTGTTAAACCCCATCAAGTAAAACAAACAAACGCTACAGTCTATTATCACACACTAATGAATTCACTACTGCCTATTATTACAGACTAGTGTCTCAGCTGATGTGATAGGCTGTAGTATAAGAGCTGTATTATTAATTATGAAACAAGCTTTTAAACTTACTTTACAGATTGAGCTGCTTTGACAGACTGTGTGTGGTATAATAAAAGTGCATGTGTACCCTTGGTGTGTATGTTCAGCCTCTTTAAAGTTAAATTAAAGTGGCATGCATAAAACAAATTATTGGTCCCAATTTGCTACAACGAGAAACTTGGAAATACTCTGCTTTAGGAATTAAAGTTGTGCATATCCTATTCTAATTTTGGTCGATAAGACTTCTGGTGTTTTCAATGGCCAATCCTGATTTGCAATGGAGTTCAGATGTGACACAAATCTCTAATAATTGAAATATTCCTAATCCACTCGACAGAAACAACCAAGACATCATAATATAGCTGCTCAATTGGTGTTAAAACAATCCTCGCTCCCTCATAATAAGTCATGTATTTAATTCAACGTCAACTTTATTCAATAAAATCAGGCGCAACAGACTGCGCTACAGGAGCATCAATTATTTACAAATAATGATTATAAGATGAGTAGACAATGTATACGTATTACACAAAAAACAGATGATAGGTGATACACAAGTTATTAAGGCCAGAGGTTACGACTTGGGTCTACTCGACTCATACTATGTTTATTACCAGGCCATGTCCTTTGTATAGTGATATATTCTAAAGTGGATTACGAATAAATTATATCCCAAATAGTGGATATATTTGAAAAGTGTACATTAAAAACTACAGAAGTTTTACAATTTTTTGTAGAAACAATGACAGGTGAGTAAGAACTTGTGTATTTCCTATTTTCAACGTTGTATTCATTTTTGTTTCACAAGGACAGCTAATAAAATAATTTGGCATGTACTTATTTCGGATATCCTTCAAAAACTCACAACAAAAAATATAATGGAATTCATTTCCAATGCATCAATTACAAAGATTGCATAGTCTTTCATCTCAAGGAATACCCACTCAATTGGAAAAATTGTATTACTAGTTCTTAATTTACAAATATAGTTTCTATAAACAGCATTCAATCGAAAAAGATAATTCTCCAATTCGAACTCAGTTTTGAATTTTGAATAATATTCCCTTCTTGAAGAATTGTTGATATTTGAAAACCATTTTTGAATATATTGATCTTGTAATCTTTGCTTAATAGTAACCTTCAAAAAATCAGGGTTAATGTATTTTTGACCATCCCATATATTGCTTAAACCTGTTTCATCAACTATGGATGTAGTATAATCCATCCATGGTATATCTCTATTGCCACGTATAAATAATTTAAATAGTAATCTGTAGATTTTACCAAATAATAACTTATCAGGATTACCTACAAGTTTGTTCCAAAAACACAACATTTTTATTTTAATCTGTAACTCCATATGGTATTGCCCAAGTTCTCCATACACCATCAAATTTGGTGTGCTTGTTATAACTCCTAAAATCTTTTCTACAAAATTGCAAATGAATTTTTTCTATATAATGTTCTTGTTTTCAAACCCTCAAATTTTAGCCGAATTAATAGTTACCCATTAATTGTCTTGTTGAAATACACATTTTGTTATTGTATTGTTGTAGATTATAAAACATGCACAAAAGAATACACATGTTCTTACAACTGTGTGGAAAACTACATGGCAAGACATATAAACGGCAACGGATGTCACAAGAACTGTGAAAGTTATGCTAGGATACATGTATAACGGAGGACCACAAGGGTGTACAAATCCGAACACAATGGAATACTGGAATAAAATCGTGTCAAAAGGCTGTACTCCAGACAGATAAACAATATTTTCCATTTTAATTTTTATTGATTTTATTGTTTTGCATATAATAAAGTATAAATATATTATGTATAAAGTTGAAGAGTATTACGTTCTTTATAATAACTCTGTTTGTCGGGTTATATGATGGGGTTGACATTTTACTTGTGTTTGTCCTGTTATCTTTTGTATTGTCTGTCCTTTGTTTTACGGTCTCTGATTACCCCCTTGGTATCTTCAATTTTTTCTTTGTACAAATCAAGTAAACAAACTATTTTAGTTTTTTTTCTAAATAATGATGGTTCCACACAAAGTAAATTTCGACATTTTATCTCTTACCGCCACACTAAAATTTGGTTATTGAATTTAAATTCCTTCGATACAAACAACATAAAGTGATAATATGTCGAACACATGTTTCTGTGTGTGTTTATCTAACAGACGACACAATTAATCTTTCTGAAGCAAAAATCCCATGAATGACGTAGAATCTCTCCAATCATGTAAATAATTAGCGGTTGTTCCACCGCTTGTCTGTACCCAGACGTGTTCTCCTTTTTTGACATGACATAATAGTGAAGCTGATCCCGGTATGTACTGACCACTTGCCGCACTGCTTCCGACGGTACCCTTGACCTCGCTCTCAACTCGTAATTCCGTATACAAACCCTTGCTATTAAACGTAAGGGTATTCCAAGCAAACATATAAACTCCAGATATCGGTGCTACAAGAACACCATCGGTAGGATGATAATGGTTCCCGTTATTTATTACGATTTTGTCAAACTTTATGACAGAGTACGTATTCAAAGTTCTGGTTGCTGATAATCTAGCGTAGAAGAAAGCTTCTTTGGGACATATGGTGTCTACAATAGAATAAGAATAAAATAAGTATAAGCATTTGGAAAAATAAACATAATGAAAAGAAAGCTAAACATCGATGGTCAACACTACCATCAATACTTATGTAATCTGAGTTTATAAAACTCATGACAAATTCAGATCAAACAATAGGCTTTGCTCTAAATATTTCACACAATTGGAATATGTTTTATTCTGAATGTAATCTGGTGACAAATAGTTTGTAACTGAACTAGTGAGAAATAATGAATGTGAGCACTTGTACATAGTATAACTTTAGAATTATATACTAGTATTTTGTGACTTAATTTTAAGAGACCTTACCTTTATGGAATTAATAATCCAGTTATAAAGTTTACTCTAGGTGTGGTCCAATAATAGTAAGGTGGGTTCGATTAGTCATTTGGCAAATAGCAAATTTTGTTTCACTCATACATTCCATGTTTATTAATTCATATTTAGACTTGTGTATTTATGTTCAACTGTATATGTTTATTGTTTATATAGAGGAGAATATGTTCTACGTTGTAATGCTTATATCTGATGCTATTGACATGTTTTTGGACGATAAAATGTGTTTACATTATTGATAGGAGTAACTAGAACAGATAAGAGTTACTGCCTTTTTAAGATTTAGAAGGTTTTAGATAGAAGTAACTGCTCTATATATCTGGTACTAATAGACGGAACTGCTATTTATAGTTAATTTGGCTTAGGTTTGGTGTATGGTGTTTAACAACACTTTCAACAATATTTCAGTTATATCGTGGCGGTCAGTTTTATTGGTGGAGGAAACGGAGAAAACCACCGACCTATCGCAAGTCACTGACAAACATTTTCACATAATGTTGTATCGAGTACACGTCGCCATGAACGGGGTTCGAACTCACAACGTTAGTGGGGATAGGAACTGATTGAACAGGAAGTTGTAAATCCAACTTCAATACGATCACGACCACGACGCCCCCCACCCCCCTCTATAGTTTGTAGAGATAGAAGTAACTGATCAGAGTAACTGCCCGACATGCAAAATTTAAAGTGATCGGTGTTTTCTAAACTGATAAATTGACAATACGTAGATATCTAATTTAAGTGTACGATGCATTTCTGTAGTAATCTTTATCATGTACACTCAAAATCTAAAGGTTGTAAAGCAAAATAATGTAAAGCTTTTTACTAGCACGGAAACCAAAGAAACAAGTTAGTTAACACAACACATATACCTTCTTTTGAGCAGAGAACTTCGTGGCCGTGATCGTATGGTAGTTGGATTTACAACTACTCATGGAATCAGTGCCTATCACCACTGATGTTGTGAGTTCGAATCTCGATAAGGGCGAGGTGCGCAACATTATGTGATGAAGTTTGTCAGTGACTTGCGACAGGACGGTGGTTTTCTCCGGGCTTCCGTTTCCTCCACCAATAAAACTGACCGCCACGATATAGCTGCAATATTGTTGAAAGTGGCGCTAAGCACCATGAAACAAACAAACAAACAAACAAACCTTCTTTCGAGCTATTTGTCCCGTTCTTTATTCTGTCTTCCAATTTCTCCACTAACCTTTCCAATGCCACAATCCTATTTTCAAGTGTATCATTTTTAATACTTCTGGTCTGAATCCCATGAATTGCACAAAATATGGAAATCGCATAAATAAATAAATGAAACATTGTCATACTGTATTTGTTCTGCAATGTTTACCGAATGGAGCCCAAATTATACACTCACTGCGCCTGCAACCTTTATATATCCTATAACATTCCCTTCACATCTGTACATAATCTATCCCAAGATAAACTTAATTGATAAATAATGTGGGTTTGTTTTTGAAAAGAAGAAAGAACGATATGGTTTCGAAATAAATTACGAATTGTGTTCATGCAGAACGTTTCAAGGCGTCTTGAATTTGCTACCTGATGCCAAATTTCAAGGGATATGATGTAATGTATATATATAACGGTTAGATACTTTTGTAAAATGGTGTCATGGCCATCGTCAGTACAAATCAGCTCAACTAAATGATGTACAGAACGTTGCCAAAAGTGAGGATAATTTTTCCGACGTCATTTCGCTCCCAGATTCGTTGTCAATGTTCTCTGTTATTTATTTAGAGTTATCTCTCTTTTTATATAAAATGAAAGTATTGAGCTAACAGATGACTTAAAAGGTCACCTTCATTGCTTTTTAGATGGCCCCAAAATGGATTGAACTGTCTTTGTTGAAAGTGGCGTTAAGCCCCATCAAGTAAAATAAACAAACACTACAGTCTATTATCACACACTAGTGAATTCAATACTGCCTATTATTACAGACTAGTGTTTTCAGCTGATGTGATAGGCTGTAGTATAATAAGAGCTGTATTATTAATTATGAAACAAGCTTTTAAACTTGCTGTAAATATTGGGATGCTTTGACAGACTGTGTGTGGTATAATAAAAGTACGTGTGTACCCGTGTTGTGTTTGTTCAGCCTCTTTAAAGAGAAATTAAAGTGGCGTACAGAAAACAAATTATTGGTCCCAATTTGCTACAAGGACAAACTTGGAAATACTCTGCTTTAAGAATTAAAGTTGTGCATATCCTATTTTAATTTTGGTCGATAAGACTTCTGGTGTTTCCAATGGCCAATCCTCTTTTTGCAATGGCGTTCAGATGTGACACCAATCTCTAATGATTGAAATATTCCTAATCCACTCGACAGAAACAACCAAGTCATCATAATAAAGCTGCTCAGTTGGTGTTGAACAATCCTCGCTCCCTCATAATAAGTAATGTAGTTAATTCAACTTCAACTTTATTCAATAAAATCAGGCGCAGCAGGCGGCGCTACAGGAGCAACAATTATTTACAAATAATTATTATAAGATGAGTAGACAATGTATACGTATTACACAAAAACAGATGATAGGTGATACACAAGTTTTTACGGTCAGAGGTTACGACTTGGGTCTGCTCGACTCATACTATGTTTATTACCAGGCCATGTGCTTTCTATGGTGATATATTTTAAAGTGGATTACGAATAAATTCTATCCCAAATAGTGGAAATATTTGAAAAGTGTACATTAAAATCTACAGAAGTTTTGCAATTTTTTGGAGGAACAATGACAGGTGAGTAAGAACTTGTGTATTTCCTATTTTCAACATTGTAATGATTTTTGTTTCACAAGGACAGCTAATAAAATAATTTGGCATCTACTTATTTCGGATCTCCTTCAATAACTTAAAACAAAAAATATAATGGAATTCATTTCCAATGCATCAATTACAAAGATTGCATAATCTTTCATCCCAAGGAATACCCACTCAATTGGATTTTTTTTATTACTAGTTCTTAATTTACAAATATAGTTTCTATGAACAGCATTCAATAGAAAAAATTAATTCTCCAATTTGAACTCAGTTTTGAATTTTGAATAATATTCCACTCTTGAAGAATTGTTGATATCTGAAAACCATTTTTGAATATATTGATCTTGTAATCTTTGTTTAATAGTAACCTTAAAAAAATCAGGGTTAATATATTTTTGACCATCCCATATATTGCTTAAACCTGTTTCATCAAATTTTGATTTAGTATAATTCATTCATGGCATGGCTCTATTGCCACACATAAATAATTTAAATAGTAATCTGTAGATTTTACCAGATAACTTAACAGGATTACCCACAAATTTGCTCCAAATTTTTTTTATTTTCATCTGTAACTCCATTGGGTATCGCCCTAGTTCTCCATACACCATAACATTTGGTGTGCTTGTTCTAACACTAAAATCTCTTTACAAAATTGCAAATGAATTTTATCAATATGTTCTTGTTTTCCAGCCCCCAAATTTCAGCCGAATTAATATTTGCCCATTAATTGTCTTGTTGAAATACACATTTTGTTATTGTATTGTAGATTATAAAACATGCACAAAAGAATACACATGTTCTTATAACTGTGTGGAAAACTAGATGGCAAGACAAATAAACGGCAACGGATGTCACAAGAACTGTGAAAGTTATGGTATGATACATGTATATAACGGAGGACCACGAGGGTGTACAAATCTGAACACAATGGGATACTGGAATAAAATCGTGTCAAAAGACTGTACTCCAGACAGATAAACAATATTTTCATTTTATTTCTTATTGGTTTTATTGTTTTGCATATAATAAAATTAAAGATATATATTATGTATAATGTTCAAGATTATTACGTTCTTTATGATAACGTTATTTGTCAGATTATATAAGGGTAATAACAAAATTACCGAACTCCGAGCAATCTTACAAAGGGAAAGTCAAAACTCATTAGTATATAAACAGACAAAATCAGTCAACAACCGGAAAACTGTGAAAACGTAATGACCCTGACTTGGTACAGGCATTTCTAAGGAAATGGTGGGTTCAATCAGATATTAAAGCGCCAAACCTCCCGCTTTCATTACGGCTCAAAGGTTCCGGCTGTAACTATAACAGTATTTATAACAATACAAAATAATGTGCGTGTGTGTTCTGTTATCGGTTTTCTTTTGAGAGTTGTATTGTCTGTCTCTGATTTTCGGCTTCTTGTTACCCTTTTGGTATCTTCAATATTTCTTTGGACAAATCAAGTAAGCAAAAGAATTTAGTCTTTTTTAAATGAGGGTTCCGCATAAATGTGAGTTTCGACATTCTATTTCCGAAATTTGGTTATTGAATTTAAATTCCATCAATGCAAACGACATAAAATGAGTCTATGTCGACCAAATGTGTTTGTTTTGTGTGTTTATCTAATAGACGACACAATTAATCTTTCTGAAGCAAAAATCCCATGAATGACGTAGAATCTCTCCAATCATCCATATAATTAACGGTTGTCCCACCGCTTGTCTGTACCCACAAATGTTCTCCTTTTTTGACATGACATAATAGTGAAGCTGATCCAGGTGTATACAAACTACTTCCCGCATTGCTTGCAACAACACCCTTGACGTTGTTCTCAACACGTAATTCCGTATACAAACCCTTGTTATTAAACGTAAGGGTATTCCAAGAAAACATATAAACTCCAGATATCGGTGCTACAAAAACTCCATCGGTAGGATGATAATCATTCCCGTTATTTATCATGATTTTGTCAAACTTTATGATTGAATATTTATTCAAAGTTGTGGCTGATGATAGTCTAGCGTAGAAGAAAGCTTCTTTATGACATATTGTGTCTACAATAGAATAAGAATAAAATAATTATATAAGCATTGGGGAAATCAAAATTATGAAAAGGAAGTTTAAACAGCGAGATGGTCAACAATTCCACCAATATCATTAATATTGATTTAATCTGAATTTATTTAAGTCAAGACAAATTCAGATATAACAAATAGGCATTCAAATCACCTTTGGCAATTAGCTCTAAATATTAAACACATTTTCCTGAATGATATTTCGCTTTGTTCTGAATGTAATCTGGTGACAAATAGTTTATGGCTGAACTAATGAGAAATAATAAATGTTGCTTTACACACGTGTGAGCACTTTAAAGGAAAACAATATTAATACTTAACTTTAAACATGAATAATTCTTATAGAATTAATGTATATCGTTTTCGTGATTTTTGATTGGACAAGAGCACTGTCACCTGTTTGATTTTGATTCGTTCATAACTCGATGAACTTTTCAATCTACAAGTCATTACTAACGGGTTCAGCTGGAAGGATCCACCATCTTGAAAACTTGACATTCTACACGTCATATTTACAACAATGCACAAAATTAATTAAAATGCCTATCTTTCAAATTTATTTTTGTTAAATTTCATCAAAATTGAAGCGTGCACGAAGCCAAATGACGCCTGATCTTTACGTTTTAAAGTGGAAGTCTTCACATGATGTCGTGTTGTTAATGTGCCAAAGTCGTCAACAACATTTCGTGCAAATTTTAGATCAGTGATATGCGAGAATACATCTTTATGTTCAGTATTGCATTGAAGAATTATAAGTATTAAACGGTTCTTTTCATGAATTCATGCATGTGTAAACGGTGCCGATGCACTCACAAACCTTTCATCGACGTCCGTCGGATGTTTATTCAGTTTGTCAGTGCATCGGTACCGTTTACACATACATGGACTCCTGAAAAGAAGCGCTTAATACTATTCACACAAGAAATTATATACTTGTATTTTGTGACTTAATTGTAAGAGATTTTACCTTTATGGAATAATAATCCAGTTATAAACTTTTCTCTAGGTGTGGTCAATAATAGTAAGATGGTTCGATTTGTCATTTGGTAAATGTCAAATCGTGTTTCACTCATGCATTCCATGTCTTTGTTATTAACTAATATTGTAACTTTTGTGTATTTATGCTAAAACTATATATGTATATTGCTTATACAGAGGAGAAAAGATTCTAAGTTGTAATTCTTATATCTGATCTTATTGTCATGTTTTTGGATGATGAAATATGTTTACATTATTTATAGGAGTAATTAGAACATATAAGAGGTACTGCCTTCTTAAGATTTACCAGGTTTAGATAGATGTAACTGGTACTTGTAGGCAGAACTGCTCTTTATAGTTGGTAGATATAGCAGTAACTTATTTCATCGGTGAGTACTGATAAGAGTAACTGCTTTATATGTAGATCTAACTGGTACTGAGAGAACATGCAGCTACTCTATATAGATAGCACGGAGATGAATAACTGCTACCGTACTGACAGGCACGGCTGCTCTATGTCTGGTTCAGAAAGGAAGTACTGCTCAATATATCTGGTGCAAATATGAGTAATTGCTCTTGATTGCAACTGATAGGAATAAATGTTTTTTATTGATACATCTAATTGAAGTAATGACTTTATATTGCTGAACACGGCTGATATGATTATGTGTTAATACGAGTAAGTATATTATAGAGCTACTAATTCAAGAGTAAATTTCTAGTATATATTTTCTATTTATAAGAGTAAACATTATATGATCTACATTTCTATATTTAGAGGAGCGAATGGGCTTCTGAGGTCATGGATTAGCAGTATGCTACCCTAAACATAGTGAAAATTATATAAATCTGATTGAAATCCATTCTGTAGGTTCAATGCAGACGCGAATTGGAGGATACTCTCTTCAACTTAATGATACACGCACCTAACTAATATTGCCCTCTTCACACCCTCAATACAGAAGTAAATACATAACTCGATAGGGATCAATAGCTTCAGCGAAAATGTGTATTGATAGATCTTACTTTACACTCCTTTATTAAATACAACGTCTATCCTCCAAATAAACAGATCATACAAGGAAAAATAAAATGGTCGAAATTAAGTTGATTTCATCATGAGTGTTTACTTCAGTTTAATTCATGTATATAGGGTAGTTGGATTTGTAAATTTGTCTGATGTGTGGCTGGGTCCTCCTATAAGCATTCCCTTTCAAGTCGCAATAAACACCTCTTGCAACCAAGGTTGCTTTAAACCGACTTCTTGGTTAAAGACGAGTTGTTAATTGAAGGATATAAAGCTATGAAAGTCACATGGATCCCATTCTTTGCGTCTAAATTAAACTGTCACCATACATACTATTGATACAGAAAAATAAATAAACAAATGGTGCTACACTGCATACAGCAGACATACACCTGGTTGAAGTCCTTCAATAAGCTTACATGGAGGTATACATTGCTGATATTACAGACGAACGAACAGACCATATGAACCTTATATATCTCTAGCAGAGCGAGGATTAAATAAAACATTAAATAGATCAGTCTTGGTGTAATTGATCAGCTTTTTTTATTACAAAAGTCTTTCAAAATTGTACAATACAAATTGCTACCGTCCAAAATTAATGATCGCTACAAATTGTATGTACTTCGCTACCCTGCGGACAAATGACAATTTGGATTTCAATGAATTTCTGAAAATATTCATTTTCAACCATGCTTAACTTTCTGATATAGAATAGAACCCATGAGTTACAATATTTTAAAACCTAAATTGCATTCAATGTATTTTTAGAGATTGATATACTAGAATATCTATTTTCGTTTTGTTTACTTTACATGGAATCGCTAAAGTGAGAATAAAACTCACTACCTTTCACTTTATGATGTAGAGTGTCCATGGGTGCGGTGACTGATTACCTATCAAAAACCCATTCGAAACATTTAGTGATCAGTGTTTTCGAAACTGCAATTACTGTATATTAATTAGTGTTGAGAAATTGACAATGGAAACGTAGATATCTAATTTAAGAGTGCGATGCATTTCAGTAGTAACCGTCATCATGGACACTCATAATTGAAAGGTTAGAAAGCCAAATAATGTAAAGCTTTTTAGTAGCAAGTAAGCCAAAGAACCAAGTCAGTTAACACAACACATGTACCTTCTTTTGAGCAGGGACCTTCGTGGCCGTGATCGTATGATAGTTGGGTTTACAACTACCTATGCAATCCGTGACTTCCGACAGGTCGGTGGTTTTCTCCGAGTCCTCAGGTTTCCTCCACCAATAAAACTAACCGCCACAATATAGCTGCAATATTGTTGAAAGTGGCGTTAAACATCATCAAACAAACAAACAAACAAACCTGTTGAGATATTAGTCCCGTTCTTTATTCTGTCTTCCAATTTCTCCACTAACTTTTCCAATGCAACAATCCTATTTTCCAGTGTATCGTTTTGAATACTTCTGGTCTGAATCCCATGAATTGCACAAAGTATGGAAATCGCATAAATAAATAAATGAAACATTGTCGTACTGTATTTGTCCTGCAATATGTTTAACGAATGGAGCTCAAATTAAACACTCACTGCGCCTGATACCTTTATATATCCTCTTAGCATTTCCTATGACATCTGTAGACAATCATTACCAAGATCAACTAATTTAATAAATAATGTGGGTTTGTTTGGAAAATAAGAAAACAATATATGGTTACGTAAGAAATTACAAATTGTGCTCATGCTGAGCGTTTTATTAATAATTAAAATATTTAGACAAAAATGCGCGGTTTCGAAATAACTTACGAATTGTGTACGTGCAGAACGTTTCAAGGCGTCTTGAATTTGTTATTAGATGCCAGATTTCAAGAGATATGATGTAATGTATATATCAAAACTGTGAACTTTGCTAGATGCTTTTGTAAAACGTTGTCATGGCCATCGTCAGTACACATCACCTCAACTAAATGATGTACAGAACGTGCCAAAAGTGAAGATAATTTTCCCAACGTCATTGCGCTCGCAGATTCGTTGTCAATGTTCTCTGTTATTTAATTAGAGTTATCTCTCCTTTGATGCAAAATAAAAGTATTGAGCTCACATATGACGTCAAAAGGTCACCGGAAGTTCTGGGTCCTCTGCTTTCTATACAATTTTCATCGCTTTTGAGATGGCCCCCAAAACGTGTTCAACTGTCTTTGTCTGAGAAGAATGCAATTGCTGCTTTGCACAAAGCAGGATTGAAAGGACCGACAATAACACGCTTTAGACAACGTGGAACTGTAGAGAGATGAGATATCGAGTAGGCCATCTTTGTTGACACCTCAGAACACTATAAAACTTTATGGGGTTGTAAAATCTGAA
Organism: Bathymodiolus brooksi; assembly: GCA_963680875.1. Taxonomy (NCBI): domain Eukaryota; kingdom Metazoa; phylum Mollusca; class Bivalvia; order Mytilida; family Modiolidae; genus Bathymodiolus; species Bathymodiolus brooksi. The sequence continues at coordinate 68,260,053 of OY804584.1, forward strand.
AGAAAACTTCCACTCCAGGAAGCTACTAATATTTTCAATGAGTATAGGCCGCGACCTTTATCTGATCGAACTGTTCACAGAAATTTGTATGAAACAAAATATCACAAGAGTGTTGTTAAACAAACAATAGGATTCGCGACTACAATGTCAAGAAAGGGCTGGCATGGTGTAAATTGAATGGACACAAAACTGTAAATGATTTCTGGAAGAAGGTGATTTATAGTGAGGAATGTAAGGTATAATTGGGAATGGACAACTGTGTACTTACTTGTTGACGACCCGACAAGGAATGGACTGCACCTTGATTGAATCCAGGTCGTGGTGATCGAGTAAGTTTGATGATATGGGGCTGCATCACCTATGAAGGTGTGGGTACTTTGACAATTGTTGACGGTAATATTAATGCCGACAAATATCAGTGATAACTTTGTTTGGCACGTCATTGCCCAGATGACAATTATGTGTTTCAAGATGATAATGCCCCGTACATAGGGCACGCGTAATAAAGGAGTATACGGAAGAAATTGAATAACATGACACGGCATGTCCAGCCCAGAATCCTGATATATTATATTATAGAGAATGTGGGGCATAAAATCAAACATGAACTACAAAAACATGTTCAAGACATCACCTCACGTCAGTTGTTGGAAACTGCTATTCGTAACATATAGACTGGGGTGTATGACAAAGTACTAGGTAAGTGAATTTATTTTTATTTATATTGTTACAAAGATTTGAAATCCCAGGTGTAGTTCATTTGAAGTTGGCAGCCACCTTGAAATCATCTTCACTTTTGGCATATTGATGTATCAATAAATGGCCTCCTCACGTACTTTCAATAACGATTAGGAATACATCATATTGGAGCAAAACGGTATTCGTTAGCACTTTCAAAATTAAATTCTCAATATACAACTCAATCTGACTGCTATTATACTGGATATTGGCCAACACATGTTTTTCTATGCTTTTCTTTAGATGCCATGCCTACACCATCAATCTGTTAGAGACATGGTTCCAACTTATTTTAAAGATCAATATGTTCCAAAGATTTAATATTCCTATTCTCCACCCATTTCCCCCAAAATAATACACGTGTATTGCAAGATTTCCACATTGATGACCTTAAAGCAAAACATCCTGATTGTTCTTGCCACAATTACCCATTCAAATATAGTCATGCTGGCCACATTATAAGAACATCATATGCTGTAAAAATGTCCGTAAAATCCTTGCTAAAGATCCAAAATATCATGATCCCCAGTCCATAAATTGAAAACAGAACTTCAACATAACAAATGTCAAGGATATTTTTTTTGTCAATGTGTGAAGTAAAAATATTTTTGACATTTACGTCACCGAATATGGTACTGCTTTGACAACTATTTTACCTATTTTGTTCCTGTATTTAAATACTGTTATAGTGACAGCCGGAACCTTTGAACCGTAATGAGAGCGGGAGGTTTGGCACCTTAAAATCTGATTCAACCCACCATTTCTTTAGAAATGCCTGTACCAAGTCAGGGTCATTACGGTTTTCACAGTTTTCCGGTTGTTGACTGATTTTGTCTGTTTATATAATTATGAGTTTTGACTTTCCCTTTGTAAGATTGTTCGGAGTTCGGTAATTTTGTTATTACCCTTATATACTTATAAACTCTGTAGAGGGCTATGTCAGAAAATGGACAAATCGAGAAAAAGAGGAGATTGATACAATTTTAAAATGAATAAATGCTCTTATATTACTGATTCGAATCAGAAAATGCCAAAGGTCAATGAGCGCAAGCACAGCATCTGTATTCAAAGATCCTGAATTTACTGAAAACCTGTCCACTAATTCACCACACATATGTTTTTGTTTTGCAGTTCCTGCATATAAGGACCATAACAACATTGGTCTTATCTGAAAATAAATATTACACTGATTGCTTAAAGATATATTAAGGCTTGGATAGGTTACAAGGTAATCCTACTACGCTATCAGAAGAGGAAATTGTTGATAATCTCATGTTAGTCTATTGTTCTTCTTTTTTTTTGAAAGATGAGATTTATAATACTAGTTAGTGCTGTATATAGGCCGATAATTTGACGGTTCGGAATGGTCTTTACCAGGTTTTGGAATTGGAATGACAATAGTTGATTTCAAAGAGTTTGGAGTGGCGATTCCGAAAGATGTTTGAGAACCTAGAATGGATATTATCGGGAGCACATGCAGTATCATGTGATATTTTGATTGCGAAATACGTTTCCATGTACATTGTATATAATCTACTAACAAAGATAGGGGCTGTCGTGGCCGTGATCGTATGGTATTTGGATTTTCCACTACCTATGCAGTCAGTGTCTATCACCACTGATGTTGTGAGTTTGAATCTCGATCAGAGCGAGGTGTACAACATTATGTGATAAAGTTTGTTAGTGACTTGCTACAAATCGGTGGTTTTCTCCGGTCCTCCAGTTTCCTCCCCGAATAAAACTGACCGCAACGATATGACTAAAATATTGTTGAAAGTGGCGTTAAACCCCATCAAGTAAAACAAACAAGCACTGCAGTTTATTATCACACACTAGTGAATTCACTATTGCCTATTATTATAGACTATTGTTTCAGCTGATGTGATATGCTGTAGTTTAATAAGAGATGTATTGTTTATCATGGAACAAGCTTTTAAACCTGCTGTACATATTGAGATGTTTTGACAGACTGCGGTATATTAAAAGTACATGTGTTTACCCTTGTCATGCATGTTCAACCACTTTGGAGAAATTAAAGTGCCGTGACAACAAGTTATTGGTCATTATTTACAAAAGCTACACCGAGAAGCTTATACATACTCTGTTTTAGGAATTAAGGTTGTGCATTGCATATCCTATTTTAATTTTGGTCGCCTAGACTTCTTGTGTTTCCAATGGCCAATCCTATTTTACCAATGTGGCTCAGATGGAACACAAATCTCTTATTATGCAAATATTGCTAGACTACTCCACAGAAACAACTTAAACGATATAGCTGAAATATTGCTCAGTTAACGTTAAACAATGTTCGCTCACTCATAATAAGTAATGTAGTTAGTAGTTGCCTTGTTGAACTACATATTGTATTATATTATAAAACATGCACACAAGACTACACACACATGTTCTTACAATTGCTGCAAAACTAAGGAAACAAATGATTTTAGTTGGGGTTTTTTCTACATAATTGTGGTTCCACACAAAGTAAATTTCGACATTTTATTTCTTACCGCTACACTAAAATTTGGTTATTGAATTTAAATTCCTTCAATACAAATAGCATAATAAAGTGATTATATGTCGAACAAATGTTTCTGTGTGTGTTTATCTAACAGACGACACAATTAATTTTTCTGAAGCAAAAATCCAATGAATGACGTAGAATCATCCCAATCATATATATAATTAGTGGCTGTTCCATCGCTTGGAAGGGGGTAGGGGGGTAGGGTTATAGTGTCTAGCGCAACTTTCAACAATATTTCAGTTATATCGTGGCGGTCAGTTTTATTTGTGGAGGGATCCGGTGTAAAGCATAGATCTGCCGCAAGTCACTGACAAACTTTATTACACAACCTTTTATCGAGTACATCTATCGATAATAAATATTTTTAAACATGGATGTAATTCATCATAATAAAAATGTTAACTGATATTTTATTTTTGAAACCTGCCGGTCTTCTACTTTTATTGCAAGTTTGAATATATTAAAATATTTTCATACCGGGAGCATTTCATATATATAATATCAGTAATTAAAATTCAACAATAGCATTTAAAAATAAAATGGTTAAAATCGGAAAGAAGCACGTACTTTTACACGTCAAAACGCTGTCACATTAATGATATTAAAAACGAAATATCTGCAATATGACAGAAATAGGTACTTTTAAACGTCAAAAAAACTGTCAAATTGATTCTTAAACAACAACATATTTGCAAAATGAAAGCTGAACGTAATTTTTATAATTTAAAAAGCTGACACAATGATTTTTTAAACAAATATTCTGCTATAATAAAAAAAAAAAAAAAAAAAGAACAAAAGACAAACTGATGTTTTTGTTATGTGCACTTAAACAACGCCACTAACAAAATAAAATTTTAGTTATTTCAGTGAAATAACATTAAATACGATTATAAATTAATGCATCGCAGAAAATGGGTTGTCAGATCTCATTGTATTACTTTGTGTATTTTTAAACAAAAACACGGACTGTAAAAGTCTAAAGTAGAAGAATTAAATGTTTGGTTTTGCATTTTTAAATAAAAACATGTCTTACACAGACTGTTAAAATCTAAAGTAAAAGAATTAAATATGTTTGGTTTTGTGTTTGAATAATGTATAGAACAATGTTATAACAATCATGTACTGGTCTATTAGTTAATATCAGCACATCATATTTATCAACACATCGTAGCTAATAGAATAACTCTCACATGTAATATGACGGCGTAAACAATGTAATTTTATGACATTTCACTTTACATTCCAGCTTATACTGCAGTATCGAATCCGTACCGGTAGTGTAAAGGTCAGCATGTTCGTCTTGAGTGCGGTAGATCGTGGGTTCAAGCGACGATCGGGTCAAACTAAATCTTGTAATTGGTATACGCCGCTGCACCTCAAAGCACGCAACATTAGTCAGTTAGAACAAAGACTGTTTGTCTCAGAATCAGGATAAGGTGTCAAAGTGGAGCGACGTGTCCATCCACTGGAAGTTGCTTTAGTCTGTTAGCATTAAAAAATTCAAACTTAGAGTGTTAGTCCAGTACAAAGCGGACACCATCACCATTTTATCGAAGTGTAACTTGTTCTCATCACATGCTAACATGGCATTAAACAACAATGACTATATAATATCGTGTGAAAAGTGAGTCGAGTATTGAAACTTACCCTACATCTCATATAAACACACATTGTTTTAAACAAAAATATAAAGAGACCGGGGGCCGTCGTGGTCATATGGTAGTTGGATTTGCAACTACATGTGCAATCAGTGCCTATCACCACTAAAGTTGTGAGTTCGAATCCCGCTCAGGCGAGCTAGGTGTACTTGATACAACATTGTGTGAGAAAGTTTGTCAGTGACTTGCAGCAGGACTGTGGTTTCTCCGGGTACTCCACCAAAGCAACTGACCGCCACGATATAACTGAAATATTATTGAACGTGGCGTTAAACACCATACCGTAACCCCTCAATTTAAATGAAATAGAAACCATTAAAGTAGACTAATCTACCGTTTCATGCAGTGATTGTGGAATGATGCTACCTCTCGTTAATGGCCAAAGGAAAAAGAAAAAAAAAGACAAATAATGTTCTTTAAAACACAACACAGACCACTAAGAATATTGAGCAATTACACGAATCTTACAAATACAGATGGAGAACTCCGGAAGGGTAAGCAGTAAGTACTATGAACTCATCGACTCATTCTTGACACCAATGACAGTGTCAAGTAAATAACGCATAAGGACACCAAACAATTTTTTTCCGATTGATCGTCAAAACTATTTTGCAGCGCATAAATTTACACCTAATTAATGTAATATTATTCTAATTGACCGCATCGGTGGTAGTGCTTGCGTCGATGTTGTAGATCGTGGACTAGAGCTCCGGTCGGGTTAAACCAAAGACTATGAAATTGTGATTTATTGCTTCTCCGCTAAGCAAGTATCATTAAAGTGAAAGAACAAAGACTGGTTGGCTCGGAAACAGGATAATGTATACGATTGGAGGGACATGTCTACCCACGGGTTCAATTTTCAGTGAGCTAGCACAATAAAAACCCAACTAAGCGTGTTGGTCTGGTACAAAGCGGAGGTCATCACAATCTCATCGAATGTGACTTGTTCACGCCATGATATTGCTGAACAATTACCAACTTGGCGTTAAACAGCAATCACTCTCCCACTCGAAATTCGTTTCCTTTGACCACTCGAAGTAAACATGTTCTTACTAATGGAATACTTATGTTATATCAGATATCTTGAATCATACTACACAAAGTTGTTGGACACATAAGTTTCCACACAAAGCGGAGGTCATCACAATCTCATCGAATGTAACTTGTTCACGCCACGATATTGCTGAACAATTGCTCATTGTGTGTTAAAGAACAAGCACTCCCTCACTCAAACTAACTAAAGACCACACTCCACCTAAATATTCATTTCTTATTAAATTCGGATCCGTCATGGTCGTGATCGTATACTACTTGCCTATGCAATCAGTGGCTATCACCACTAAAGTTGTGAGTTCGAATACGGCTCAGGCGAGGTGTCAGTGACTTGCGGCAGGTATGTGGTTTTCACCGGGTACTCCAGTTTTCTCCAAAAAATAAAACTGACCGCCACGATATAACTGAAATATTGTTGAAAGTGGCGTTAAACACCATTAATCAAACCAAACCAAACATCATGCTAACAAAAAACCACACATCATGCTAACAAAAAACCACATTCCACCTAAATATTGATTTCTAAATCAGCTCACTAGGTCGGAGAAATTAGTGTTCCATATTTTGTATTTTTTCATATATTACCTGTCTGATCCCGCTGTTACCTTAATCGAGTCACTTAATCACACGGATTGAAAACAAGTACAATAAAACTCCTGCCCCCAATTATTGGAAAACATATTTCTATCATTTTTACATTCCACTTAATCGTGTTAAAAGAAAAATACTACATCGTTTACATATTTCCCCGTGAAGAAATATATTTTTTTCAATTCTCGATGTCAGCTAGTGCCTAGAGTACAATACCTTATATAAGATTGTTTATATAACCAAATATTACTTAAGGCAGTCTAAGCAACAAACGTGGAAAATTACAAACAAACAGGACAGAAAAGAAAAAAAAAACAAATAACAAAATTGAATTCAACCGTCAGTTCAAAAATTCCGGATAACACGAAATACTGCACAAAAGGGAGTTAGAGTATAAGCGTGGTAACAATCACTCACACACTCAAACTTACTCATCTTTTTAGCTTTTTTATGTTGTGCTATTATGTGTCTTTACATTCTGAATCCAGTGTTGTGATGTCCTTTGCGAATTCCGCATAAAAACGATGTTCGGTTCGTCTTTACCTCCATGTCTTGTTTACGTTGTTTGTGTTTATTTGCGTATGGTGATGACCAACACAAATTGTATAGTGTTTTTCGTCGTATTCTGAGCCCTGTGTTGCCAGTTTCTCTGGATTGTCCATTTTTGATTGCCCCTTCGGTATTCTCTATCGTTTATTTACAAAAAACCACACTCCACCTAAATAATGATTTCTAAATCAGTTCACTAGGTCGGAGAAATTAGGTTCCATTTTTTTTTGTATCATATATTACCTGTCTGATCCCACTGTTACCTTAATCGAGTCACTTAATCACGTGGGTTGAAAACAAGTACAATCAATCTCCTCCCGCATATTATTGGAAATAAAATATGTCTATCATTTTTACATTCCACTTAATCGTGTTAGCGGAAAAATAATGAATTGCTTAAATATTTTAGTACAAAATATACCTGATATAAGATATTACTTAAGGCAGTCCAAGCAACAAGCGTAGAAATTTACAATCAAACAGGACTTAAAAACAAACAGAGAAAAACAAATAAAAACAAAATTGAATTCAACCGTCAGATAAAAAAATCGGATAACACGAAATACTTCATAAAAGAAATTTATAGAATAAGTGTGGTAACAGGTGGTGTATATCCTGACCGCCTGTTCTGATTGGTTTATTAAAAGACGACACGAACATATATTGTACACGCAAAATAGCTTAACATAATATCAACACGCATACAAGCATACGCTGAATATTACCTCCTAACAAAAATGGAAAATAGCTTTCATAACAGAGTATCAACACGCATACACTGAATATGACCTTCTAGCAACAACAACAACAAAATAGAAATGTCAAAGAGAAAATCAAGAGATAAACATGAATTAATAAAGGATAAAAATCGTGGAAAATAGATGTGATATGCTTTATAGAACCAGCCCTCGGTGGAAATAAGGCATAGTTTATCCACTGTGGGGAGCAACGCTGGTTGAACGGGACGAATCAAATACACAAGTCGCCTTTAGGACGGGACGTTAACCTGTGCCTCCTGTGTGGAGAATCCCAAGTTCTTTTCACTTTAAAGACAACTTGCAGCTACTAATGAACACTAATGGCCCGTTTCAGGACAAAAGTACCATATTTATCATCTCTCATTTTCTTCGCAACTAGTTTTTTTATTAATATGTCTGTACCCATCTGAAAATGAGCACCTATCCAGCAGATATAAATAGATGGCTTATAGCATTTATATTTCAGTTGGAAAATTTATATTCATTTATTTTGAATGAACTCAATTCAGAATATTTCTTATGTTTGTTAGTCTAATAGTGGTCGAGCGATTGTTGGTTAATGCTTAGTGAGTGATTGTTCAGCTATGCCATGAAATTAAATTAATACAACATTTAAATACACTTGAATAAACTGTATATATTTTTCCATTTAAGTATATCTAACAGAATATGAAGAATAAAGCGCATACTTTATAGCGTGATGCTCTGTTTTCTTGCATGACAAATTGTATACGGTGTATATTGAATATGTGATGTTTATTTTCCATTATCAGGTCACATGAATTGGTTCCAATGTAATTGAAGTAATCACTATAACAGGAACACTTATCTTTGTCGTGCGTATAACACATAGATATTTAATACCTAGTTAATAAATTAGGAACCCTATCCGAATTTCATCTATTATGCCCAAATGGAGACTTTTTTACATTTGGGTTGGAATAGGAACCAGATTGTTAGATATTACCTTCCCCGACAGAGTTGGATTTACAACTACTTATGCAACCAGTGTCTATCACCACTAATGTTGTGCGTTCGAATCCCGTTCATAGCGAGGTGTACTCGGAACAACATTATGTGATAAAGTTTGTCGGTGACATGCGACAGGTTGGTGTTTTTCTCCAGTTTCCTCCACCAATAAAACTAACCGCCACGATAGTTGATATAACTGATATATTGTTGAAAGTGGCGTTAAAAACTACAACCTTAACCTCTCTATTATGCCCAAATGGAAGTTTTCTACATTTGTGCTGTAATAGGAACCATTCTGTTATATATACCTTCCCCGACAGTCATTTACTGAGTTTGGTACTGCTTTGACAACTATTTTACCTATTTTGTTCAAGTATTGTTATAAATACTGCTATAGTGACAGCCGGAACCTTTAAGTCGTAATGAAAGCAGGAGATTTGGCGCTTTAAAATCTGATTCAACCCACCATATCTTTCGAAATGCCTGTATCAAGTCAGGGTCATTACGGTTTTCACAGTTTTCCGGTTGTTGACTGATTTTGTCTGTTTATATACTTTCCGTTTGTAAGATTGTTCGGAGTTCGGTAATTTTGTTATTTCCCTTATTTCCAATGTGTCTTCTGTTGTTAGCACGTCAGTTTCTACAGAGAAACAATATTGTAAAGTTCAAACTTGTTGTCGTAAATGTCAAGCATTCTGTTATTTTAATAAATTCTTAAGATGTGGATAATTCTAAATTTTTACCCTGAAAATATTACATTGTTAATTGATTTCTGGTAGGTTCTCGGCTTGAAATTTAAATGTTCTTAGAAATAATAAATTACATTTCTTAAAATCACATTGAAATATTGTAAATTGGAAATCGATTGTAATATTATTTACATTTATTAATTTTGATTGAATGAGTGAAAACAACAGTGTTTATGGAAATTCTTAATTATTCAATTATTTTGATTGAATGTGTAATTTTTCAATTGGCGTTATTTGTATCTCTTTAATAACATTATTTGCGTTTTTAATTTTAGTAGAAGGTCAAGAATCTTTCATTATTTGTTTTATTAGATTACATAATCCGATTTTAGTTCTGTGTTGTTTGTTTCCCCGTTTTTTCTAAGAATTTGCATATAATTGTAGATGCTTGGTACAGATGAAGGTTGCCATTGCTCAGACCCACAGAACTACCCAGTACGTTCCCAGGTGGCAGACAGAGGAAGCCCTATCGTTGAGGTTGGTAGGCTATGATACGAAAAGCCTGAACACGGATCGTAGTGTGCAACGTGTTTAGAGAGTGTCACGCTCCCTTGCACGTTAATGACCTCTTTTGTAGGTTTCGAAATTTTTCGTCCCTACCCCAATTTTGACCAGTCAAAATCCGTTTCTCCGGTTGGCCCATTCCTTCCATCATTTCTATTTTGTTTTCATATATTATTGAATATGTTCTCGTTCTGAATATAGCTGAAATACAGCTTACTGAACGTTAAATTATAATCAATCAATCAAACATGATCCGTTTATATCTTAATTTTTCAAACTCATCAATTTAATGCGGGAACACAAATGTTTCCAATTTCATTGTTAAGGTACAACTTTGTTTTGTTTTTGTGGTCTAACATGCACTGTATACCTTAAATGGTAATAATGTGCATAAAATCCCGTATAAACAACCCAAATATGCTTTCTAGAGCAACACGATGGTTGCCATTAGTGGGGCAGGAATCCCCTACCTTTCCGGAGCACCCGATTTCACACCCGGTTGTTAGTGGGGTTCGTGTTGCTCGATCTTTAGTTCTGTGAAGTGTTTTATAGATCATTGTTTGTCCGTTTGTCCTTTCGCTTGGCTATTTCTTCGATCTACGGATTCTAATTGTTCATTTGGTATCTTCAAACTCTTCTTTTGACGACTGTATTAATCTATGCCTCGCATTACATTATAAGTATCACAACTTTTACTGTGCCACATTCCAGTCACCGAGAAATAAAAAAAAATAAGCGTTAGAGACAACCGAAGAGACAATCCAGACACACAGGGAACAAGTCACAGAATAAATACAAACAAAACAGAAATCTAAAACACACATATGGGACGGACACTACCAAATATCCGGGATGAATCCAGATACTCGCGGAGGGTGATCAGTTCATGTTTCTTATATGACACTAGCGGTATTATTCATAGTAAATTCTGGTCAAAGGCTTTTCGTTTATAGTGGAAAGAAAAAAAGAATCTACTCGAAAGTGAAAATATCCATTTCCCTTCTGAAAAGCAGATATTTTGTCGCGAGCAATAATTACGACTGAAGTGATGACTGTATCCTAGAAGCAACGTAACCTTGCAAAAGATAGTATTAAAACATTATTTAGATTAGTTACACTATGTCAGAAAACAATTCAGGTTTTTCAATATGCAACAATGGAAATAAACAACATTTATACATTCCTTTCTCTCATGCATGGGTTACCTTAGCTGATTGTGATATCCTGTTTAAGCCCTTTGGGTTTCTTATTAAATATTTTGGCTTTGAGCGTATCTAGTAAAAGCTATTCTAGAAACGCGTCGTGCGCACTAAATTTTGAGCATACCTGGTGAAGGCTATTCTAGAAACGCGTCGTGCGCACTAAATTTGATATCTACCTTTTTAAATTTATAGTTGTTCATGAACATTAAACTATAATAGCGACCACTATTGTCTTCTATGAAATAATTGTGTTTTATATTATCTATATTTATGTATGTGCTAGATTTGGTGACATTATTATATGTGTATTATGATACTTGTAGGGAGAGGACAGTACATAAGTTGTGATAACTTTTTGTCCAATCCCATTGCTGTTTTATTGGCAATAAAATAATATTAAACTATATAAAATAATTAACTTACAATCAAAAGTATTTCAGAACACTTCACTTAATTCCGCATTTGGGCTAGAGAATCATTTACTACCGCATTGAGTTCGGTAATTTTGTTATTACCCTTATTCACAGTACAAAAAAACTACAAGTATTATGAGAAATGTACATAGAAGAAAGACATTCCATACAATAGTCAAAATGAAAGTGATCTACACAACAATACACAGAAAACTATAAAGATCAAGCAACACGAACCCCACAAAAATGGGGGTGCACTCATGTTCTAACGGAGGGTTATTAGTTCCTGCTCCACTAGTGGCACTCGTCGTGTTACTATTAAACCACATGAACATCGTCTGATATTGAAATCGCATTGAACAGCAGTATGCAAAAAATAGGTAACTTTGTAAAATAAACAACATAGATATCGAATTTAGTGCATTCATAGTAAAAGATAGTAGTAGTACATCCTGTCGATTGTTACAATATGTCAAAAACAATTTGGGGTGCTAAATAATAAATTGGAACAATATATACACAATATTTCTGTAGTTGCTCATAAATATCTAAATCTAAGATAATATAACTGTCTGTCTGTCCGTGTGCGTTCATGGGGTTTCCTTTTGGTTTTTCTGTTTTGTTTTAAGGTACACGGACATCTGACAACATTCAGTAAGAGGTCATGTCAAGTTAGTTTTCAAGAATTGCCTATGGTAGCCATGTTTGTTAACGGATCGGGACGAATGAGCAATCTGTATAGAGGACATTTCATAGCTGCTTCTTACCGAGATACCTTTCGGCCAGGTGAGTTAATACCAGGTGATTGATTATTCCTACAATTCTCAGAGTCACCACTATATAATATTAGTGGGTCTCAATGACTCAAACACACCGTGTCAATACTTTTAAGTTTGAACCACTGAAGTTCTGTTGTATGAAAAAAGTTTATTTTTTAAACTGTTCATCCATATAATAAAACTACAAGCACCTTACTGTCAAGATTCTTACCTGGAGATTTAGCCGATCTTACAGATTTTAGTTGGAGATGATCTTTAACTCTTTCGCCTGCTTCGTCGAAAGTTATTTTAGTTTTAACGATTCCTTTTGCGACCCATGCCATAACCTGCCCTTGAAATATCTAAGATAATAAAAATCTTCTTTTACTCATGCAAAGCTACTCACCTTCTTGATTTATTTGTAATTAGTCGAGTTGCATGGGGTATTTATGTCCATGCAAGGAAGAAATGGTAGTGGTTTATAGTGTTCAACAATATTTCAGTTATATCATCGCGGTCAATTTTATTGGTGGAAGAAACCGGAGTGTCCGGAGAAAACCATCGACCTGTCGCAAGTCACTGACAAACCTTATCACATAATGTATCGCCTTAGTGAGATTCGATCTCACAACGTTAGTGGTGATAGACACTGATTGCATAGGTAGTTGTACAAAAACTACCATACGATCACGACCACAACGTCCCCTGCGAGGTAGACATAAACAGTTGGGTATCCATTGATTCTCCTAGTATCGTCCTTATGTTTTGGTGAACAAAAGTTATGTTCCTCTGTCTTGAATCTATAAAATGTTCATTATTTATATCAATACAACCGGTAAAATTATACCATATTACCATGACATTATATATTCTACATTAAGAAAAATACATTTTGTTGTGAAAAATGTTTCCCTAGAAAATGTTTGAAGTTTGGAAGAAAGCATTTGAAAGAAAAGGGAAAATACTAAATGTAGTACATTTTCCATTATGCTTGCTTCAATATTTAACGCAATATTATGTTTTCTCCACACATTTTGAATTGAGTTATCTCCCTTCTACCAAACATCAATGACATTGACAACCTTTATATGTATGATATCCCCTATTCCTTACTACAACATCTTATATTGTAGGAGTATTTTACATTGGGCATAATTACTGTGACGTATAATTGCAAAATGCCATGAATTAATGATTTATTCAAGTCTTTGACAAGTTGGGGTGAGTGAGTGATTGTTGTTTAACGCCAATTCATCAATTTTACAGCTATATCATGGCGGGAGCAAGTTGATTTTCAATGCGATGATGATGAGGTCCGCTTTGTACTAGACCATCACGACTTCAAAGGAAAATACACAAATCATTCTACAAGTAATATCTAACATTTGTTGTGTTGTTTCAGATGAAGAAGGTTCTGTCTTAGAAATGTAATGCAATACTGTTTTAAATAATGTTTCTATTAAGAATATTGTGTTGCTGTCCAACATACATCAGCCATGTAGCAGAGAGTGAGATATACATTAAGGGATCACGTTTGCTGTTTGAGCCGACCACAACTTGTTTTTAGACATTGTGATGGAGATCGTTAAAATTCAAATTGCCGAAAGAAATTGTATATTTAATATATATTGTAGGATATACCCAGAATTTCTTTTAGCTCATCCCTGGTTTTTAGTGAGGTTTGTGTTACTCGATCTTTAGTTTTATGTGTCTGTCTCACAGAAAACCATGCAAACTCGTAACATAGTGATAGTTTGAAAACCTTATGAAATCTTGTCCATGAAATACCTTTGGCCAAGTACAATTAACACACAAAATATTTTTTTTCAAATTTTATTATTTGACTGAATTATTAGGGTTTCTTGATTTATCCAGTATTTCAATATATAATGAAGCAAAAACAATGAATTTTACAATATTTCAACCTCCAATATATCTTGTATAGCATAAAATGTGTCTGTCTCATATAGTATCCAGGATTAATCAACTTTCACTCTATCATTTAACATAATATATTCAATATTTGGTCGCATGGATTTTTTACAGGCCACACTTTAATATACCCATAAATCAGTAAATGACCTTTTATGCAAAAATTGTACATATATAACAGGAAATATCTCCCTTGGGGGAGAAAATAAAAATATCCTCAATTTATTTCGATATAACTTTGTTTTCATACAAAAACATATAAAAAATCCACCTTCGGCAAATTAAGATAAAATGGTGAAAATAAGGACAAAAGTTTAGTACCTGTGCACTTAGCCGAAAATGGACAAGGTGAATAGGAAAAACAGTAGAGCAGTGTTAATGCTCAATAAGTACCAAAATATGCGATTGTGTTAAAATAAGCCGGTTTTCTGTCCATCATATATCCTAAATGAGATAGTGAAACTTCTCAATAATACGCTTATTTTTCTGAGGTTCTTCTATCATGGATCTGTATCAAAAACCTTCTCTTATACTCTTAAATAATCACAGATTACAAGTTTAAGTGTGTTAGATTTGTGCATTTTGGTAAATAGGACAAGGAATTGACAAGTTGATATTATAATTATCAGAAAAAGGATATCCCATCAATATGAAATGAAATAAAAACAAGAGGTTGAACCTATATCATACTTATTCACAGGTGAACATTTAACATATTCTGTCTAACCACTATGCAAAGCTTGAAGTATTCAAAGTTAAATAAATTAGAATCCCTGCATATAATGGCTAATTTACATGTTCACAGCAGTGTACACTTCTTCCACAATATTTTCAATATTGGAATTATAATCATTAGTTTCTAGCACTGCAATGATCTATGATAGAGTTTCATCTTGACCGACATCTTCATTGGGAATATCTTTAAACTGAATTTGTAGAGTACTCGAAGAAGTTTCTGATTTTGTCTTCGGCTTTGTTAGGAAAGATACCATGTAACTTTTTATCTGACTTGGATTCAACCACTCCAACTTCGAACTTCATTGGCAAGTGCAACATAATCTGGCCTTTTCCCTGTTTTTCAGACATATTTTGTTCAGTTTCACTATATGTTTTTTCCATCAATTTCTTTACTTGTAAGAATGCTTCTGGAAAATAAAAGTGATATATGGTATATACATTCCATGTGTACATGACGTACTTCATAATTTGCATTTGTCAACCTTATTCTTCAGTGTTGGAAGTTCATGTTAAGTGGTTTCTTAATGAGTTGCTATTTTCTTTAATTATGCCTTTGTTGTCAAGTAAATCTGTTGACGAAAAAATAAACCATTTTTTTTTAAATTGGCTGCCTTCTGGAGATAGAGCAGAAAATTACTTTGGAAATATAATCTCAACGAGATTAAAATACACTATACTCAAGCCAAAATATATAGGGAAGTAGTTACTACATGTTTCTAAGACTTGCTATTCATTCTATATTTTTCAGAAATGGATATATTTCAAATATTACTCCAGATTTCTATGAAAATAAATAATTTTATCTTTGCTCTATACAACAAAATATTTCATCGCAGCGACGTGTTTTATGGAATTTATTTCCCTCAGAGAGGGAAAAACTGATTGGCAATTTGTCTCCCTCACTATGGATACCAGTACAGATGACAGTGACTGTGTTACTGAACAGGAAACTATATTTATTAGAAACTGTGTCCAGGGATTTGTGTGTATTGGTGAACCCAAAACAACCAGTTCTGAAGATATGTTTGCCTGTGTAAATGAAAACTATTTAACCAATCATAAGTCTAAATTTGTTGGATTTGGTTGTGATGGGGCTTCTAATATGATGGGATGTAAAACTGGTCTGGTTACTCGTCTTCATGAATGTTACCCAGAAGTGGAAGATATTGGAAATGATAGAGAAGTAAAAATTGAAAGTGAGAGGGAAATCAGAGTAATAGGGAGGGAGAGAGAGACACTGAGGAAATTAGGGACGAGAGTGATGTAAACATTGATGGCGAGATTGATAGTGAATCAGAGTGTGAGCAGAGTGAAGATGAAACTTTTAGAAATGTTAACAAATTTGTAGAAATAGATTTGATTTTGATTTGATTTTTGGTGTTTTAGCGCCACTTTCAGCTATATCATTGCGACCAGTTTTAGTGGTGGAGGAAGCCAATATTTCAGCTATATCATTGCGACCAGTTTTAATGGTGGAGGAAGCCAGAGTACCCGGAGAGAATCACCGACCATGGGCAAGCAACTGGTAAACTTTATCACTTGCGGCTACAAGTTGAGTGCGCCCTTTTTGTAATTTACAAAGCCGGGCGCGAACCCACGCCGTATTGGTGATAGGCTTGTACAAGTTGTTAGATCCAGCGATCTAACTCATTGAGCCACCCAGGCCCTATGTAGAAATAGAAGATGAAATGGAGTACATGTATAATTAAAACATAATACAACTGGTGTGTTTACTTATTTCATTCTGATTTTCAAAATTTTATTTTCTTAAAGTTATTTCGGACTGACAAAAGTTTGTTCGGACTGACAAAATTCTGAAGGGTATCAGACCGAATGACTGACACAAGAAAATAAATTTCAAGAACTCTGCATAAGGAAGGACTTGTTCCATGTTCCTCTCTAGATCTGGCCTTTCCATTGTCGTACTTTGAATATACACATAGAATGTTGCCTCTCTTCCATCTAGTCCCAAAGTATTCTCTGTTTCTGGTATATCTTGAGATTCAATGAATCTTTGTCGATGGCGACAATTCCGCTATGTACACGATATAAAAAAGGCCTCGGGCAGTGTCTTTCCATGTATATTTTCAGATGATTTCAGGCCAACGATAAGGAAAGCTGCATCAGCTTTACATTGGAATACATGTATAATGTTTGAATTGCATGGCAAGTTGCAAAAGTTAGAAAAATAACACGGTGTTGTTTATCCACAGGAGGCTGACATTTCTAATTTTATAATCTTAGAAGTGAAGACTTCCGAAAAGGGAGGTTACTCCGTCACTTTCTCTATCAGATACACATGTGTATTTTCTTGCTCAACGTTAAAGTCCGGATTGAAAAAGGGAATTAAAATGATATATCATATGTTATTTATTTACAATAAACACACAAATTACCTTTAATAAGAATCACTAATAGTTTATTGCAAAAATTTGCATATATTTTAAGCAATGGGTTTTAAGCTAAA
This sequence comes from Bathymodiolus brooksi, assembly GCA_963680875.1. Lineage (NCBI taxonomy): Eukaryota > Metazoa > Mollusca > Bivalvia > Mytilida > Modiolidae > Bathymodiolus > Bathymodiolus brooksi. Next base: position 68,277,659 of record OY804584.1, read on the forward strand.
ATTGCACACATGACCATATTTTTGGGTGCAAGAAGTTTTTTGCAAATTATTTGCCAAAGGCAGATTTTTTATATATTTTAGTTTTGAGATTGGTCTGTTTAAAAATGTTCATTTCAAGTCAAAGAAATCTCACCCAACTCCAATATTGTGCATCAAAATTAAGGAATTTTACTGATTTTGAAAATTTATTTATATAGCATATTTTGTGATAGCCTTAAAAAATTTCATAAAGATTTTTTCAAAAATTGTTTTTGGTGATCATTGTCTTTAAACATTATACTTTGAGGAAACAATGTGATTTTTTACTTCTGAGATATATATTAACAGTAATAATCCGTCAAAAATAGGGGCGTTTTTAACCATTTTTAAGGGCTAAAATGAAAATCCTCATTTTATAACAAAAATGAAAATATATAGGAAATATGTATGATATATTTTAAAATACTAGGCAACAAATATTTAGAAAATGTATAACTTTTTTTTCTTACTGAAATTAGCTTTGTTACATTTTTTTTTGGATTTTGCATGGTTTTCTGTGAGACAGACACTTATGTGTATGTTTTGTAGATCGCTGTTTGTACTTTTTCTTTTGGCCATTGTGTTGTCTGTTCTTCTTCGATATACAGATTCAGATTACCCCTTTGGTGTCCACAAACTCTTCTTTTTATTTATCTAGTGCTGTCAAGCCAATATGTACCCAGCTCAGTATGGTCCAACCTTTATTTCGATGTGATGTATTGGGAGAAAATATATATAAGTTGAATATTTTTCGAAAGAATTTTGTAGTAAATCTTTTTAAGTAATTCAATTATAAACATGTATTGTATCCTGGTCAAATAAATGATGGCATAAAATTTATCTTTTGGAGGTCCTGTAGAGGTTATATTAAGAAACCATAGCAAAATGGCACATGTCTTTGATGTTTTAAAGGAAAAGCTTCGGAGGGAAATTGAAAAGCGTAGAATTCACAAAACAAGGATCACTCAATTGCGTCCCGTCCTAAGCAGATATCTACGTTTTAATTTTAACCCACAACGGTAAAACAATGTCGTATTTCTATTTCTCTGGGCTCAGGGTCAGTCTTAGGAGGTGCGAGACCTAATTGTTCTCTGTAAAACCTGATGTGTGTACTTGAACCACCGAAAGTAGATAACTGCAGCGCGATGTTCCTTGGGGACCATTGGTCCAAATGACTTATGGCTGGCCCCGATTGTGATCCTGGGGGACTAATCGCCGAATATTATTTGAATACCGATTTGTTAGTTATGAATTTGTCTTGACTTATATAACTAAATTTTAATTAATATTGATGGTATTTAGTGGAATTATTTACCATCACTGTTTTTAAACTTTTTTTTCATAATGTTCATACATTGTATATAATTATTATATTCTTATTCTATTGTAGACATCATATATCATAGAGAGGCTTTCTTCTACGCTAGACGATCATCATCAATACGTTTGAATATACACTCAATCATAAAGTTTGACAGAATCATGATAAATAACGGGAATCATTATTATCCCGCCGATGGTGTTTTTGTAGCACCGATGTTTGGAGTTTATATGTTTGCTTGGAATACCCTGACTTATAGCAGCAACAGTTTGTATTCGGAATTACGAGTTGAGAACGAGATCAAGGGTCTTGTCGTAAACAGTGTGGCTAATAATCAGTACACACCGGGATCAACTTCGCTACTATGACATGTCAATAAAGGAGAACACGTCTGGGTACAGACAAGCAGTGGGACAACAAGCAATTATATACATGATTGGGGTGTTTCTACGTCATGCATGGGATTTCTGTTACAGAAAGATTAATTGTGTCGTCTGCTAAGCACACATACAAACACATGCACGCACACAGGCACGCACACACACACACACACACACACACACACACACTACTCCGGAAGGGTCAGCAGTTCCTGCTCCACTAATGGCATCCGTCGTGTTAATCTAGTCACAAAACCGGTCAGAAGTCATAAATGAGGAAAAGACCCGGAAGCGTTTACGACAAGTGGAACATATCTGTGGTAATTTGTGACACAGGTATTCCATAACGGTAAGCCAAGTCATGGTTGCGACCGTAAGACTTAACTTAGTAAATAGGAACCCTTGGATCTGTAGCTTCCTTGTTAGCAGCAACCCTCTATCAAGGAAATCCTGATAGGTACCACAAGCTCTGGTATATCTTATCAACTGAGAAATATATTATCCATATGCAGGTGCTGCTGGAAAGTTGCTATATATCAATGGAAGGTATATAATGAAAAAAATTAAAAACGTATCTTTTGTAAAGTTTCGTTCTTAACCGGCCATCACTGTCAATTTCGAGGTGTAGGTCAAGGTATGAAGCAGACCTCTCTGTTTCTGTGGTATCCTTTATTTCAAGTTCAGCGGGATATATACGATGAACGAAATCACAAAACCTAGAATTATTTAGTGAAAGGACATCATAAATATAGCGGAACGTGAAATTAAAGGATCAGACTAGCTTCTTTTCGTTATTCTTGAGAATCACCTGTATGAAGTCTGCCTCATACGAATTAAGGAACACGAAAAGAAGAGCACAGTTAATACCCATAGGTATGTCGACTGTCTGTTGAAAAACACGTCCACTAATCAGCAAATAATTATTAATTCAATATTCGTAGGAGTCATACGACTGTTTCCCAACGCTACCCCATCACTGTCATTTGAACCATGATAAGTTTTGGATTTTACCATGGAGGACTTCAGGAATTACAATAAGGGCCATGTCATTCATATTGGTTGACCATTATGGAATATCTGTGTCACAAATTATCACGGATTTGTAAACACTTCCCGGTCCTTTCCACATTTATGACTTATCACCGGGTTTGTAACTAGATTAACACGTCGCCTGTGACTAGTGGAGCAGGAACTGCCTACCATTCCGGAGCACTTGAGTTCTCCCCCGTTTTTTAATGGGGTTCGTGTTACTCGATCTTTAGTTTTATATGTATGTTTTCTAGACCGTTGTTTGTTTTTTTGTACTTTTTCTTTTGGCCATTGTGGTGTCTGTTCTTCTTAGATATACAGATTCTGATTGCCTCTTTTGTATTAAAGTGTGATTTAATACGAAATTTAAAAGATTGAATTGTATTGGGTTTTTTTTTTTTACACATTTTCATATACAGGATTGAAAACACAGTCGCATGCATGATTTGAAAGATAAATTTTCCATTTGGTTGCATATTGCATACCAAGTTTGATAAGTCTGTTATCAAGGGAAGGCTCGTTTGCTTCAACATACAACATACAAACTCTCAACTGGAGACGTTCTGAACACTCCAAGTGAGAGTCGTAATCCTTCATGGTGAGCTGTATCAAGCAACTTGATATACGATGGACGGGCTGAACTGTAAACGATACCTCCGTAATCCAATTTTGATCGAATCAGCGATCTATATAATTTTAATATAACCGTGCTATTCGCAACCATTCGATACTGGACTCATATTTTAAAATATTAAGTGCTTTAATGACAATTATTTTTAAGCATTTTAATATGAGGTAGAAAGGTAGGTTTACTATCAAAAAGGAGACGGAAAATTTAGTTTCTGGAATCTTTTGTACAAGGGAATTACATAATTGTAACTGCTGGTCTGGATAAAGTCCTCCTTTATTACAAAAGTGCATAGCAATAGTTTTTGAGCTAGAGAATTCAAATGCATTATCCATTGCTCATTTTTCTATCTTCTTTAGACATAGTTGTAAGTGTCTTTCAATAATGTTCATATTCTTACCCCGATAACATATCAGGAAGTCATATACATAAAGAGAACCCTCAGTGTTATCATTTAAAGACTGTTTATCTTAATACTAAGCAATGTAACAGATAGTATGTTTCCCAGGGGAACTACAATATCTTGTTCATGAATATTAGAATAAGTTGAATTAACTTAAATTCTCTATCATATAGAACATTCGCAATATTTCCAAGTTGTGCTATATGCTTTTTCCAGTCGAAAAAGATAGATACAGCATGTTCCTTTTTGGCAAAAGCGTTTCGACTAAATGTTTCAAAACGGACAAGATGGTCTAATGTGCTACTACCGTGCCGGAATCCACACTGTATATTTGACAAGAGTTCATTGGATTGAAATAACCATACAAAGCGAGCACTGATCATCTTTTCAATGGTTTTTACAATTTTGATTGTATGCGAATAATGTTTCCATGTACATTGTATATACATCTACTAAGAATGACGGGAACCGTCGTGGCCGTGATCGTATGGGGCTGCATCACCCATGAAGGTGTGGGTACTTTGACAGTTGTTGATGGTAATATTAATGCCCAAAAATATATTGAAGTCAGTGATAACTTTGTTTGGCACGTCATTGCCCAGATGACAATTATGTGTTTCAAGATGATAATGCCCCGTACATAGGGCACGCGTAGTAAAGGAGTATACGGAAGAAATTGAATAACATGACACGGCATGTCCATCCCAGAATCCTGATTTATTATATTATAGAGAATGTGTGGCATAAAATCAAACATGAACTACAAAAACATGTTCAAGACATCACCTCACGTCAGTTGTTGAAAACTGCTATTCGCAACATATGGACTGGAGTGCATGACAAAGTACTAGGTAAGTGAATTTATTTTTATTTATATTGTTGCAAAGATTTGAAATCCCAGGTGTAGTTCATTTGAAGTTGGCAGCCATTTTGAAATCATCTTCACTTTTGGCATAGTGCTGTATCAATCAATGGCCTCCTCGCGTACTTTCAAAAAAACGATTAGGAATACATCATATTAGAGCAAAACTGTATTCGTTAACACTTTCAAAGTTAAATTCTCAAAATACAACTCAATTACTGATCCCTTTTCTAATATGTACAATATGACTGCCATTCTAGTGGATATTGGCTAACACGTGCTTTTCTATGCTTTTCTTTAGATGCCATGCCTACACCATAATTCTGTTAGAGACATGGTCCCAACTTATTTTAAAAATCAATCTGTCCCAAAGATTTAATATTCCTATACCCATTGCACCCTAATTAATAGACGTGTATTGCAGGACTTCTGCATTGATGACCTTAAAGCTAAACCTCCTGATTGTTTTTACCACAATTATCTATTCAAATATAGTCATGCTGGTCACATTATATGAACATCATATACTGTAAAAATATCCGTAAAATCCTTGCTAAAGGTCCAAAATATCGTGATCCCCAGTCCATAAATTGAAAACACAACTTCAACATACTTATAAGCTCTGTAGAGGGCTATGTCAGAAAATGGACAAATCGAGAAAAAGAGAAGGTTGATACTCTTTTATTATTGATTCGAATCAGAAAATTACAAAGGTCAATGAGCGCAAACACAGCATCTGTATTCAAAGATCCGGAATTTGCTGAAAACCTGTCCACTAATTCACCACACATATGTTTTTGTTTTGCAGTTCCTGCATATAAGGACCATAACAACATTGGTCTTATCTGAAAACAAATATTACACTGATTGCTTAAAGATATATTAAGGCTTGGATAGGTTACAAGGTAATCCTACATATACCGCTACTACGCTATCAGAAGAGGAAATCGTTGATAATCTCATGTTAGTCTATTGTTCTTATTTTTTTTGGCCTTTCTGTGAAAGATGAGATTTATAATACTAGTTAGTGCTGTATATAGGCCGATAATTTGACGGTTCGGAATGGTCTTTACCAGGTTTTGGAAATGGAATGACAATAGCTGATTTCCAAATTGATGGAAAGTCGCCTATTTCGAAAATATTTTTCATTAGATCTAAAAGAGTTTGGAGTGTCGATTCCAAAAGATGCTTGAGAACATGGAATGGATATTATCGGGACCACATGCTGTATCATGTGATATTTTGATTGCGAATTACGTTTCCATGTCCATTGTATATAATTTACTAACAAAGATAGGGGCTGTCGTGGCCGTGATCGTATGGTATTTGGATTTGCCACTACCTATGCAGTCCGTGTCTATCACCACTGATGTTTTGAGTTTGAATCTCGATCAGAGCGAGGTGTACAACATTATGTGATAAAGTTTGTTAGTGACTTGCTACAAATCGTTGGTTTTCTCCGGTCCTCCGAGTAAAACAAACAAGCACTGCAGTTTATTATCACACACTAGTGAATTCACCATTGCCTATTATTATAGACTATTGTTTCAGCTGATATGATAGGTTGTAGCTTAATAAGAGATGTATTGTTTATCATGGAACAAGCTTTTAAACTTGCTGTACAGATTGAGATGTTTTGACAGACTGCGGTATATTAAAAGTACATGTTTTTACCCTTGTCATGCATGTTCAACCACTTTGGAGAAATTAAAGTGCCGTGACAACAAGGTATTGGTCCTTATTTACAAAAGTTACAACGAGAAGCTTGTACATACTCTGCTTTAGGAATTAAAGTTGTGCATATCCTATTTTAATTTTGGTCGCCTAGACTTCTTGTGTTTCCAATGGTCAATCCTATTTTACCAATGTGGCTCAGATGGAACACAAATCTCTTATTATGCAAATATTGCTAGACTACTCCACAGAAACAACTTAAACGTCATGATATAGCTGAAATATTGCTCAGTTAACGCTAAACAATGTTCGCTCACTCATAATAAGTAATGTAGTTAGTAGTTGCCTTGTTGAACTACATATTGTATTATATTATAAAACATGCACACAAGACTACACACACATGTTCTGACAATTGCGTGCAAAACTAAGGAAACAAATGATTTTAGTTGGGGTTTTTTCTACATAATTGTGGTTCCACACACAGTAAATTTCGACATTTTATTTCTTACCGCCACACTAAAATTTGATTATTGAATTTAATTTCCTTCAATACAAATAGCATAATAAAGTGATTATATGTCGAACAAATGTTTCTCTGTGTGTTTATCCTACAGACGACACAGTTAATCTTTCTGAAGCAAAAATCCCATGAATGAAGTAGAATCATCCCAATCATATATATAATTAGTGGCTGTTCCATCGCTTGTCTGTACCCACACGTGTTCTCCTTTTCTGACATGACATAATAGTGAGGTTGATCCCGGTGTGTAGTGACCACCTCCCGCATTGCTTCCCATGGCACCCTTGACCTCGTTCTCAACTCGTAATTCCGTAAACAAAGCATTGCTATTAAACGTAAGGGTACTCCAAGAAAACATATAAACTCCAGATATCGGTGCTACAAAAACACCATCGGCAGGATGATAATGATTCCCGTTATTTATCATGATTTTGTCAAACTTTATGATTGAATATGTATTCAAAGTTGTGGTTGATGATAGTCTAGCGTAGAAGAAAGCTTCTTTAGGACATATGGTGTCTACAATAGAATAAGAATATAATAATTACATAAGTATTATGGAAATGAACAGATTGTTTATAAGTGATGGTAAACAATTCCTCTAACATCATCAATGTTCATTAAGTCTGAGTTTAAGTCAAGACAAACTGAGATATAAAAAATAGGCATACAAATCACAATTAACGATTAGCACTACGTATTTCACACATTTTCCTGAATGGTATTTCGTTGTAATCTGAATGTAATCTCGTGACAAATAGTTTAAGGCTGAACTAGTGAAAAATAATGAATGGTGCAATACACACATGTTAGCACCTATGCATAACATACATTGTAACTGTATAATTATGTACTAGTATTGTGTGATTTAATTTTAAGAGACCTTACCTTTATGGAATTAATAATTCAACTATAAGCTTTATTCTAGATGTGTGGTCCAATAATAGTAAGGTGGGTTCGATTTGCCATTTGGTAAATATCAAAATGAAATCGTGTTTCACTCGTACATTCCATGTCTTTGTTATTAACAAATATTGTAACTTTTGTGTATTGATGTAAAACTATATATGTATATTGTTTATATAGAGGAGAAGATGTTCTAAGTTGTAATTCTTACATCTGATCCATTGTCATGTTTTTGGACAATAACACATGTTTAAATTATTGATAGGAGTAACTGAAACAGATAAGAGTTACTGCGTTATAATTTAGCAGGTTTAGATACAAGTAGTAACTGCTTTGTGTAACTGGTACTTGTAAGTGGAACTGATCTTTAGAGTTGGTAGAGATATCAGTAACTGATAAGAGTGGGCACTGATAAGAGTAACTGTTTTATATGTATATGTAGCTGGTACTGATAGGAAGACGTGCAACTACTTTATATAACTAACACTGTGAGGAATAATTGCTGCCGGTACTGACAGGCATGGCTGCTCTATGTATGGTTCAGATAGGAAGTACTGCTCAATATATATGGTGCAAACAGGACTGATAAGGATAAATATTGATATTGAAGCATCTGATTGAAGTAATGAATTTATATTGCTGAACACGACTGATAGGATTATGTGTTAATACGAGTAAATATATTATAGAGCTTCTAATACAAGAGCACATTTGTGGTATATAGTTGCTAATGATAAGAGTAAATATTATATACATCTACTACATTTGTATATTTAGTGGAGGGAATAAGCTTCTACTTATAATAACAAGTTTTTGATATATAGCTGGTATTAATAGAACTGATTGCTGTTTTGTTGCTTAATTTCAAGCGGAAAATAGATCATACATGTTGAGGACGGTACCAAGTTAAGAATATTTAGAAAAGAGGGAATTATGAACAACGGGGAAAAAGACTTTTGAATACCACTGGAAAAGCATAGAAAACTATATCAGGACGAACAATAATATAAATAAGATAAAAACCCTCCTTCAAACAACAAATATCATTGGATTGTGTATTTTGAAGCTCGAAATTCGCAAATTCTTAAAATTCGCATATAATAAAATTATGCTGAAATTATAGGATAAAACTACATTTAATATTTATTTTATTATTTTAATTAATATCCTTCAAACCTAAGCAAGAATTTACTTTGGAATATTGTTTTTAAACATAGTGATTGTATATGAAATACAAATGTATATGATTACAAAACTTTCAGTGACGAATTCATTTTGCAAGAAAAGTTTAATGATAACAACGAGGTAATCAGAAGACGTAAAGTGAAGAAGACAGACAATACAATGGCCGAAGAAAAAAAGGACAAAAGGAGAAACAATGATGTACAAAACACTACGCAAGAAACAAATGATCGGGAAACACGAAGACTACTGAAAATAGAGAGTGTTCTCGGAGGCTAAGCCGTTCATACTCCACATGTGACACCCGTCGTGTTTCTCTCATAGTATTTTACAAATCTCTCTTTCTATGTATATTAATATGGTACTGTAAGTAAAATCCAAGTATGGTTATTTATCGCCAATGTCAGCAATATTTCTGCTATATCGTGGCAGATATACTGTAAGTGGAGGAAATCGGAACATCCCGGAAAATACCAATCACCTTTCTCAAATCATCGACACAATATATTACTTAATTTCGGGGACAAAAATTAAAGAAATTTCGTACTTGTAGTTCAGTGTTTACATGCACTGGTGCATATTGAAAACCCCTTCGAAGAATTTAAAGTAACTAACTCTAATGATTACTATATTCTTAGTACTGAGATATTGTAAATGAAAAAGAAGATATATAATTTAAGTACACGATGTATTTTAGTAGTAACCATCATCATGTACACTCATAATTGAAAGGTTGGAAAGCCAAATAATGTAAAGCTTTTTAGTAGCAAGTAAGCTAAATAACCAAGTTAGTTAGTGGCCGTGATCGTATGACAGTTGGATTTACAACTACTTATGCAATCAGTGCCTATCACCACTAATGTTGTGAGTTCGAGTCTCGATTAGGGTGAGGTGTACAACATTATGTGATAAAGTTTGTCAGTGACTGGCGACAGTTTGGTGGTCTTCTCCGGGTCCTTCGGTTTCCTCCACCTTTAAAGCTTACTGCCACAATATAGCGGCAATATTGTTGAAAGTGACGTTAAACACCATTAAGCAAACAAACAATCAAACAAACCTTCTTTCGAGCTATTTGTCCCGTTCTTTATTCTATCTTCCAATTTCTCCACTATCTTTTCCAATGCCACAATCCTATTTTCAAGTGTATCATTTTGAATACTTCTGGTCTGAATTCTATGAATTGCACAAAGTATGAAAATCGCATAAATAAATAAATGAAACATTGTCGTACTGTATTTGTTCTGCAATGTTTACAAAATGGAGCCCAGATTATACACTCACTGTGTCTGAAACCTTTATATATCCTATAGCATTCCCATCACATATGTAGACAATCTATGTACAGAACGTTGCCAAAAGTGAGGATAATTTTCCCGACGTCATTGCATAGGACATATGGTGTCTACAATAGAATAAGAATAAAATATTGATATAAGTATTGGGGAAATTAAAATTATGAAAAGAAAGTTTAAACAGCGATTGTCATCAATTCCACCAATATCATTAATATTGATTTAATCTGAGTTTATTTAAGTCAAGAAATATTCAGATATAACAAATAGGCATTCAAATCACGTTTGGCGATTAGCTCTAAATATTTCACACATTTTCCTGAATGGTATTTCGCTTTGTTCTGAATGTAATTTGGTGACAAATAGTTTATGGCTGAATTGATGTGAAATAATGAATGTTGCATTACACACCTGTGAGCACTTTAAAGGAAAACAATATTAATACTTGTACAATAATACCCACAGCAACGCTATTGTAAATGTGGCCTCTGATATCACATACAGGCTGGTAATAGAGGCCGATGATACAGGTCGCTAATAGAGGCCGATGATACAGGCCGCTGTACTTTAATAATTTGACCCATTCTTGAGACAAGGTAAATATCATTTACCTGGTCATAATACATTTCTCTGACTATTGTTCGAACAGGGGATTATTTTAAGAATCAACAGTTTATTCTTTTGTTCTTGAATATATGAACTTTAACCTTTTACTGTTTTAGGCTGAAAACTGTGTTAAGCATATTTTGGGACTTTCAGGTATCGCACCACTGTTGGGCTTTTCAAGTCTACTTTGACTTTCAAAACTTCCATCTAACCACTCAGCTACGGTGACCACACTGCTATACTCTATTATTAGTATATATGACTCTTGATAGTAAGCTATGTTAAAATAAATATCAACAATTTGCTTAAAAAGCAATATACAAGACACGATACAAATATTTCAGATCTGGCCTAATTTATGTTCAGAACTGACGAGTATGTGAACTATTAAAATGTATTCTCGCAATACAAAGACAACTAACGAACCGACCGCAAGTAATAACAAATCAGACAGACCATAGGTGCACATTTGGGACATTTGAAAGACCTTGAAATATCTAAATATAAACGATTATTTTCACTTGAAAGACGTTGAAATATCTAAATATAAACGAGAATCGAAAGAACGTTCACCGATAAAAATGTGTCGTTTTTTCTTTGTTAATTGTTGTCTTATTTGGCTTTCTAAACATTAAAAGTGTAAAAATATATGCCATTCCATTTATTTTTTCAACAACACTATTATTGTACAAGTTAGATACATTATTATCGAAAGAAAAGAATTTGCCCGTATTGGATGCAACGGATCTCTTTTTCCGCATTCGTACTCAGTTGACGACCTTGGTGCTACGCACCTCGGCCTTTACCTGAGTACTCATGCGGAAAAAGAAACCCGCTATATCCAATACGGGCCGTTTCTTTTGTTTCAGTAGTACTGTATCTTATTCTTAACTTTCTACATGAATAATTCTTATAGAATTAATGTATATCTTTTTCATGATTTTTGATTGGACAAGAGCACTGTCACCTGTTTGTTTTTGATTCGTTCATAACTCGATGAACTTTTCAATCTACAAGTCATAGCTAACGTTGTTCAGCTGGATGGATTCACCATCTTGAAAACGTGACAATCTACACGTCATATTTACAACAATGCACAAAATTAATTAAAATGCCTACCTTTCAAACTTATTTTAGCTAAATTTCATCAAAATGGAAGCGTCCACGAAGCCAAATGACGCCTGATCTTTACGTTTTAAAGTGGAAGTCTTCATATGATGTCGTGTTGTTCATATGCCAAAGTCGTCAACAATATTTCGCGGAATTTTAATTTGAGCAATTTTTAGACCAGTGATATGCGAAAATACATTTTTATGTTCAGTATTGCATTGAAGAATTATAAGTATTAAGCGGTTCTTTTCAGGAATTCATGCATGTGTAAACGGTGCCGATGCACTCACAAACTTTTCATGAGCGTCTTTGAGATGTTTATTCAATTTGTCAGTGCATCGGTACCGTTTACACATGCATTCCTGAAAAGAAGCGCTTAATACACAGAAGAAATTATATACTTGTATGTTGTGACTTAATTATAAGAGACTACCTTTATGGAATAATAATCCAGTTATAAACTTTACCCTAGGTGTGGTCAATAATTGTAAGATGGGTTCGATTTTCATTTGGTAAATATCAAATCATGTTTCACTCGTACATTCCATGTCTTTGTTATTAACAAATATTGTAACGTTTGTGTATTGATGTTAAAACTATATATGTATATTGTTTATATAGAGGAGAAGATGTTCTAAGTTGTAATTCTTATATCTGGTCATACTGTCATCTTTTTGGACGATGAAATATGTTTACATTATTGATAGGGGTAACTAGAACAGATAAGAGGTACTGCCTTCTTAAGATTTAGCAGGTTTAGATAGATGTAACTGGTACTTGTAGTCAGAACTGCTCTTTATAGTTGGTAGAGATAGCAGTAACTTATTTCATCAGTGAGTACTGTTAAGAGTAACTGCTTTATTTGTATATGTAGCTGGTACTGAGAGAACATGTAGCTACTCTATATAGATAGCACGAAGATGAATAACTGCTGCCGGTACTGACAGGCACGGCTGCTCTGTCGGTTCAGATAGGAAGTACTGCTCAATATATCTGATGCAAATATGAGCAATTGCTCTTGATTGCAACTGATAGGAATAAATGTTTTTTATTGATGCATCTGATTGAAGTAATGGTCATGGATTAGCAGTATGCTACCCTAAGCATAGTGAAAATGATATACATCTGATTGAAATCCATTCTGTAGTTTCAATGCAGACGCGAATTTGGAGGATACTCTCTTCAACTTAATGATACACGCACCTAACTAAAATTCTCCTCTTCACACCCTCAATACAGAAGTAAATACATAACACAGTAGGGATTAGTAGCTTTAGAGAAAATGTGTATGGATAGGTCTTACTTTACACTCCTTAATTAAATACAATGTCTATCCTCCAAATAAACAGATCATACAAGGAAAAATAAAAAGGTCGAAATTAAGTTTATTTCATCATCAGTGTTTACTTCAATCTACAATTCATATATATAGGGTAGTTGGATTTGTAAATTTGTCTGATGTCTGGCTAGGTCCTCCTATAAGCATTCCCTTTCGACTCACAATAAAAACCTCTTTTGACCAAGGTTGCATTAAAACCGACTTATTGGTTAAAGACGAGTTGTTAATTGAAGGTTGTAAAGCTATGAAAGTCATATGGATCCCATTCTTTGCGTCTAAATTAAACTGTCACCATGCATACTATTGATACAGAAAAATAAGTAAACACATGCTGCTACACTGTATACAGCAGACATACACCTGGTTGAAGTCCTTCAATAAACTTACATGGAGGTATGAATTGCTGATATTACAGACGGGCGAACAGACCATATGAATATTATATATCCCTAGCAGAGCGAGGATAAAATAAAACATTAAATAGATCAGTCTTGGTATAATTGATCAGCTTTTTTATTACAAAACTCGATTAAGTCTTTCAAAATTGTACTATGAAATTGCTACCGTCCAAAATTAAAGATCGCTACATATTGTATGTAATTTGCTACCCTCCGGACAAATGACAATTTGGATTTCAATGAATTTCTGAAAATATTCATTTTCAACCATGCTTAGCTTTCTGATATAGAATAGAACCCATGAGTTACAATATTTTAAAACCTAAATTGCATTCAATTTTATTTTAGAAATTGATATACTAGAATATATATTTTCGCTTTGTTTACTTTACATGGAATCGCTAACTTGCGTATACAACTCGCTACCTTTCACTTTACGATGTACAGTGTCCCTGGGTGTGGATATTGATTACCTATCGAAAACCCCTTCGAAACATTTAGTTATCAGTCTTTCAAAACTGCAATTACAACTATATAATACTTAGTTCTGAGCAATTGCCAGTGAAAACGTAGATATCTAATTTAAGAGTGCGATGCATTTCAGCAGTAACCATCATCATGTACACTCAAAATCGAAAGGTTAGAAAGCCAAATAATGTAAAGCTTTTTAGTAGCAAGTAAGCCAAAGAACTAAGTTTGTTAACACAACACATGTACCCTCTTTTGAGCAGGGACCTTCATGGACGTGATCGTATGGCAGTTGGATTTACAACTACCTATGCAATCAGTGTCTATCACCACTGATGTTGTGAGTTCTAATCTCGATCAGTGCGAGATGTACAACATTATGTGATAAAGTTTGTTACTGACTTGCGACAGGTTGGTGGTTTTCTCCGAGTCCTCAGGTTTCCTCCACTAATAAAACTGGCCGCCACAATATAGCGGTAATATTGTTGAGAGTGGCGTTAAACACCATTGAACAATCAAACAAACCTTCTATCGAGCTATTTGTCCCGTTCTTTATTCTGTCTTCCAATTTCTCCACTAACTTTTCCAATGCCACAATCCTATTTTCAAGTGAATCGTTTTGAATACTTCTGGTCTGAATTCCATGAATTGCACAAACTATGAAAATCGCATAAATAAATAAATGAAGCATTGTCGTATTGTATTTGTTCTGCAATATTTACAGAATGGAGCCCAAATTAAACACTCACTGTGTCTAAAACCTTTATATATCCTATAGCATTCCCATCACATCTGTACACAATCTATGCCAAGATAAACTTAATTGATAAATAATGTGGGTTTGTTTTTGAAAAGAAGAAAGAACGATACGGTTTCGAAATAAATTACGAATTGTGTTCATGCATAACGTTTCAGGGCGTCTTGAATTTGCTATCTGATGCTAAATTTCAAGAGATATGATGTAATGTATATATAACCGTTAGGTATTTGTGTAAAACGGTGTCATGGTCATTGGCAGTACACATCACCTCAACTAAATGATGTACAGAGCGTTGCCAAAAGTGAGGATAATTTTCCCGACGTCATTGCGCTCCCAGTTTCGTTGTCAATGTTCTCTGTTATTTATTTAGAGTTATCTCTCTTTTTAAACAAATTGAAAGTATTGAGCTAACAGATGACGTCAAAAGGTCACCGGAAGTTCTGGGTCGTCTGCTTTTGTTTTTTACAATTTTCATTGCTTTTGAGATGGCCCCAAAACGTATTGAACTGTCGTTGTTGAAATTGCGTAAAACACCATCAAGTAAAACAAACAAACACTACAGTCTATAATCACACACTGGGTAAGTCACTACTGTCTATTATTACAGACTAGTGTTGCAGCTGGTGTGATAGGCTGTAGTATAATAAGAGCTGTATTGTCAATTATGAAACAAGCTTTTAGACTTGCTTTACAAATTGACCGCATTTGACAGACTGTGTGTGGTATGATAAAGGTACATGGGTATCCTTGTTGTGTAGGTTCAGCCTCTTTAGAGCGAAACTAAAGTGGCGTGAAGAAAGCAAATTAATGGTCCCAATTTGCTACAACGGGAACTTGGATATACTCTGCTGTAGGAATTAACGTTGTGTATATCCTATTTTAATTTTGGATCGCGTGGACTTCTGCTGTTTCCAATCATCAACCCTATTTTTGCAATGGTTTTCAGAAGGGACATACTTCGTAAATCATGAATATATTGCTAGTCCACTCGACAGAAACAACAAAAACGCCATGATATAGGTTAAATAATTGCTCAGTTGTCGTTAGCTTGTAATAAGTAATGTAGTAAATAGTTTCGCATTAATTGAGTGAGTGAGTGATTGTTGTTTATCGCCAATTCCGGACATTTTCAGCTATATCATGGCGAGAACTAGTTTCAATGAGATGATGATGTCCGCTTTGTACTAGACCAACACGTTGAGTTGGATTTTTATAGTGCTAGCTCACTGAAACAACATTCGTCGGGTAGATATGTCGCTCCACTCGGACACATTATTCTGATTCCGAGCCGGGCAGTCTGTGCTCTTTCTCCTTAATGCTCCACGCGTAGCGGAGAAGCAAAAAATACCAATTTTATAGTCTTTGGTTTGACTCTGGGGGCTCGAACCCACAATCTACCGCACTCGAGGCGAGCACGTTAACCATTACGCCACCAATGCGGTCTTGTCTTGTTGAACTACATATTGTATTAGTATATTATTGTAGATTATAAAACATGTACAAAAGACAACACATGTTCTTAAAACTGTGTGCAAAGATACATGGCCAAATACATAAACGGCTGCGGATGACACAAGAACTGTGAATGTTATGCCAGGATCCATAATGGAAGACCATGAGCGTGAACCACCTAACACAATGGGGTACTGGAATAAAATGTTGTCAAAGGGCTGTACTCCAGACAGCTAAACAATACTTGCCTTTGGTTTTCTTATTGTTTTTATTGTTTTGCATATAATAAAGATTGTATAATGTTCATGTATATTTGAGTTCTTTATAATAACACTGTTTGCCTGGTTATATGTTCGGATTGACATTTTACTAACACGTGTTTGTTCTGTTATCATATTTCTTCTGGCTATTGTATTGTCTGTCCTTTGTTTTACGGTATCTGTTTTGATGTCTTCAAAGCTTTATTAGTACAAAACAAGTAAAACAAATGATTTTAGTTTCTAAATAATGATGGTTCCACACAAAGTAAATTTCGACATTTTATTTCTTACCGCCACACTAAAATTTGGTTATTGAATTTAAATTCTTTCAATACAAACAACATACAGTGATTCTATGTCGAAAAATTGTTTCTCTGTGTGTTTATCTAACAGACGACACAATTAATCTTTCTGAAGCAAAAATCCCATGAATGAAGTAGAATCATTCCAATCATGTATATTATTAGTGGTTGTTCCATGGCTTGTCTGTACCCAGACGTGTTCTCCTTTTTTGACATGACATAATAGTGAAGTTGATCCCGGGGTGTACTGACTACTTGCGCACTGCTTCTGACGGTACCCTTGACCTCGCTCTCAACTCGTAATTCCGTATACACAGCCTTGCTGTTATACGTAAGGGTATTCTAAGCAAACATATAAACTCCAGATATCGGTGCTACAAAAACACCATCGGTAGGATGATAATGATTCCCGTTATTTATCACGATTTTGTCAAACTTTATGACAGAGTACGTATTCAAATTTCTGGATGATGATAATCTAGCGTAGAAGAATGCTTCTTTAGGACATATGGTGTCTACAATAGAATAAAAATTAAATAATTATGTAAGCATTTGAAAAATAAACATGAAAAGAAAGTTTAAACATTGATGGTCAACAATATCATCAATATCATCAATACTTATTTAATCTGAGTTTATTAAACTCATGACAAATTCAGATCTAACAACAACCATTCGAATCACCTTTGGTGCTTTGTTTTAAATATTTCACACATTTTCCTTTTATTCTGAATGTAATCTGGTGACAAATAGTTTGTAACTGAACTAGTGAGAACTAATGAATGGTGCAATGCACACATGTGAGCACTTATATATAGCATAACTTTAGAATTAAATACTAGTATTGTGTGACTTAATTTTAAGAGACCTTGTATATGGAATTAATAATCCAGTTATAAACTTTACTCTAGGTGTGGTCCAATAATAGTAAGATGGGTTCCATTTGTCATTTGACAAATAACAAATTTTGTTTCACTCATACATTCCATGTCTATTAATTCATATTTAAACTTTTGTATATTTATGTTCAACTATATATGTTTATTGTTTATATAGAGGAGAATATGTTCTACGTTGTAATGCTTAAATCTGATGCTATTGACATGTTTTTGGACGATAAAATATATTTACATTATTGATAAGAGTAACTAGAACAGATAAGAGTGACTGCCTTTTTAAGATTTAGCAGATTTTAGATAGAAGTAACTGCTCTATATATCTGGTACTAATAGGCGGAACTGCTATTTATAGTTGATTTGGCTTGGGTTTGGTCTATGGTGTTTATAGCCACTTTCGACAATATATCAGTTATATCGTGGATGTCAGTTTTATTGGGGGAGGAAACCGGAGAAAACCACCGACTTGTCGCAAGTCACTGACAAACTTTATCACATAATGTTGTATCGAGTACACGTCGCCATGAACGGGTTCGAACTCACAACGTTAGTGGTGATAGGCACTGATTGAACAGGGAGTTGAAAATCCAACTTCCATTATATAGTTTGTAGAGATAGAAGTAGCTACCTTACATGCAAAATTTAAGGTGATTGGTGTTTTCGTAGCTTAAATTGTAAATATATACAGTATACTTAGAACTGATGAATTTACAATGAAAACGTAGATATCTAATTTAAGCACACGATGCATTTCTGTAGTAACCTTTATCATGAACACTCAAATTTAAAAGTTGGAAAGCAAAATAATGTAAAGTTTTTTAGTAGCAAGGAAATCAAAGAATCAAGTTAGTTAACACAACACATGTACCTTCTTTTTAGCAGGGACCTTCGTGGCCGTGATCGTATGGTAGTTGGATATACAACTACTCATGGAATCAATGCCTATCACCACTGATGTTGTGAGTTCGAATCTCGATAAGGGCGAGGTGCACAACATCATGTGATGAAGTTTGTCAGTGACTTGCGACAGGACGGTGGTTTTCTCCGGGTCTTCCGGTTTCCTCCACCAATAAAACTGACCGCCACGATATAGCTGCAATATTGTTGAAAGTGGCGTTAAGCACCATCAAACAAACAAACAAACAAACCTTCTTTCGAGCTATTTGTCCCGTTCTTTATTCTGTCTTCGAATTTCACAACTAACTTTTCCAATGCCACAATCCTATTTTCAAGTGTATCATTTTTAATACTTCTGGTCTGAATCCCATGAATTACACAAAATATGGAAATCGTATTAATAAACAAATGAAACATCGTCATACTGTATTTGTTCTGCAATATTTACAGAATGAAGCCCAAATTAAAAACTCACTGTGTCTGAAACCTTTATAGATCCTATGGCATTCCCATCACATCTGTACACAATCTATGCCAAGATAAACTTAATTGATAAATAATGTGGGTTTTTTTAAAAAGAAGAAAGAACGATTCGGTTCGAAATAAATTACGAATTGTGTTCATGCAGAACGTTTCAAGGCATCTAGAATTTGCTATCTGATGCCAAATTTCAAGAGATATGATGTAATGTATATATAACGGTTAGGTATTTTTGTAAAACGGTGTCATGGCCATCGTCAGTACACATCACCTCAACTAAATGATGTACATAACGTTGCCAAAAGTGAGGATAATGTTTCCGACTTCATAGCGCTCCCAGATTCGCCGTCAATGTTCTCTGTTATTTATTTAGAGTTATCTCTCTTTTTATTCAAAATGAAAGTGTTGAGCTAACAGATGACGTCAAAAGGTCATCGGAAGTAATGGGATGTCTGCTTTTTTCCTTACAATTTTCATCGCTTTTTAGATGGCCCCAAATTGTATTGAACTGTCTTTGTGGAAAGTGGCGTTAAACCCCATCAAGTAAAACAAACAAACGCTACAGTCTATTATCACACACTAGTGAATTCACTACTGCCTATTATTACAGACTAATGTTTCAGCTGATGTGAAAGACTGTAGTATAATAAGAGCTGTATTATAAATTATGAAACAGATTGAGATGCTTTGACAGACTGTGTGGTACAATAAAAGTACATGTGTACCCTTGTTGTGTATGTTCATAATCTTTAAAGAGAAATTAAAGTGGCGTGCAGAAAACTAATTATTGGTTCCAATATTCTACAACGAGAAACTTGGAAATATTCTGCTTTAGGAATTAAAGTTGTGCATATCCTATTTTAATTTTGGTCGATAAGACTTCTGGTGTTTTCAATGGCCAATCCTGATTTGCAATGGAGTTCAGATGTGACACAAATCTCTAATGATTGAAATATTCCTAATCCACTCGACAGAAACAACCAAGACATCATAATATAGCTGCTCAATTGGTGTTAAAACAATCCTCGCTCCCTCGTAATAAGTAATGTAGTTAATTCAACTTCAACTTTATTCAATAAAATCAGGCGCAGCAGACTGCGCTACAGGAGCATCAATTATTTACAAATAATGATTATAAGATGAGTAGACAATGTATACGTATTACACAAAAAACAGATGATAGGTGAAACACAAGTAATTAAGGTCAGAGGTTACGACTTGGGTCTACTCGACTCATATTATGTTTATTACCAGGCCATGTGCTTTGCATAGTGATATATTTTAAAGTGGATTACGAATAAATTCTATCCCAAATGGTGGAAATATTTGAAAAGTGTACATTAAAAACTACAGAAGTTTTACAATTTTTTGGAGAAACAATGACAGGTGAGTAAGAACTTGTGTATTTCCTATTTTCAACATTGTATTCATTTTGTTTCACAAGGACAGCTAGTAAAATAATTTGGCATGTACTTATTTCGGATATCCTTCAAAATCTCACAAAAAAAATATAATGGAATTAATTTCCAATGCATCAATTACAAAGATTGCATAATCTTTTATCCCAAGGAATACCCACTCAATTGGAAAAATTGTATTACTAGTTCTTAATTTACAAATATAGTTTCTATGAACAGCATTCAATCGAAAAAGATAATTCTCCAATTCGAACTCCGTTTTGAATTTTTAATAATATTCCCTTCTTGAAGAATTGTTTATATTTGAAAACCATTTTTGAATATATTGATCTTGTAATCTTTGCTTAATAGTAACCTTCAAAAAATCAGGGTTAATGTATTTTAGACCATCCCATATATTGCTTAAACCTGTTTCATCAACTATGGATGTAGTATAATCCAACCATGGTATGTCTCTATTGCCACGTATAAATAATCTAAATAGTAATCTGTAGATTTTACCAGATAATATCTTATCAGGATTACCTACAAGTTTGCTCCAAAAACACAACATTTTTATTGTAATCTGTAACTCCATAAGGTATTGCCCAAGTTCTCCATACACCATCAAATTTGGTGTGCTTGCTATAACTCCTAAAATCTTTTCTACAAAATTGCAAATGAATTTTTTCTATATAATGTTCTTGTTTTCAAACCCTCAAATTTTAGCCGAATTAATAGTTACCCATTAATTGTCTTGTTGAAATACACATTTTGTTATTGTATTGTTGTAGATTATAAAACATGCACAAAAGAATACACATGTTCTTACAACTGTGTGGAAAACTGTATGGCAAGACATATAAACGGCAACGGATGTCACAAGAACTGTGAGAGTTATGGTATGATACATGTATAACGGAGGATCACGACGGTGTACAAATCCGAACATAATGGGATACTGGAATAAAATCGTGTCAAAAGGCTGTACTCCAGACAGATAAACAATATTTTCCATATTATTTCTTATTGGTTTTATTGTTTTGTATATAATAAAGATTAAATATATATATTATGCATAATGTTTAAGATTATTACGTTCTTTATGATAACGTTGTTTGTAGGGTTATATGTGCAGGTTAGCATTTCACTCACACGTGTGTGTTATCGTTTTTCTTCTAGCAGTTGTATTGTCTGTCCTCTGATTTACGGCTTCTGGTTACCCTTTTGGTATCTTCAATATTTCTTTGCACAAATCAAGTAAACAAATGAATTTAGTTTTTTTTTTTTTTAAATGAGAGTTCCACACAAATGTGAGTTTCGACATTTTCTTTTCTGAAATTTGGTTATTGAATTTAAATTCCATCAATACAACCGACATACAATGAGTCTATCTCGACCAAATATATTTTTGTTTTGTGTGTTTATCTAATAGGCGACACAATTAATCTTTCTGAAGCAAAAATCCCATGAATGACCTAGAATCATCGTAATCATACATATAATGATCGGTTATCCCACCGCTTGTCTGAAATTTGGTTATTGAATTTAAATTCCATCTATACAAACGACATAAAATGAGTCTATGTCGACCAAATGTGTTGGGTGTTTTGTGTGTTTATCTAATAGACGACACAATTAATTTTTCTGAAGCAAAAATCCCATGAATGACGTAGAATCTCTCCAATCATGCATATAATTATCGGTTGTCCCACCGCTTGTCTGTACCCAGACGTGTTCTCCTTTTCTGACATGACATAATAGTGAAGCTGATCCAGGTGTGATCAAACTACTTCCCGCATTGCTTGCAACAACACCCTTGACGTCGTTCTCAACTCGTAATTCGTATACATACCCTTGCTGTCATACGTAAGGGTATTCCAAGAAAACATATAAACTCCAGATATCGGTGCTACAAAAACACCATCGGTAGGATGATAATGATTCCCGTTATTTATCATGATTTTGTCAAACTTTATGATTGAATATTTATTCAAAGTTATGGGTGATGATAGTCTAGCGTAGAAGAAAGCTTCTTTAGGACATATGGTGTCTACAATAGAATAAAAATAAAATAATTATATAAAGCATTAGGGAAATCAAAATAATGAAAAGAAAGTTTAAACAGCGATGGTCAACAATTCCACCAATGTCATTAATATTGATGTAATCTGAGTTTATTTAAGTCAAGAAAAATTCAGATATTACAAATAGGCATTCAAATCACCTTTGGCGATTAGCTCTAAATATTTCACACATTTTCTTGATTGGTATTTCGCTTTGTACAATAATACCCCCAGCAAAGCTATTGTAAATGTGGTCTCTAATATCAGATACAAGGCCGCTAATAGAGGCCGATGATACAGGCCGTTAATAGGGGCCGATGATACAGGCTGCTGTACTTTTAACCTATTTTTGGGACAAGGTTGATATCGTTTACGTATTGCATTTCTCAGACGTCACACTATTGTTCGAACAGTGGATTATTTTTAAGAATCTACAGTTTATTCTTTTGTTCTTGAATATATGAACTTTAACCTTTTACTGTTTTAGGCTAAAAATGCGTTTTACTTATTATTGGGCGTTCGTGTCTCGAACCACTGTCGGGCTTTTCAGTCTATTTTGACTTTCAAAATTTCCATCTAACCACTCGGCTACGGTGACCACACTACTATGCGCTATAGTTAGTATATTTGACTCTTGATAGTAAGCTTTGTAAAAAATATATCAACAATTTGCTTAAAAAAGCAATATACAAGACACGATACAAGTATTTCAGATCTTGCATAATTTAGGTTCAGAACTGACGAGTATGTGAACTTTTAAAATGTATTCTTGCAATACAAAAACAACTAACGAACCGACCGCAAGTTATAACTAATCAGACAGACCACAGGTGAACATTTGGGGCACTAGAAAGACCTTGAAATATCTAAATATAAACGATTCTTTTCACTTGAAAGACCTTGAAATATCTAAATATAAATGAGAATCGAAAGGACGTTGATCGATAAATATTTGTCTTTTTATTTTTGTTAATTGTTGTCTTATTTGACTTTTTAAACATTAAAAGTGTGAACACATATGCCATACCATATATATTTTCAACAACACTATTATTGTACAAGTTAGATACATTATTATTGAAACAAAAGAATTTGCCCGTATTGGATATAACGAGTTTGTTTTTCCGCATGAGTACTCAGGTGACGCACCTCGGCCTTCACCTGAGTACTCATGAGGAAAAAGAAACCCGTTATATCCAATACGGACCGCTTCTTTTGTTTCAATAGTACTGTATCCTATACTTATTCTGAATGTAATCTGGTGACAAATAGTTTATGGCTGAACTAATGAGAAATAAATAATGTTGCATTACACACGTATGAGCACTTTAAAGGAAAACAATATTAATACTTAACTTTATACATGAATAATTGTTATTTTCATGATTTTTTATTGGACAAGAGCATTGTCACCTGTTTGTTTTTGATTCGTTCATAACTCCATGAACTTTTCAATCCACAAGTCATAACTAACGGGTTCAGCTGGAAGGATCCACCATCTTGAAAACGTGACAATCTACACGTCATATTTACAACAATGCACAAAATTAATTAAAATGCCTACCTTTCAAACTTATTTTAGTTAAATTTTATCAAAATTGAAGCGTCCACGAAGCCAAATGACGCCTGATCTTTACGTTTTAAAGTGGAAGTCTTCATATGATGTCATGTTGTTAATGTGCCAAAGTCGTCAACAATATTTCGCGAATTTTAATTTGAGCGATTTATAGACCAGTGATATGCGAGAATATATTTTTAAGTTCAGTATTGCATTGAAGAATTACAAGTATTAAACGCTTCTTTTCAGGAGTTCATGCATGTGTAAACGGTTCCGATGCACTCACAAACTTCGGATGTTTATTCAGTTTGTCAGTACATCGGTACCGTTTACACATGCATGAACTCCTGAAAAGAAGCGTTTAATACTATACACAGAAGAAATTATATACTTGTATTTGTGACTTAATTGTAAGAGACTTTACCTTTATGGAAAAATAATACAGTTATAAACTTTACTCTAGGTGGTGTCAATAATTGTAAGATGGGTTCGATTTGTCATTTGGTAAATATCAAATCGTGTTTCACTCGTACATTCCATGTCTTTGTTATTAACAAATATTGTAACATTTGTGTATTTATGTTAAACTATATATGTATATTATTTATATAGAGGAGAAGATGTTCTATGTTGTAATTTTTATATCTGATCCTATTGTCATGTTTTTGGACAATGAAATATGTTTACTGTAGCTAGAACAGATAAGAGTTACTGCCTTCTTAAGATTTAGCAGGTTTAGATAGAAGTAACTGTTCTATGTAACTGGTACTTGTAGGCAGAACTGCTCTTTATAGTTGGTAGAGATAGCAGTAACTTATTTCATCAGTGGGTACTGATAAGAGTAACTGCTTTATATGCATATGTAGCTGGTACTGAGAGAACATGTAGCTACTCTATATAGATAGCACGAAGATGAATAACTGCTGCCGGTACTGACAAGCACGGCTGCACTGTCTGGTTCAAATATGAAGTACTGCTCAATATATCTGGTGCAAATATGAGTAATTGTTCTTGATTGCAACTGATAGGAATAAATGTTTTTATTGATGCATCTGATTGAAGTAATGACTTTATATTGCTGAACACGGCTGACAGGATTATGTGTTAATACGAGTAAATATATTATAGAGCTACTAATTCAAGAGTAAATTTCTAGTATATAGTTTCTATTGATAAGAGTAAACATTGTATGATCTACATTTGTATATTTAGAGGAGCGAATGGGCTTATGGGGTCACGGATTAGCAGTATGCTACCCTAAACATAGTGAAAATGATATAAATTGGAGGATACTTTCTTCAACTTAATGATACACGCACCTAACTAAAATTGCCCTCTTCACACCGTCAATACAGAAGTAAATACATAACTCGGTAGGGATCAGTAGCTTTAGAGAAAATGTGTATAGATAGATCTTACTTTACACTCCTTTATTAAATACAACGTCTATCCTCAAATAAACAGATCATACAAGGAAAAATAAAATGGTCGAAATTAAGTTGATTTCATCATGAGTGTTTACTTCAATCTACAATTCATATATATAGGGTAGTTGGATTTGTAAATTTGTCTGATGTCTGGCTAGGTCCTCCTATAAGCATTCCCTTTCGACTCACAATAAACACCTCTTGTGACCAAGGTTACTTTAAAACCGACTTCTTGGTTAAAGACGAGTTGTTAATTGAAGGTTGTAAAGCTATGAAAATCATATGGATCCCATTCTTTGCGTCTAATTTAAACTATCACTATATATACTATTGATACCAAAAAATAAATAAACACATGGTGCTACACTGTATACAGCAGACATACACCTGGTTGAAATCCTTCAATAAGCTTACATGGAGGTATCGATTGCTGATATTACGGACGAACGAACAGACCATATGAGCCTTATATATCCCTAGCAGAGCGAGGATTAAATAAAGCATTAAATAGATCAGTTTTGGTGTAATTGATCAGCTTTTGTATTACAAAACTCGATTAAATCTTACAAAATTGTACTATACAAATTGTTACCCTCCAAAATTAATGATCGCTGCAAATTGTATGTATTTCGCTACCCTGCGGACAAATGACGATTTGGATTTAAAGGAATTTCTGAACATATTCATTTTCAACCATGCTTAACTTTCTGATATAGAATAGAACCCATGAGTACCAATATTTTAAAACCTATTTGCATTCAATGTATTTTTAGAAATTGATATACTAGAATATCTAATTTCGTTTTGTTTACTTTACATGGAATCGCTAACTTGAGTATAAAACTCGCTACCCTTCACTTTACCATGTACAGTGTCCCTGGGTGAGGGCACTGATTAGCTATCGAAAGCCCCTTCGAAACATTTAGTGATCAGTGTTTTCGAAACTGCAATTACAGCTATATATTACTTAGTTCGGAGAAATTGACAATGAAAACGTAGATATCTAATTTAATTGTACGATGTATTTTAGTAGTAACCTACATCATGTACACTCAAAATCGAAAGGTTGGAAAGCCAAATAATGTAAAGCTTTTTATTAGCAAGTAACACAACACATGTACCTTCTTTTGAGCAGGGGCCTTCGTGGCCGTGATCGTATGGCAGTTGGATTTACAATGCAATCAGTGTCTATCACCTCTGATGTTGTGAGTTCGAATCTCGATCAGGGCGAGGTGTACAACATGATGTGATAAAGTTTGTCAGTGACTTGCGACAGGTCGGTGGTTTTCTCCGGGACCTCCGGTTTCCTCCACCAATAAAACTGACCGCCACTATATAGTGGCAATATTGTTGAAAGTCGCGTTAAACTCCATTAAACAAACAAACAAACAAACAAACAAACCTTCTTTCGAGCTATTTGTCCCGTTCTTTATTCTGTCTTCCAAGATCTCCACCAACTTTTCCAATGCCACAATCCTATTTCAAGTGTATCGTTTTGAATGCTTCTGGTGTGAATCCCATGTTTCAAGATGATAGTGCCCCGTACATAGGGCACGCGTGGTAAAGGAGTATGCGGAAGAAACTGAATAACATGACACGGCATGTCCAGCCCAGAATCCTGATCTATTATATTATAGAGAATGTGTGGCATAAAATCAAACATGAACTACAAAAACATGTTCAAGACATCACATCACTTCAGTTGTTGGAAACTGCTATTCGCAACATATGGACTGGGGTGTATGACAAAGTACTAGATAAGTGAATTTATTTTTGAAATCCCAGGTGTAGTTCTTTGAAGTTGGCAGCCATTTTGAAATCATCTTCACTTTTGGCATAGTGCTGTATCAATCAATGGCCTCCTCGCGTACTTTCAAAAAAACGATTAGGAATACATCATATTAGAGCAAATCTGTATTCGTTAACACTTTCAAAGTTAAATTCTCAATATACAATTCAATTACTGATCCCTTTTCTACTATGTACAATCTGACTGCCATTCTAGTGGATATTGGCTGACACGTGCTTTTCTATGCTTTTCTTTAGATGCCATGCCTACACCATAATTATGTTAGAGACATGGTCCCAGCTTATTTTAAAAATCAATCTGTCCCAAAGATTTAATATTCCTATACTTCACCCATTGCACCCTAAATAATAGACGTATATTGCAGGACTTCTGCATCGATGACCTTAAAGCTAAACCTCCTGATTGTTTTTGCCACAATTATCCATTCAAATATAGTCATGCTGGTCACATTATATGAACATCATATACTGTAAAAATATCCGTAAAATCCTTGTTAAAGGTCCAAATTATCGTGATCCCCAGTCCATAAATTGAAAACACAACTTCAACATACTTATAAGCTCTGTAGAGGGCTATGTCAGAAAATGGACAAATCGAGAAAAAGAGAAGGTTGATCCAATTTTAAAATGGGTAAAAGCTCTTTTATTATTGATTCGAATCAGAAAATTCCAAAGGTCAATGAGCGCAAACACAGCATCTGTATTCAAAGATCCTGAATTTGCTGAAAACCTGTCCACTAATTCACCACACATATGTTTTTGCTTTGCAGTTCCTGCATATAAGGACCATAACAACATTGGTCTTATCTGAAAATAAATATTACACTGATTGCTTAAAGATATATTAAGGCTTGGATAGGTTACAAGGTAATCCTACATATACCGCTACTACGCTATCAGAAGAGGAAATCCTTGATAATCTCATGTTAGTCTATTGTTCTTCTTTTTTTTGGCCTTTCCGTGAAAGATGAGATTTATAATACTAGTTAGTGCTGTATATAGGCCGATAATTTGACGGTTCGGAATGGTCTTTACCAGGTTTTGGAAATGGAATGACAATAGCTGATTTCCAAATTGATGGAAAGTCGCCTATTTCGAAAATATTATTCATTAGATCTAAAAGAGTTTGGAGTGTCGATTCCAAAAGATGCTTGAGAACCTGGAATGGATATTATCGGGACCACATGCAGTATCATGTGATATTTTGATTGCGAAATACGTTTCCATGTACATTGTATATAATTTACTTACAAAGATAGGGGCTGTCGTGGCCGTGATCATATGGTATTTGGATTAGCCACTACCTATGCAGTCCGTGTCTATCACCACTGATGTTGTGAGTTTGAATCTCGATCAGAGCGAGGTGTACAACATTATGTGATAAAGTTTATTAGTGACTTGCTACAAATCGTTGGTTTTGTCCGGTCCTCCGGTTTCCTCCACGAATAAAACTGACCGTAACGATATGACTAAAATATTGTTGAAAGTGGCGTTAAACCCCATCAAGTAAAACAAACAAGCACTGCAGTTTATTATCACACACTAGTGAATTCACTATTGCCTATTATTATAGACTATTGTTTCAGCTGATGTGATAGGTTGTAGTTTAATAAGAGATGTATTGTTTATCATGGAACAAGCTTTTAAACTTGCTGTACAGATTGAGATGTTTTGACAGACTGTGGTATATTAAAAGTACATGTGTTTACCCTTGTCATGCATGTTCAACCGCTTTGGAGAAATTAAAGTGCCGTGACAACAAGTTATTGGTCCTTATTTACAAAAGCTACAACAAGAAGCTTGTACATACTCTGCTTTAGGAATTAAAGTTGTGCATATCTTATTTTAATTTTGGTCGCCTAGACTTCTTGTGTTTCCAATGGTCAATCCTATTTTACCAATGTGGCTCAGATGGAACACAAATCTCTTATTATGCAAATATTGCTAGACTACTCCACAGAAACAACTTAAACATCATGATATAGCTGAAATATTGCTCAGTTAACGTTAAACAATGTTCGCTCACTCATAATAAGTAATGTAGTTAGTAGTTGCCTTGTTGAACTACATACTGTATTATATTTTAAAACATGCACACAAGACTACACACACATGTTCTTACAATTGCGTGCAAAACTAAGGAAACAAATGATTTTAGTTGGGGGTTTTTCTACATAATTGTGGTTCCACACAAAGTAAATTTCGACATTTTATTTCTTACCGCCACACTAAAATTTGATTATTGAATTTAATTTCCATCAATACAAATAGCATAATAAAGTGATTATATGTCGAACAAATGTTTCTGTGTGTGTTTATCCTACAGACGACACAATTAATCTTTCTGAAGTAAAAATCCCATGAATGACGTAGATTCATCCCAGTCATATATATAATTAGTGGCTGTTCCATCGCTTGTCTGTACCCACACGTGTTCTCCTTTTCTGACATGACATACTAGTGAGGTTGATCCCGGTGTGTAGTAACCACCTGCCGCATTGCTTCCCACGGCACCCTTGACCTCGTTCTCAACTGGTAATTCCGTAAACAAACTATTGCTGTTATACGTAAGGGTATTCCAAGCAAACATATAAACTCCAGATATCGGTGCTACAAAAACACCATCGGTAGGATGATAATGATTCCCGTTATTTATCATGATTTGTCAAACTTTAGAATGGAGTACGTATTCAAAGTTGTGGTTGATGATAGTCTAGCGTAGAAGAAAGCTTCTTTAGGACATATGGTGTCTACAATAGAATAAAAATAGAATAATTACATAAGTATTAGGGAAATGAACAGATTGTTTATATTTCACGGTAAACAATTCCTCTAACATCATCAATGTTTATTAAGTTTGATTTTAAGTCTAGATAAATTGAGATATAAAAAATAGGCATTCAAATCACAATTAGCGATTAGCTCTTAATATTTCACACATTTTCCTGAATGGTATTTATTCTGGGTGTAGTCTGGTGACAAATAGTTTATGGCTGAATTAGTGAGAAATAATGAATGGTGCAATACACCCATGTGAACACATATATATAACATAACTTTAGAAGTATATACTAGTATTTTGTGACTTAAGTTTAAGAGACCGTACCATTATGGAATCAATAATCAAGTTATCAACTTTACTCTAGGTGTGGTACCAATTATAGTAAGGTGTGTTCGACTTGTCATTTGACAAATAGCAAACATTGTTTTACTCGTACATTCCATGTCTTTGTTATTAATAAATATAGTAACTTTTGTGTATTTATGTTCATTTATATGTGTATATTGTTTATATATAGGAGAAGATGTTCTAAGTTGTAATACTCATATCTGATCCTATTTTTGAACAATAACATATGCTTAAATTATTTTGATAGGAGTAACTGAAACAGATAGGAGTTACTGCTTGATGATATAGAGGTTTAGATAGAAGTAGCTGCTCCATATAGCTGGTACTAATAAGCGGAACTGCTCTTTATAGTTGATTTGGTTTAGGTTTGGTAAATGGTATATAACACAACTTTCAACAATATTTCAGTTATATCGTGGCGGTCAGTTTTATTGGTGGAGGAAACCGGAGAAAACCACCGACCAAGTCACTGACAAACTTTATCAAATAATGATGTATCGGGTACACCTTGCCATGAACGGGGTTCGAACTCACAACGTTAGTGGTGATAGGCACTGATTGCACAGGTAGTTGAAAATTCAACTTCCTAACGATCACGACCACGACGCCCCCCCCCCCCCTCTCTATAGTTTGTAGAGATAGAAGTAACTGCCTTACATACAAATTTTAAGGTGATTGGTGTTTTCGAAGCTAAAATTGTAAATATATACAGTATACTTAGAACTGATAAATTTACAATGAAAACGTCGATATCTAATTTAAGCACACGATGCATTTCTGTAATAACCTTTATCATGTACACTCAAAATCGAAAGGTTAGAAAGCCAAATAATGTAAAGCTTTTTTGGAGAAGTAAGCCAAAAAACTAAGTTAGTGAACACAACACATGTACCTTCTTTTGAGCAGGGGCCTTCGTGGCCGTGATCGTATGGCAGTTAGATTTACAACTACCTAAGCAATCAGTGCCCATCACCACTAATGTTCTGAGTTCGAATCTCGATCAGGGCGAGGTGTACAACATTATGTGATAAAGTTTGTCAGTGACTGGCGACAGGTCGATGGTTTTCTCCGGGTCCTCCGGTTTCCTCCACCAATAAAACTGGCCGCCACAATATAGCGGTAATATTGTTGAAAGTGGCGTTAAACACCATTAAACAAACAAACAATCAAAAAAACATTCTTTCGAACTATTTGTCCCGTTCTTTATTCTATCTTCTAATTTCTCCACTAACTTTTCCAATGCCACAATCCTATTTACCAGTTTATCATTTGGAATACTTCTGGTCTGAATTCCATGAATTGCACAAAGTATGAAAATCGCATAAATAAATAAATGAAGCATTGTCGTACTGTATTTCTTCTGCAATGCCTACCGAATGGAGCCCAAATTAAACACTCACTGTGTCTGAAACCTTTATATATCCTATAGCATTCCCATCACATCTGTACACAATCTATGCCAAGATAAACTTAATTGATAAATAATGTGGGTTTGTTTTTGAAAAGAAGAAAGAACGATACGGTTTCGACATAAATTACGAATTGTGTTAATGCAGAACGCTTCAGGGCGTCTTGAATATGCTATCTGATGCCAAATTTCGAGAGATATGATGTAATGTATATATAACGGTTAGATACTTTTGTAAAACGGTGTCATGGCCATCGTCAGTACACATCACCTCAACTAATTGATGTACAGAACGTTGCCAAAAGTGAGCATAATTTTCCCGACGTCATTGCGCTTCCAGATTCGTTGTCAATGTTCTCTGTTATTTATTTAGAGTTATCTCTCTTTTTATACAAAACGAAAGTATTGAGCGAACAGATGACTTCAAAAGGTCACCGGAAGTTCTGGGTTGTCTGCTTTTTTCTTTACAATTTTCATCGCCTTTGAGATGGCCCCAAATGTATTGAACTGTCTTTGTTGAAAGTGGCGTTAAACCCCATCAAGTAAAACAAACAAACACTACAGTCTATTATCACACACTAGTGAATTCACTACTGCCTATTATTACAGACCAGTGTTTTCAGCTGATGTGATAGGCTGTAGTATAATAAGAGCTGTATTATTAGCTATGAAACAAGCTTTTAAACTTGCTTTACAGATTGAGCTGCTTTGATAGACTGTGTGTGGTATAATAATAGTAAATGTGTACACTTTTTGTGTATGTTCAGCCTCTTTAGAGAGAAATTAAAGTGGCATGCAGAAAACAAATTATTGGTCCCAACTTGCTACAACGAGAAACTTGTAAATACTCTGCTTTAGGAATTAAAGTTGTGCATATCCTATTTCAATTTTGGTCGATAAGACTTCTGGTATTTCCAATGGCCAATCCTGTTTTTGCAATGGCGTTCAGATGTGACACAAATCTCTAATGATTGAAATATTCCTAATCCACTCGACAGAAACAACCAAGACATCATAATATAGCTGCTCAGTTGGTGTTAAAACAATGCTCGCTCCCTCATAATAAGTAATGTTGTTAATTCAACTTCAACTTTATTCAATAAAATCAGCCGCAGCAGACTGCGCTACAGGAGCATCAATTATTTACAAATAATTATTATAAGATGACACAATGAGTAGACAATGCATACGTATTACACAAAACTAGATGATAGGTGATACACAAGTTATTACGGTCAGAGGTTACGACTTGAGTCTACTCGACTCATACTATGTTTATTACCAGGACATGTGCTTTGTATAGTGATATATTTCAAAGTGGATTACGAATAAATTATATCCCAAAGAGTGGAAATATTTGAAAAGTGTACATTAAAAACTACAGAAGTTTTACAATTTTTTGGAGGAACAATGACAGGTGAGTACGTATTTCCTATTTTCAACATTGTATTCATTTTTGATTCACAATGACACCTAATAAAATGATTTGGCATGAACTTATTTCGGATATCCTTCAATAACTCACAACAAAAAATATAATGGAATTCATTTCCAATGCATCAATTACAAAGATTGCATAATCTTTCATCCCTAGGAATACCCACTCAATTGAAAAAAAATCATTACTAGTTCTTAATTTACAAATATAATTTCTATGAACAGCATTCAATCGAAAAAGATAATTCTCCAATTTGAACTCAGTTTTGAAATTTGAAAAATATTCCCTTCTTGAAAAATTGTTGATATCTGAAAACCATTTTTGAATATATTGATTTGTAATCTTTGTTTAATAGTAAACTTCAAACAATCACGGTTAATATATTGTTGACCATCCCATATATTGCTTAACCCTGTTTCATCAAACATAATCCATCCATGGTATGTCTCTATTGCCACGTATAAATAATTTAAATAGTAATCTGTAGATTTTACCAGATAATAACTTCTCAGGATTACCCACAAGTTTGTTCCAAAAACACAACATTTTTATTTCAATCTGTAACTCCATAGCGTATTGCCCAAGTTCTCCATTCACCATCAATGTTGGTGTGCTTGTTATAACTCCTAAAATCTTTTTGCAAAATTGCAAATGAATTTTTTTTGTAATGTTCTTGTTTTCAAACCCCCAAATTTTATCCCGATTAACAGTTACCCATTAATTGTCTTGCTGAAATACACATTTTGTTATTGTATTGTTGTAGATTATAAAACATGCACAAAAGAATACATATGTTCTTACAACTGTGTGGAAAACTGTATGGCAAGACATATAAACGCCAACGGATGTCACAAGAACTGTGAAAGTTATGTTAGGATACATGTATATAACGGAGGAACACGAGGGTGTACAAATCCGAACACAATGGGATACTGGAATAAAATCGTGTCAAAGGGCTGTACTCCAGACAGATGAACAATATTTCTATTTTATTGCTTATTGCTTTTATTGTTTTGCATATAATAAAATTAAAGATATATATTATATATCATGTTCAAGATTATTACGTTCTTTATGATAGCGTTGTTTGTCAGATTATATAAGGGTAATACAAAAATTACCGAACTCCGAACAATCTTAGAAAGGGAATGTCAAAACTCATAAGTATATAAACAGAAAAAATCAATCAACAACCGGAAAACTAGGAAAACGGTAATGACCCTGACTTGGTAGAGGCATTTCTAAAGAAATGGTGGGTTGAATCAGATTTTATAGCGCCAAACCTCCCGCTTTCTTTACGGCTCAAAGGTTCCGGCTGTCACTATAGCAGTATTTATAACGATACAAAATAATGTGTGGGTTGGCATTTTATTCATACGTGTGTGTTCTGTTATCGGTTTTCTTTTGGCAGTTGTATTGTCTGTCCTCTGATTTTCGGCTTCTTGTTACCCTTTTGGTATTTTCAATATTTCTTTGGGGAAATCAAGTAAATAATAGAATTTAGTTTTTTTTTAAATGAGGGTTCCACACAAATGTGAATTTCGACATTTTATTTCCGAAATTTGGTTATTGAATTTAAATTCCATCAATGCAAACGACATACAATGAGTCTATGTCGACCAAATGTGTTTTGTTTTGTGTGTTTATCTAATAGACGACACAATTAATCTTTCTGAAGCAAAAATCCCATGAATGACAGAATCTCTCCAATCATTCATATAATTAACGGTTGTCCCACCGCTTGTCTGTACCCATACATGTTCTCCTTTTTTGACATGACATAATAGTGAAGCTGATCCAGGTGTATACAAACTACTTCCCGCATTGCTTACAACAACACCCTTGACGTTGTTCTCAACACGTAATTCCGTATACAAACCCTTGTTATTAAACGTAAGGGTATTCCAAGAAAACATATAAACTCCAGATATCGGTGCTACAAAAACTCCATCGGTAGGATGATAATGATTCCCGTTATTTATCATGAATTTGTCAAACTTTATGATTGAATATTTATTCAAAGTTGTGGCTGATGACAGTCTAGCGTAGAAGAAAGCTTCTTTGGGACATATGGTGCCGTCTACAATAGAAAAAGAATAAAATAATTATATAAGCATTGGGAAAATTTAAATTATGAAAAGAAAGTTCAAACAGCGATGGTCAACAATTCCACCAATATCATTAATATTGATTTAATCTGAATTTATTTAAATCAAGACAAATTCAGATATAACAAATAGGCATTCAAATCACCTTTGGCGATTCGCTCTAAATGTTACAAACATTTTCCTGAATGGTATTTCGCTTTGTTCTGAATGTAATCTGGTGACAAATAGCTTATGGCTGAACTAATGAGAAATAATGAATGTTGCATTACACACGTGTGAGCACTTTAAAGGAAAACAATATTAATGCTTAACTTTATACATGAATAATTCTTATAGAATTAATGTATATCGTTTTCGTGATTTTTGATTGGACAAGAGCACTGTCACCTGTTTGTTTTTGATTCGTTCATAACTCGATGAACTTTTCAATCTACAAGTCATAACTAACGGGTTCAGCTGGACGGATCAACCATCTTGAAAACGTGACATTCTACACGTCATATTTACAGCAATGCACAAAATTAATTAAAATGCCTATCTTTCAAATTTATTTTAGTTAAATTTTATCAAAATTGAAGCGTGCACGAAGCCAAGTTACGCCTGATCTTTACGTTTTATAGTGGAAGTCTTCATATGATGTCGTGTTGTTCATGTGCCAAAGTCGTCAACAACATTTCGCGGAATTTTAATTTGAGCAAATTTTAGACCAGTGATATGCGAGAATACATCTTTATGTTCAGCATTGCATTGAAGAATTATAAGTATTAAACGGTTCTTTTCATGAATTCATGCACACTGTATATCGTAAAGTGAAAGGTAGCAAGTTGTATACTCAAGTTAGCGATACCATGTAAAGCATGTTTATTCAATTTGTCAGTGCATCGGTACCGTTTACACATACACGAACTCCTGAAAAGAAGCGCTTAATACTATGCACAGAAGAAATTATATACTTGTATTTTGTGACTTAATTGTAAGAGACTTTACCTTTATGGAATAATAATCCAGTTATAAACTTTTCTCTTGGTGTGGTCAATAATAGTAAGATGGGTTCCATTTGTCATTTGGTAAATGTCAAATCGTGTTTCACTCGTACATTCCATGTCTTTGTTATTAACAAATATTGTAACTTTTGTGTATTTATGCTAAAACTATATATGTATATTGCTTATACAGAGGAGAAAATGTTCTAAATTGTAATTATTATATCTGATCCTATTGTCATGTTTTTGGACGATGAAATATGTTTACATTATTGATAGGAGTAACTAGAACAGATAAGAGTTACTGACTTCTTAAGATTTAGCAGGTTTAGATAGATGTAACTGGTACATGTAGGCAGAACTGCTCTTTATAGTTGGTAGATATAGCAGTAGCTTATTTCATCAGTGGGTACTGTTAAGAGTGACTGCTTTATATGTATATGTAGCTGGTACTGAGAGAACATGTAGCTATTCTATATAGATAGCATGGAGATGAATAACTGCTGCCGGTACTGACAGGCACGGCTGCTCTATGTCTGGTTCAGATAGGAAGTACTGCTCAATATGTCTGGTGCAAATATGAGTAATTGTTCTTCATTGCAAATAAGGGTAATAACAAAATAACCGAACTCCGAACAATCTTACAAAGGGAAAGTCAAAACTCATAAGTATATAAACAGACAATATCAGTCAACAACCGGAAAACTGTGAAAACCGTAATGACCCTGACTTGGCGCAGGCATTTCTAAAGAAATGGTGGGTTGAATCAGATTTTAAAGCGCCAAGCCCCCCCCCCCTTTCATTACGGCTCAAAGTAGGAATAAATGTTTTCTATTGATGCATCTGATTGAAGTAATGACCTTATATTGCTAAACACGGCTGATAGGATTATGTGTTAATGCGAGTAAATATATTATAGAGCTACTAATTTAAGAGTAAATTTCTAGTATATAATCTCTAATTATAAGAGTAAACATTATATAATCTATATTTGTATATTTAGAGGAGCGAATGGGCTTCTGAGGTCACGGATTAGCAGTATGCTACCCTAAGCATAGTAAAAATGACATCAATCTGATTGACATCCATTCTGTAGTTTCAATGCAGACGAGAATTTGGAGGATACTATCTTCAACTTAATGATACAGGCACCTAACTAAAATTGCCCTCTTCACACCCTCAATACAGAAGTAAATACATAACTCGGTAGGGAACAGTAGCTTCAGAGAAAATGTGTATAGATAGATCTTACTTTACACTCCTTTATTAAATACAACGTCTATCCTCCAAATAAACAGATCATACAAGGAAAAATAAAATGGTCGAAAATAAGTTTACTTCAGTCTGCAATTCATGTATATACGGTAGTTGGATTTGTAAATTTGTCTGATGTGTGGCTGGGTCTTCCTATAAGCATTCCCTTTCGACTCGCAATAAACACCTCTTGTGACCAAGGTTGCTTTAACATCGACTTGCTGGTTAAAGACAAGTTGTTAATTGAAGGTTGAAAAGCTATGAAAGTCATATGGATCCCATTCTTTGCCTCTAAATTAAACTGTCACCATACATACTATTGATACAGAAAAATAAATAAACACATGGTGCTACACTGTATACAGCAGACATACACCTTGTTGAAGTCCTTCCATAAGTTTATATGGAAGTAGGAATTGCTGATAGTACGGACGAACGAACAGACCATATGAACCTTATATATCACTAGCAGAGCGATGATCAGATAAAGCATTAAATAGATCAGTCTTGGTGTAATTGTTCAGCTTTTTTATTACAAAACTCGATTAGGTCTTTCAAAATCTTACTATAAATATTGCTACCGTCCAAAATGAATGATCGCTACAAATTGTATGTACTTCGCTACCCTGCGGACAAATGACAATTTGGATTTCGATGAATTTCTGAAAATATTCATATTCAACCATGCTTAGCTTTCTGATAGAGAATAGAACGCATGAGTACCAATATCTTCAAACCTAAATTGCATTCAATGAATTTTTAGAAATTGATATACTAGAATATCTATTTTCGTTTTGTTTGCTTTACATGGTATCGCTAACTTGAGTATACAACTTGCTACCTTTCACTTTACGATATACAGTGTGCCTGGGTGTGGATACTGATTACCTATCGAAAACCCCTTCGAAACATTTAGTGATCAGTGTTTTCGAAACTGCAATTACAACTATATAATACTTAGTTCTGAGAAATTGACAATGGAAACATAGATATCTAATTTTCGGTGCACGATGCATTTCTATAGTAACCTTCATCAGGTACACTCAAAATCGAAAGGTTGGAAAACCAAATAATATACATCGTTTTTGGAGCAAGTAAGACAACGGAGCAAGTTAGTTAACACAATACATGTACCTTATTGGAGCAGGGGCCTTCGTGGCTGTGATCGTATGGCAATTGGATTTACAACTACCTATGCAATCAGTGCCTATCACCACTGATGTTGTGAGTTCGAATCTCGATCAGGGCGAGGTGTACAACATTATGTGATAACATTTGTCAGTGACTTGCGACAGGTCGGTGGTTTTCTCCGAGTCCTCAATGTTTCCTCCACCAATAAAACTGACCGCCACAATATAACTGCAATATTGTTGAAAGTGGCGCTAAACACCATTAAACAAACAAACAACAAACCTTCTTTCGAGCTATTTGTCCTGTTCTTTATTCTATCTTCCAAGTTCTCCACTAACTTTTCCAATGCCACAATCCTATTTTCAAGTGTATCATATTGAATACTTCTGGCCTGAATTCCATGAATTGCACAATGTATGGAAATCGCATAAATAAATAAATGAAGCATTGTCGTATTGTATTTGTTCTGCAATGTTTATCGAATGGAGCCCATATTAAACACTCACTGCGCCTGAAACCTTTATATATCCTCTTAGCATTTCCTATAACATCTGTATGCAATCATTACCAAGATAAACTAATTTAATAAATAATGTGGGTTTGTTTTGAAAGTAAGAAAAAACTATATGGTTACGAAACAAATTACAAATTAAGTTCATGCTGAACGTTTTATTGATAATTAAAATGGTTTTTTTTAACAACATAAGACAGAAATGTGCGGTTTCAAAATAACTTACGAATTGTGTACATGCAGAACGTTTCAAGGCGTCTTGAATTTGTTATTAGATGCCAGATTTCAAGAGATATGATGTAATATATATATCAAAACGGTGAACGTTGTTAGATGCTTTTGTCAAACGGAGTCATGGCCATCGTCAGTACACAACACCTCAACTAAATGATGTACAGAACGTTGCCAAAAGTGAAGATAATTTTCCCGTCATTGCGCTCGCTGATTCGTTGTCAATGTTCTCTGTTGTTTAATTAGAGTTATCTCTCATTTTATGCAAAATGAAAGTATTGAGCTAACAGGTGACGTCAAAAGGTCACAGGAAGTTCTGGGTCGTTTGCTTTTTTTTAACAATTTTCATCGCTTTTGAGATGGCCCCAAAACGTGTTCAACTGTCTTCGTCTGAGAAGAATGCAATTGCTGCTTTGCACAAAGCAGGATTGAAAGGACCGACAATAACACGCTTTAGACAACGTGGAACTGTAGAGAGATGAGATAACGGGTAATCCATCTTTGTTGACACCCCAGAACACTATGAAACTTTATGGGATTGTAAAATCAGACAGAAAATTTCACTCCAGGAAGTTACTAATAATTTCAATGAGTATAGGCCTCGGCCTTTATCTGATCGAACTGTTCAAAGAAATTTGTATGAAACAAAATATCACAAGTTTGTTGTTAAGCAAACATCATGATTCGCGACTACAATGTCAAGAAAGGGCTGGCATGGTGTAAATCGAATAGACACAATACTGTAAATGATTTCTGGAAGAATGTGATTTTTAGTGAGGAATGTAAGGTAGAATTGGGAATGGACAACTGTGTACTTACTTGGCGACGACCCGACAAAAAATGGACTGCACCTTGATTGAATCCAGGTATGGTGATCGAGTAAGTTTGATGATATTGGGCTGCTTCATCTATGAAGGTGTGGGTACTTTGATAGTTGTTGATGGTAATATTAATGCCCACAAAATATATTGAAATCAGTGATAACTTTGTTTGGCACGTCATTGCCCAGATGACAATTATGTGTTTCAAGATGATAATGCCCCGTACATAGGGCACGCGTAGTAAAGGAGTATACGGAAGAAATTGAATAACATGACACGGCATGTCCAGCCCAGAATTCTGACCTATTATATTATAGAGAATGTGTGGCATAAAATCAAACATGAACTACAAAAACATGTTCAAGACATCACCTCACGTCAGTTGTTGGAAACTGCTATTCGCAACATATGGACTGGAGTGTATGACAAAGTACTAGGTAAGTGAAACATTTTTATTTATATTTTTGCAAAGATTTGAAATCCCAGGTGTAGTTCATTTGAAGTTGGCAGCCACCTTGAAATCATCTTCACTTTTGGAATATTGATGTATCAATAAATGGCCTCCTCACGTACTTTCAAAAACGATTAGGAATACATCATATTAAAGCAAAACTGTATTCGTTAACACTTTCAAAATTAAATTCTCAATATACAACTCAATTACTGATCCCTTTTCTACTATGTACAATCTGACTGCTGTTATACTGGATATTGGCCAACACATGCTTTTCTATGCTTTTCTTTAGATGCCATGCCTACACCATCAATCTGTTAGAGACATGGTCCCAACTTACTTTAAAGATCAATCTGTTCCTAAGATTTAATATTCCTATTATCTACCCATTGCCCCCAAAATAATACCCGTGTATTGCAAGACTTCCGCATTGATGACCTTAAAGCTAAACCTCCTGATTGTTCTCGCCACAATTACCCATTCAAATATAGTCATGCTGGCCACATTATATGAACATCATATACTGTAAAAATGTTCGTAAAATCCTTGCTAAAGGTCCAAAATATCGTGATCCCCAGTCCATAAATTGAAAACACAACTTCAACATACTTATAAACTCTGTAGAGGGCTATGTCAGAAAATGGACAAATCGAGAAAAAGAGAAGGTGATACATTTTTAAGATGGGTAAAGGCTCTTATATTAATGATTCGAATCAGAATATTACAAAGGTCAATGAGCGCAAACACAGCATCTGTATTCAAAGATCCTGAATTTGCTGAAAACCTGTCCACTAATTCACCACACATATGTTTTTGTTTTGCAGTTCCTGCATATAAGGACCATTGGTCTTATCTGAAAACAAATATTACACTGATTGCTTAAAGATATATTAAGGCTTGGATAGGTCTCAAGGTAACTATACATATACCGATACTACGCTATC
The DNA here is from genome assembly GCA_963680875.1 of Bathymodiolus brooksi. Classification (NCBI taxonomy): domain Eukaryota; kingdom Metazoa; phylum Mollusca; class Bivalvia; order Mytilida; family Modiolidae; genus Bathymodiolus; species Bathymodiolus brooksi. Next base: position 68,319,515 of record OY804584.1, read on the forward strand.
AGAAGAGGAAATTGTTGATAATCTCATGTTAGTCTAGTCTTCTTCTTTTTGGCCTTTCCGTGAAAGATGAGATTTATAATACTAGTTAGTGCTGTATATAGGCCGATAATTTGACGGTTCGGAATGATCTTTACCAGGTTTTGGAATTGGAATGACAATAGCTGATTCCCAAATTGATGGAAAGTCGCCTATTTCGAAAATATTATTCATTAGATCTAAAAGAGTTTGGAGTGTCGATTCCGAAAGATGCTTGAGAACATGGAATGGATATTATCGGGGCCACATGCAGTATCATGTGATATTTTGATTGCGAATTACGTTTCCATGTACATTGTATATAATCTACTAACAAAGATAGGGGCTGTAGTGGCCGTGATCGCATGGTATTTGGATTTGCCACTACCTATGCAGTCAGTGTCTATCACCACTGATGTTGTGAGTTTGAATCTCGATCAGAGCGAGATGTACAACATTACGTGATCAAGTTTGTTTGTGACTTGCTACAGGTCGGTGGTTTTCTCCGATCCTCCGGTTTCATCCAAGAATAAAACTGACCGAAACGATATGACTAACATATTGTTGAAAGTAGCGCTAAGCCCCATCAAGTAAAACAAACAAACATTGCAGTCTATTATCACACACTAGTTAATTCACTATTGCCTATTATTATAGACTATTGTTTCAGCTGATGTGATAGGCTGTAGTTTAATAAGAGATGTATTGTTTATCATGGAACAAGCTTTTAATCTTGCTGTACAGATAGATATGTTTTGACAGACTGCGGTATATTAAAAGTACACGTGTTTACTCTTGTCATGCATGTTCAACGCTTTGGAGAAATTAAAGTGCCGTGACAACAAGTTATTGGTCCTTATTTACAAAAGCTACACCGAGAAGCTTTTACATACTCTGCTTTAGGAATTAAAGTTGTGCATATCCTATTTTAATTTTGGTCGCCTAGATTTCTTGTGTTTCCAATGGTCAATCCTATTTTACCAATGTGGCTCAGATGGAACACAAATCTCTTATTATGCAAATATTGCTAGACCACTCCACATAAACAACTTAAACGTCATGATATAGCTGAAATATTGCTCAGGTAACGCTAAACAATGTTCGCTCACTCATAATAAGTAATGTAGTTAGTAGTTGCCTTGTTGAACTACATATTGTATTATATTATAAAACATACACACAAGACTACATACACATGTTCTTACAACTGTGTCCAAAAATACATGGCAAGATGTATAAACGGCAGCGGATGTCACAAGAACTGTGAAAGTTATGCTAGGATACATAACGGAGGACCAGGAGAGTGTACAAATCCAAACACAATGGGATACTGGAATATAATGGAATCAAAGGGCTGTACTCCAGACAGCTAAACAATAAATGCCTTTTTTCTTATTGCTTTTATTGTTTTGCATATAATAAAGATTACATATATTATATACATATATTATGGGCTATTAAAAGATTCGCCTTATTCGATCTCTTATAAAGATTATATTCCGATACCAAGATCTTGTCGAAATATATTCCGTCTCTGCAGAAAAGATTATAAACTATGGATTTTCATATAGTAAAAATGTATAAAGATAGGGTGTCAACAAAAATGTCAAAAATGTTTTCTTATCAATGTGTGACGTAAAATTATCTTTGACATTTACTTCACTGAGTTTGGTGATCCTTTTGACAACTGTTTTACCTGCTTTGTTCAAGTATTGTTATAAATACTGTTATAGTGACAGCCGGAAACTTTGAGCCGTAATTAAAGATGGAGGTTTGGCGCTTTAAAATCTGATTCAACCCACCATTTCTTTAGAAAAGCCTGTACCAAGTCAGCGTCATTACGTTTTCACAGTTTTCCGGTTGTTGACTGATTTTGTCTGTTTATATACTTATGAGTTTTGCCTTTCCCTTTGTAAGATTGTTCGGAGTTCGGTAATTTTGTTATTACCCTTATGTATAATATACAAGTATATTTGGGTTCTTTATAATAACGTTGTTTGCCTGGTTATATGTTCGGGTTGGCATTTTACTCATGTGTGTTTGTTCTCATATCTTTTTTCTTTGGCTATTGTATTGTCTGTTCTTTGTTTTGCGGTCTCTGATTACCCCCTTGGTATCTTCAATTTTTTCTTTGTACAAATCAACGAAACAAATAATTTTAATTTGGGTTTTTTTCTAAATAATGATGGTTCCACACAAATTAAATTTCGAAATTTTATTTCTTACCGCCACACTAAAATATGGTTGTTGAATTTAAATTCCTTCAATACAAATAGCATAAAGTGATTCTATGTCGAACAAATGTGTTTTTGTGTGCTTATCTAACAGACGACACAATCAATCGTTCTGAAGCAAAAATCCCATGAATGACGGAGAATTGTTCCAATTAATTATATAATTGGCTGCCCCATCGCTTGTCTGTACCCAGACGTGTTCTCCTTTTTTGACATGACATAATAGTGAAGCTGATCCAGGTATGTACTGATTACTTCCACCATGGCTTCCCACGGCACCCTTGACCTCGCTCTCAACTCGTAATTCCGTAAACGAATATTTGTTATTAAACGCAAGGGTACTCCAAGAAAACATATAAACTCCAGATATCGGTGCTACAAAATCACCATCGGTAGGATGATAATGATTCCGTTATTTATCATAATTTTGTCAAACTTTATGATTGAATATTTATTCAAAGTTGTGGATGATGACAGTCTAGCGTAGAAGAAAGCTTCTTTAGGACATATGGTTTCTACAATAGAATAACATAATTATATAAGCATTTGGGAAATTAAAATTATGAAAAGTAAGTTTAAACATCGATGGTCATCAATATCATCAATATTTATTTAATCTGAGTTTAGTAAACTCATGGCAAATTCAGATCTAATAATAGGCATTCAAATTACCTTTGGCGATTAGCTCTAAATATTTCACACATTTTCCTTAATGGTATATGTTTTATTCTGAATGTATTCTGGTGACAAATAAGTTATGGCTGAACTAGTTAGAAATATTAAATGTTCCATTACACATTAAAATGAAAAAAATATCAATACATAACATAACTTTAGAAATTAAGTATGAGTATTGTTTGATTTAATTTAAAGAGACCCTAGCTTTATGGAATTATTAATCCAATTATAAACTTTACTCTAGGTGTGGTCCAATTATAGTAAGGTTTGTTCGATTTGTCATTTTGCAAATAGCAAATCTTGTTTCACTCGTACATTCCATGTCTATTAATACATATTTTAACTTTTGTGTATTGATGTTCAACTATATATGCTTATTGTTTATATAGAGGAGAATATGTTCTAAGTTGTAAAACATATATCTGATCCATTGTCATGTTTTTGGACGATGAAATATGTTTACATTATTGATAGGAGTAACTAGAACAGATAAGAGTTACTGCGTTATAATTTAGCTGATTTAGATAGAAGTAACCGCTCTATGTAACTTGTACTTGTAGGCGGAATTGATCTTTATAGTTGGTAGAGATAGCAGTAACTGATAAGAGTGGGTACTGATAATATTAACTACTTTATATGTATATGTAGCTGGTACTGATAGGTAGACGTGCAACTACTCTATGTAACTAGCATTGGGAGGAATAATTGCTGCCGATACAGACAGGCAAGGCTGCTCTATGTATGGTTCAGATAGGAAGTACTGCTCAATATATCTGGTGCAAACAGGACTCATAAAATAAATATTGATATTGAAGCATCTGATTGAAGTAATGACTTTATATTGCTGAACACGGCTGATAGGATTATGTGTTAATACGAGTAAATATATTATAGAGCTTCTAATACAAGAGCACATTTGTGGTATATAGTTGCTAATGATGAGAGTAAATATTATATGCATCTACTACATTTGTATATTTAGTGGAGGGAATAAGCTTCTACTTATAAGAACAAGATTTTGATATATAGCTGGTATTAATGTCAAGCGGAAAATATATCATTCATATTGAGGACTGTACCAAGTTAAGCAACATGTAAGGAATATTTAGAAAAGAGGGAATTATGAACAACAGGGAAAGGACTTTTGAATACCACTGGAAAAGCATAGAAAACTATATTCGGACGAACAATAATATAAATAAGATACAAACCATCCTTCAAACAACAAATATCATTGGATTGTGTATTTTGAAGTTCGAAATTAGTAAATTCTTAAAATTCGCATGAAATTATGGGATAAAACTACATTTAATACTTATTTTATTATTTTAATTAATATCCTTCAAAATTGAACAAGAATTTACTTTGGAATATTGTTTTTAAACATAGTGATTTTATATGAAATACAAATGTATATGATTACAAAACTTTCTGTGACGAATTTATTTTGCAAGAAAAGTTTAATGATACCAACGGGGTAATCAGAAGACGTAAAGTGAAGAAGACAGATAATACAATGGCCGAAGAAAAAAAGGACAAAAGGAGAAACAATGATGTACAAAACACTACTCAGAAAACTAAAGATCGAGCAACACGAAGCTTACTGAAAATAGAGAGTGTTCCGGGAGGCTAAGCGTTCATACTCCACATTGTGACACCCGTCGTGTTTCTCTTATAGTATCTTACAAATCTCTCTGTCTATGTATATTAATATCGTACTGTAAGTAAAATCCAAGTATGGTTATTTATCGCACATGTCAACAATATTTCTGCTACATCGTGGCAGATATACCGTAAGTGGAGGAAATCGGAACACCCCGGAGAATACCAATGACCTTTCTCAAATCATCGACACAATTTATTACTTAATTTCGTGAAAAAAATGAAAGAAATTTCGTACTTCTAGTTCAGTGTTTATATGCACTGGTGCATATTGAAAGCCCCTTCGAAAAATTTAAAGTAACTACCTCTATTGATTACTATATTCTTAGTACTGAGATATTGCCAATGAACACGTAGATATCTAATTTAAGTACACGATGCATTTCTGTAGTAACCATCATCATGTACACTAAAAATCGAAAGGTTAGAAAGCCAAATAATGTAAAGCTTTTTGGAGAAAATAAGACAATGAACTAAGTTAGTTAACACAACACATGTACCCTCTTTTGAGCAGGGGCCTTCGTGGCCGTGATCGTATGGCAGTTGGATTTACAATTACCTATGCAATCAGTACCCATCACCACTAATGTTGTGAGTTCGAATCTCGATCAGGGCGAGGTGTACAATACTATGTGATAAAGTTTGTCAGTGACTTGCGACAGGTCGGTGGTTTTCTCCGGGTCCTCCGGTTTCCTCCACCAATAAAACTGGCCGCCACAATATAGCGGTAATATTGTTGAAAGTGGCGTTAAACACCATTAAACAAACAAACAATCAAACAAACCTTCTTTCGAGCTATTTGTCCCGTTCTTTATTCTATCTTCCAATTTCTCCACTAACTTTTCCAATGCCACAATCCTATTTTCAAGTGTATCATTTTGAATACTTCTGGTCTGAATTCCATGAATTGCACAAAGTATGAAAATCGCATAAATAAATAAATGAAGCATTGTCGTACTGTATTTGTTCTGCAATTCTTACAGAATAGAGCCCAAATTAAACACTCACTGTGTCTAAAACCTTTATATATCCTATAGCATTCCCATCACATCTGTACACAATATATGCCAAGATAAACTTAATTGATAAATAATGTGGGTTTGTTTTTGAAAAGAAGAAAGAACGATACGGTTTCGAAATAAATTACGAATTGTGTTCATGCATAACGTTTTAGGGCGTCTTGAATTTGCTATCTGATGCCAAATGTCAAGAGATATGATGTAATGTATATATAACGGTTAGGTATTTGTGTAAAACGGTGTCATGGCCATCGTCAGTACACATCACCTCAACTAAATGATGTACAGAGCGTTGCCAAAAGTGAGGATACTTTTCCCGACGTCATTGCGCTCCCAGATTCGTTGTCAATGTTCTCTGTTATTTATTTAGAGTTATCTCTCTTTTTAAACAAATTGAAAGTATTGAGCTAACAGATGACGTCAAAAGGTCACCGAAAGTTCTGGGTCGTCTGCTTTTGTTTTTTACAATTTTCATCGCTTTTGAGATGGCCCCAAAACCTATTGAACTGTCTTTGTTGAAATTGCGCAAAACACCATCAAGTAAAACAAACAAACACTACAGTCTATAATCACACACTGGGTAAGTCACTACTCTCTATTATTACAGACTAGTGTTGCAGCTGGTGTGATAGGCTGTAGTATAATAAGAGCTGTATTGTCAATTATGAAACAAGCTTTTAGACTTGCTTTACAGATTGACCGGATTTGACAGACTGTGTGTGGTATGATAAAGGTACATGTGTATCCTTGTTGTGTAGGTTCAACCTCTTTAGAGCGAAATTAAAGTGGCGTGAAGAAAACAAATTAATGGTCCCAATTTGCTACAACGGGAACTTGGATATACTCTGCTGTAGGAATTAACGTTGTGTATATCCTATTTTAATTTCGGATCGCGTGGACTGCTGCTGTTTCCAATAATCAACCCTATTTTTGCAATGGTTTTCAGATGGGACATACTTCGTAAATCATGAATATATTGGTAGACCACTCGACAGAAACAACAAAAATGCCATGATATATGTTATATAATTGCTCAGTTGTCGTTAGCTTGTAATAAGTAATGTAGTAAATAGTTCCGCATTAATTGAGTGAGTGAGTGATTGGTGTTTATCGCCAATTCAGCAAATTTTCAGCTATATCATGGCGAGAACTAGTTTCAATGAGATGATGATGTCCGCTTTGTACTAGACCAACACATTGAGTTGGATTTTTATAGTGCTAGCTCACTGAAACAACATTCGGCGGGTAGATATATCGCTCCACTCGGACACATTATTCTGATTCCGAGCCGGGCAGTCTGTGCTCTTTCACCTTAATGCTGCACGCGTAGCGGAGAAGCAACAAATACCAATTTTATAGTCTTTGGTTTGACTCTGGGGGCTCGAACCCACAATCTACCGCACTCGAGGCGAGCACGTTAACCATTACGCCACCAATGCGGTCTTGTCTTGTTGAACTACATATTGTATTAGTATATTATTGTAGATTATAAAACATGTACAAAAGACAACACATGTTCTTAAAACTGTGTGCAAAGATACATGGCCAAATACATAAATGGCTGCGGATGACACAAGAACTGTGAAAGTTATGCCAGGATCCATAATGGAAGACCATGAGCGTGAACCACCTAACACAATGGGGTACTGGAATAAAATGTTGTCAAAGGGCTGTACTCCAGACAGCTAAACAATACTTGCCTTTGGTTTTCTTATTGCTTTTATTGTTTTGCATATAATAAAGATTGTATAATGTTCATGTATATTTGAGTTCTTTATAATAACACTGTTTGCATGGTTATATGTTCGGATTGACATTTTACTCACACGTGTTTGTTCTGTTATCATATTTCTTCTGGCTATTGTATTGTCTGTCCTTTGTTTTACGGTATCTATTTTGATGTCTTCAAAGCTTTATTAGTACAAAACAAGTAAAACAAATGATTTTAGTTTCTAAATAATGATGGTTCCACACAAAGTAAATTTCGACATTTTATTTCTTACCGCCACACTAAAATTTGGTTATTGAATTTAAATTCCTTCAATACAAACAACATACAGTGATTCTATGTCGAAAAAATGTTTCTCTGTGTGTTTATAATTAGTGGTTGTTCCATGGCTTGTTCTCCTTTTATGACATGACATAATAGTGAAGTTGATCCCGGGGTGTACTGACTACTTGCCGCACTGCTTCTGACGGTGCCCTTGACCTCGCTCTCAACTCGTAATTCCGTATACACAGTCTTGCTGTTATACATAAGGGTATTCTAAGCAAACATATAAACTCCAGATATCGGTGCTACAAAAACACCATCGGTAGGATGATAATAATTCCCGTTATTTATCACGATTTTGTCAAACTTTATGACAGAGTACGTATTCAAATTTCTGGATGATGATAATATAGCGTAGAAGAATGCTTCTTTAGGACATATGGTGTCTACAATAGAATAAAAATTAAATAATTATGTAAGCATTTGAAAAATAAACATGAAAAGAAAGTTTAAACATTGATGGTCAACAATATCATCAATATCATCAATACTTATTTAATCTGAGTTTATTAAACTCATGACAAATTCAGATCTAACAACAACCATTCGAATCACCTTTGGTGCTTTGTTTTAAATATTTCACACATTTTCCTTTTATTTTGAATGTAATCTGGTGACAAATAGTTTGTAACTGAACTAGTGAGAACTAATGAATGGTGCAATACACACATGTGAGCACTTATATATAACATAACTTTAGAATTATATACTAGTATTTTGTGACTTAATTTTAAGAGACCTTGTATATGGAATTAATAATCCAGTTATAAACTTTACTCTAGGTGTGGTCCAATAACACTAAGGTGGGTTCCATTTGTCATTTGACAAATAACAAATTTTGTTTCACTCATACATTCCATGTCTATTAATTCATATTTAAACTTTTGTATATTTATGTTCAACTATATATGTTTATTGTTTATATATAGGAGAATATGTTCTACGTTGTAATGCTTAAATCTGATGCTATTGACATGTTTTTGGACGATAAAATATATTTACATTATTGATAAGAGTAACTAGAACAGATAAGAGTGACTGCCTTTTTAAGATTTAGCAGATTTTAGATAGAAGTAACTGCTCTATATATCTGGTACTAATAGGCGGAACTGCTATTTATAGTTGATTTGGTTTAGGTTTGGTCTATGGTGTTTATAACCACTTTCGACAATATATCAGTTATATCGTGGCGGTCAGTTTTATTGGGGGAGGAAACCGGAGAAAACCACCGACTTGTCGCAAGTCACTGACAAACTTTATCACATAATGTTGTATCGAGTACACGTCGCCATGAACGGGGTTCGAACTCACAACGTTAGTGGTGATAGGCACTGATTGAGCAGGGAGTTGAAAATCCAACTTCCATTCGATAACGACCGCGACGTCGTCCCCCCTCTATAGTTTGTAGAGATAGAAGTAGCTACCTTACATGCAAAATTTAAGGTGATTGGTGTTTTCGTAGCTTAAATTGTAAATATATACAGTATACTTAGAACTGATGAATTTACAATGAAAACGTAGATATCTAATTTAAGCACAAGATGCATTTCTGTAGTAACCTTTATCATGAACACTCAAATTTAAAAGTTGGAAAGCAAAATAATGTAAAGTTTTTTAGTAGCAAGGAAACCAAAGAATCAAGTTAGTTAACACAACACATGTACCTTCTTTTTAGCAGGGACCTTCGTAGCCGTGATCGTATGGTAGTTGGATTTACAACTACTCATGGAATCAATGCCTATCACCACTGATGTTGTGAGTTCGAATCTCGATAAGGGCGAGGTGCACAACATCATGTGATGAAGTTTGTCAGTGACTGCGACAGGACGGTGGTTTTCTCCGGGTCTTCCGGTTTCCTCCACCAATAAAACTGGCCGCCACGATATAGCTGCAATATTGTTGAAAGTGGCGTTAAGCACCATCAAAAAAACAAACAAACAAACCTTCTTTCGAGCTATTTGTCCCGTTCTTTATTCTGTCTTCGAATTTCACAACTAACTTTTCCAATGCCACAATCCTATTTTCAAGTGTATCATTTTTAATACTTCTGGTCTGAATCCCATGAATTACACAAAATATGGAAATCGTATAAATAAACAAATGAAACATCGTCATACTGTATTTGTTCTGCAATATTTACAGAATGAAGCCCAAATTAAAAACTCACTGTGTCTGAAACCTTTATAGATCCTATGGCATTCCCATCACATCTGTACACAATCTATGCCAAGATAAACTTAATTGATAAATAATGTGGGTTTTTTTAAAAAGAAGAAAGAACGATTCGGTTCGAAATAAATTACGAATTGTGTTCATGCAGAATGTTTCAAGGCATCTTGAATTTGCTATCTGATGCCAAATTTCAAGAGATATGATGTAATGTATATATAACGGTTAGGCATTTTTGTAAAACGGTGTCATGGCCATCGTCAGTACACATCACCTCAACTAAATGATGTACATAACGTTGCCAAAAGTGAGGATAATTTTTCCGACTTCATAGCGCTCCCAGATTCGCTGTCAATGTTCTCTGTTATTTATTTAGAGTTATCTCTCTTTTTAAACAAAATGAAAGTGTTGAGCTAACAGATGACGTCAAAAGGTCATCGGAAGTTCTGTGATGTCTGCTTTTTTCTTTACAATTTTCATCGCTTTTTAGATGGCCCCAAAATGTATTGAACTGTCTTTGTTGAAAGTGGCGTTAAACCCCATCAAGTAAAACAAACAAACGCTACAGTCTATTATCACACACTTGTGAATTCACTACTGCCTATTATTACAGACTAATGTTTCAGCTGATGTGAAACACTGTAGTATAATAAGAGCTGTATTATTAATTATGAAACAGATTGAGATGCTTTGACAGATGTGTGGTACAATAAAAGTACATGTGTACCCTTGTTGTGTATGTTCATAATCTTTAAAGAGAAATTAAAGTGGCGTGCAGAAAACTAATTATTGGTTCCAATATTCTACAACGAGAAACTTGGAAATACTCTGCTTTAGGAATTAAAGTTGTGCATATCCTATTTTAATATTGGTCGATAAGATTTCTGGTGTTTCCAATGACCAATCCTGTTTTTGCAATGGCGTTCAGATGTGACACCAATCTCTAATGATTGAAATATTCCTAATCCACTCCACAGAAACAACCAAGACATCATAATATTGCTGCTCAGTTGGTGTTAAAACAATGCTCGCTCCCTCATAATAAGTAATGTAGTTAATTCAACTTCAACTTTAATCAATAAAATCAGGCGCAGCAGACTGCGCTACAGGAGCATCAATTATTTACAAATAATTATTATAAGATGACACAATGAGTAGACAATGTATACGTATTACACAAAAACAGATGATAGGTGATATACAAGTTATTACTGTCAGAGGTTACGACTTGGGTCTACTCGAATCATATTATATTGATTACCAGGACATGTGCTTTGCATAGTGATATATTTTAAAGTGGATTACGAATAAATTCTATCCAAATAGTGAAAATATTTGAAAAGTGTACATTAAAAACTACAGAAGTTTTGCAATTTTTTGGAGGAACAATGACAGGTGAGTAAGAACTTGTGTATTTCCTATTTTCAACATTGTATTAATTTTTGTTTCACAAGGACAGCTAATAAAAATAATCTGGCATGTACTTATTTCGGATATCCTTCAAGAACTCACAACAAAATATATAATGGAATTAATTTCCAATGCATCAATTACAAAGATTGCATAATCTTTCATCCCAAGGAATACCCACTCAATTGGAATTTCTTTATTCCTAGTTCTTAATTTACAAATATAGTTTCTATGAACAGCATTCAATGGAAAAGGATAATTCTCCAATTTGAAATCAGTTTTGAATTTTGAATAATATTCCCCTCTTGAAGAATTGTTGATATCTGAAAACAATTTTTTAATATATTGATCGTGTAATCTTTGTTTAATAGTAACCTTCCAAAAATCAGGGTTAATGTATTTATGACCATGCCATATATTGCTTAAACCTGTTTCATCAAATATTGATTTAGTATAATTCATTCATGGTATGTCTCTATTGCCACGTATAAATAATATAAATAGTAATCTGTTGATTTACTAGGATTACCCACAAATTTGCTCCAAAAGCACAACATTTTTATTTTAATCTGTAACTCCATTGGGTATCGCCCATGTTCTCCATAAATCATAGCATTTGTTGTGCTTGTTCTAACACTAAAATCGTTTTACAAAATTGCAAATGAATTTTATCAATGTGTTCTTGTTTTCAAACCCCCAAATTTCAACCGAATTAATAGTTACCCATTAATTGTCTTGTTGAAGTACACGTTTTGTTATTGTATTGTTGTAGATTATAAAACAAGTACAAAAGACCACACATATTCATACCACTGCGTGCAAAAATACATGGCAAAATATATAAACGACAGCGGATTACACAAGAACTGTGAAAGCTATGCTAGGATACATAACGGATGACCACGAGGGTGTACAAATCAACACACTGGATACTGGAATAAAATCGTGTCAACTGGCTGTGCTCTTTACTGATAAACAATATTTTCCAGTGTATTTCTTATTGCTTTTATTGTTTTGCATATAATAAAGTATAAATATATTATTCATAAAGTTGAAGATTGCTACGTTCTTTATGATAACGTTGTTTGTCGCGTTATATGATCGGGTTTGGATTTTACTTGTGTTTGTCCTGTTATCTTTTTTCTGTTGGCTATTGTACTGTCTGTTCTTTGCTTTACGGTCTCTGATTAATCTCTTGGTATCTTAATGTTTTCCTTTGTACAAATCTAAATAATGATGGTTCCACATAAAGTAAATTTCGACATTTTATTTCTTACCGCCACACTAAAATTTGGTTATTGAATTTAAATTCCTTCAATACAAACAGCTTATAGTGTTTCTATGTCGCACAAATGTTTCTGTGTGTGTTTATCTAACAGACGACACAATTAATCTTTCTGAAGCAAAAATCCCATGAATGACGTAGAATCATTCCAATCAGATATATAATTAGTGGCTGTTCCATCGCTTGTCTGTACCCACACGTGTTCTCTTTTTCTGACATGAAATAATAGTGAAGTTGATCCCGGTGTGTAGTAACCACCTGCCGCATTGCTTCCCACGGCACCCTTGACCTCTTTCTCAACTCGTAATTCCGTAAACAAACTCTTGCTGCTATACGTAAGGGTACTCCAAGCAAACATATAAACTCCAGATATCGGTGCTACAAAAACACCATCGGTAGGATGATAATGATTCCCGTTATTTATCATGATTTGTCAAACTTTAGAATGGAGTACGTATTCAAAGTTGTGGTTGATGATAGTCTAGCGTAGAAGAAAGCTTCTTTAGGACATATGGTGTCTACAATAGAATAAAAATAGAATAATTACATAAGTATTAGGGAAATGAACAGATTGTTTATATTTCACGGTAAACAATTCCTCTAACATCATCAATGTTTATTAAGTTTGATTTTAAGTCTAGATAAATTGAGATATAAAAAATAGGCATTCAAATCACAATTAGCGATTAGCTCTTAATATTTCACACATTTTCCTGAATGGTATTTATTCTGGGTGTAGTCTGGTGACAAATAGTTTATGGCTGAATTAGTGAGAAATAATGAATGGTGCAATACACCCATGTGAACACATATATATAACATAACTTTAGAAGTATATACTAGTATTTTGTGACTTAAGTTTAAGAGACCGTACCATTATGGAATCAATAATCAAGTTATCAACTTTACTCTAGGTGTGGTACCAATTATAGTAAGGTGTGTTCGACTTGTCATTTGACAAATAGCAAACATTGTTTTACTCGTACATTCCATGTCTTTGTTATTAATAAATATAGTAACTTTTGTGTATTTATGTTCATTTATATGTGTATATTGTTTATATATAGGAGAAGATGTTCTAAGTTGTAATACTCATATCTGATCCTATTTTTGAACAATAACATATGCTTAAATTATTTTGATAGGAGTAACTGAAACAGATAGGAGTTACTGCTTGATGATATAGAGGTTTAGATAGAAGTAGCTGCTCCATATAGCTGGTACTAATAAGCGGAACTGCTCTTTATAGTTGATTTGGTTTAGGTTTGGTAAATGGTATATAACACAACTTTCAACAATATTTCAGTTATATCGTGGCGGTCAGTTTTATTGGTGGAGGAAACCGGAGAAAACCACCGACCAAGTCACTGACAAACTTTATCAAATAATGATGTATCGGGTACACCTTGCCATGAACGGGGTTCGAACTCACAACGTTAGTGGTGATAGGCACTGATTGCACAGGTAGTTGAAAATTCAACTTCCTAACGATCACGACCACGACGCCCCCCCCCCCCTCTCTATTGTTTGTAGAGATAGAAGTAACTGCCTTACATACAATTTTTAAGGTGATTGGTGTTTTCGAAGCTAAAATTGTAAATATATACAGTATACTTAGAACTGATAAATTTACAATGAAAACGTCGATATCTAATTTAAGCACACGATGCATTTCTGTAATAACCTTTATCATGTACACTCAAAATCGAAAGGTTAGAAAGCCAAATAATGTAAAGCTTTTTTGGAGAAGTAAGCCAAAAAACTAAGTTAGTGAACACAACACATGTACCTTCTTTTGAGCAGGGGCCTTCGTGGCCGTGATCGTATGGCAGTTAGATTTACAACTACCTAAGCAATCAGTGCCCATCACCACTAATGTTCTGAGTTCGAATCTCGATCAGGGCGAGGTGTACAACATTATGTGATAAAGTTTGTCAGTGACTGGCGACAGGTCGATGGTTTTCTCCGGGTCCTCCGGTTTCCTCCACCAATAAAACTGGCCGCCACAATATAGCGGTAATATTGTTGAAAGTGGCGTTAAACACCATTAAACAAACAAACAATCAAAAAAACATTCTTTCGAACTATTTGTCCCGTTCTTTATTCTATCTTCCAATTTCTCCACTAACTTTTCCAATGCCACAATCCTATTTACCAGTTTATCATTTGGAATACTTCTGGTCTGAATTCCATGAATTGCACAAAGTATGAAAATCGCATAAATAAATAAATGAAGCATTGTCGTACTGTATTTCTTCTGCAATGCCTACCGAATGGAGCCCAAATTAAACACTCACTGTGTCTGAAACCTTTATATATCCTATAGCATTCCCATCACATCTGTACACAATCTATGCCAAGATAAACTTAATTGATAAATAATGTGGGTTTGTTTTTGAAAAGAAGAAAGAACGATACGGTTTCGACATAAATTACGAATTGTGTTAATGCAGAACGCTTCAGGGCGTCTTGAATATGCTATCTGATGCCAAATTTCGAGAGATATGATGTAATGTATATATAACGGTTAGATACTTTTGTAAAACGGTGTCATGGCCATCGTCAGTACACATCACCTCAACTAATTGATGTACAGAACGTTGCCAAAAGTGAGCATAATTTTCCCGACGTCATTGCGCTTCCAGATTCGTTGTCAATGTTCTCTGTTATTTATTTAGAGTTATCTCTCTTTTTATACAAAACGAAAGTATTGAGCGAACAGATGACTTCAAAAGGTCACCGGAAGTTCTGGGTTGTCTGCTTTTTTCTTTACAATTTTCATCGCCTTTGAGATGGCCCCAAATGTATTGAACTGTCTTTGTTGAAAGTGGCGTTAAACCCCATCAAGTAAAACAAACAAACACTACAGTCTATTATCACACACTAGTGAATTCACTACTGCCTATTATTACAGACCAGTGTTTTCAGCTGATGTGATAGGCTGTAGTATAATAAGAGCTGTATTATTAGCTATGAAACAAGCTTTTAAACTTGCTTTACAGATTGAGCTGCTTTGATAGACTGTGTGTGGTATAATAATAGTAAATGTGTACACTTTTTGTGTATGTTCAGCCTCTTTAGAGAGAAATTAAAGTGGCATGCAGAAAACAAATTATTGGTCCCAACTTGCTACAACGAGAAACTTGTAAATACTCTGCTTTAGGAATTAAAGTTGTGCATATCCTATTTCAATTTTGGTCGATAAGACTTCTGGTATTTCCAATGGCCAATCCTGTTTTTGCAATGGCGTTCAGATGTGACACAAATCTCTAATGATTGAAATATTCCTAATCCACTCGACAGAAACAACCAAGACATCATAATATAGCTGCTCAGTTGGTGTTAAAACAATGCTCGCTCCCTCATAATAAGTAATGTTGTTAATTCAACTTCAACTTTATTCAATAAAATCAGCCGCAGCAGACTGCGCTACAGGAGCATCAATTATTTACAAATAATTATTATAAGATGACACAATGAGTAGACAATGCATACGTATTACACAAAACTAGATGATAGGTGATACACAAGTTATTACGGTCAGAGGTTACGACTTGAGTCTACTCGACTCATACTATGTTTATTACCAGGACATGTGCTTTGTATAGTGATATATTTCAAAGTGGATTACGAATAAATTATATCCCAAAGAGTGGAAATATTTGAAAAGTGTACATTAAAAACTACAGAAGTTTTACAATTTTTTGGAGGAACAATGACAGGTGAGTAAGTATTTCCTATTTTCAACATTGTATTCATTTTTGATTCACAATGACACCTAATAAAATGATTTGGCATGAACTTATTTCGGATATCCTTCAATAACTCACAACAAAAAATATAATGGAATTCATTTCCAATGCATCAATTACAAAGATTGCATAATCTTTCATCCCTAGGAATACCCACTCAATTGAAAAAAAATCATTACTAGTTCTTAATTTACAAATATAATTTCTATGAACAGCATTCAATCGAAAAAGATAATTCTCCAATTTGAACTCAGTTTTGAAATTTGAAAAATATTCCCTTCTTGAAAAATTGTTGATATCTGAAAACCATTTTTGAATATATTGATTTGTAATCTTTGTTTAATAGTAAACTTCAAACAATCACGGTTAATATATTGTTGACCATCCCATATATTGCTTAGCCCTGTTTCATCAAACATAATCCATCCATGGTATGTCTCTATTGCCACGTATAAATAATTTAAATAGTAATCTGTAGATTTTACCAGATAATAACTTCTCAGGATTACCCACAAGTTTGTTCCAAAAACACAACATTTTTATTTCAATCTGTAACTCCATAGCGTATTGCCCAAGTTCTCCATTCACCATCAATGTTGGTGTGCTTGTTATAACTCCTAAAATCTTTTTGCAAAATTGCAAATGAATTTTTTTTGTAATGTTCTTGTTTTCAAACCCCCAAATTTTATCCCGATTAACAGTTACCCATTAATTGTCTTGCTGAAATACACATTTTGTTATTGTATTGTTGTAGATTATAAAACATGCACAAAAGAATACACATGTTCTTACAACTGTGTGGAAAACTGTATGGCAAGACATATAAACGGCAACGGATGTCACAAGAACTGTGAAAGTTATGTTAGGATACATGTATATAACGGAGGAACACGAGGGTGTACAAATCCGAACACAATGGGATACTGGAATAAAATCGTGTCAAAGGGCTGTACTCCAGACAGATGAACAATATTTCTATTTTATTGCTTATTGCTTTTATTGTTTTGCATATAATAAAATTAAAGATATATATTATATATCATGTTCAAGATTATTACGTTCTTTATGATAGCGTTGTTTGTCAGATTATATAAGGGTAATACAAAAATTACCGAACTCCGAACAATCTTAGAAAGGGAATGTCAAAACTCATAAGTATATAAACAGAAAAAATCAATCAACAACCGGAAAACTAGGAAAACGGTAATGACCCTGACTTGGTAGAGGCATTTCTAAAGAAATGGTGGGTTGAATCAGATTTTATAGCGCCAAACCTCCCGCTTTCTTTACGGCTCAAAGGTTCCGGCTGTCACTATAGCAGTATTTATAACGATACAAAATAATGTGTGGGTTGGCATTTTATTCATACGTGTGTGTTCTGTTATCGGTTTTCTTTTGGCAGTTGTATTGTCTGTCCTCTGATTTTCGGCTTCTTGTTACCCTTTTGGTATTTTCAATATTTCTTTGGGGAAATCAAGTAAATAATAGAATTTAGTTTTTTTTTAAATGAGGGTTCCACACAAATGTGAATTTCGACATTTTATTTCCGAAATTTGGTTATTGAATTTAAATTCCATCAATGCAAACGACATACAATGAGTCTATGTCGACCAAATGTGTTTTGTTTTGTGTGTTTATCTAATAGACGACACAATTAATCTTTCTGAAGCAAAAATCCCATGAATGACAGAATCTCTCCAATCATTCATATAATTAACGGTTGTCCCACCGCTTGTCTGTACCCATACATGTTCTCCTTTTTTGACATGACATAATAGTGAAGCTGATCCAGGTGTATACAAACTACTTCCCGCATTGCTTGCAACAACACCCTTGACGTTGTTCTCAACACGTAATTCCGTATACAAACCCTTGTTATTAAACGTAAGGGTATTCCAAGAAAACATATAAACTCCAGATATCGGTGCTACAAAAACTCCATCGGTAGGATGATAATGATTCCCGTTATTTATCATGAATTTGTCAAACTTTATGATTGAATATTTATTCAAAGTTGTGGCTGATGACAGTCTAGCGTAGAAGAAAGCTTCTTTGGGACATATGGTGCCGTCTACAATAGAAAAAGAATAAAATAATTATATAAGCATTGGGAAAATTTAAATTATGAAAAGAAAGTTCAAACAGCGATGGTCAACAATTCCACCAATATCATTAATATTGATTTAATCTGAATTTATTTAAATCAAGACAAATTCAGATATAACAAATAGGCATTCAAATCACCTTTGGCGATTCGCTCTAAATGTTACAAACATTTTCCTGAATGGTATTTCGCTTTGTTCTGAATGTAATCTGGTGACAAATAGCTTATGGCTGAACTAATGAGAAATAATGAATGTTGCATTACACACGTGTGAGCACTTTAAAGGAAAACAATATTAATGCTTAACTTTATACATGAATAATTCTTATAGAATTAATGTATATCGTTTTCGTGATTTTTGATTGGACAAGAGCACTGTCACCTGTTTGTTTTTGATTCGTTCATAACTCGATGAACTTTTCAATCTACAAGTCATAACTAACGGGTTCAGCTGGACGGATCAACCATCTTGAAAACGTGACATTCTACACGTCATATTTACAGCAATGCACAAAATTAATTAAAATGCCTATCTTTCAAATTTATTTTAGTTAAATTTTATCAAAATTGAAGCGTGCACGAAGCCAAGTTACGCCTGATCTTTACGTTTTATAGTGGAAGTCTTCATATGATGTCGTGTTGTTCATGTGCCAAAGTCGTCAACAACATTTCGCGGAATTTTAATTTGAGCAAATTTTAGACCAGTGATATGCGAGAATACATCTTTATGTTCAGCATTGCATTGAAGAATTATAAGTATTAAACGGTTCTTTTCATGAATTCATGCACACTGTATATCGTAAAGTGAAAGGTAGCAAGTTGTATACTCAAGTTAGCGATACCATGTAAAGCATGTTTATTCAATTTGTCAGTGCATCGGTACCGTTTACACATACACGAACTCCTGAAAAGAAGCGCTTAATACTATGCACAGAAGAAATTATATACTTGTATTTTGTGACTTAATTGTAAGAGACTTTACCTTTATGGAATAATAATCCAGTTATAAACTTTTCTCTTGGTGTGGTCAATAATAGTAAGATGGGTTCCATTTGTCATTTGGTAAATGTCAAATCGTGTTTCACTCGTACATTCCATGTCTTTGTTATTAACAAATATTGTAACTTTTGTGTATTTATGCTAAAACTATATATGTATATTGCTTATACAGAGGAGAAAATGTTCTAAATTGTAATTATTATATCTGATCCTATTGTCATGTTTTTGGACGATGAAATATGTTTACATTATTGATAGGAGTAACTAGAACAGATAAGAGTTACTGACTTCTTAAGATTTAGCAGGTTTAGATAGATGTAACTGGTACATGTAGGCAGAACTGCTCTTTATAGTTGGTAGATATAGCAGTAGCTTATTTCATCAGTGGGTACTGTTAAGAGTGACTGCTTTATATGTATATGTAGCTGGTACTGAGAGAACATGTAGCTATTCTATATAGATAGCATGGAGATGAATAACTGCTGCCGGTACTGACAGGCACGGCTGCTCTATGTCTGGTTCAGATAGGAAGTACTGCTCAATATGTCTGGTGCAAATATGAGTAATTGTTCTTCATTGCAAATAAGGGTAATAACAAAATAACCGAACTCCGAACAATCTTACAAAGGGAAAGTCAAAACTCATAAGTATATAAACAGACAATATCAGTCAACAACCGGAAAACTGTGAAAACCGTAATGACCCTGACTTGGCGCAGGCATTTCTAAAGAAATGGTGGGTTGAATCAGATTTTAAAGCGCCAAGCCCCCCCCCCCCCCCCCTTTCATTACGGCTCAAAGTAGGAATAAATGTTTTCTATTGATGCATCTGATTGAAGTAATGACCTTATATTGCTAAACACGGCTGATAGGATTATGTGTTAATGCGAGTAAATATATTATAGAGCTACTAATTTAAGAGTAAATTTCTAGTATATAATCTCTAATTATAAGAGTAAACATTATATAATCTATATTTGTATATATAGAGGAGCGAATGGGCTTCTGAGGTCACGGATTAGCAGTATGCTACCCTAAGCATAGTAAAAATGACATCAATCTGATTGACATCCATTCTGTAGTTTCAATGCAGACGAGAATTTGGAGGATACTATCTTCAACTTAATGATACAGGCACCTAACTAAAATTGCCCTCTTCACACCCTCAATACAGAAGTAAATACATAACTCGGTAGGGAACAGTAGCTTCAGAGAAAATGTGTATAGATAGATCTTACTTTACACTCCTTTATTAAATACAACGTCTATCCTCCAAATAAACAGATCATACAAGGAAAAATAAAATGGTCGAAAATAAGTTTACTTCAGTCTGCAATTCATGTATATACGGTAGTTGGATTTGTAAATTTGTCTGATGTGTGGCTGGGTCTTCCTATAAGCATTCCCTTTCGACTCGCAATAAACACCTCTTGTGACCAAGGTTGCTTTAACATCGACTTGCTGGTTAAAGACAAGTTGTTAATTGAAGGTTGAAAAGCTATGAAAGTCATATGGATCCCATTCTTTGCCTCTAAATTAAACTGTCACCATACATACTATTGATACAGAAAAATAAATAAACACATGGTGCTACACTGTATACAGCAGACATACACCTTGTTGAAGTCCTTCCATAAGTTTATATGGAAGTAGGAATTGCTGATAGTACGGACGAACGAACAGACCATATGAACCTTATATATCACTAGCAGAGCGATGATCAGATAAAGCATTAAATAGATCAGTCTTGGTGTAATTGTTCAGCTTTTTTATTACAAAACTCGATTAGGTCTTTCAAAATCTTACTATAAATATTGCTACCGTCCAAAATGAATGATCGCTACAAATTGTATGTACTTCGCTACCCTGCGGACAAATGACAATTTGGATTTCGATGAATTTCTGAAAATATTCATATTCAACCATGCTTAGCTTTCTGATAGAGAATAGAACGCATGAGTACCAATATCTTCAAACCTAAATTGCATTCAATGAATTTTTAGAAATTGATATACTAGAATATCTATTTTCGTTTTGTTTGCTTTACATGGTATCGCTAACTTGAGTATACAACTTGCTACCTTTCACTTTACGATATACAGTGTGCCTGGGTGTGGATACTGATTACCTATCGAAAACCCCTTCGAAACATTTAGTGATCAGTGTTTTCGAAACTGCAATTACAACTATATAATACTTAGTTCTGAGAAATTGACAATGGAAACATAGATATCTAATTTTCGGTGCACGATGCATTTCTATAGTAACCTTCATCAGGTACACTCAAAATCGAAAGGTTGGAAAGCCAAATAATATACATCGTTTTTGGAGCAAGTAAGACAACGGAGCAAGTTAGTTAACACAATACATGTACCTTATTGGAGCAGGGGCCTTCGTGGCTGTGATCGTATGGCAATTGGATTTACAACTACCTATGCAATCAGTGCCTATCACCACTGATGTTGTGAGTTCGAATCTCGATCAGGGCGAGGTGTACAACATTATGTGATAACATTTGTCAGTGACTTGCGACAGGTCGGTGGTTTTCTCCGAGTCCTCAATGTTTCCTCCACCAATAAAACTGACCGCCACAATATAACTGCAATATTGTTGAAAGTGGCGCTAAACACCATTAAACAAACAAACAACAAACCTTCTTTCGAGCTATTTGTCCTGTTCTTTATTCTATCTTCCAAGTTCTCCACTAACTTTTCCAATGCCACAATCCTATTTTCAAGTGTATCATATTGAATACTTCTGGCCTGAATTCCATGAATTGCACAATGTATGGAAATCGCATAAATAAATAAATGAAGCATTGTCGTATTGTATTTGTTCTGCAATGTTTATCGAATGGAGCCCATATTAAACACTCACTGCGCCTGAAACCTTTATATATCCTCTTAGCATTTCCTATAACATCTGTATGCAATCATTACCAAGATAAACTAATTTAATAAATAATGTGGGTTTGTTTTGAAAGTAAGAAAAAACTATATGGTTACGAAACAAATTACAAATTAAGTTCATGCTGAACGTTTTATTGATAATTAAAATGGTTTTTTTTAACAACATAAGACAGAAATGTGCGGTTTCAAAATAACTTACGAATTGTGTACATGCAGAACGTTTCAAGGCGTCTTGAATTTGTTATTAGATGCCAGATTTCAAGAGATATGATGTAATATATATATCAAAACGGTGAACGTTGTTAGATGCTTTTGTCAAACGGAGTCATGGCCATCGTCAGTACACAACACCTCAACTAAATGATGTACAGAACGTTGCCAAAAGTGAAGATAATTTTCCCGTCATTGCGCTCGCTGATTCGTTGTCAATGTTCTCTGTTGTTTAATTAGAGTTATCTCTCATTTTATGCAAAATGAAAGTATTGAGCTAACAGGTGACGTCAAAAGGTCACAGGAAGTTCTGGGTCGTTTGCTTTTTTTTAACAATTTTCATCGCTTTTGAGATGGCCCCAAAACGTGTTCAACTGTCTTCGTCTGAGAAGAATGCAATTGCTGCTTTGCACAAAGCAGGATTGAAAGGACCGACAATAACACGCTTTAGACAACGTGGAACTGTAGAGAGATGAGATAACGGGTAATCCATCTTTGTTGACACCCCAGAACACTATGAAACTTTATGGGATTGTAAAATCAGACAGAAAATTTCACTCCAGGAAGTTACTAATAATTTCAATGAGTATAGGCCTCGGCCTTTATCTGATCGAACTGTTCAAAGAAATTTGTATGAAACAAAATATCACAAGTGTGTTGTTAAGCAAACATCATGATTCGCGACTACAATGTCAAGAAAGGGCTGGCATGGTGTAAATCGAATAGACACAATACTGTAAATGATTTCTGGAAGAATGTGATTTTTAGTGAGGAATGTAAGGTAGAATTGGGAATGGACAACTGTGTACTTACTTGGCGACGACCCGACAAAAAATGGACTGCACCTTGATTGAATCCAGGTATGGTGATCGAGTAAGTTTGATGATATTGGGCTGCTTCATCTATGAAGGTGTGGGTACTTTGATAGTTGTTGATGGTAATATTAATGCCCACAAAATATATTGAAATCAGTGATAACTTTGTTTGGCACGTCATTGCCCAGATGACAATTATGTGTTTCAAGATGATAATGCCCCGTACATAGGGCACGCGTAGTAAAGGAGTATACGGAAGAAATTGAATAACATGACACGGCATGTCCAGCCCAGAATTCTGACCTATTATATTATAGAGAATGTGTGGCATAAAATCAAACATGAACTACAAAAACATGTTCAAGACATCACCTCACGTCAGTTGTTGGAAACTGCTATTCGCAACATATGGACTGGAGTGTATGACAAAGTACTAGGTAAGTGAAACATTTTTATTTATATTTTTGCAAAGATTTGAAATCCCAGGTGTAGTTCATTTGAAGTTGGCAGCCACCTTGAAATCATCTTCACTTTTGGAATATTGATGTATCAATAAATGGCCTCCTCACGTACTTTCAAAAACGATTAGGAATACATCATATTAAAGCAAAACTGTATTCGTTAACACTTTCAAAATTAAATTCTCAATATACAACTCAATTACTGATCCCTTTTCTACTATGTACAATCTGACTGCTGTTATACTGGATATTGGCCAACACATGCTTTTCTATGCTTTTCTTTAGATGCCATGCCTACACCATCAATCTGTTAGAGACATGGTCCCAACTTACTTTAAAGATCAATCTGTTCCTAAGATTTAATATTCCTATTATCTACCCATTGCCCTCAAAATAATACCCGTGTATTGCAAGACTTCCGCATTGATGACCTTAAAGCTAAACCTCCTGATTGTTCTCGCCACAATTACCCATTCAAATATAGTCATGCTGGCCACATTATATGAACATCATATACTGTAAAAATGTTCGTAAAATCCTTGCTAAAGGTCCAAAATATCGTGATCCCCAGTCCATAAATTGAAAACACAACTTCAACATACTTATAAACTCTGTAGAGGGCTATGTCAGAAAATGGACAAATCGAGAAAAAGAGAAGGTGATACATTTTTAAGATGGGTAAAGGCTCTTATATTAATGATTCGAATCAGAATATTACAAAGGTCAATGAGCGCAAACACAGCATCTGTATTCAAAGATCCTGAATTTGCTGAAAACCTGTCCACTAATTCACCACACATATGTTTTTGTTTTGCAGTTCCTGCATATAAGGACCATTGGTCTTATCTGAAAACAAATATTACACTGATTGCTTAAAGATATATTAAGGCTTGGATAGGTCTCAAGGTAACTATACATATACCGATACTACGCTATCAGAAGAGGAAATTGTTGATAATCTCATGTTAGTCTAGTCTTCTTCTTTTTGGCCTTTCCGTGAAAGATGAGATTTATAATACTAGTTAGTGCTGTATATAGGCCGATAATTTGACGGTTCGGAATGATCTTTACCAGGTTTTGGAATTGGAATGACAATAGCTGATTCCCAAATTGATGGAAAGTCGCCTATTTCGAAAATATTATTCATTAGATCTAAAAGAGTTTGGAGTGTCGATTCCGAAAGATGCTTGAGAACATGGAATGGATATTATCGGGGCCACATGCAGTATCATGTGATATTTTGATTGCGAATTACGTTTCCATGTACATTGTATATAATCTACTAACAAAGATAGGGGCTGTAGTGGCCGTGATCGCATGGTATTTGGATTTGCCACTACCTATGCAGTCAGTGTCTATCACCACTGATGTTGTGAGTTTGAATCTCGATCAGAGCGAGATGTACAACATTACGTGATCAAGTTTGTTTGTGACTTGCTACAGGTCGGTGGTTTTCTCCGATCCTCCGGTTTCATCCAAGAATAAAACTGACCGAAACGATATGACTAACATATTGTTGAAAGTAGCGCTAAGCCCCATCAAGTAAAACAAACAAACATTGCAGTCTATTATCACACACTAGTTAATTCACTATTGCCTATTATTATAGACTATTGTTTCAGCTGATGTGATAGGCTGTAGTTTAATAAGAGATGTATTGTTTATCATGGAACAAGCTTTTAATCTTGCTGTACAGATAGATATGTTTTGACAGACTGCGGTATATTAAAAGTACACGTGTTTACTCTTGTCATGCATGTTCAACGCTTTGGAGAAATTAAAGTGCCGTGACAACAAGTTATTGGTCCTTATTTACAAAAGCTACACCGACAAGCTTTTACATACTCTGCTTTAGGAATTAAAGTTGTGCATATCCTATTTTAATTTTGGTCGCCTAGATTTCTTGTGTTTCCAATGGTCAATCCTATTTTACCAATGTGGCTCAGATGGAACACAAATCTCTTATTATGCAAATATTGCTAGACCACTCCACATAAACAACTTAAACGTCATGATATAGCTGAAATATTGCTCAGGTAACGCTAAACAATGTTCGCTCACTCATAATAAGTAATGTAGTTAGTAGTTGCCTTGTTGAACTACATATTGTATTATATTATAAAACATACACACAAGACTACATACAAATGTTCTTACAACTGTGTCCAAAAATACATGGCAAGATGTATAAACGGCAGCGGATGTCACAAGAACTGTGAAAGTTATGCTAGGATACATAACGGAGGACCAGGAGAGTGTACAAATCCAAACACAATGGGATACTGGAATATAATGGAATCAAAGGGCTGTACTCCAGACAGCTAAACAATAAATGCCTTTTTTCTTATTGCTTTTATTGTTTTGCATATAATAAAGATTACATATATTATATACATATATTATGGGCTATTAAAAGATTCGCCTTATTCGATCTCTTATAAAGATTATATTCCGATACCAAGATCTTGTCGAAATATATTCCGTCTCTGCAGAAAAGATTATAAACTATGGATTTTCATATAGTAAAAATGTATAAAGATAGGGTGTCAACAAAAATGTCAAAAATGTTTTCTTATCAATGTGTGACGTAAAATTATCTTTGACATTTACTTCACTGAGTTTGGTGATCCTTTTGACAACTGTTTTACCTGCTTTGTTCAAGTATTGTTATAAATACTGTTATAGTGACAGCCGGAAACTTTGAGCCGTAATTAAAGATGGAGGTTTGGCGCTTTAAAATCTGATTCAACCCACCATTTCTTTAGAAAAGCCTGTACCAAGTCAGCGTCATTACGTTTTCACAGTTTTCCGGTTGTTGACTGATTTTGTCTGTTTATATACTTATGAGTTTTGCCTTTCCCTTTGTAAGATTGTTCGGAGTTCGGTAATTTTGTTATTACCCTTATGTATAATATACAAGTATATTTGGGTTCTTTATAATAACGTTGTTTGCCTGGTTATATGTTCGGGTTGGCATTTTACTCATGTGTGTTTGTTCTCATATCTTTTTTCTTTGGCTATTGTATTGTCTGTTCTTTGTTTTGCGGTCTCTGATTACCCCCTTGGTATCTTCAATTTTTTCTTTGTACAAATCAACGAAACAAATAATTTTAATTTGGTTTTTTTTCTAAATAATGATGGTTCCACACAAATTAAATTTCGAAATTTTATTTCTTACCGCCACACTAAAATATGGTTGTTGAATTTAAATTCCTTCAATACAAATAGCATAAAGTGATTCTATGTCGAACAAATGTGTTTTTGTGTGCTTATCTAACAGACGACACAATCAATCGTTCTGAAGCAAAAATCCCATGAATGACGGAGAATTGTTCCAATTAATTATATAATTGGCTGCCCCATCGCTTGTCTGTACCCAGACGTGTTCTCCTTTTTTGACATGACATAATAGTGAAGCTGATCCAGGTATGTACTGATTACTTCCACCATGGCTTCCCACGGCACCCTTGACCTCGCTCTCAACTCGTAATTCCGTAAACGAATATTTGTTATTAAACGCAAGGGTACTCCAAGAAAACATATAAACTCCAGATATCGGTGCTACAAAAACACCATCGGTAGGATGATAATGATTCCGTTATTTATCATAATTTTGTCAAACTTTATGATTGAATATTTATTCAAAGTTGTGGATGGTGACAGTCTAGCGTAGAAGAAAGCTTCTTTAGGACATATGGTTTCTACAATAGAATAACATAATTATATAAGCATTTGGGAAATTAAAATTATGAAAAGTAAGTTTAAACATCGATGGTCATCAATATCATCAATATTTATTTAATCTGAGTTTAGTAAACTCATGGCAAATTCAGATCTAATAATAGGCATTCAAATTACCTTTGGCGATTAGCTCTAAATATTTCACACATTTTCCTTAATGGTATATGTTTTATTCTGAATGTATTCTGGTGACAAATAAGTTATGGCTGAACTAGTTAGAAATATTAAATGTTCCATTACACATTAAAATGAAAAAAATATCAATACATAACATAACTTTAGAAATTAAGTATGAGTATTGTTTGATTTAATTTAAAGAGACCCTAGCTTTATGGAATTATTAATCCAATTATAAACTTTACTCTAGGTGTGGTCCAATTATAGTAAGGTTTGTTCGATTTGTCATTTTGCAAATAGCAAATCTTGTTTCACTCGTACATTCCATGTCTATTAATACATATTTTAACTTTTGTGTATTGATGTTCAACTATATATGCTTATTGTTTATATAGAGGAGAATATGTTCTAAGTTGTAAAACATATATCTGATCCATTGTCATGTTTTTGGACGATGAAATATGTTTACATTATTGATAGGAGTAACTAGAACAGATAAGAGTTACTGCGTTATAATTTAGCTGATTTAGATAGAAGTAACCGCTCTATGTAACTTGTACTTGTAGGCGGAATTGATCTTTATAGTTGGTAGAGATAGCAGTAACTGATAAGAGTGGGTACTGATAATATTAACTACTTTATATGTATATGTAGCTGGTACTGATAGGTAGACGTGCAACTACTCTATGTAACTAGCATTGGGAGGAATAATTGCTGCCGATACAGACAGGCAAGGCTGCTCTATGTATGGTTCAGATAGGAAGTACTGCTCAATATATCTGGTGCAAACAGGACTCATAAAATAAATATTGATATTGAAGCATCTGATTGAAGTAATGACTTTATATTGCTGAACACGGCTGATAGGATTATGTGTTAATACGAGTAAATATATTATAGAGCTTCTAATACAAGAGCACATTTGTGGTATATAGTTGCTAATGATGAGAGTAAATATTATATGCATCTACTACATTTGTATATTTAGTGGAGGGAATAAGCTTCTACTTATAAGAACAAGATTTTGATATATAGCTGGTATTAATGTCAAGCGGAAAATATATCATTCATATTGAGGACTGTACCAAGTTAAGCAACATGTAAGGAATATTTAGAAAAGAGGGAATTATGAACAACAGGGAAAGGACTTTTGAATACCACTGGAAAAGCATAGAAAACTATATTCGGACGAACAATAATATAAATAAGATACAAACCCTCCTTCAAACCACAAATATCATTGGATTGTGTATTTTGAAGTTCGAAATTAGTAAATTCTTAAAATTCGCATGAAATTATGGGATAAAACTACATTTAATACTTATTTTATTATTTTAATTAATATCCTTCAAAATTGAACAAGAATTTACTTTGGAATATTGTTTTTAAACATAGTGATTTTATATGAAATACAAATGTATATGATTACAAAACTTTCTGTGACGAATTTATTTTGCAAGAAAAGTTTAATGATACCAACGGGGTAATCAGAAGACGTAAAGTGAAGAAGACAGATAATACAATGGCCGAAGAAAAAAAGGACAAAAGGAGAAACAATGATGTACAAAACACTACTCAGAAAACTAAAGATCGAGCAACACGAAGCTTACTGAAAATAGAGAGTGTTCCGGGAGGCTAAGCGTTCATACTCCACATTGTGACACCCGTCGTGTTTCTCTTATAGTATCTTACAAATCTCTCTGTCTATGTATATTAATATCGTACTGTAAGTAAAATCCAAGTATGGTTATTTATCGCACATGTCAACAATATTTCTGCTACATCGTGGCAGATATACCGTAAGTGGAGGAAATCGGAACACCCCGGAGAATACCAATGACCTTTCTCAAATCATCGACACAATTTATTACTTAATTTCGTGAAAAAAATGAAAGAAATTTCGTACTTCTAGTTCAGTGTTTATATGCACTGGTGCATATTGAAAGCCCCTTCGAAAAATTTAAAGTAACTACCTCTATTGATTACTATATTTTTAGTACTGAGATATTGCCAATGAACACGTAGATATCTAATTTAAGTACACGATGCATTTCTGTAGTAACCATCATCATGTACACTAAAAATCGAAAGGTTAGAAAGCCAAATAATGTAAAGCTTTTTTGGAGAAAATAAGACAATGAACTAAGTTAGTTAACACAACACATGTACCCTCTTTTGAGCAGGGGCCTTCGTGGCCGTGATCGTATGGCAGTTGGATTTACAATTACCTATGCAATCAGTACCCATCACCACTAATGTTGTGAGTTCGAATCTCGATCAGGGCGAGGTGTACAATACTATGTGATAAAGTTTGTCAGTGACTTGCGACAGGTCGGTGGTTTTCTCCGGGTCCTCCGGTTTCCTCCACCAATAAAACTGGCCGCCACAATATAGCGGTAATATTGTTGAAAGTGGCGTTAAACACCATTAAACAAACAAACAATCAAACAAACCTTCTTTCGAGCTATTTGTCCCGTTCTTTATTCTATCTTCCAATTTCTCCACTAACTTTTCCAATGCCACAATCCTATTTTCAAGTGTATCATTTTGAATACTTCTGGTCTGAATTCCATGAATTGCACAAAGTATGAAAATCGCATAAATAAATAAATGAAGCATTGTCGTACTGTATTTGTTCTGCAATTCTTACAGAATAGAGCCCAAATTAAACACTCACTGTGTCTAAAACCTTTATATATCCTATAGCATTCCCATCACATCTGTACACAATATATGCCAAGATAAACTTAATTGATAAATAATGTGGGTTTGTTTTTGAAAAGAAGAAAGAACGATACGGTTTCGAAATAAATTACGAATTGTGTTCATGCATAACGTTTTAGGGCGTCTTGAATTTGCTATCTGATGCCAAATGTCAAGAGATATGATGTAATGTATATATAACGGTTAGGTATTTGTGTAAAACGGTGTCATGGCCATCGTCAGTACACATCACCTCAACTAAATGATGTACAGAGCGTTGCCAAAAGTGAGGATACTTTTCCCGACGTCATTGCGCTCCCAGATTCGTTGTCAATGTTCTCTGTTATTTATTTAGAGTTATCTCTCTTTTTAAACAAATTGAAAGTATTGAGCTAACAGATGACGTCAAAAGGTCACCGAAAGTTCTGGGTCGTCTGCTTTTGTTTTTTACAATTTTCATCGCTTTTGAGATGGCCCCAAAACCTATTGAACTGTCTTTGTTGAAATTGCGCAAAACACCATCAAGTAAAACAAACAAACACTACAGTCTATAATCACACACTGGGTAAGTCACTACTGTCTATTATTACAGACTAGTGTTGCAGCTGGTGTGATAGGCTGTAGTATAATAAGAGCTGTATTGTCAATTATGAAACAAGCTTTTAGACTTGCTTTACAGATTGACCGGATTTGACAGACTGTGTGTGGTATGATAAAGGTACATGTGTATCCTTGTTGTGTAGGTTCAACCTCTTTAGAGCGAAATTAAAGTGGCGTGAAGAAAACAAATTAATGGTCCCAATTTGCTACAACGGGAACTTGGATATACTCTGCTGTAGGAATTAACGTTGTGTATATCCTATTTTAATTTCGGATCGCGTGGACTGCTGCTGTTTCCAATAATCAACCCTATTTTTGCAATGGTTTTCAGATGGGACATACTTCGTAAATCATGAATATATTGGTAGACCACTCGACAGAAACAACAAAAATGCCATGATATATGTTATATAATTGCTCAGTTGTCGTTAGCTTGTAGTAAGTAATGTAGTAAATAGTTCCGCATTAATTGAGTGAGTGAGTGATTGGTGTTTATCGCCAATTCAGCAAATTTTCAGCTATATCATGGCGAGAACTAGTTTCAATGAGATGATGATGTCCGCTTTGTA
Organism: Bathymodiolus brooksi; assembly: GCA_963680875.1. NCBI lineage: Eukaryota > Metazoa > Mollusca > Bivalvia > Mytilida > Modiolidae > Bathymodiolus > Bathymodiolus brooksi. The sequence goes on from OY804584.1 coordinate 68,351,019, forward strand.
CTAGACCAACACATTGAGTTGGATTTTTATAGTGCTAGCTCACTGAAACAACATTCGGCGGGTAGATATATCGCTCCACTCGGACACATTATTCTGATTCCGAGCCGGGCAGTCTGTGCTCTTTCACCTTAATGCTGCACGCGTAGCGGAGAAGCAACAAATACCAATTTTATAGTCTTTGGTTTGACTCTGGGGGCTCGAACCCACAATCTACCGCACTCGAGGCGAGCACGTTAACCATTACGCCACCAATGCGGTCTTGTCTTGTTGAACTACATATTGTATTAGTATATTATTGTAGATTATAAAACATGTACAAAAGACAACACATGTTCTTAAAACTGTGTGCAAAGATACATGGCCAAATACATAAATGGCTGCGGATGACACAAGAACTGTGAAAGTTATGCCAGGATCCATAATGGAAGACCATGAGCGTGAACCACCTAACACAATGGGGTACTGGAATAAAATGTTGTCAAAGGGCTGTACTCCAGACAGCTAAACAATACTTGCCTTTGGTTTTCTTATTGCTTTTATTGTTTTGCATATAATAAAGATTGTATAATGTTCATGTATATTTGAGTTCTTTATAATAACACTGTTTGCATGGTTATATGTTCGGATTGACATTTTACTCACACGTGTTTGTTCTGTTATCATATTTCTTCTGGCTATTGTATTGTCTGTCCTTTGTTTTACGGTATCTATTTTGATGTCTTCAAAGCTTTATTAGTACAAAACAAGTAAAACAAATGATTTTAGTTTCTAAATAATGATGGTTCCACACAAAGTAAATTTCGACATTTTATTTCTTACCGCCACACTAAAATTTGGTTATTGAATTTAAATTCCTTCAATACAAACAACATACAGTGATTCTATGTCGAAAAAATGTTTCTCTGTGTGTTTATAATTAGTGGTTGTTCCATGGCTTGTTCTCCTTTTATGACATGACATAATAGTGAAGTTGATCCCGGGGTGTACTGACTACTTGCCGCACTGCTTCTGACGGTGCCCTTGACCTCGCTCTCAACTCGTAATTCCGTATACACAGTCTTGCTGTTATACGTAAGGGTATTCTAAGCAAACATATAAACTCCAGATATCGGTGCTACAAAAACACCATCGGTAGGATGATAATAATTCCCGTTATTTATCACGATTTTGTCAAACTTTATGACAGAGTACGTATTCAAATTTCTGGATGATGATAATATAGCGTAGAAGAATGCTTCTTTAGGACATATGGTGTCTACAATAGAATAAAAATTAAATAATTATGTAAGCATTTGAAAAATAAACATGAAAAGAAAGTTTAAACATTGATGGTCAACAATATCATCAATATCATCAATACTTATTTAATCTGAGTTTATTAAACTCATGACAAATTCAGATCTAACAACAACCATTCGAATCACCTTTGGTGCTTTGTTTTAAATATTTCACACATTTTCCTTTTATTTTGAATGTAATCTGGTGACAAATAGTTTGTAACTGAACTAGTGAGAACTAATGAATGGTGCAATACACACATGTGAGCACTTATATATAACATAACTTTAGAATTATATACTAGTATTTTGTGACTTAATTTTAAGAGACCTTGTATATGGAATTAATAATCCAGTTATAAACTTTACTCTAGGTGTGGTCCAATAACACTAAGGTGGGTTCCATTTGTCATTTGACAAATAACAAATTTTGTTTCACTCATACATTCCATGTCTATTAATTCATATTTAAACTTTTGTATATTTATGTTCAACTATATATGTTTATTGTTTATATATAGGAGAATATGTTCTACGTTGTAATGCTTAAATCTGATGCTATTGACATGTTTTTGGACGATAAAATATATTTACATTATTGATAAGAGTAACTAGAACAGATAAGAGTGACTGCCTTTTTAAGATTTAGCAGATTTTAGATAGAAGTAACTGCTCTATATATCTGGTACTAATAGGCGGAACTGCTATTTATAGTTGATTTGGTTTAGGTTTGGTCTATGGTGTTTATAGCCACTTTCGACAATATATCAGTTATATCGTGGCGGTCAGTTTTATTGGGGGAGGAAACCGGAGAAAACCACCGACTTGTCGCAAGTCACTGACAAACTTTATCACATAATGTTGTATCGAGTACACGTCGCCATGAACGGGGTTCGAACTCACAACGTTAGTGGTGATAGGCACTGATTGAGCAGGGAGTTGAAAATCCAACTTCCATTCGATAACGACCGCGACGTCGTCCCCCCTCTATAGTTTGTAGAGATAGAAGTAGCTACCTTACATGCAAAATTTAAGGTGATTGGTGTTTTCGTAGCTTAAATTGTAAATATATACAGTATACTTAGAACTGATGAATTTACAATGAAAACGTAGATATCTAATTTAAGCACAAGATGCATTTCTGTAGTAACCTTTATCATGAACACTCAAATTTAAAAGTTGGAAAGCAAAATAATGTAAAGTTTTTTAGTAGCAAGGAAACCAAAGAATCAAGTTAGTTAACACAACACATGTACCTTCTTTTTAGCAGGGACCTTCGTAGCCGTGATCGTATGGTAGTTGGATTTACAACTACTCATGGAATCAATGCCTATCACCACTGATGTTGTGAGTTCGAATCTCGATAAGGGCGAGGTGCACAACATCATGTGATGAAGTTTGTCAGTGACTTGCGACAGGACGGTGGTTTTCTCCGGGTCTTCTGGTTTCCTCCACCAATAAAACTGGCCGCCACGATATAGCTGCAATATTGTTGAAAGTGGCGTTAAGCACCATCAAAAAAACAAACAAACAAACCTTCTTTCGAGCTATTTGTCCCGTTCTTTATTCTGTCTTCGAATTTCACAACTAACTTTTCCAATGCCACAATCCTATTTTCAAGTGTATCATTTTTAATACTTCTGGTCTGAATCCCATGAATTACACAAAATATGGAAATCGTATAAATAAACAAATGAAACATCGTCATACTGTATTTGTTCTGCAATATTTACAGAATGAAGCCCAAATTAAAAACTCACTGTGTCTGAAACATTTATAGATCCTATGGCATTCCCATCACATCTGTACACAATCTATGCCAAGATAAACTTAATTGATAAATAATGTGGGTTTTTTTAAAAAGAAGAAAGAACGATTCGGTTCGAAATAAATTACGAATTGTGTTCATGCAGAATGTTTCAAGGCATCTTGAATTTGCTATCTGATGCCAAATTTCAAGAGATATGATGTAATGTATATATAACGGTTAGGCATTTTTGTAAAACGGTGTCATGGCCATCGTCAGTACACATCACCTCAACTAAATGATGTACATAACGTTGCCAAAAGTGAGGATAATTTTTCCGACTTCATAGCGCTCCCAGATTCGCTGTCAATGTTCTCTGTTATTTATTTAGAGTTATCTCTCTTTTTAAACAAAATGAAAGTGTTGAGCTAACAGATGACGTCAAAAGGTCATCGGAAGTTCTGTGATGTCTGCTTTTTTCTTTACAATTTTCATCGCTTTTTAGATGGCCCCAAAATGTATTGAACTGTCTTTGTTGAAAGTGGCGTTAAACCCCATCAAGTAAAACAAACAAACGCTACAGTCTATTATCACACACTTGTGAATTCACTACTGCCTATTATTACAGACTAATGTTTCAGCTGATGTGAAACACTGTAGTATAATAAGAGCTGTATTATTAATTATGAAACAGATTGAGATGCTTTGACAGATGTGTGGTACAATAAAAGTACATGTGTACCCTTGTTGTGTATGTTCATAATCTTTAAAGAGAAATTAAAGTGGCGTGCAGAAAACTAATTATTGGTTCCAATATTCTACAACGAGAAACTTGGAAATACTCTGCTTTAGGAATTAAAGTTGTGCATATCCTATTTTAATATTGGTCGATAAGATTTCTGGTGTTTCCAATGACCAATCCTGTTTTTGCAATGGCGTTCAGATGTGACACCAATCTCTAATGATTGAAATATTCCTAATCCACTCCACAGAAACAACCAAGACATCATAATATTGCTGCTCAGTTGGTGTTAAAACAATGCTCGCTCCCTCATAATAAGTAATGTAGTTAATTCAACTTCAACTTTAATCAATAAAATCAGGCGCAGCAGACTGCGCTACAGGAGCATCAATTATTTACAAATAATTATTATAAGATGACACAATGAGTAGACAATGTATACGTATTACACAAAAACAGATGATAGGTGATACACAAGTTATTACTGTCAGAGGTTACGACTTGGGTCTACTCGAATCATATTATATTGATTACCAGGACATGTGCTTTGCATAGTGATATATTTTAAAGTGGATTACGAATAAATTCTATCCCAAATAGTGAAAATATTTGAAAAGTGTACATTAAAAACTACAGAAGTTTTGCAATTTTTTGGAGGAACAATGACAGGTGAGTAAGAACTTGTGTATTTCCTATTTTCAACATTGTATTAATTTTTGTTTCACAAGGACAGCTAATAAAAATAATCTGGCATGTACTTATTTCGGATATCCTTCAAGAACTCACAACAAAATATATAATGGAATTAATTTCCAATGCATCAATTACAAAGATTGCATAATCTTTCATCCCAAGGAATACCCACTCAATTGGAATTTCTTTATTCCTAGTTCTTAATTTACAAATATAGTTTCTATGAACAGCATTCAATGGAAAAGGATAATTCTCCAATTTGAAATCAGTTTTGAATTTTGAATAATATTCCCCTCTTGAAGAATTGTTGATATCTGAAAACAATTTTTTAATATATTGATCGTGTAATCTTTGTTTAATAGTAACCTTCCAAAAATCAGGGTTAATGTATTTATGACCATGCCATATATTGCTTAAACCTGTTTCATCAAATATTGATTTAGTATAATTCATTCATGGTATGTCTCTATTGCCACGTATAAATAATATAAATAGTAATCTGTTGATTTACTAGGATTACCCACAAATTTGCTCCAAAAGCACAACATTTTTATTTTAATCTGTAACTCCATTGGGTATCGCCCATGTTCTCCATAAATCATAGCATTTGTTGTGCTTGTTCTAACACTAAAATCGTTTTACAAAATTGCAAATGAATTTTATCAATGTGTTCTTGTTTTCAAGCCCCCAAATTTCAACCGAATTAATAGTTACCCATTAATTGTCTTGTTGAAGTACACGTTTTGTTATTGTATTGTTGTAGATTATAAAACAAGTACAAAAGACCACACATATTCATACCACTGCGTGCAAAAATACATGGCAAAATATATAAACGACAGCGGATTACACAAGAACTGTGAAAGCTATGCTAGGATACATAACGGATGACCACGAGGGTGTACAAATCAACACACTGGATACTGGAATAAAATCGTGTCAACTGGCTGTGCTCTTTACTGATAAACAATATTTTCCAGTGTATTTCTTATTGCTTTTATTGTTTTGCATATAATAAAGTATAAATATATTATTCATAAAGTTGAAGATTGCTACGTTCTTTATGATAACGTTGTTTGTCGCGTTATATGATCGGGTTTGGATTTTACTTGTGTTTGTCCTGTTATCTTTTTTCTGTTGGCTATTGTACTGTCTGTTCTTTGCTTTACGGTCTCTGATTAATCTCTTGGTATCTTAATGTTTTCCTTTGTACAAATCTAAATAATGATGGTTCCACATAAAGTAAATTTCGACATTTTATTTCTTACCGCCACACTAAAATTTGGTTATTGAATTTAAATTCCTTCAATACAAACAGCTTATAGTGTTTCTATGTCGCACAAATGTTTCTGTGTGTGTTTATCTAACAGACGACACAATTAATCTTTCTGAAGCAAAAATCCCATGAATGACGTAGAATCATTCCAATCAGATATATAATTAGTGGCTGTTCCATCGCTTGTCTGTACCCACACGTGTTCTCTTTTTCTGACATGAAATAATAGTGAAGTTGATCCCGGTGTGTAGTAACCACCTGCCGCATTGCTTCCCACGGCACCCTTGACCTCTTTCTCAACTCGTAATTCCGTAAACAAACTCTTGCTGCTATACGTAAGGGTACTCCAAGCAAACATATAAACTCCAGATATCGGTGCTACAAAAACACCATAGGCAGGATGATAATGATTCCCGTTATTTATCATGATTTTATCAAACTTTATGATTGAGAACGTATTCAATGTTGTGGTTGATGATAGTCTAGCGTAGAAGAATGCTTCTTTAGGACATTTGGTTTCTACAATAGAATAAAAATAGAATAATTACATAAGTATTAGGGAAATGAACAGATTGTTTCTATGTCACGGTAAAAAATTCCTCTAACATCATCAATGTTTATTAAGTTTGATTTTAAGTCTAGATAAATTGAGATATAAAAAATAGGCATTCAAATCACAATTAGCGATTAGCTCTTAATATTTCACACATTTTCCTGAATGGTATTTATTCTGGGTGTAGTCTGGTGACAACTAGTTTATGGCTGAATTAGTGAGAAATAATGAATGGTGCAATACACCCATGTGAACACTTATATATAACATAACTTTAGAATTATATACTAGTATTTTGTGACTTAAGTTAAAGAGACCGTACCATTATGGAATTAATAATCAAGTTATCAACTTTACTCTAGGTGTGGTACCAATTATAGTAAGGTGTGTTCGACTTGTCATTTGACAAATAGCAAACAGTGTTTTACTCGTACATTCCATGTCTTTGTTATTAATAAATATAGTAACCTTTGTGTATTTATGTTCATTTATATGTGTATATTGTTTATATATAGGAGAAGATGTTCTAAGTTGTAATACTCATATCTGATCCTATTTTTGAACAATAACATATGCTTAAATTATTTTGATAGGAGTAACTGGAACAGATAGGAGTTACTGCTTGATGATATAGCAGGTTTAGATAGAAGTAGCTGCTCCATATAGCTGGTACTAATAAGCGGAACTGCTCTTTATAGTTGATTTGGTTTAGGTTTGGTATATGGTATATAACACAACTTTCAACAATATTTCAGATATATCGTGGCAGTCAGTTTTATTGGTGGAGGAAACCGGAGAAAACCACCGACCAAGTCACTGACAAACTTTATCAAATAATGATGTATCGGGTACACCTTGCCATGAACGGGGTTCGAACTCACAACGTTAGTGGTGATAGGCACTGATTGCACAGGGAGTTTAAAATTCAACGATCACGACCACGACGCCCCCCCCCCCTCTCTATAGTTTGTAGAGATAGAAGTAACTGCCTTACATACAAATTTTAAGGTGATTGGTGTTTTCGAAGCTAAAATTGTAAATATATACAGTATACTTAGAACTGATAAATTTACAATGAAAACGTAGATATCTAATTTAAACACACGATGCATTTCTGTAATAACCTTTATCATGTACACTCAAAATCGAAAGGTTAGAAAGCCAAATAATGTAATGCTTTTTTGGAGAAGTAAGCCAAAGAACTAAGTTAGTGAACACAACACATGTACCTTCTTTTGAGCAGGGGCCTTCGTGGCCGTGATCGTATGGCAGTTAGATTAACAACTACCTGAGCAATCAGTGCCCATCACCACTAATGTTGTGAGTTCGAATCTCGATCAGGGCGAGGTGTACAACATTATGTGATAAAGTTTGTCAGTGACTGGCGACAGGTCGGTGGTTTTCTCCGGGTCCTCTGGTTTCCTCCACCAATAAAACTGGCCGCCACAATATAGCGGTAATATTGTTGAAAGTGGCGTTAAACACCATTAAACAAACAAACAATCAAACAAACATTCTTTCGAACTATTTGTCCCGTTCTTTATTCTATCTTCTAATTTCTCCACTAACTTTTCCAATGCCACAATCCTATTTTCCAGTTTATCATTTGGAATACTTCTGGTCTGAATTCCATGAATTGCACAAAGTATGAAAATCGCATAAATAAATAAATGAAGCATTGTCGTACTGTATTTGCTCTGCAATGCCTACCGAATGGAGCCCAAATTAAACACTCACTGTGTCTGAAACCTTTATATATCCTATAGCATTCCCATCACATCTGTACACAATATATGCCAAGATAAACTTAATTGATAAATAATGTGGGTTTGTTTTTGAAAAGAAGAAAGAACGATACGGTTTCGACATAAATTACGAATTGTGTTAATGCAGAACGCCTCAGGGCGTCTTGAATATGCTTTCTGATGCCAAATTTCGAGAGATATGATGTAATGTATATATAACGGTTAGATACTTCTGTAAAACGGTGTCATGGCCATCGTCAGTACACATCACCTCAACTAATTGATGTACAGAACGTTGTCAACAGTGAGGATAATTTTCCCGACGTCATTGCGCTCCTAGATTCGTTGTCAATGTTCTCTGTTATTTATTTAGAGTTATCTCTTTTTTAGACAAAATGAAAGTATTGAGCTAACAGATGACGTCAAAAGGTCACCGGAAATTCTGAGTTTTCTGCTTTTTTTCTTTACAATTTTCATCGCTTTTGAGATGGCCCCAAAATGTATTGAACTGTCTTTGTTGACAGTGGCGTTAAGCACCATCAAGTAAAGCAAACACACACTACAGTATATTATCACACACTAGTGAATTCACTATTGCACCTTATTATAGACTAGTGTTTTTAGCCGTTGTGATATGCTGTAGTATAATAAGAGCTGTATTATTGATTATGAAACAAGCTTTTAAACTTGCTTTACAGATTGAGCTGCTTTGACAGACTGTGTGTGGTATAATAGAAGTACATGTGTACCCTTGGTGTGTATGCCCAACCTCTTTAAAGATAAATTAAAGTGGCGTAAAGAAAACAAATTATTGGTCCCAATTTGCTACAAGGAGAAATTTGGAAATACTCTGCTTTAGGAATTAAAGTTGTGCATATCCTATTTTAATATTGGTCGATAAGACTTCTGGTGTTTCCAATGACCAATCCTGTGTTTGCAATGGCGTTCAGATGTGACAGAAATCTCTAATGATTGAAACATTCTTAATCCACTCCACAGAAACAACCAAGACATCATAATATAGCTGCTCAGTTGGTTTTAAAACAATGTTCGCTCCCTCATAATAAGTAATGTAGTTAATTCAACATCAAATTTATTCAATAAAATCAGGCGCAGCAGACGGCGCTACAGGAGCATCAATTATTTACAAATAAGTATTATAAGATGACACAATGAGTAGACAATGTATACGTATTACACAAACACAGATGATAGGTGATACACAATTTATTACGGTCAGAGGTTACGACTTGGGTCTACTCGACTCGTACTCTGTTTATTACCAGGCCATGTGCTTTGCATAGTGATATATTTTTAAGTGTAATACGAATAAATTCTATCCCAAATAGTGGAAATATTTGGAAAGTGTACATTACAAGCTACAGAAATTTTGCATTTTTTTGGAGGAACAATTACAGGTGAGTAAGAACTTGTGTATTTCCTATTTTCGGGAGGTTTGGCGCTTTAAAATCTGATTCAAACCACCATTTCTTTAGAAATGCCTATGCCAAGTCAGGGTCATTGCGTTTTCACAGTTTTCCGGTCGTTGACTGATTTTGTCTGTCAATATACTAATGAGTTTTGACTTTCCCCTTGTAAGATTGTTCGGAGTTCGGTAATTTTGTTATTAGCCTTATTTCCTATTTTCAACATTGTATTCATTTTTGTTTCACAAGGACAGCTAATAAAATAATTTGGCATGTACTTATTTCGGATATCCTTCAATAACTCACAACAAAAAAGTATAATGGAATTCATTTCCAATGCATTAATTACAAAGATTGCATAATCTTTCATCCCAAGGAATACCCACTCAATTGGAATTTTTGTATTCCTAGTACTTAATTTACAAATATAGTTTCTATGAACAGCATTCAATGGAAAAAGATAATTCTCCAATTTGAAATCAGTTTTGAATTTTGAATAATATTCCCCACTTGAAGAGTTGTTGATATCTGAAAACCATTTTTGAATATATTGATCTTGTAATCTTTGTTTAATAGTAACCTTAAAAAAATCAGGGTTAATATATGTTTGACCATCCCATATATCGCTTAAACCTGTTTCATCAAATTTTGATTTAGTATAATTCATTCATGGTATGTCTCTATTGCTACTCATAAATAATTTAAATAGCAATCTGTAGATTTTACCAGATAGCTTAACAGGATTACCCACAAATTTGCTCCAAAAGCACAACATTTTTATTTTAATCTGTAACTCCATTGGGTATAGCCCAAGTTCTCCATGCACCATAACATTTGGTGTGTATGTTCTAATACGAAAATCTTTTTACAAAATTGCAAATGAATTTTATCAATATGTTCTTGTTTTCAAACCCCCAAATTTCAGCCGAATTAATATTTGCCCATTAATTGTCTTGTTGAAGTACACATTTTTTTTTTTTTTTTTTTTTTTTTGTTATTTTGTTATTGTATTGTTGTAGATTATAAAACATGCACAAAAGAATACACATGTTCTTACAACTGTGTGGAAAACTGTATAGCAAGACATATAAACGGCAACGGATGTCACAAGAACTGTGAGAGTTATGGTATGATACATGTATATAACGGAGGACCACAAGGGTGTACAAATCCGAACACAATGGGATACTGGAATAAAATCGCGTCAAAAGGCTGTACAGCTAAACAATATTTTCCATTTTAATTCTTATTGGTTTTATTGTTTGGCATATAATAAAGATTAAATATATATATTATGTATAATGTTCCAGATTATTACCTTCTTTATAATAACGTTGTTTCTCAGGTTATATGTGCGGGTTAACATTTTACTCATACGTGTGTGTTCTGTTTTCGTTTTTCTTTTGGTAGTTGTATTGTCTGTCCTCTGATTTAAGGCTTCTGGTTACCCTTTTGGTATCTTCAATATTTCTTTGAACAAATCAAGTAAACAAAAGAATTTAGTTTTTTTTATATAAAATGAGGTTTCCACACAAATGTGAGTTTCGACATTTTATTTCTGAAATTTGGTTATTGAATTTAAATTCCATCAATACAAACGACATACAATGAGTCTATGTCGACCAAATATGTTGGTTTTTATTATCTAATAGACGACACAATTATTCTTTCTGAAGCAAAAATCCCATGAATGACGTAGAATCTCTCCAATCACACATATAATTATCGGTTGTCCCACCACTTGTCTGTACCCAGACGTGTTCTCCTTTTCTAATATGACATAATAGTGAAGTTGATCCCGGTGTGTACTGATTACTTCCCGAAACGCTTGCAACAACACCTTTAACCTCGTTCTCAACACGTAATTCGTATACAAACTCTTGCTATTAGACGTAAGGGTATTCCAACAAAACATACAAACTCCAGATATCGGTGCTACAAAAACACCATCTGCAGGATGATAATGATTCCCGTTATTTATCATGATTTTGTCAAACTTTATAATGGAGAACGTATTCAAAGTTTTGGTTATTGATAGTCTAGCGTAGAAGAAAGCTTCTTTGGGACATTTGGTTTCTACAATAGAACAAGAATAAGATAATTTTATAAGCATTGGGGAAATGAACATCATGAAAAGAAAGATTAAACAGCGAAGGTCAACAATATTATGAATATTTGTGTAATCTTAGTTTATAAAAGTCAAGACAAATTCAGACATAACAATAGGCATTACAATCACCTTTGGCGATTAGCTCTAAATATTTCACACATTTTACTAAATGGTATATGTTTTATTCTGAATGTAGTCTGGTGACAAATAGTTGGTAACTGAACTGGTGAGAAATAATGCATGTTTCAATACACACGCGTGAGCACTCTAAAAGAAAAAAAACTATTAATACATAACTTTATACATAACATAAATTTAGAAATCATATACTAGTTTTGTGACTTAATTTTAAAAAACCTTAACTTTATGGAATTAATAATTCAGTTATAAGGTTTACTCTAGGTTTGGTCCAATAATAGTAAGGTGGGTTCGATTTGTCATTTGGTAAATATCAAATCATGTTTCACTCGTACATTCCATGTCATTGTTATTAACAAATAGTGTAACTTTTGTGCATTGATGTTAAACTATATATGTATTTTGTTTATATAGAGGAGAAAGTGTTCTAAGTTGTAATTATTATATCTGATCCATTGTCATATTTTTGGACAATAAAATATGTTTACATTATTGAAGGCCCCGGGTGGTTCAATGAGTTAGGTAGTTGGATTACTTAACCACTCATACAAGCCTATCACCAATACGGCTTGGGTTCGTGCCCGGCTTTGTAAATTACAAAAAAGGTACACTCGACTCGCAGCCTCAAGTAATAAGGTTTACCAGTTGATTGCCCATGATCGGTCGTTCTCTCCGGGTACTTCGTCTTCTTTCACCACTAAAGCTGGTCGCCATGATATAGCTGAAATTTTGCAGAACGTGGCGCTAAGCTCAAAAAAATCAATCAATAAAACATTATTGATAGGAGTAACTGGAACAAATAAGAGTTACTGCTTGATGATTTAGCAGATTTAGATAGAAGTAACTATTCTATGTAACTAGTACTTATAGGTGGAACTGCTCTTTATAGTTGGTAGAGATAGCAGTAACTTATTTCATCAGTGGGTACTGATAAGAGTAACTGCTTTATATGTATATGTAACTGGTACTGAGAGAACGTGTAGCTACTCTATATAGATAGCACGGAGATGAATAACTGCTACGTACTGACAAGCACGGCTGCTCTGTCTGGTTCAGATAGGAGGTACTGCTCAATATATCTGGTGCAAATATGAGTAATTGCTCTTGATTGCAACTGATAGGAATAAATGTTTTTATTGATGCATCTGATTGAAGTAATGACTTTATATTGCTGAACACGGCTGATAGGATTATGTGTTAATACGAGTAAATATACTATAGAGCTACTAATTCAAGAGCAAATTTCTAGTATATAGTTTCTAATTATAAGAGTAAACATTATAGGATCTAAATTTGTATATTTAGAGGAGCGAATGGGCTTCCGGGGTCACGGATTAGCAGTATGCTACCCTAAACATAGTGAAAATGATATAAATCTGATTGACATTCATTCTGTAGTTTCAATGCAGACGTGAATTTGGAGGATACTATCTTCAACATAATGATACAAACACCTAGCTAAAATTCTGTTTGTGTTTGTAAATTGTCTGATGTATGGCTAGGTCCTCCTATAAGCATTCCCTTTCGACTGACAATAAACACCTCTTGTGACCAAGGTTACTTTAAAACCGACTTCTTGGTTAAAGACGAGTTGTTAATTGAATGTTGTAAAGCTATGCAAGTTATATGGATCCCATTCTTTGCGTCTAAATTAAACGGTCACCATACATACTATTGATACAGAAAAATAAATAAACACATGGTGCTCCACTGTATACAGCAGATATACACCTGGTTGAAGTCCTTCCATAAGTTTACATGGAGGTATGGATTGCTGATAATACGGACGAACGAACAGACCATATGAACCTTATATATCCTTAGCAGAGCGAGGATAAAATAAAGCATTAAATAGGTCAGTCTTGGAGTAATTGATCACCTTTGTTATTACAAAACTCGATTAAGTCTTTCAAAATTGTACTATAAAAATTGCTACCGTCCAAAATTAATGATCGCTACAAATTATATATACTTCGCTACCCTGCGGACAAATGACAATTTGGATTTAAATGAATTTCTGAAAATATTCATTTTCAACCATACTTAGCTTTCTCATATAGAATAGAACTCATGAGTACCAGTATTTTAAAACCTAAATTGCATTCAATGTATTTTTAGAAATTGATATACTAGAATATCTATTTTCGTTTTGTTTACTTTACATGGAATCGCTAACTTGATTATAAAACTCGCTACCTTTCACTTTACGATGTACAGTGCCCCTGTGTGTGGACACTGATTACCTATCGAAACCCCTTCGAAACATTTAGTGATCAGTGTTTTCGAAACTGCAATTACAACTATATATTACTTAGTACTGAGAAATTGACAATGAAAACGTAGATATCTAATTTTAGGTGCACGATGCGTGTAGCCTTCATCAAATCGAAAGGTTGCAAAGCCAAAGAATGCAAAGCTTTTTGGAGCAAGTAAGCCAAAGAACCAAGTTAGTTAATACAACACATGTACCTGCTTTTGAGCAGGGGCCTTCGTGGCCCTGATCGCATGGCAGTTAGAATTACAACTACCTATGCATTCAGTGCCTATCACCACTGATGATATGAGTTTGAATCTCGATCAGGGCGAGGTGAACAACAGTATATGATCAAATTTGTCAGTGACTTGCGACAGGTCGGTGGTTTTCTCCGAGTCCTCAGGTTTCCTCCACCAATAAAACTGACCGCCACAATATAGCTGCAATATTGTTGAAAGTGACGTTAAGCATCATCAAACAAACAAACAAACAAACAAACAAACCTTTTGAGATATTAGTCACGTTCTTTATTCTGTCTTCCAATTTCTCCACTAACGTTTCCAATGCCACAATCCTATTTTCAAGTGTATCGTTTTGAATACTTCTGGTCTGAATCCCATGAATTGCACAAAGAATGGAAATCGCATAAATAAATAAATGAAGCATTGTCGTACTGTATTTGTTCTGCAATGTTTACCGAATGGAGCCCAAATTAAACACTCACTGCGCCCGAAACCTGTATATATCCTATAGCATGCCCATCACGTCTATTGACAATCTATGCCAAGATAAACTTAATTGATAAATAATGTGGGTTTGTTTTTGAAAAGAAGAATGAACGATACGGTTTCGAAATAAATTACGAATTGTGTTCATGCAGAACGTTTCAGGGCGTCTTGAATTTGCTATCTGATGCCAAACTTCAAGATATATGATGTAATGTATATATAACGGTTAGATACTTTTGTAAAACGGTATCATGGCCATCGTCAGTACACATCACCTCAACTAAATGATGTACAGAACGTTGCCAAAAGTAAGGATAATTTTCGCGACGTCATTCGCTCCCAGATTCGTTGTCAATGTTTTCTGTTATTTATTTAATTAGAGTTATCTCTCTTTTTATACAAAATGAAAGTATTGAGCTAACAGATGACGTCAAAAGGTCACCGGAATTTCTGGGTCCTTCGCTTTTGTTTTTTACAATTTTCATCGCTTTTGAGATGGCTCCAAAACGTATTGAACTGTCTTTGTTGAAAGTGGCGTTAAACACCATCAAGTAAAACAAACAAACATTACAGTCTATAATCACACACTGGGTGTCACTACTGTCTATTATTACAGACTAGTGTTGCAGCTGATGTGATAGGTTGTAGTATAATAAGAGCTGTATTGTCAATTATGAAACAAGCTTTTAGACTTGCTTTACAGATTGACCTGCTTTGACAGACTGTGTGTGGTATGATAAAAGTACATGTGTATCCTTGTTGTGTAGGTTCAGCCTCTTTAGATCGAAATTAAAGTGTCGTGAAGAAAGCAAATTAATGGTGCCAATTTGCAACAACGGGAACTTGGATATACTCAGCTGTAGGAATTAACGTTGTGTATATCCTATTTTAATTTTGGATCGCGTGGACGTCTGCTGTTTCCAATAATTAACCCCATTTTTGCAATGGTGTTCAGATGGGACATACATCGCTAATTATGAAAATATTGCGAGACCATTCGACAGAAACAACCAAAATGTCATAATATAGGTTAAAACATTGCTCAGTTGTCGTTAACTTATAATAAGTAATGTAGTAAATAGTTCCGCATTAATTGTCTTGTTCAGTGGGTGAGTCAGTGATTGTTGTTTAATGCTAATTCATCATTTTTTCCCAACTATATCATGGCGAGAACTAGTTTCCATGAGATGATGAGGTCCGCTTTGCACTAGACCAACACGTTGAGTTGGATTTTTATAGTGCTAGCTCACTGAACCAACAGTCCACGTGTAGACACATTATTCTGATTCCGAGCCAACCAGTCTCCGCTCTTTTTCCTTCATGCTGTGCGCGTAGCGGAGAAGCAACAACTATACATTTTATTGTCTTTGGTTTGACTCTGGGGCTCGAACCCACAATCTAACGCACTCGAGGCGAGCACGTTAACCACTACGCCACCAATGCGGTCTTGTCTTGTTGAACTACATATTGTATTAGTATATTATTGTAGATTATAAAACATGCACAAAAGACCACACATGTTCTTACAACTGCGTGCAAAAATACATGACAAGATATATAAACAGAAGCGGATGCCACAGGAACTGTGAAAGCTATGCTAAGATATATAACGGAGGACCACGAGGGTGTACAAATCCAAACACAATGGGATACTGGAATAAAATCGTGTCAAATATCTGTGCTCTGTACAGATAAACAATATTGCTATTTTATTTCTTATTGCTTTTATTGTTTTGTATATAATAAAGATTTTAAATGTATATATTATGTATAAAGTTGAAGATTATCAGGTTATATGCGCGGAGTTGTCATTTTATTCACACGTGTGTGTTCTGTTATCGTTTTTCTTCTAGCAGTTGTATTGTCTGTCCTCTGATTTACGGCTTCTGATTACTCTTTTTGGTATCTTCAAAGCTTTTCTTTGTACAAATCAAGTAAACAAATGATTTTATTTTTTTTTATTTAAAATTAAAATGAGGGTTCCACAAAATGTAAGTCTCGACATTTTCTTTCTTACCGCCACACTACATTTGATTATTAAATTTAAATACCTTCAATACAAACATTTTTTAGTGATTCTATGTCAAACAAATGTGTGCGGGAGGGGGGTGAGTGGGTTGGTCTTGGGTGTGGATTTAAGACGACAAAATTAATCTTTCTGAAGCAAAAATCCCATGAATGACGTAGATTCATTCCAATTATATATATAATTTTTGCTTGACACACTGCTTGTCTGTACCCAGACGTGGTCTCCTTTTCTGACATGACATAATAGTGATCTTGATCCCGGTAAGTAATGACCACTTGCTCCCTTACTTCCCAAAGTACCTTTACCTCGTTCTCAACACGTAATTCAGTAAACAAATAGTTGCTATCATGCGTAAGGGTATTCCAAGCAAACATATAAACTCCAGATATCGGTGCTACAAAAACGCCATCGGCAGGATGATAATGGTTTCCGTTATTCATCATGATTCTGTCAAACTTTATGATTGAGTACGTATTCAAAGTTCTGGTTGCTGATAGTCTAGCGTAGAAGAATGCTTATTGAGGACATATGGTGTCTACAATAGAACAAGAATAAGATAATTATATAAGCATTGGGGTAAATGAGCATCATGAAAAGAAAGATTAAACAGCGAAGGTCAACAATATCATCAATATTTGTGTAATTTTAGTTTATAAAAGTCAAGACAAATTCAGACATAACAATAGGCATTACAATCGCCTTTGGCGATTAGCTCTAAATATTTCACACATTGAAATTATGATATAGCTGAAATATTGCTCAGTTGCCGTTAAACAATGTTCGCTCACTCATAATAAGTAATGTGGTTAATAGTTGCCCATTAATTGCCTTGTTGAACTACATATTTTATTTTATTATAAAACATACACACAAGACTACACACACACGTTCTTACAATTGTGCCCAAAAATACATGGCAAGATGTATAAACGGCAGCGGATGTCACAAGAACTGTGAAAGCTATGATAGGATACATAACGGATGACTACGACAGTGTACAAATCCGAACACAATGGTATACTAGAATAAAATGGAATCAAAGAGTTGTACTCCAGACAGCTAAACAATATCGTCATTTTTTTTTTATTTGCTTTTATTGTTTTGCATATAATAAAGATTACATATATTATGTATAATTTTCAGGTATATTTGGGTTCTTTATAATAACTCTGTTTCTCAGGTTATATGTTCGGGTTCTTTATAATAACGTTGTTTCTCAGGTTATATGTTCGGGTTCTTTATAATAACTCTGTTTCTCAGGTTTTATGTTCGGGTTCTTTATAATAACTCTGTTTCTCAAGTTATATGTGCGGATTGACATTTTACTTACAGGTGTTTATTCTATCATATTTATTCAGGCTATTGTATTATCTCTCCTTTGTTTTACGATTTCTGTTTACCCCTTTGATGTCTTCAAAGCTTGTCTTAGTACAAATCAAATAAAACAAATGATTTTAGTTTTTAAATAATGATGGTTCCACAAAATGTGAGTTTCGACATTTTATTTCTTTCCGACACACTAAATGTGTTTATTAATTTAAATTCCACCAATTCAAACTATATATAGTGATTCTATGTCGACAAAATGTCTATGTGTGTATGTGTGTTTATCTAACAGACGACACAATTATTCTTTCTGAAGCAAAAATCCCATGAATGACCTAGAATCTCTCCAATCATGCATATGATTATCGGTTGTACCACCGCTGTCTGTACCCAGACGTGTTCTCCTTTTTTGACATGCCATAATAGTGTAGCTGATCCAGGTATGAACTGATTAATTCCCGCATAGCTTCCCACGGAACCCTTGACCTCGCTCTCAACTCGTAATTCCGTCAACAAAGCCTTGCTGTTATACGTAATGGTATTCCAAGCAAACATATAAACTCCAGATATCGGTGCTAAAAAAACACCATCGGTAGGATGATAATGATTCCCGTTATTTATCATGATTTTGTCAAACTTTAGAATGGAGCACGTATTCAAAGTTGTGGTTGATAATAGTCTAGCGTAGGTGTGGTCCAATAATAGTAAGGTGAGTTCGATTTGTCATTTGGCAAATAACAAATTTTGTTTCACTCATACATTCCATGTTTATTAATTCATATTTAGACTTGTGTATTTATGTTCAACTGTATATATTTATTGTTTATATAGAGGAGAATATGTTCTACGTTGTAATGCTTAAATCCGATGCTATTGACATGATTTTGGACGATACAATATGTTTACATTATTGATAAGAGTAACTAGAACAGATAAGAGTGACTGCCTTTTTAAGATTTAGCAGGTTTTAGATAGAAGTAACTGCTCTATATATCTGGTACTAATAGGCGGAACTGCTATTTATAGTTGACTTGGCTTAGGCTTGGTTTATGATGTTTATCACCACTTTCGACAATATTTCAGCTATATCGTGGTGGTCAGTGTTATTGGTGGAGAAAACCGGAGAAAACCACCTACCTGTCGCAAGTCACTGACAAACTGGATTACATATTGTTGTATCGAGTAGACCTCGCCATGAACGGTGTTCGAAATCGCAACGTTAGTGGTGATAGGCACTGATTGCACAGGTAGTTGAAAATCCAACTTCCATGCGATCACGACCACGACGCCCCCCCCCCTCCCTCTATTGTTTGTAGAGATAGAAGTAACTGCCTTACCTACAAAATTGAAAGTGAGCAGTGTTTTAGAACCTAAAATTGTAAATGTATACAGTATACTTAGAACTGATAAATTTGCAATGAAAACGTAGATATCTAATTTTAGTACACGATGCATTTCAGTAGTAACCTTTATCATGAAAACTCAAAGGACAAAGGCCGCGAATGGTCGATATCGGCCCTGTAAAATGACATTTTTTCAAAATGAACGCAGAAACGTGCTTTACTCCTAAAAGTTTCCTTCTGGTATTGAAGTTTATCGAGTGTGATCAAATTATATAATTTGACGAAGTATTCCGGAATTCTAACACCCGGAAACATGCCGGAAAGCCGAAAATGGACCACTTTTGTCAACATTTCTAGCTATTTTGTAAAAATTCGATGTGGCCGCATGCGTTGATCAAAATAAAAAAGTGCTAAAGATAAAGTTATTTTAATATTAACTCGTTGTCACCCAAATTTATTTTGATCGACGAATGCGGCCATTTTTAGAAAATTGTAGTTACATATTACGTGGATTTGAGCCAACGTTTTCCGCGGTCCAACGAGTAAAATGAAATTCGTAACTAAAATTAAATAAACTTGTTGGAGATTTCCTTTAGCATAATTAAGCTTCTATATAATGTGAAGTACGACACATTTTTTATTGTAAACCTAGTGCATGTATATATAAAATAGTATGACTCTGTAATCCGATTGCGGCTCCCAAATGACAAAATTATTAAACCAAGACCATCGTCAGAATACATATTCAAACAAAGTACACTACATGTCTGCTCTGGTCTCTTAATGTGGACATTTTTTTTTATTTCATTCTCATATTTTTTTTTCTTAGAAAAGAAGGGGAAGAGTCGCATGCACGCATGTCTGGGATGCATGTACGCATGTTTCACATTTATCCGCAGCTAGCATATGCAAGTTGACTTCCAACGCATGGAGATGGTTTCATCGTCAACTAATGTTTGAAAAAAGTCTGCTTCTCGAGTGAATTTTCTTTAGTAAAATGTGTGTGTGCTTGTGTTATACCATGAATACCGAACTTGAAAACTGACTGATGGCAGATAATTCTTAGTTGAAGTAAATATCATTATGATAGATCTCCATTTTGTGTTTTTTGTCTACGTACTTTTTTTTTGTGAAAACATTAAAAGTTATATCATGAATATTATTCATACTAGAAATATATATAGTTTCTATCCCATTTTTCGTCACTCGGTGAACAGGGACCGGGTATATTAATATGTTCTCTTGCTTGCAGTAATAACGATCGAGTCATGGCAAACTATGAAGGATTTAGCTCAAACATATACGGGGGGTTCCTATACATGTACACATGACATATTGTTTAAAATAAAGATGTTATCATATCTAGAAGTTGCATACGTATTTAATAATATTAACGTATTCATTTATCAGTATTTGTAATGGCTGAAGAGGTCGTCTGCAACTTGGAATATATTGAAGTGAAAAAAAAATGTATGAATAAATTGCATATACACACAGACAATGGACAAAAGTATTTGCACGCTTCCAATTTTCCCTATATATTTCATATAAAACTACAATTTTTCAGAAGTTTAGCCTGATGTCAAATCACACCCGATTTCGATAATTTTTATATCAATAAAAACAGAATTGTATGTAGTTTTTGTGTATAATTTCAAAATAATGTTCTATTGTAAACATTTTGAGAATATACAAGCTAAACATGCAAGTGAATTAATTTCCTTCGAAATACAATGCTTTGATAATACCTTTGTAGACAAATTATTTAAGTCTGTGTTTAAATCATTGCGATTTGAAAAACATGCTTCAAAAAGTTATTTCAAAATAACTACTATAAACTACATATCTTTCTGCTATCCTTGATAAAATAATGATTAAGACCAGACGTGAATTGATTTCAAGATAATATTTTGAAAAACTGTAGGTTTATATGAAATATATAGGGTAAATTGGAAGCGTGCGAATACTTTTGTCCATTGTCTGTATATAGCATGACCTCGTAATAAGGGATTGCGTGTGTATAGCCGACAATTTTTTCAGTCCCTTTTCGATAAATCGAGAAAACAAAAATTGTAAATTCATGTAATGCCGACATGATGATATAAAACTTTATATAGTTGTTAAAATCAGAAAGGGTGTCATCTCGGTGTCGATGGTTCAAATCTTGATGAAGTATGTGTATTTTTGCACTGCTTTTGTTTGTCTGTTTGTTGGGGTTTTTTTTGTAAACATAAATAAGTAACCAAAGAAATGTGAATTGGTAACGTCAAGTAAAAATCTAAAAATAAATAAATAAATAAATAAATAAATAATAATAGATAAGAATGTTCAAAGTCGGTACACTTATTTGCATTGGAATGATTGTGTACCATTGTGTTCGTCAGGGGTTTGAACCTTGATAAGTATTTTAATTTTTGGACTTCAAGAGATCAAAAAGTGGTAAAGAACTGCAATGTGAAGCTAGATAAAACATGGCTTGTGATATTCAGTAAAACACATAAAATGTAAATACTTAATCAAGGGGAAGATAAAAAGCCTAAAGACAGTTGAAAGACAAAATAAAAGAGGCCCATAACGTTTATACTGAAAAGTGAGTGATTGCTAGTTAAAAACTAACCTAACCCAGTAATTGTTCAGCTATATCATGGCAAGAACAAGTTAATTTTCAATGAGATGATGATGAAGTCCGCTTGGTACTAGACCAGCACGTTGAGTTGGATTTATATAGTGCTAGCTCACTGAAACAACAGTTCGCGTGTAGACATGTCGCTCCACTTGGACACATTATTCTGATTCCAAGGCAACCAGCCTTTGCTCTTTCTCCTTAATGTCGTGTGCTTAGCCGATAAGCAATAAATACTAATTTCATAGTCTTTGGTTTGACCATATCCTGAACTGTTGTATTTATGTTTAGGTTATGATAATGATGAAGCTTTAGGAGCAAAAATGTTATATCTCTCAAGGAAGATGAAAACCTGGAGAGGCGTTCTATTATTTGGAGGAGCCCTGGTAATTGTTTAGCTGACTTTCCACATCTCGACGAGACAGCTGCGTAACATTACATGTGGGGTTTACCAGCTCAAACTCAGTTCCAGCTACATGGAGGAATATTTAGAGGGCAATTCTGAGATTGTTGTCCATCAGGAAGATGATCATTTGATACGCGTTCGGTTACAGAGTCGCCACACATCATCCAGGACATATTTGTTATGGATCGAGTACAGCCCAACGGAAGTTAACGCATGGTACTGCAAATGTCGAGCAGGAGCACGAGTTGTTGGAGTATGCTATCACATCGCGTCCATCTTGTGGTACCTTGGATATGCAAGGCACAAACCGCATATATCTTACGGAGTCAGGGGGGAACACTTAGAAGATGCTAGTCAGTCATATGATTGATGACACTGATAGTGACCAAAGTGTTATAGAGTAATGAGATCCTACAATATTATTAGAAACACCTTATAATATAATAATGATTCTATGACATTTATTTGTTTTTTGTTGGGGTTTTCTTTGCAGTTGGAATAATTCTAGTAATAATTCACATCACAAGTATTAGTACTGCTGTTAAGGTTTTATATTTTTTAAAAAGGTTGAAAAGCAATATAATGTAAAAAAAATTAGTAGCAAGGAAACCAAAGAACCAAGTTAGTTAACACAACACATGTACCTTCTTTTGAGCAGGGGCCTTCGTGGTCGTGATTGTATGCTAGTTGGATTTACAACTACCTATGTAATAAGTGCCTTGCACCACTAATATTGTGAGTACGAATCTCGATCAGGGCGAAGGGCACAACACTATGTGATAAAGTTTGTCAGTGACTTGGACAGGTCAGTGGTTTTCTCTGGGTGCTACGTTTCCTCCACTAATAAAACTGACCACTACAATATAGCTGAAATATTGTTGAAAGTGGCGTTGAACACCATCAAACAAACAAACCTTCTTTTGAGCTATTTGTCCCGTTCTTTATTCTGTCTTCCAATTTCTCCACTAACTTTTTCAATGCCACAATCCTATTTTCAAGTGTATCGTTTTGAATACTTCTGGCCTGAATTCCATGAATTGCACCAAGTATGGAAATCGCATAAAGTATTAAATGCAACATTGTCGTACTGTATTTGTTCTGCAATGTTTACCGAATGGAGCCCAAATTAAACACTCACTACGCCTGAAACTTTTATATATCCTCTTAGCATTTCCTATGACATATGTATGCAATCTTTGCAAAGATAAACTAATTTAATAAATGATGTGGGTTTGTTTTGAAAATAAGAAAGAACTATATGGTTAATATATGGTCCCAACTTATTTTAAAGATCAATCTTTTCCAAAGATTTAATGTTATCGTTCCTGCGGACAAGGCTTCCAACAATATCGTGTTTGTATGTAAATCATATTACTTCGAATGCCTAATCAAGGAATTAGGTATAAATAGCAACACCTCTAGTAATACCACATACAAACCAACTTCGTTCGACAAAGATGAAATCCTAGCTAACCACAGATCATTCATGACCTCTTTAAACATTCCCTCTGGTAAAAAGTCTGAGGATTTACCCTATTTATATTGGATACCTAAACTCCATAAGACACCATACAAAGAAAGGTACATAGCGGGATCATCAACTTGTTCGACGAAAGAATTGTCTATTCACCTAACAAAGATTCTGTCTGCAGTAAAAGAGGGACAACAGAAATATTGTGAAACTGTTTACTCGCGTAGTGGCATAAATCACATGTGGATTTTGAAAAACTCTAAAGATCTTTTGGATAACCTGAAATCAAGATCTTTCTCTCAGGTATCCTCCATCAAAACCTTTGATTTTTCAACTCTATATACCACCCTACCGCATGACAAATTAAAAACCCGCTTAAAAGAAACAATTCATAAAGCTTTTAGTCATAGAAACTATGGCTCAAAATTTGTTGTGTTAGGCTACAATTCCACATATTTTTCAAACAAAATTCATAAAGATAAAACATGCTACTCCGAGGAACAAGTGATCAGTATGCTGGAGTTCCTCATCGATAACATATTTGTCTCCTTTGGAGGGACACTGTTTCAGCAGGTCGTCGGCATACCAATGGGTACGAATTGTGCCCCTCTTCTAGCCGATTTATTTTTATACTCATATGAGTCGGAGTTTCTTCAAAAGCTTGTAAAAGATAAGAAGATTCATGAGGCTAGAGCCTTTAATTTCACATACAGGTATATTGATGACGTTTTATCTATCAATAATTCTAGATTTGCAGAATTTCTTCCATTGATATATCCTCCAGAGCTGGAAGTTAAAGAGACCACCGATACAGCTTCGTCCGCATCATTTTTGGACTTATACCTCGAATTTGACGACAGTGGTCAACTCAGTACTAAAATTTATGATAAGCGGGCCGACTTCAATTTTAAAATCATATATTTTCCAAATATGTGCAGCAATATACCAGCTTCTCCTGCATATGGTGTTTACATCTCGCAATTGATTCGCTATGCAAGGGGCAGTAGCAATTATTCTGATTTCCTGAAACGTCATCTTCATCTGAGAAACAGGCTACTGGACCAGGGCTATAAAAAGATTCGCCTTATTCGATCTTTTAAAAAGTTTATATTCCGATACCAATATCTTGTCGAAATATATTCCGTCTCTGCAGAAAAAATTATAAGCGATGCATTTTCATATAGTGAAAATGTATAAAGATAAAGAGTCAAATATGTCAAGAATTTTTTTTGTCAATGTGTGACGTAAAAATATTTTTGACATTTACGTCACCGAATATGGTACTGCTTTGACAACTATTTTACCTATTTTGTTCCTGTATTTAAATACTGTTACAGTGACAGCCGGAACCTTTGAACCGTAATGAGAGCAGGAGGTTTGGCGCCTTAAAATCTGATTCAACCCACCATTTCTTTAGAAATGCCTGTACCAAGTCAGGGTCATTACGGTTTTCACAGTTTTCCGGTTGTTGACTGATTTTGTCTGTTTATATAATTATGAGTTTTGACTTTCCCTTTGTAAGATTGTTCGGAGTTCGGTAATTTTGTTATTACCTTTATTCCTATACTTCACCCATTGCACCCTAAATAATAGACGTGTATTGCACGGCTTCCGCATTGAGGACATCAAAGCTAAGCCTCCTGATTGTTCGTGCCACACTTATATATTCAAATATAGTCATGTTGGCCACATTATAATGGAGGATTTGAACATCATATACTGAGCAAATGACCGTACAATCCTTGCTAAAGGTTCAAAATATCGTGATCCACAGTCCATAAATTGAAAACACATCTTCAACCTATTTATAAACTCTCAGAAAATGGACAAATCGAGAAAAAGAGGAGATCGATGACTTTCAAAACGGGTAAAGCCCATATGTCATATGTCATCAGAAAACCAGGAAAGGTCAATGAGCGCAAAGGAAACATCTGTATTCAAAGATCCTGATGTTACTGAAAACCTATCCACTAATTCACGACAAATATGATTTGTTTTGCCGTTCCTGCATACAAGGCCCCTAACAACATTGTTCTTATCTGAAAACAAATATTACACTGATTGCGTAAAGATATAATAAGGCTTGGATAGGTCACAAGGTAATCCTACATATACCACTACTACGCTATGAGAAGAGGAAATCGTTGATAACCGCATGTCAGTCTATTGTTCTTCTTTTTTTGGCCTATCCGTGAAAGGTGAGGATCGTAATACTAGTTAGTGCTATATTTTGGCCGATTATTTGACGGTTCGGGATGGTCTTTACCAGGTTTGGGAATTGAAATGACAATAGCTGATTTCCCAATTGATGGAAAATCCCCTTCCTCCACGAATAAAACTGACCGCAACGATATAACTAAAATATTGTTGAAATTGGCGTTAAACCACATCAAGTAAAACAAACAAACACTACAGTCTATTATCACACACTAGATAAGTCATTACTGCCTATTATTACAGACTAGTTTTTCAACTCATGTGATATGCTGTAGAATAATAAGAGCTGTATTATTAATTATGAAGCAAGCTTTTAAACTTGCTTTACAGATTAAGTTGCTTAGACAGGCTGTGTGTGGTATAATACAAGTACATTTTTTACCCTTGTCGTGCATGCTCAACCGCTTTGGAGAAATTAAACTGCTGTGAAAACAAGTTATTGGTAGTAATTTGCAAAAGCTACAAAGAGAAACTTGTAAATATTCTGCTTTAGGAATTAACGTTCTGCATATCCTATTTTAATTTTCGATCGCGTGGACTTCTGTTGTTTCCAATGGCCAATCCTATTTTTGTAATCGCGTTCAGATGGGACATGCATCGCTAATTATGAATATATTGCTAGACCACTCGACAGAAACAACCAAAATGTCATAATATAGGTTAAAACATTGCTCAGTTGTCGTTAACTTGTAATAAGTAATGTAGTTAATAGTTCCTCATTAATTGTCTTGTTCAGTAAGTGAGTGATTGTTGTTTAACGCTCATTCAGCAAATTTTTAGCTATATCATGGCGAGAACTAGCTAAGTTTCAATGAGATGATGATGAGGTCCGCTTTGTACTAGACCATTACGTTGAGTTGAATTTGTATAGTGCTAGCTCACTGAAACAACAGTCCGCGGGTAGACATGTCGCTTCATAAGGACACATTATTCTTATTCCGAGCCAAACAGTCTTTGCTCATTCTCCTTAATGCCACGTGCTTACCGGAAAAGCAACACATACCAATTTTATAGTCTTTGGTTTTATTATTGTATAATAGAAACCATGCACAAAAGACTACACATGTTCTTAAAACTGCGTGCAAAACTACATGGCAAGATATATAAACGGCAGCTGATGTCCCAATAACTGCGTAATAACGGAGGACCACGAGGGTGTACAAATCCGAACACAATGGGATACTGGAATGAAATCGTGTCAAATAGCTGTGCTCCGTACAGATAAACAATATTTTCATTGTATTTCTTATTGCTTTTATTGTTTTGCATAATAAAGATTAAATATATTATGTATGATGTTCAAGATTAAATAATAACGTTTTTTGTCGGGTTATATGTTCGGGTTGGCATTTTATTCATACGTTTTTGTTCTGACATCATATTTCTTCTGGTTATTGTATTATCTGTCCTTTGAATTACGGACAATAACAATTCACACGTGTTTGTTCTGTTATCATATTTCTCCTGGCTATTGTATTATCTGTCCTTTGTTTTTAGATTTTTTTTAATTTAAAATGAGGGTTCCACACAATGTGAGTTTCGACATTTTATTTCTGAAATTTGGTTATTGAATTTGAATTCCATCAATTCAAACAGCATATAATGATTCTATGTCGACCAAGTGTGTGTATTTATATATTTAACAGAAGACAGTTAATCTTTCTGAAGCAAAAATCCCATGAATGACGTAGAGTCTCTCCAATTATATATATAATTAGTGGCTGTTCCACCGCCTGTCTGTACCCACACGTGTTCTCCTTTTCTGACATGACATAATAGTGAAGTTGATCCTGGTGTGTAGAAACCACTTGCCGCATTGCTTGCCACGGCACCCTTGACCTCGTTCTCAACTCGTAATTCCGTAAACAAAGCCTTGTTGTTATGCGTAAGGGTATTCCAAGAAAACATATAAACTCCAGATATCGGTGTTACAAAAACACCATCGGCAGGATGATAATGATTCCCGTTATTCATCATGATTTTGTCAAACTTTATGATGGAGTACGTATTCAAAGTTGTGGATGATGATAGTCTAGCGTAGAAGAAAGCTTCTTTAGGACATGTGGTGTCTACAATAGAATAGGAATATAATAATTACATAAATATTAGGGAAATGAACAGATTGTTTATAAGTGATGGTAAAAAATTCCTCTAACATCATCAATGTTTATTAAGTCTGATTTTAAGTCTAGATAAATTGAGATATAAAAAATATGCATTCAAATCACAATTAGCGATTAGCTCTTAATATTTCACACATTTTCCTGAATGGTATTTATTCTGGGTGTAGTCTGGTGACAAATAGTTTGTAACTGAACTAGTGAGAACTAATGAATGGTGCAATATACCCATGTGAGTACTTATACATAACATAACTTTAGAAGTATATACTAGTATTTTGTGACTTAAGTTTAAGAAACGTACCTTTATGGAATTAATAATCAAGTTATCAACTTTACTCTAGGTGTGGTACCAATTATAGTAAGGTTTGTTCGACTTGTCATTTGACAAATAGCAAACAGTGTTTTACTCGTACATTCCATGTCTTTGTTATTAATAAATATAATAACCTTTGTGTATTTATGTTCATTTTTATGTGTATATTGTTTATATATAGGAGAAGATGTTCTAAGTTGTAATACTCATATCTGATCCTATTTTTTAACAATAAAATATGCTTAAATTATTTTGATAGGAGTAACTGGAACAGATAGGAGTTACTGCCTGATGATATAGCAGGCTTAGATAGAAGTAGCTGCTCCATATAGCTGGTACTAATAAGCGGAACTGCTCTTTATAGTTGATTTGGTTTAGGTGTGGTATATGGTATATAACACAACTTTCAACAATATTTCAGTTATATCGTGGCGGTCAGTTTTATTGGTGGAGGAAACCGGAGAAAACCACCGACCAAATCACTGACAAACTTTATCAAATAATGATGTATCGGGTACACCTCGCCATGAACGGGGTTCGAACTCACAACGTTAGTGGTGATAGGCACTGATTGTACAGGTAGTTGAAAATTCAACTTCCTAACGATCACGACCACGACGCCCCCCCCCCCCCCTCTCTATAGTTTGTAGAGATAAAAGTAACTGCCTTACATACAAATTTTAAGGTGATTGGTGTTTTCGAAGCTAAAATTGTAAATATATACATTATACTTAGAACTGATAAATTTACAATGAAAACGTAGATATCTAATTTAAGCACACGATGCATTTCTGTAATAACCTTTATCATGTACACTCAAAATCGAAAGGTTAGAAAGCCAAATAATGTAAAGTTTTTTGGAGCAAGTAAGCCAAAGAACTAAGTTAGTTAACACAACACATGTACCTTCTTTTGAGCAGGGGCCTTCGTGGCTGTGATCGTATGGCAGTTGGATTTACAACTACCTATGCAATCAGTGCCTATCACCACTAATGCTGTGCGTTCGAATCTCGATCAGGGCGAGGTGTACAACATTATGTGATAAAGTTTGTCAGTGACTGACGACAGGTCGGTGGTTTTCTTCGGGTCCTCCGGTTTCCTCCACCAATAAAACTGGCCGCCACAATATAGCGGTAGTATTGTTGAAAGTGGCGCTAAACACCATTAAACAAACAAACAATCAAACAAACCTTCTTTCGAACTATTTGTCCCGTTCTTTATTCTATCTTCTAATTTCTCCACTAACTTTTCCAATGCCACAATCCTATTTTCCAGTGTATCATTTTGAATACTTCTGGTCTGAATTCCATGAATTGCACAAAGCATGAAAATCGCATAAATAAATAAATGAAGCATTGTCGTACTGTATTTGTTCTGCAATGCCTACAGAATGGAGCCCAAATTAAACACTCACTGTGTCTAAAACCTTTATATATCCTATAGCATTCCCATCACATCTGTACACAATCTATGCCAAGATAAACTTAATTGATAAATAATGTGGGTTTGTTTTTGAAAAAAAGAAAGAACGATACGGTTTCGACATAAATTACGAATTGTGTTAATGCAGAACGCTTCATAGCGTCTTGAATATGCTATATGATGCCAAATTTCGAGAGATATGATGTAATGTATATATAACGGTTAGATACTTTTGTAAAACGGTGTCATGGCCATCGTCAGTACACATCACCTCAACTAATTGATGTACAGAACGTTGCCAACAGTGAGGATAATTTTCTTGACGTCATTGCGCTCCAAGATTCGTTGGCAATGTTCTCTGTTATTTATTAAGAGTTATCTCTTTTTTGGCAAAATGAAAGTATTGAGCTAACAGATGACGTCTAAAGGTCACCGGTAGTTCTGGGTTGTCTGCTTTTTTCTTTTCAATTTTCATCGCTTTTGAGATGGCCCCAAAATGTATTGAACTGTATTTGTTGAAAGTGGCGTTAAGCACCATCAAGTAAAGCAAACACACACTACAGTATATTATCACACATTAGTGAATTCACTATTGCCTATTATTACAGACTAGTGTTTTTTTCCTGATGTGATAGACTGTAGTATAATAAGAGCTGTATTATTGATTATGAAACAAGCTTTTAGACTTGCTTTGCAGATTGAGCTGCTTTGACAGACTGTGTGTGCTAGAATAAAAGTAGATGTGTACCCTTGGTGTGTATGTTCAACCTCTTTAAAGATAAATTAAAGTGGCGTGAAGAAAACAAATTATTGGTCCCAATTTGCTACAAGAAGAAACTTGGAAATACTCTGCTTTAGGAATTAAAGTTGTGCATATCCTATTTTAATTTTGGTCGATAAGACTTCTGGTGTTTCCAATGACCAATCTTGTTTTTCCAATGGCATTCAGATGTGACACAAATCTCTAATGATTGAAATATTCCTATTCCACTGGACAGAAACAACCAAGACATCATAATATAGCTGCTCAGTTGGTGTTAAAACAATGCTCTCCTCCCTCATAATAAGTAATGTAGTTAATTCAACTTCAACTTTATTCAATAAAATCAGGCGCAGCAGACTGCGCTACAGGAGCATCAATTATTTACAAATAATTATTATAAGATGACACAATGAGTAGACAATGTATACGTATTACACAAAAACAGATGATAGGTGATACACAAGTTATTACGGTCAGAGGTTACGACTTGGGTGTACTCGACTCGTACTCTGTTTATTACCAGGTTATGTGCTTTGTATAGTGATATATTTTAAAGTGGAATACGAATAAATTCTATCCCAAATAGTGGAAATATTTGGAAAGTGTACATTAAAATCTACAGAAATTTTGCATTTTTTTGGAGGAACAATTACAGGTGAGTAAGAACTTATGTATTTCCTATTTTCGGGAGGTTTGGCGCTTTAAAATCTGATTCAAACCATCATTTCTTTAGAAATGCCTATACCAAGGCAGGGTCATTACGGTTTTCACAGTTTTCCGGTTGTTGACTGATTTTGTCTGTTAATATACTTATGAGTTTTGACTTTCCCTTTGTAAGATTGTTCGGAGTTTGGTAGTTTTGTTATTAGCTTTATTTCCTATTTTCAACATTGTATTCATTTTTGTTTCACAAGGACAGCTAATAAAATAATTTGGCATGTTCTTATTTCGGATATCCTTCAATAACACACAACAACAAAATATAATGGAATTCATTTCCAATGCATTAATTACAAAGATTGCATAATCTTTCATCCCAAGGAATACCCACTCAATTGGACTTTTTGTATTCCTAGTACTTAATTTACAAATATAGTTTCTATGAACAGCATTCAATGGAAAAAGATAATTCTCCAATTTGAAATCAGTTTTGAATTTTGAATAATATTCCCCTCTTGAAGAATTGTTGATATCTGAAAACCATTTTTGAATATATTGATCTTGTAATCTTTGTTCAATAGAAACCTTAAAAAAATCAAGGTTAATGTATTTTTGACCATCCCATATATCGCTTAAACCTGTTTCATCAAATATTGATTTAGTATAATTCATTCATGGTATATCTCTATTGCCACGTATAAATAATTTAAAAAGCAATCTGTAGATTTTACCAGATAACTTAACAGGATTACCCACAAATTTGCTCCAAAAGCACAACCTTTTTATTTTAATCTGTAACTCCATTGGGTATCGTCCAAGTTCTCCGTACACCATAGCATTTTGTGTTCTTGTTCCAACACTAAAATCTTTTTTACAAAATTGCAAATGAATTTTATCAATATGTTCTTGTTTTCAAAACCCCAAATTTCAGCCGAATTGATAGTTACCCATTAAGTGTCTTGTTGAAATACACAATTTGTTATTGTATTGTTGTAGATTATAAACCATGCACAAAAGACCACACATATTCTTACAACTGCGTGCAAAAATACATGGCAAGATATATAAACGACAGCGGATGACATAAGAACTGTGATACAAATAGCATAAAGTGATTCTATGTCGAACAAATGTGTTTTTGTGGGTTTATCTAACAGATGACACAATCAATCTTTCTGAAGCAAAAATCCCATGAATGACGGAGAATTGTTCCATTTTTTTATATAATTGGGTGTCCCATCGCCTGTCTGTACCCAAACGTGTTCTCCTTTTTTGACATAATAGTGAAGCTGATCCAGTTATGTACTGATTAATTGTCGCATAGCTTGCCACGGCACCCTTGACCTCGCTCTCAACTCGTAATTCCGTAAACAAATAGTTCCTATTAAACGTAAGGGTATTCCAAGAAAACATATAAACTCCAGATATCGGTGCTACAAAAACACCATCGGCAGGATGATAATGGTTTCCGTTATTTATCATGATTTTGTCAAACTTTATGATTGAATATTTATTCAAAGTTGTGGATGATGATAATCTAGCGTAGAAGAAAGTTTCTTTAGGACATATGGTTTCTACAATAGAATAAAATAATTATATAAGTATTTGGGAAATTAAAATTATGAAAAGTAAGTATAAGAATCGATGGTCATCAATATCTTCAATATTAATTTAATCTGAGTATATTAAACTCATGCCAAATTAAGATCTAACAATAGGCATTCAAATCACCTTTGGCGATTAGCTCTAAATATTTCACACATTTTCCTTAAAGGTATATATTTTATTCTGAATGTATTCTAGTGACATATAATTTATGGCTGAACTAGTGAGAAATATTAAATGTTCCATTACACACGTGTCAGCACATAACATAGTTTTAGAAATTATATATGAGTATTGTTTGATTTAATTTAAAGAGACCCTAGCTTTATGGAATAATTAATCCAATTATAAACTTTACTCTAGGTGTGGTCCAATTATTGTAAGGTTTGTTCGATTTGTCATTTTGCAAATAGCAAATCTTGTTTCACTCGTACATTCCATGTCTATTAATACATATTTTAACTTTTGTGCATTTATGTTCAACTGTATATGTTTATTGTTTATATAGAGGAGAGTATGTTCTAAGTTGTAAAACTTATATCTGATCCATTGTCATGTTTTTGGACGATAAAATATGTTTACATTATTGATAGGATTAACTAGAACAGATAAGAGTTACTGCGTTATAATTTAGCAGATTTAGATAGAAGTAACTGCTCTATGTAACTTGTACTTGTAGGCGGAATTGATCTTTATAGTTGGTAGAGATAGCAGTAACTGATAAGAGTGGGTACTGATAATATTAACTACTTTATATGTATATGTAGCTGGTACTGATAGGAAGACGTGCAACTACTCTATGTAACTAGCACTGGGAGGAATAATTGCTGCCGATACAGACAGGCATGGCTGCTCTATGTATGGTTCAGATAGGAAGTACTGCTCAATATATCTGGTGCAAACAGGACTGATAAAATAAATATTGATATTGAAGCATCTGATTGAAGTAATGATTTTATATTGCTGAACACGGCTGATAGGATTATGTGTTAATACGAGTAAATATATTATAGAGCTTCTAATACAAGAGCACATTTGTGGTATATAGTTGCTAATGATGAGAGTAAATATTATATGCATCTACTACATTTGTATATTTAGTGGAGGGAATAGGCTTCTACTTATAAGAACAAGTTTTTGATATATAGCTGGTATTAATGTCAAGCGGAAAATATATCATTCATATTGAGGACGGTACCAAGTTAAGCAACATGTAAGGAATATTTAGAAAAGAAGGAATTATGAACAAGGGGGAAAAGACTTTTGAATACCACTGGAAAAGCATAGAAAACTATATCAGGACGAACAATAATATTAATAAGATACAAACCCTACTTCAAACAACAAATATCATTGGAATGTGTATTTTGAAGTTCGAAATTCGTAAATTCTTAAAATTCGCATGAAATTATAGAATACAACTACATTTAGTACTTATTTTATTATTTTAATTAATATCCTTCAAAATTAAACAAGAATTTACTTTGGAATATTGTTTTTAAACATAGTGATTTTATATGAAATACAAATGTATATGATTACAAAACTTTCAGTGACGAATTCATTTTGCAAGAAAAGTTTAATGATACCAACGGGGTAATCAGAAAACGTAAAGTGAAGAAGACAGATAATACCATGACCAAAAGAAAAAAAGACAAAAGGAGAAACAATGATGTACAAAACACTACGCAAGAAACTAAAGATCGAGCAACAGGAAGCCTACTGAAAATAGAGAGTGTTCCGGGAAGGTAAGCCGTTCATACTCCACATGTGACACCCGTCGTGTTTCTGTTATAGTATCTTACAAATCTCTCTGTTTATGTATATTAATATCTTAATTTCAGGGAAAAAAAATTAAGAAATTTCGAACCTGTAGTTCAGTGTTTATATGCACTGCTGCATATTGAAAGCCCCTTCGAAAAATTTAAATTAACTACCTCTAATGATTACTATATTCTTAGTACTGAGATATCGCCAATGAAAACGTAGATATCTAATTTAAATATACGATTCATTTCTGTAGTAACCTTCATCACGTACACTAAACATGGAAAGGTTAGAAAGCCAAATAATGTAAGCCAAAAAACCAAGTTAGTTAACACAACACATGTACCCTCTTTTGAGCAGGGGCCTTCGTGGCCGTGATCGTATGGCAGTTGGATTTACAACTACCTATGCAATCAGTGCCTATCACCACTAATGTTGTGAGTTCGAATCTTGATCATGGCGAGGTGTACAACATTATGTGATAAAGTTTGTCAGTGAGTGACTGGCGACAGGTCGGTGGTTTCCTCCACCATTAAAACTGACCGCCACAATATAGCGGCAATATTGTTGAAAGTGGCACTAAACACCATTAAACAAACAAACAAACAAACCTTCTTTCGAGCTATTTGTCCCGTTCTTTATTCTATCTTCCAAGTTCTCCACTAACTTTTCCAATACCACAATCCTATGTTCAAGTGTATCATTTTGAATACTTCTGGCCTGAATTCCATGAATTGCACAATGTATGGAAATCGCATAAATAAATAAATGAAGCATTGTCGTACTGTATTTGTTCTGCAATGTTTACCGAATGGAGCCCATATTAAACACTCACTGCGCCTGAAACCTTTATATAACCTCTTAGCATTTCATATGACATCTGTATGCAATCATTACCAAGATAAACTAATTTAATAAATAATGTGGGTTTGTTTTGAAAGTAAGAAAAAACTATATGGTTACGAAACAAATCACAAATTATGTTCATGCTGAACGTTTTATTGATAATTAAAATGGTTTTTTTTAACAACATAAGACAGAAATGCGTGGTTTCGAAATAACTTACGAATTGTGTATATGCAGAACGTTTCGAGTCGTCTTGAATATGTTATTAGATGCCAGATTTCAAGAGATATGATGTAATATATATATCAAAACGGTGAACGTTGTTAGAAGCCTTGGCAAAACGGAGTCATAACCATCGTCAGAACACATCTCCTCAACTAAATGATGTACAGAACGTTGCCAAAAGTGTAGATAATTTTCCCAACGTCATTGCGCTCGCAGATTCGTTGTCAATGTTCTCTGTTCTTTAATTAGAGTTATCTCTATTTTTATGCAAAATGAAAGTATTGTGCTAACAGGTGACGTCAAAAGGTCACCGGAAGTTCTGGGTCGTTTGCTTTTTTTTTAACAATTTTCATCGCTTTTGAGATGGCCCCAAAACGTGTTCAACTGTCTTTGTCTGAGAAGAATGCAATTGCTGCTTTGCACAAAGCAGGATTGAAAGGACCGGCAATAACACGGGAAACGGGATATTCGCTGTCAACAGTATATTGTATTTTAAAGGGCTTTAGACAACGTGGAACTGTAGAGAGATGATATATCGGGTAGGCCATCTTTGTTGACACCCCAGAACACTATGAAACTTTATGGGATTGTAAAAACTAACAGAAAACTTCCACTCCAGGAAGTTAGTAATATTTTCAATGAAAATTGGCCTCGACCTTTATCTGATCGAACTGTTCAAAGAAATTTGCATGAAACAAAATATCACAAGTGTGTTGTTAAGCAAACATCATGATTCACGACTACAATGTCAAGAAAGGGCTGGCATGGTGTAAATTGAATAGAAACAAAACTGTAAATGATTTCTGGAAGAAGGTGATTTTTAGTGAGGAATGTAAGGTAGAATTGGGAATGGACAACTCTGTACTTACTTGGCGACGACCCGAAAAGGAATGGACTGCACCTTGATTGAATCCAGGTCGTGGTGATCGAGTAAGTTTGATGATATGGGGCTGCATCACCTATGAAGATGTGGGTTTTTTGACAGTTGTTGACGGTAACATTAATGCCGACAAATATCAGTGATAACTTTGTTTGGCACGTCATTGCCCAGATGACAATTATGTGTTTCAAGATGATAGTGCCCCGTACATAGGACATGCGTGGTAAAGGTGTATACGGAAGAAACTGAATAACATGACACGGCATGTCCAGCCCAAAATACTGATCTATTATATTATAGAGAATGTGTGGCATAAAATCAAACATGAACTACAAAAACATGTTCAAGACATCACCTCACGTCAGTTGTTGGAATCTGCTATTCGCAACATATGGACTGGGGTGTATGACAAAGTACTAGGTAAGTGAATTTATTTTTATTTATAATGTTAGAAAGATTTGAAATCCCAGGTGTAGTTCATTTGAAGTTGGCAGCCACCTTGAAATCATCTTCACTTTTGGCATAGTGATGTATCAATAAATGGCCTCCTCGCGTACTTTCAAAAACGACTAGGAATGCATCATATTAGAGAAAAACTGTATTCCGTAACACTTTCAACGTTAAATTCTCATTATACAACTCAATTACTGCTCCCTTTTCTACTATGTACAATCTGACTGCCATTATAATGGATAGATCCCATGCCTACACCATCAATCTATTAGAGACATGGTTCCAACTTATTTTAAAGATCAATCTGTTCCAAAGATTTAATATTTCTATACTTCACTCATTGCACCCTAAATAATAGACGTTTATTGCAGGACTTCCGCATTGAGCACATCAAAGCTAAGCCTCCTGATTGTTCGTGCCACAATTATCTATTCAAATATAGTCATGTTGGCAACATTATTACTGGGATTTGAACATCATATACTGTAAAAGTGACCGTATAATCCTTGCTAAAGGTCCAAAATATCGTGATCCCCAGTCCATAAATTGAAAACACAACTTCAACATACTTATAAACTCTGTGGAGGGCTATGACAGAAAATGGACAAATCGAGAAAAAGAGGAGGTTGATAAAATTTTAAAATGAGTAAAAGCTCTTATATTATTGATTCGAATCAGAAAATTTCAAAGGTCATTGAGCGCAAGCACAGCATCTGTATTCAAAGATCCTGAATTTGCTGAAATCCTTTCCACTAATTCACCACAAATATGTTTTTGTTTTGCAGTTCCTGCATATAAGGACCATAACAACATTGGTCTTATCTGAAAATAAATATTACACTGATTGCTTAAAGATATATTAAGGCTTAGATAGGTTACAAGGTAATCCTACTACGCTATCAGAAGAAGAAATTGTTGATAATCTCATGTTAGTCTATTGTTCTTCTTTTTTTTTTGAAAGATGAGATTTATAATACTAGTTAGTGCTGTATATAGGCCGATAATTTGACGGTTCGGAATGGTCTTTACCAGGTTTTGGAATTGGAATGACAATAGTTGATTTCCAAATTGATGGAAAGTCGCCTATTTCGAAAATATTATTCATTAGATCTAAAAAAGAGTTTGCAGTGCCGATTCCGAAAGATGTTTGAGAACCTAGAATGGATATTATCGGGACCACATGCAGTATCATGTGATATTTTGATTGCTGTACTGTCACATGTTATCGATAAATTAGTGAGTTCCGAATATATGTTTGTAACCTCAGTATCAAGGTTGTTTTCCCCGACACATCAGAACCCCATATACGAAAGATATACGTTTTTACGTCGACACGAAATAATACCTAGGATTCAGAGGGGCATACTACAGCGTGAGTAGAAATTTCAACAATATATAGACAATATTGAATTATCAAACACGTTTTTTAACTTTACACTATAATTCCTATGTAAATATAAGGAAATACATTGGTTGAGTTTCAACATGCAGTTTGTCAACATTTACGTCCGTGCTGATTCATCTATCATAGAAACCGATAATATTTGACATTATAAACATATTCTACAGTATATTGTGATATCAAATCATCATTATTTTCCCGTTTGTAACCAGAACTGTGTTATGCAATATTATTTCCGAACGTACACCGGAAATTGCTGAGCAACGTACACCGAAACTTGCGTTCCAGTCTTTATGTGACTTTATGCTATTTATTTTTATCCACAGTAACTTTCATGTAATTCGGACACTTTCTTATGATTGTTCCCTTTTTGTATTTTTGCAGTTTTTCACCTATTCATTTGAGGATTTAATAAAGACTTCAGCCATAGTACTGTATCTTCTTTTTTGAGCCTCAAACTGGTTAAGCTTGCTGGATCCGGTCCAGTACCGCGAAAACGCTACAAAAGGCCTGCTGATTCTAGAGATTGGACCACGTCACCACTCGTAGCACCGTTCCTGCTACAACTAGAAACACTGTTTCTTGCTGTTTCCGAACAGAAGACAACACCGTTATTTGAAAGTCATAATCTTTTATCGACTGTTCAACAACTATGAGTGTTCATGACACAGATCATCCCGAG
Source organism: Bathymodiolus brooksi (assembly GCA_963680875.1). Classification (NCBI taxonomy): domain Eukaryota; kingdom Metazoa; phylum Mollusca; class Bivalvia; order Mytilida; family Modiolidae; genus Bathymodiolus; species Bathymodiolus brooksi. The sequence continues at coordinate 68,390,265 of OY804584.1, forward strand.
AACGCCTTGTCGGGAGTTCCGGACACAAGAGTCCGGACCCTTACAGAAAAAGGCACAGAATTATATTCTCAAATGTGTGATACAAATTATCAAGACATTGAATATCTATGGACAATGCTGGATTCCATGCTTAAGGAAGCAGACAATCCTCCCGTTGATTTACGGGAACAACTAGTTTTAGAACAAAAGATTACACAAGCAAACATAAGATATCAAAAGCAGCTTAATGTTTATAAAGACTTCTTGAAAACAAACAGAAGTGAAAATAGTCAAAGAGATATGGAGACTTGCTCCGCATTGTCAAACATCCGTCAACGGACTATTGATGCTGCTCTGCATAAAATACAAGAAGCCAGCAGTCGATAACGCCTAGGAAAACAATATCAAATGCACCGAGTGGTAAATTCTCATCCCGGAGTAGCAAATACTTATTTCAAGACGGGATGTCAAGACGGTCAGATACCTCAAGCCTAGTCAAAAGGAAAAGAGCAAAAGCGGAAGCATTAAGAGCAAGTGTCGCCTTCGCAGAAAGACAGGCTGCTCTTTTAAAACAAGAGGCTCAGATGGAGCTTAAGAAAGCCGAGATAAAGGCCGATTTAACATTACTAGAAAGTCGTAGGATAGCTGCTGTAGCGCAAACGGAAGCGCGAATCCTGGAAGAGGATGGAAGCCAGACTGGAGCTGCTAGTCAAGACCAAAGAAGCCAGCTTCCTGAAGAAGAAGCAGACCCATATCAACGGGTTCAAGACTATGTCGAAGAGCAATCCTTGAGTTTAACAAACCAGGATGCTATTTCCAGTCACGACAATGCTCCTTTTGACGTCCACATGGATAATATTATTGGCTGGAATATCCGTGTATTCAATCCACATCCCATGGTTACAAATACTCCGTCAGTAGTATATGGGCCACTGGAAGTCACATCAACTCCATTTTCGACTAGACACCCTGCTTCAAAGACTCGACCAGTTACATTTCAGCTAAGCGAAAATGCACCAGACTTTGTACCTTCACATCAACGTCCGCCGTACGAAGTTTCAACACCCAACTTGATAACAGAAAGTGTAAATGATCCGGCGACTGTAAATCAAACTTCAGAAATAACCAGATTCCTTCTCCATAAGGAAATACTACTTTCTGGTCTTACTAATTTTAACGATCGTGCTGAGTCCTACTATGTCTGGAAGAATAGCTTCAAATCTGTCATTGATGAAGCGAAAGTATCAGACTCCCAACAGTTGAACCTCCTCGTAAAATGGTTGGGAGTAGAATCGACAAAACAAACCGAAAGCATCAGAAGATCTAATGCAGATAACCCAAAAGAATGTCTAAAGCTCCTTTGGAATCGTTTAGATACACGATATGGATCCCCTGAAATGGTGGAAGCTTCACTCAAAGCTAGATTAACAAACTTTCCGAAATTGACAAATAAAGACAATGTACGTCTCTACGAATTATCTGACTTACTTTCGGAAATTGAATACACCAAAGAAAATCCTAAATTGCGCACACTTCTTGGATATTTCGATTCCTCATCTGGAATAAGACCAATTGTCGGTAAATTACCGTACGGACTCCAAGAAAAATGGACAACAAGAGCAACAACTTACAAGTCTCGACACGACGTACCATTTCCACCATTTACGGAATTCTCCAAATTCATACGGGAAATGAGTATAGTAAGAAACGATCCCGGATTCAACTATGAACAAGAGTTGCCGTCAACCTCGAAATATACCGGAAAACAATTTCCCGGGGCCAGAACCCGGGTAATAGCAAATAAAACAGGCATCGAAAGAGGTCCAGAGAAGCCTGGAAGAGATACCAGGGGCACCCTGCTCCGGTGTCCAGAAAGCGAAAGAGAGCTTGACCGGTGTATAATACACAAGACAAAACACTCACTGGACGACTGCAGAGGATTCAGATCGAAGTCGATCGACGAACGAAAATAACTATTGAAGCAGAATAACATCTGTTACAAATGTTGTGCTTCAAATAAACACAGAAGCCGGGAATGTACGGAAACAATCTCCTGCAAGGATTGCGGAAGTAAACAACACACGACCGCCCTGCATGTAACTAGAAGTAAACAACCATCTTCAACTGTACCCGTGCAAAAGAACGGCGGGGAGACAAATGTTGTAAGTAATCCTACTACCGTAAACACGGTAAATGCATCTTGCACAGAAATCTGTGGCAATAAGAACACTAGTAAATCATGTGCAAAAATCCTACCTGTGAATGTATATCACAAGGACAATCCAGAAAATATAGTTCAAATGTATGCTGTTATCGACGATCAGAGTAATAGATCATTGGCATCTCCTGAGTTTTTCAACCTTTTCAACATTAAAGAGAAGCCAGAAAATTACACCCTATCTACATGTTCGGGTCGTATTGTAACTTCTGGAAAAAGAGCCAAAGGATTTATTATTGAATCAATACATAGACAAGTACGATTAGAATTGCCTGTTCTGATAGAATGTGAATACATCCCGAACAATCGGGCAGAAATTCCGACACCGGAAGTTGTAATGCACTTCCCACACTTGAAAGATCTTGCCGGAAACATTCAGCCTATCAACAATAGTATGAACATTATATTGCTCATCGGAAGATACCTTACTGAGGCCCATCATGTGCTCGACCACCGACTTGGACCACCTAGAGCGCCATATGCCCAGCAATTGAAACTGGGCTGGGTAGTCATTGGCGAGATTTGTCTGGACAACCAACATGCGACTCCAGACTTATCAGTGAAGAAGACGTTTATCCTACCGACAACACTAACGCCTTGTGAAAATAAATTTGGTGTACGGGAATCAAATCCCGCAAGTTTGAACGCTATGAACAAAGCAGTAGACATACCCGAATATGATATTTTTACCAAAACTAAAGACGACGACAAACCAGGAATATCGTACGAAGACAAAATATTTCTGAAGCAAATGAACGATCAGTTCACAAAGGACTCTACAGGAAGTTGGGTATCTCCGTTACCTTTTCGGACACCACGTCAACGGCTGCCAAACAACAAACAACAAGCTCAACGACGAGCTGAATTTCTCGAAAGTAGTTTGAAGAAGAACGCCGTCAAAAGGGAACATTTCCTGACATTCATGGGTAAGATACTGGACAACAACCACGCGGAAGTTGCTCCACCATTACAAGAGAATGAGGAACGTTGGTATCTGCCGTTGTTTGGCGTGTATCATCCTAAGAAGCCTGAACAAATCAGAGGTGTGTTTGATTCCTCCGCAAAGTTTAACGGAGTTTCTCTTAACAACGTTTTGTTAACTGGCCCAGACTTGTCCAACAGTTTACTGGGAGTCCTCGTACGCTTCAGGAGAGAAATGATTGCTGTCACTGCTGACGTTCAACACATGTTTCACTGTTTCATAGTGAGAGAAGATCACCGAAATTACTTGAGATTTCTATGGTACAAAGACAATGATTTCGAGAAGGAATTAATAGAATACCGAATGAGAGTTCATGTTTTCGGTAACAGTCCATCCCCTGCCGTTGCAACATTGGGGCTCCGTTAAACAGCACAAGCTGCAGAGTCGGAGTATGGCCAACACGTAGCAAATTTTGTGACAAATAACTTTTACGTGGACGACGGATTAACGTCATGTCCGTCAGCAGAAGAAGCTATCAAAGTCATGAAAGATACACAAGAGGCCTTGAAAAAATCCAAAAATCTCCGCCTTCATAAGTTTGCATCAAACAGTTTTGAAGTGATGTCAGCTTTTCCATCTAGCGATCTAGCCACGAACCTAAAAGTTTTAGATCTAGAAGCTAATACCAAACCACTCCAACGTAGTCTAGGATTGATATGGGACCTCAATACAGACAGGTTCATTTTCCAGTTGTCACCAGACAATAAGCCCGTCACTCGACGGGGTATACTATCAACAGTTAATAGTATATACGATCCTTTGGGATTCTTGGCTCCAGTAATTATCCAAGGAAAGCTAATTTTACGAACACTGACGTCAAGCACGTTCGATTGGGACGACCCTGTCCCAGATGACATCGCATCTGAATGGGAATCTTGGCGAGATGCATTGAAAGTGCTAGAAACTCTACGTATACCACGTACATACGTGTCTTGCCTCAGCCAAACTGTCACGAAAGAACTTCACGTGTACGCAGATGCGTCAGAAAAGGCAATAGCAGCGGTTGCCTATCTCCGTACATTGGATAAAGATGGCAATCCTGATCTTGGTTTCGTCCTATGGAAAGAAAAAGTTGCTCCTACAAACGGACATACAATTACGCGTCTGGAGCTTTGTGCCGCTGTACTGGCGTAGAAATCGCACAGTGTGCTTTAGAACAGCTGGATCTGCCAATTAACTCTATTAAATATTATACAGATAGCAAAGTAGTTCTAGGCTACATCACGAACGACACAAGAAGATTCTATATCTACGTTGGAAATAGAGTTGAAAGAATCAGAAAATTTAGTCTTCCAGAACAATGGAATTATGTAAACACGGATCATAATCCGGCTGACTCAGCTACAAGATCACTACCTGCTAGCGAAATTCACAATAGTGAGTGGTTATTGGGACCTAAACATCTTCTCACTTCTGAATCAAGTAAAAACCCTGAAGGGAAATATCAACTTGTTGACCCAGACAGCGATGGGGTGATTCGTCCAGATGTTCGTCCGGATATCTCGGTTGCAAAAACACTCACAACACTAGATTACATCAACATAGGAACCGAAAGATTTCAGCATTTCTCGACCTGGAAAGCTCTTATACGTGGTATTGCATTTTTGAAACGTTCGTCTCGTTCACGTTTAAACGGAAAATCAAGAATTTATCCTATCGACACTACTTCAAGATGCGGAAGACTTTGTCTTAAAATCAGTACAAACTGAAGTTTATCAGGAAGAAATTGATTGTCTTCGTCACAAGACACCTGTTGGCAGACGAAGCACAATTGCCAATCTCAATCCATTTTTGGATGAAAAAGGACTTTTACGAGTTGGCGGACGTATCGCCAAATCAGACTTAAGTCTTCAAGAAAAGATGCCTTTAATCATACCTGAACGTCATTACATCGCCACTCTTTTGGTGAGACACCACCATGAGAAGATCAAGCATCAAGGTCGTCACTTTACAGATGGTGCGATTCGTTCTGCAGGTTTTTGGATAACCGGAATTAAACGATTAATATCCTCATTCATTCGCAATTGTGTTACCTGCCGTAAACTTAGAGGTAAAGAAGAACGTCAGATTATGTCCGACTTACCAGAAGATCGTCTCGGTCCAGCACATCCTTTCACAAATGTAGGAGTGGACGCCTTTGGGCCGTGGACCATAATCTCACGCAGAACCCGTGGTGGATATGCCAACTCCAAACGTTGGGCCATTCTATTTACTTGTTTAGTGACAAGGGCTGTTCATATTGAACTTGTCGAAGAAATGAGCTCCTCAGCATTCATCAATGCGGTTAAACGATTCACAGCAATAAGAGGAGAAGCTAAGATATTCCGGTGAGACCGTGGAACCAACTTCATCGGAGCAGTAGACGATTTAAAGGTGATCCCGATCAACGTGGAAGACGGGCCAATCAAACGTTATCTCTCCGATTCCAGGGCAGCCTGGATTTTCAATCCTCCACATTCGTCCCACATGGGCGGAGTTTGGGAGCGCATGATTGGAATGGTCAGGAGGATATTAGACTCGATGCTCCTTGGTTCTACTGGAGATACTTTAACTCATGACGTGCTCAACACTATCATGGCCGAAGTTTGCGCCATTGTTAACTCAAGACCGCTTGTACCTGTGTCAACTGATCCTGAATCACCGTTGATATTGACTCCAGCTATGCTGTTGACCCAGAAGACCCAACATAAATTCATTCCTGAAGCAACCGACAGGAAGGATTTGTACCGTAACGAATGGAAACGGGTACAAGCATTAGCCAGCATGTTCTGGTCCAGATGGAGAAAAGAATATCTTCCACAACTCCAACAAAGACAGAAATGGACTGACAGTCAACGTGATCTCAGGAACGGAGACGTAGTTCTACTAAAGGAAAAAAGTATATGCCGCACCCAATGGCCGATCGGAAGAATAGTGAACGCAATCAAAAGTTCCGACGATCACGTCAGGAAAGTAGAAGTCCGTATTATAGTCAACGGAAAACCAACAGTATACACCCTGCCAATATCTGAGTTGATTCTTCTTGTGGAAGAAGTTTTTGTATAATTTATATTCACTGGAATTATGTATCATATTATTCGTTGTTGTTTATTTTAAGCATAGTGATGTCAAGTAGATATCAGACGGGGAGTGTACTGTCACATGTTATCGATAAATTAGTGAGTTCCGAATATATGTTTGTAACCTCAGTATCAAGGTTGTTTTCCCCGACACACCAGAACCTCATATACAAAAAATATACGTTTTTACGTCGACACGAAATAATACCTAGGATTCAGAGGGGCATACTACAGCGTGAGTAGAAATTTCAACAATATATAGACAATATTGAATTATCAAACACGTTTATTAACTTTACACTATAATTCCTATGTAAATATAAGGAAATACATTGGATGAGTTTCAACATGCAGTTTGTCAACATTTACGTCCGTGCTGATTCATCTATCATAGAAACCGATAATATTTGACATTATAAACATATTCTACAGTATATTGTGATATCAAATCATCATTATTTTCCCGTTTGTAACCAGAACTGTGTTATGCAATATTATTTCCGAACGTACACCGGAAATTGCTGAGCAACGTACACCGAAACTTGCGTTCCAGTCTTTATGTGACTTTATGCTATTTATTTTTATCCACAGTAACTTTCATATAATTCGGACACTTTCTTATGATTGTTCCCTTTTTGTATTTTTGCAGTTTTTCACCTATTCATTTGAGGATTTAATAAAGACTTCAGCCATAGTACTGTATCTTCTTTTTTGAGCCTCAAACTGGTTAAGCTTGCTGGATCCGGTCCAGTACAATTGCGAAATACGTTTCCATGTACATTGTATATAATCTACTAACAAAGATAGGGGCTGTCGTGGCCGTGATCGTATGGTATTTGGAATTGCCACTACCTATGCAGTCAGTGTCTATCACCACTGATGTTGTGAGTTTGAATCTCGATCAGAACGAGGTGTACAACATTATGTGATAAAGTTTGTTAGTGACTTCCTACAAATCGGTGGTTTTCTCCGGTCCTCCGGTTTCCTCCCCGAATAAAACTGACCGCAACGATATGACTAAAATATTGTTGAAAGTGGCGTTAAACCCCATCAAGTAAAACAAACAAGCACTGCAGTTTATTATCACACACTAGTGAATTCACTATTGCATATTATTATAGACTATTGTTTCAGCTGATGTGTAGTTTAATAAGAGATGTATTGTTTATCATGGAACAAGCTTTTAATCTTGCTGTACAGATAGATATGTTTTCACAGACTGTGGTATATTAAAAGTACATGTGTTTACCCTTGTCATGCATGTTCAACCGCTTTGGAGAAATTAAAGTGCCGTGACAACAAGTTATTGGTCCTTATTTACAAAAGTTACAACGAGAAGCTTGTACATACTCTGTTTAGGAATTAAAGTTGTGCATATCCTATTTTAATTTTGGTCGCCTAGACTTCTTGTGTTTCCAATGGCCAATCCTATTTTACCAATGTGGCTCAGATGGAACACAAATCTCTTATTATGCAAATTTTGCTAGACTACTCCACAGAAACAACTTAAACATCATGATATAGCTGAAATATTGCTCAGTTAATGTTTAACAATGTTCGCTCACTCATAATAAGTAATGTAGTTAGTAGTTGCCTTGTTGAACTACATATTGTATTATATTATAAAACATGCACACAAGACTACACACACATGTTCTTACAATTGTGTGCAAAACTACATGGCAAGATATATAAACGGCAGCGGATGTCACAAGAACTGTGAAAGTTATGCTAGGATGCATAACGGAGTACCACGAGGGTCTACAAATCCGAACACAATGGGATACTGGAATAAAATGGAATCAAAGGGCTGTACTCCAGACAGCTAAACAATAATTGCATTTTTTTCATATTGCTTTTATTGTTTTAAATATAATAAAGATTAAATATATTATGTATAATGTTCAAGATTATTTCATTCTTTATAATAACGCTGTTTGCCTGGTTATATGATCGGATTAGCATTTTATTTGTGTTTATCCTGTGATCTTTTTTCTTTGGCTATTGTACTGTCTGTCCTTTGTTTTACGGTCTCTGATTACCCCCTTGGTGTCTTCAATTTTTCTTTTGTACAAATAAAGTAAACAAACGATTTTAGGTTTTTTTTCTAAATAATGATGGTTCCACAAAATGTAAATTTCGACATTTTATTTCTTATCGCCACACTAAATTTCGTTATTGAATTTAAATTCCATCAATTCAAATAGCATAAAGTGATTCTATGTCGAACAAATGTTTCTGTGTGTGTTTATGCAACATACGACACAATTAATCTTTCTGAAGCAAAAATCCCATGAATGACGTAGAATCATCCCAATAATGTATATAATTAGTGATTGTTCCATGGTTGTCTGTACCCAGACGTGTTCTCCTTTTTTGACATGACATAATAGTGAAGCTGATCCCGGTATGTACTGACCACTTGCAGCACTGCTTCCGACGGTACCCTTGACCTCGCTCTCAACTCGTAGTTCCGTATACAAACCGTTGCTACTATAAGTCAGGGTATTCCAAGCAAACATATAAACTCCAGATATCGGTGTTACAAAACCACCATCGGTAGGATGATAATGATTCCCGTTATTTATCACGATTTTGTCAAACTTTATGATTGAATATTTATTCAAAGTTGTGGATGATGATAGTCTAGCGTAGAAGAAAGCTTCTTTAGGACATATGGTGTCTACAATAGAATAAGAATAAAATAATTATATAAGCATTGGGGAAATTAAAATTATGATAAGAAAGTTAAACATCGATGGTCAACAATACCATCAATACTTATGTAATCTGAGTTTATTAAACTCATGACCCAATCAGATCTAACAATAGGCTTTGCTCTAAATATTTCACACATTTTTCTTAATGGTATATGTTTTATTCTGAATGTAATCTGGTGACAAATAGTTTGTAACTGAACTAGTGAGAAATAATGAATGTGATCACTTATACATAGCATAACATTAGAAGTATATACTAGTATTTTAAGAGACCTTACCTTTATGGAATTAATAATCCAGTTATAAACTTTACTCTAGGTGTGGTCCAATAATAGTAAGGTGGGTCCGATTTGTCATTTGGCAAATACCAAATTTTGTTTCACTCATACATTCCATGTCTATTAATTCGTATTTTAACATTTGTGTATTTATGTTCAACTGTATATGTTTATTGTTTATATAGAGGAGAATATGCTCTACGTTGTAATGCTTATATCTGATGCCATTGACATGTTTTGGACGATAGCATATGTTTACATTATTGATAAGAGTAACTAGAACAGATAAGAGTGACTGCCTTTTTAAGATTTAGCAGGTTTTAGATAGAAGTAACTGCTCTATATATCTGGTACTAATAGGCGGAACTGTTATTTATAGCTGAGTTGGCTTAGGCTTGGTTTATGGTGTTTAACGCCACTTTCGACAATATTTCAGTTATATCGTGGCCGTCAGTTTTGTTGGTGGAGGAAATCGGAGAAAACCACCTACCTGTCGCAAGTCACTGACAAACTTTATCACATAATGTTGTATAGTGTACACGTGGCCATGAACGGGGTTCGAACTCACAAAGTTAAAGGTGATAGGTACTGATTGAACAGGAAGTTGAAAATCCAATTTCCATAAGATCACGACCGCGACGCCCCCCCCCCCCCCCCCCTCTATAGTTTGTAGAGATGGAAGTAACTGTCTGACATGCAAATTTTAAGGTGATTGGTGTTTTCGTAGCTTAAATTGTAAATATATACAGTACACTTAGAATTGATAAATTTACAATGAAAACGTAGATATCTAATTTAAGCACACGATACATTTCTGTAATAACCTTTATCATGAACACTCAAATTTAAAAAGTTGGAAAGCAAAATAATGTAAAGTTTTTTAGTAGCAAGAAAACCAAAAAACCAAGTTAGTTAACACAACACATGTATCCTCTTTTGAGCAGGGACTTTCGTGGCCGTGATCGTATGGTAGTTGGATTTACAACTATTCATGGAATCAGTGCCTATCACCACTGATGTTGTGAGTTCGAATCTCGATAATGGCGAGGTTCATAACATTATGTGATGAAGTTTGTCAGTGACTTGCGACGGAACGGTGGTTTTCTCCGGGTCCTCCGGTTTCCTCCTCCAATAAAACTGACCACCATGATATAGCTGCACTATTGTTGAAAGTGGCTCTAAGCACCATCAAACAAACAAACAAACAAACCTTCTTTCGAGCTAATTGTCCCGTTCTTTATTCTGTCTTCCAATTTCTCCACTAACTTTTCCAATGCCACAATCCTATTTTCAAGTGTATCATTTTGAATACTTCTGGTCTGAATGCCATGAATTGCACAAAATATGGAAATCGCATAAATAAATAAATGAAACATTGTCATACTGTATTTGTTCTGCAACGTTAACAGAATGGAGCCCAAATTAAAAACTCACTGTGTCTGAAACCTTTATATATCCTACGGCATTCTCATCACATCTGTAAACAATCTATCCCAAGATAAACTTAATTGATAAATTATGTGGATTTGTTTTTGAAAAGAAGAAAGAACGATACGGTTTCGAAATAAATTACGAATTGTGTTCATGCAGAACGTTTCAGGGCGTCTTGAATTTGCTATCTGATGCCAAATTTCAAGAGATATGATGTAATGTATATATATAACGGTTAGATACTTTTGTAAAAGGGTATCATGGCCATCATCAGTACAAATCAGCTCAACTAAATGATATACAGAACGTTGCCAAAAGTGAGGATAATTTTTCAAACGTCATTGCGCTCCCAGATTCGTTGTCAATGTTCTCTGTTATTTATTTAGAGTTATCTCTCTTTTTATACAAAATGAAAGTGTTGAGCTAACAGATTACGTCAAAAGGTTACCGGAAGTTCTGGGTTGTCTGCTTGCTTGTCTTTCTTTTTTTTAACAATTGTCATCGCTTTTGAGATGGCCCCAAAACGTATTGAACTGTCTTTGTTGAAAATGGCGTTAAGCCCCATCAAGTAAAACAAACAAATACCACAGTCTATTATCACACACTAGTGAATTCACTACTGCCTATTATTACAGACTAGTGTTTCAGCTGATGTGATAGGCTGTAGTATAATAAGAGCTGTATTATTAATTATGAAGCAAGCTTTTAAACTTGCTGTAAAGATTGGGATGCTTTGACAGACTGGGTGTGGTATGATACAATTACACATGTACCCTTGCTGTGTATGTTCAGCCTCTATAAAGAGATACTAAAGTGGCGTGCAGAAAACAAATTATTGGTCCCGAGTTGTGCATATCCTATTTTAATTTTGGTCGATAAGACTTCTGGTGTTTCCAATGGCCAATATTGTTTTTGCAATGGCATTCAGATGTGACACAAATCTCTAATGATTGAAATATTCCTAATCCACTCCACAGAAACAACCAAGACATCATAATATAGCTGCTCAGTTGGTGTTAAAACAATGCTCGCTCCCTCATAATAGGTAATGTAGTTAATTCAACTTCAAATTTAATCAATAAAATCAGGCGCAGCAGACTGCGCTACAGGAGCATCAATTATTTACAAATAATTATTATAAGATGACACAATGAGTAGACAATGTATACGTATTACACAAAACAGATGATAGGTGATTCACAAGTTATTATGGTCAGAGGTTACGACTTGGGTCTACTCGACTCATGCTATATGCTGTGTATAGTGATGTATTTTAAAGTGGATTACGAATAAATTCTATCCCAAATAGTGGAAATATTTGAAACGTTGACATTAAAAACTACAGAAGTTTTACAATTTTTTGGAGAAACAATGACAGGTGAGTTAAGAACTTATGTATTTCCTATTTTCAACATTGTATTCATTTTTGTTTCACAAGGACAGCTAATAAAATAATCTGGCATGTACTTATTTCGGATATCCTTCAATAACTCACAACAAAAAATATAATGGAATTCATTTCCAATGCATCAATTACAAAGATTGCATAATCTTTCATCCCACGGAATACCCACTCAATTGGATTTTTTTATTCTTAGTTCTTAATTTACAAATATAGTTTCTATCAATAGCATTCAATGGAAAAAGATAATTCTCCAATTTGAACTCAGTTTTGAATTTTGAATAATATTCCCTTCTTGAAGAATTGTTGATATCTCAAAACAATTTTTGAATATATTGATCTTGTAATCTTTATTTAATAGTAACCTTCAAAAATTCAGGGTTAATGTATTTTTGACCATCCCATATATTGCTTAAATCTGTTTCATCAAATATTGATTTAGTATAATTCATTCATGGTATGTCTCTTTTGCCACGTATACATAATTTAAATAGTAATCTGTAGATTTTACCAGATAACTTAACAGGATTACCAACAAATTTGCTCCAAAAGCCCAAATTTTTTATTTTAATCTGTAATTCCTTTGGGTATCGCCCAAATTCTCCACACACCATAACATTTGGTGTGCTTGTTCTAACACTGAAATCTTTTATTACAAATTGCAAATGAATTTGATCAATATGTTCTTCTTTTCAAGCCCCCAAATTTCAGCCGAATTAATAGTTACCCATTAATTGTCTTGTTGAAGTACACATTTTGTTATTGTATTGTTGTAGATTATAAAACATGCACAAAAGACTACACATATTCTTACAACTGTGTGCAAAAATACATGGCAAGATATATAAACGACAGCGGATGACACAAGAACTGTGAAAACTATGCTATGATACAAAAGTTGTACCACGAGGGTGTACAAATCCAAACACAATGGGATACTGGAATAAAATCGTGTCAAATGTCTGTGCCCTGTACAGATAAACAATATTTTCCATTTTATTTTTTATTGCTTTCATTGTTTTGCATATAATAAAGTATAAATATATTATGTATAAAGTTGAAGATTATTACGTTCTTTATGATAACGATGTTTGATGGGGTTGGCATTTTACTTGTGTTTGTCCTGTTATCTTTGTTCTGTTGGCTATTGTATTGTCTGTCCTTTGTTTTACAGTCTCTGTTTACTCCCTTGGTATCTTAAAATTTTCCTTTGTAGCAAATCAAGTAAACAAACGATTTTAGTTGTTTTTTTCTAAATAATAATGGTTCCACACAAAGTAAATTTCGACATTTTATTTCTTACCGCCACACTAAAATTTGGTTATTGAATTTATATTCCTTCAATACAAATAGCATAAAGTGATTCTATATCGAACACATGTGTTTATCTAACAGACGACACAATCAATCTTTCTGAAGCAAAATTCCCTTGAATGACGGAGAATTGTTCCAATTATTTATATAATTGGCTGTCCAATCACTTGTCTGTACCCAGACGTGTTCTCCTTTTTTGACATGACATAATAGTGAAGCTGATCCAGGTATGTAATGATTACTTGCCGCTTGGCTTCCCAAGGCACCCTTGACCTCGCTCTCAACTCGTAATTCCGTAAACGAATATTTGTTATTATACGTAAGGGTATTCCAAGAAAACATATAAACTCCAGATATCGGTGCTACAAAAACACCATCTGTAGAATGATAATGATTCCCGTTATTTATCATGATTTTGTCAAACTTTATGATTGAATATTTATTCAAAGTTGTGGATGATGATAGTCTAGCGTAGAAGAAAGCTTCTTTCGGACATATGGTTTCTGCAATAGAATAAAATAATTATATAAGCATTTGGGAAATTAAAATTATGAAAAGTAAGTTTAAGAATCGATGGTCATCAATATCATCAATATTTATTTAATCTGAGTCTATTAAACTCATGGCAAATTCAGATCTAACAATAGGCATTCAAATCACCTTTGGCGATTAGCTCTAAATATTTCACACATTTTCCTTAATGGTATATGTTTTATTCTGAATGTATTCTGGTGACAAATAATTTATGGCTGAACTAGTGAGAAATATTAAATGTTCCATTACACACGTGTCAGCACATTAAAATGTAAAAATAACAATACATAACATAAACTTTACTCTAGGTGTGGTCCAATTATAGTAAGGTTTGTTCGATTTGTCATTTTGCAAATAGCAAATCTTGTTTCACTCGTACATTCCATGTCTATTAATACATATTTTAACTTTTGTGTATTTATGTTCAACTGTATATGTTTATTATTTATATAGAGGAGAATATGTTCTAAGTTGTAAAACTTATATCTGATCCATTGTCATGTTTTTGGACGATAAAATATGTTTACATTATTGATAGGATTAACTAGAAAAGATAAGAGTTACTGCGTTATGATTTAGCAGATTTAGATAGAAGTAACTGCTTTATGTAACTTGTACTTGTAGGCGAACTGATGTTTATAGTTGGTAGAGATAGCAGTAACTGATAAGAGTGGGTACTGATAAGAGTAACTACTTTATATGTATATGTAGCTGGTACTGACAGGAAGACGTGCAACTACTCTATGTAACTAGCACTGGGAGGAATAATTGCTGCCGATACTGACAGGCATGGCTGCTATATGTCTGGTTCAGACAGGAAGTACTGCTCAATATATCTGGTGCAAACAGGACTGATAAGAATAAATATTATATGCATCTACTACATTTGTATATTTAGTGGAGGGAATAAGCTTCTACTTTTTAGAACAAGTTTTTGATATATAGCTGGTATTAATGTCAAGCGGAAAATATATCATTCATATTGAGGACGGTACCAAGTTAAGCAACATGTAAGGAATATTTAGAAAAGAGGGAATTATGAACAAGGGGGAAAAGACTTTTGAATACCACTGGAAAAGCATAGAAAACTATATCCGGACGAACAATAATATAAATAAGATACAAACCCTCCTTCAAACAACAAATATCATTGGATTGTGTATTTTGAAGTTCGAAATTCGTAAATTCTTAAAATTCGCATTCAATTATAGAATAAAACTATATTTAGTACTTATTTTATTATTTTAATTAATATCCTAGAAAATTAAACAAGAATTTACTTTGGAATATTGTTTTTAAATATAGTGATTTAATATGAAATACAAATGTATATGATTACAAAACTTTCAGTGACAAATTCATTTTGCAAGAAAAGTTTAATGATACCAACGGGGTAATCAGAAGACGTAAAGTGAAGAAGACAGATAATACAATGGCCGAAGAAAAAAGTACAAAAGGAGAAACAATGATGTACAAAACACTACTCAAGAAACTAAAGATCGAGCAACACGAAGCCTACTGAAAATAGATAGTGTTCTGCGAGGCTAAGCCGTTCATACTCCACATGTGACACCCGTCGTGTTTCTCTTATAGTATCTTACAAATCTCTCTGTCTATGTATATTAATATCTTACTGAAAGTAAAATCAAAGTATAGTTATTATCGCCAATGTCAACAATATTTCTGTTATATCGTGGCAGATATACCGTGAGTGGAGGAAATCGGAACACCCCGAAGAATACCAATGACCTTTCTCAAATCATCGACACAATTTATTACTTAATTTCGTAAACATAATTAAAGAAATTTCGTACCTGTAGTTCAGTGTTTATATGCACTGGTGCATATTGAAAGCCCCTTCGAAAAATTTAAAGTAACTACCTCTAATGATTACTATATTCTTAGTACTGAGATATTGCAAATGAAAACGTAGATATTTAATTTAAGAGTGTGATGCATTTCTGTAGTAACCATCATCAAAATGGAAAGGTTAGAAAGCCAAATAATGTAAAGCTTTTTTTGAGCAAGTAAACCAAAGAACCAAGTTAGTTAACACAACACATGCACCCTCTTTTGAGCAGGGGCCTTCGTGGCCGTCATCGCATGGCAGTTCAGTTTACAACTACCTATGCAATCAGTGCCTATCACCACTAATGTTGTGAGATCGAATCGCGATCAGGGCGAGGGGTACAACATTATGTGATAAAGTTTGTCAGTGACTGGCGACAGGTCGGTGGTTTTCTCCTGGTCCTTCGGTTTCCTCTACCAATAAAACTGACCGCCACAATATAGCTGCAATATTATTGAAAGTGGCGCTTAGCACCATCAAACAAACAAACAAACAAACCTTCTTTCGAACTATTTGTCCCGTTCTTTATTCTGTCTTCCAATTTCTCCACTAACCTTTCCAATGCCACAATCCTATTTTCAAGTGTTTCGTTTTGAATACTTCTGGCCTGAATTCCATGAATTGCACCAAGTATGGAAATCGCATAAATAAAAAAATGAAGCATTGTCGTACTGTATTTCTTCTGCAGTGTTTACCGAATGGAGCCCAAATTAAAAATTCACTGTGTCTGAAACCTGTATATATCCTATAGCATGCCCATCACATCTATTGACAATCTATGCCAAGATAAACTTAATTGATAAATAATGTGGGTTTGTTTTTGAAAAGAAGAATGAACGATACGGTTTCGAAATAAATTACAAATTGTGTTCATGCAGAACGTTTCAGGGCGTCTTGAATTTGCTATCTGATGCCAAACTTCAAGAGATATGATGTAATGTATATATAACGGTTAGATACTTTGTAAAACGGTGTCATGGCCATCGTCAGTACACATCACCTCAACTAAATGATATACAGAACGTTGCCAAAAGTAAGGATAATTTTCCCGACGTCATTCGCTCCCAGATTCGTTGTCAATGTTTTCTGTTATTTATTTAATTAGAGTTATCTCTCTTTTTATACAAAATGAAAGTATTGAGCTAACAGATGACGTCAAAAGGTCACCGGAATTTCTGGGTCCCCGCTTTTGTTTTTAACAATTTTCATCGCTTTTGAGATGGCTCCAAAACGTATTGAACTGTCTTTGTTGAAAGTGGGGTTAAACACCATCAAGTAAAACAAACAAACATTACAGTCTATAATCACACACTGGGTGTCACTACTGTCTATTATTACAGACTAGTGTTGCAGCTGATGTGATAGGTTGTAGTATAATAAGAGCTGTATTGTCAATTATGAAACAAGCTTTTAGACTTGCTTTACAGATTGACCTGCTTTGACAGACTGTGTGTGGTATGATAAAAGTACATGTGTATCCTTGTTGTGTAGGTTCAGCCTCTTTAGAGCGAAATTAAAGTGGCGTGAAGAAAACAAATTAATGGTCCCAATTTGCTACAACGGGAACTTGGATATACTCTGCTGTAGGAATTAACGGTGTGTATATCCTATTTTGATTTTGGATCGCGTGGACTTCTGCTGTTTCTAATGATCAACCCTATTTTTGCAATGGTGTTCAGATGGGACATACATCGCTAATTATGAAAATATTGCTAGACCACTCGACAGAAACACATAAAACGCCATGATATAGGTTAAAAAATTGCTCAGTTGTCGTTAACTTATAATAAGTAATGTATTTAATAGTTCCGCATTAATTGTCCTGTTGAGTGGGTGAGTCAGTGATTGTTGTTTAATGCTAATTCATCATTTTTTCCCCAGTTATATCATGGCGAGAACTAGTTTCAATGCGATGATGAGGTCCGCTTTGCACTAGACCAACACGTTGAGTTGGATTTTTATAGTGCTAGCTCACTGAACCAACAGTCCATGTGTAGACATGTCGGTCCACTCGGACACATTATTCTGATTCCGAGCCAACCAGTCTTCGCTCTTTCTCCTTCATGCTGTGCGCGTAGCGGAGAAGCAACAAATATACATTTTATAGTCTTTGGTTTTACTCTGGGGCTCGAACCCACCATCTACCGCACTCGAGGCGAGCACGTTAACCATTACGCCACCAATGCATCTTGTCTTGTTGAACTACATATTGTATTAGTATATTATTATAGATTATAAAACATGCACAAAAGACCACACATGTTCTTACAACTGCGTGCAAAACTACATGACAAGATATATAAACAGAGGCGGATGCCACAAGAACTGTGAAAGCTATGCTAGGATACATAACGGGGGACCACGAGGGTGTACAAATCCGAACACAATGGGATACTGGAATAAAATCGTGTCAAATATCTGTCCTCTGTACAGATAGACAATATTTCTATTTTATTTCTTATTGTTTTTATTGTTTTGTATATAATAAAGATTTTGAATGTATATATTATGTATAAAGTTGAAGATTATTACGTTCTTTATAATAACTCTGTTTCTCAGGTTATATGCACGGAGTTGTCATTTTACTCACACCTGTGTGTTCTGTTATTGTTTTTCTTCTAGCAGTTGTATTGCCTGTCCTTTGTTTAACGGCGTCTGATTACCCTTTTGTATCTTCAAAGCTTTTCTTTGTACAAATCAAGTAAACAAATGATTTTATTTGTTTTTATTTAAAATTAAAATGAGGGTTCCACAAAATGTAAGTCTCGACATTTTCTTTCTTACCGCCACACTACATTTGGTTATTAAATTTAAATACCTTCAATACAAACACCTTTTAGTGATTCTATGTCAAACAAATGTGTGCGAGAGGGGGATGTGAGTCGGTTGGTCTTGGGTGTGTATTTAAGACGACAAAATTAATCTTTCTGAAGCAAAAATCCCATGAATGACGTAGATTCATTCCAATTATATATATAATTGTTTGTTGACACACCGCTTGTCTGTACCCAGACGTGGTCTCCTTTTCTGACATGACATAATAGTGATCTTGATCCCGATAAGTAATGACCACTTGTTCCCTTACTTCCCAAAGTACCCTTTACCTCGTTCTCAACACGTAATTCAGTAAACAAATAGTTGCTATCATGCGTAAGGGTATTCCAAGCAAACATATAAACTCCAGATATCGGTGCTACAAAAACGCCATCGGCAGGATGATAATGGTTTCCGTTATTCATCATGATTCTGTCAAACTTTATGATTGAGTACGTATTCAAAGTTGTGGCTGATGATAGTCTAGCGTAGAAGAATGCTTCCTTAGGACATATGGTGTCTACAATAGAACAAGAATAAGATAAGTATGCAAGCATTGGAGGAAATGAACATCATGAAAAGAAAAATCAAACAGCGAAGGTCAACAATATCATCAATATTTGTGTAATCTTAGTTGATAAAAGTCAAGACAAATTCAGACATAACAATAGGCATTACAATCACCTTTGGCGATTAGCTCTAAACATTTCACACATTTTCCTAAAATTAATATATTTTATTCTGAATGTAATCTGGTGACAAATAGTGTGTAACTGAACTGGTGAGAAATAATGCATGTTTCAATACACACGTGTGAGCATTCTAAAAAAATATATTAATACATAACTTTATACATAACATAAATTTAGAAATTATATACTAGTATTTTGTGACTTAATTTTAAAAGACCTTACCTTTATGGAATTGATCATTCAGTTATAAGCTTTACTCTAGGTTTGGTCCAATAATAGTAAGGTGGGTTCGATTTGTCATTTGGTAAATATAAAATCGTATTTCACTCGTACATTCCATGTCATTGTTATTAACAAATATTTTTACTTTTGTGTAATGATGTTAAACTATATATGTATATTGTTTATATAGAGAAGAAGATGTTCTAAGTTGTAATTATTATATCTGATCCATTGTCATGTTTTTGGACAAAAAAATATGTTTACATTATTGAAGGCCCCGGGTGACTCAATGAGTTAGGTAGTTGGATTACTTAACAACTCATACAAGCCTATCATCAATACGGCGTGGGTTCGCGCCCGGCTTTGTAAATTACAAAAAAGGTGCACTCTACTCGCAGCCTCAAGTGATCAGGTTTACCAGTTGCTTGCCCATGATCGGTGGTTCTCTCTGGGTACTTCTTTTTCTTTCATCATTAAAACTGGTCGCCATGATATAGCTGAAATTTTGCAGAACGTGGCGTTAAACACGTTAAAAATCGATCAATAAAACATTATTGATAGGAGTAACTGGAACAAATAAGAGTTACTGCTTGATGATTTACCACCTTTAGATATAAGTAACTGTTATATGTAACTGGTACTTGTAGGCGGAACTGATCTTTATAGTTGGTAGACATAGCAATAACTTATTGCATCAGTGGGTACTGACAATAGTAACTGCTTTATATGTATATGTAGCTGGTATTGAGAGAACATGTAGCTACTCTATATAGCTAGCACGGAGAGGAATAACTGCTGCCATGGCTCCCCTGTTTCTGGTTCAGATAGGAATTACTGCTCAATATATTTGGTGCAAATATGAGTAATTGTTGTTGATTGCAACTGACGGGAATAAATGTTTTTTATTGATGCATCTGATTGAAGTAATGACTTTATATTGCTGAACACGGCTGATAGGATTATGTGTTAATACGAGTAAATATAGTATAGAGCTACTAATTCAAGAGTAAATTTCTGGTATATAGTTTCTAATTATAAGAGTAAACATTGTATGATCTACATTTGTATATTTAGATTAACAGTATTCTACCTTAAAGATAGTGAAAATGATATAAATCTGATTGACATCCATTTTGTAGTTTCAATGCAGGCGCGAATTTGGAGGATATTTTCTGTAACTTAATGATACACGCACCTAGCTAAATTTCCTCTCTTCACACCCTCAATACAGAAGTAAATACATAACTCAGTAGGGATCAGTAGCTTTAGAGAAAATGTGCATGGATAGATCTTACTTTACACTCCTTTATTAGATACAGCGTCCATCCCCAAATAAACAGATCATACAAGGAAAAATAAAATGGTCGAAATTAAGTTGATTTCATCATGAGTATTTACTTCAATCTGCAATTCATGTATATAGGGTAGTTGGACTTGTAAATGTGTCTGATGTGTGGCTGGGTCCTCCTATATGCATTCCATTTCGACTCACAATAAACACCTCTTGTGACCAAGGTTGCTTTAAAATCGACTTATTGGTTAAAGACGAGTTGTTAATTGAAGGTTGTAAAGCTATGAAAATCATATGGATCCCATTCTTTGCGTCTAATTTAAACTATCACTATACATACTATGGATACCAAAAAATAAATAAACACATGGTGCTACACTGTATACAGCAGACATACACCTGGTTGAAGTCCTTCAATAAGCTTAAATGGAGGTATGAATTGCTGATATTACGGACGAACGAACAGACCATATGAATCTTATATATCCCTAGCGGAGCGAGGATAAAATAAAACATTAAATAGATCATCAGTCTTGGTGTAATTGATCAGTTTTTTATTACAAAACTCGATTAAGTCTTTCAAAATTGTACTATAAACATTGCTACCGTCCAAAATTAATGATCGCTACAAATTGTATGTACTTCGCTACCATGCGTACAAATGACAATTTGGATTTCAATGAATTTCTGAAAATTTTCACGTTCAACCATTCTTAGCTTTCTGAAATAGACTACAACCCATGAGTACCAATATTTTACAACCTAAATTGCATTCAATGTATTTTTAGAAATTGATACTAGAATATCTATTTTCGTTTTGCTTACTTTACATGGAATCGCTACCTTTCACTTTACGATGTACAGTGTGCCTGGGTGTGGAACCTGATTACCTATCGAAAACCCCTTCGAAACATTTAGTGATCAGTGTTTTCGAAACTGCAATTACAACTATATATTACTTAATACTGAGAAATTGACAATGAAAACATAGATATCTAATTTTAGGCGCACGATGCATTTCTGTAGTAACCTTCATCAGGTACACTCAAAATCGAAAGGTTGCAAAGCCAAATAATGTACATCGTTTTTGGAGCAAGTAAGACAAAGGAGCAAGTTAGTTAACACAACACATGTGCCTTCTTTGAGCAGGGGCCTTCGTGGCCGTGATCGTATGGCAGTTAGATTTACAACTACCTATGCAATCAGTGCCTATCACCACTGATGTTGTGAGTTCGAATCTGGATCAGGGCGAGGTGTACAACATTATGTGATAACATTTGTCAGTGACTGGCGACAGGTCGGTGGTTTTCTCAGAGTCCTCATGTTTCCCCCACCAATAAAACTGACCGCCATAATATAGCTGCAATATTGTTGAAAGTGGCGTTAAACACCATTAAAAAAACAAAAACAAACCTTCTTTCGAGCTATTTGTCCCGTTCTTTATTCTGTCTTCCACGTTCTCCACTAACTTTTCCAATGCCACAATCTTATTTTCAAGTGTATCATTTTGAATACTTCTGGCCTGAATTCCATGAATTGCACAATGTATGGAAATCGCATAAATAAATAAATGAAGCACTGTCGTATTGTATTTGTTCTGCAATGTTTACCGAATGGAGCCCAAATTAAACACTCACTGCGCCTGAAACCTTTTTATATCCTCTTAACATTTCCCATAACATCTTCTTCTGATATACATCAAAATATCATTTACTGAATATTACTTGATATGTATGCAATCTTTGCCAAGATAAACTAATTTAATAAATGATGTGGGTTTGTTTTGAAAATAAGAAAGAACTATATGGTTACGAAGCAAATTACAAATTGTGTTCATGCTGAACATTTTATTAATAATTAATATGTTTTTCTTTTACAACATAAGACAGAAATGCACGGTTTCGAAACAAATTACGAATTGTGTTCATTCAGAACGTTTCAAGGCGTCTTGAATTTGTTAATAGATGCCAGATTTCAAGATATATGATGTAATGTATATATAACGGTGAATTCTGTTAGATACTTTTGTAGAACGGAGTCATGGCCATCGTCAATACACATCACCTCAACTAAATGATGTATAGAACGTTACCAAAGGTGAAGATATATTTCCCGACGTCATTGTGCTCCCAGATTCGTTGTCAATGTTGTCTGTTATTTAATTAGAGTTATCTCTCTTTTTATGCAAAATGAAAGTATTGAGCTAACAGATGACCCAAAAGGTGACCGGAAGTTCTGGGTCGTCTGTTTTTTTTTAACTATTTTCATCGCTTTTGAGATGGCCCCAAAACGTAATGAACTGTCTTTGTTGAAAGTGGCGTTAAACACCATCAAGGAAGACAAATAAACACTACAGTATATTATCACACATTAGGTAAGTCACTACTGCCTATTATTACAGACTAGTGTTTCAGCTGATGTGATATGCTGTTATATAATAAGAGCTGTATTATTAATTATGAAACAAGCTTTTAAACTTGCTGTAAAGATTGAGCTGTTTTGACAGACTGGGTGTGGTATGATACAAGTACACGTGTACTCTTGCTATGTGTGTTTGACCTCTTTAGAGAGAAATTAAAGTGGCGCGCAGAAAGCAAATTATTGGTCCCAATTTGCTACAACGAGAAACTTGAAAATACTTTGCAGTAGGAATTAACGTTGTGCATATCCAATTTTAATTTTGGATCGCGTAGACTTCTGGTGTTTGCAATGACCAATCCTATTTTGCAGTGGTGTTCGGGTGGGACACATGCATCGCTATTTATGAAAATATTGCTAGACCACTCAACAGAAAGAACTAAAACGTTATGATATAGCTGAAATATATTATGTATAAAGTTGAAGATTATTACGTTCTTTATAAAACGTTGTTTCTCAGGTTATATGTGCGGATTGGCATTTTACTCACACGTGTGTGTTCTGTTATCGTTTTTCTTTTGGCTATTGTATTGTCTGTCCTCTGATTTACGGCTTCTGATTACCCTTTGGTATCTTTAATATTTCTTTGTACAAATCAAGTAAACAAATGATTTTATTTTTTTTTATTTAAAATTAAAATGAGAGTTCCACAAAATGTAATTCTCGACATTTTCTTTCTTACCGCCACACTACATATGGTTATTGAATTTACATACCTTCAATGCAAACAAAATTTAGTGATTCTATGTCAAACAAATGTGTGCGGGGTGGTTGGGGGGAGGGGGTTGTGAGTGGGTAGGTCTTGTGTGTGTATTTAAGACGACAGAATTAATCCCATGAATGACGTAGATTCTCTCCAATTATACATATAATTTTTGTTTGACGCACCGCTTGTCTGTACCCAGACGTGGTCTCCTTTTCTGACATGACATACTAGTGATGTTGATCCCGGTATGTACTGACCACTTGCTCCCTTACTTCCCAAAGTGTCCTTGACCTCGTTCTCAAAACGTAATTCAGTAAACAAAAAGTTGATTTCATGCGTAAAGATATTCCAAGCAAGCATATAAACTGCAGATATCGGTGCTACAAAAACACCATCGGCAGGATGATAATGGTTTCCGTTATTCATCATGATTCTGTCAAACTTTATGATTGAGTACGTATTCAAAGTTCTGGTTGCTGATAGTCTAGCGTAGAAGAATGCTTATTGAGG